>JASAOG010000267.1:0-726986 GCA_030265305.1 Biomphalaria pfeifferi
AGACAGCAATACAATGAAGCAAGAAGAGAAACCAGGAACACTAGACAGCAATACAATGAAGCAAGAAGAGAAACCAGGAACACTAGACAGCAATACAATGAAGCAAGAAGAGAAACCAGGAACACTAGACAGCAATACAATGAAGCAAGAAGAGAAACCAGGAACACTAGACAGCAATACAATGAAGCAAGAAGAGAAACCAGGAACACTAGACAGCAATACAATGAAGCAAGAAGAGAAACCAGGAACACTAGACAGCAATACAATGAAGCAAGAAGAGAAACCAGGAACACTAGACAGCAATACAATGAAGCAAGAAGAGAAACCAGGAACACTAGACAGCAATACAATGAAGCAAGAAGAGAAACCAGGAACACTAGACAGCAATACAATGAAGCAAGAAGAGAAACCAGGAACACTAGACAGCAATACAATGAAGCAAGAAGAGAAACCAGGAACACTAGACAGCAATACAATGAAGCAAGAAGAGAAACCAGGAACACTAGACAGCAATACAATGAAGCAAGAAGAGAAACCAGGAACACTAGACAGCAATACAATGAAGCAAGAAGAGAAACCAGGAACACTAGACAGCAATACAATGAAGCAAGAAGAGAAACCAGGAACACTAGACAGCAATACAATGAAGCAAGAAGAGAAACCAGGAACACTAGACAGCAATACAATGAAGCAAGAAGAGAAACCAGGAACACTAGACAGCAATACAATGAAGCAAGAAGAGAAACCAGGAACACTAGACAGCAATACAATGAAGCAAGAAGAGAAACCAGGAACACTAGACAGCAATACAATGAAGCAAGAAGAGAAACCAGGAACACTAGACAGCAATACAATGAAGCAAGAAGAGAAACCAGGAACACTAGACAGCAATACAATGAAGCAAGAAGAGAAACCAGGAACACTAGACAGCAATACAATGAAGCAAGAAGAGAAACCAGGAACACTAGACAGCAATACAATGAAGCAAGAAGAGAAACCAGGAACACTAGACAGCAATACAATGAAGCAAGAAGAGAAACCAGGAACACTAGACAGCAATACAATGAAGCAAGAAGAGAAACCAGGAACACTAGACAGCAATACAATGAAGCAAGAAGAGAAACCAGGAACACTAGACAGCAATACAATGAAGCAAGAAGAGAAACCAGGAACACTAGACAGCAATACAATGAAGCAAGAAGAGAAACCAGGAACACTAGACAGCAATACAATGAAGCAAGAAGAGAAACCAGGAACACTAGACAGCAATACAATGAAGCAAGAAGAGAAACCAGGAACACTAGACAGCAATACAATGAAGCAAGAAGAGAAACCAGGAACACTAGACAGCAATACAATGAAGCAAGAAGAGAAACCAGGAACACTAGACAGCAATACAATGAAGCAAGAAGAGAAACCAGGAACACTAGACAGCAATACAATGAAGCAAGAAGAGAAACCAGGAACACTAGACAGCAATACAATGAAGCAAGAAGAGAAACCAGGAACACTAGACAGCAATACAATGAAGCAAGAAGAGAAACCAGGAACACTAGACAGCAATACAATGAAGCAAGAAGAGAAACCAGGAACACTAGACAGCAATACAATGAAGCAAGAAGAGAAACCAGGAACACTAGACAGCAATACAATGAAGCAAGAAGAGAAACCAGGAACACTAGACAGCAATACAATGAAGCAAGAAGAGAAACCAGGAACACTAGACAGCAATACAATGAAGCAAGAAGAGAAACCAGGAACACTAGACAGCAATACAATGAAGCAAGAAGAGAAACCAGGAACACTAGACAGCAATACAATGAAGCAAGAAGAGAAACCAGGAACACTAGACAGCAATACAATGAAGCAAGAAGAGAAACCAGGAACACTAGACAGCAATACAATGAAGCAAGAAGAGAAACCAGGAACACTAGACAGCAATACGATGAAGCAAGAAGAGAAACCAGGAACACTAGACAGCAATACAATGAAGCAAGAAGAGAAACCAGGAACACTAGACAGCAATACGATGAAGCAAGAAGAGAAACCAGGAACACTAGACAGCAATACGATGAAGCAAGAAGAGAAACCAGGAACACTAGACAGCAATACAATGAAGCAAGAAGAGAAACCAGGAACACTAGACAGCAATACAATGAAGCAAGAAGAGAAACCAGGAACACTAGACAGCAATACAATGAAGCAAGAAGAGAAACCAGGAACACTAGACAGCAATACAATGAAGCAAGAAGAGAAACCAGGAACACTAGACAGCAATACAATGAAGCAAGAAGAGAAACCAGGAACACTAGACAGCAATACGATGAAGCAAGAAGAGAAACCAGGAACACTAGACAGCAATACAATGAAGCAAGAAGAGAAACCAGGAACACTAGACAGCAATACAATGAAGCAAGAAGAGAAACCAGGAACACTAGACTGCAATACAATGAAGCAAGAAGAGAAACCAGGAACACTAGACAGCAATACAATGAAGCAAGAAGAGAAACCAGGAACACTAGACAGCAATACAATGAAGCAAGAAGAGAAACCAGGAACACTAGACAGCAATACAATGAAGCAAGAAGAGAAACCAGGAACACTAGACAGCAATACAATGAAGCAAGAAGAGAAACCAGGAACACTAGACAGCAATACAATGAAGCAAGAAGAGAAACCAGGAACACTAGACAGCAATACAATGAAGCAAGAAGAGAAACCAGGAACACTAGACAGCAATACAATGAAGCAAGAAGAGAAACCAGGAACACTAGACAGCAATACAATGAAGCAAGAAGAGAAACCAGGAACACTAGACAGCAATACAATGAAGCAAGAAGAGAAACCAGGAACACTAGACAGCAATACAATGAAGCAAGAAGAGAAACCAGGAACACTAGACAGCAATACAATGAAGCAAGAAGAGAAACCAGGAACACTAGACTGCAATACAATGAAGCAAGAAGAGAAACCAGGAACACTAGACAGCAATACAATGAAGCAAGAAGAGAAACCAGGAACACTAGACAGCAATACAATGAAGCAAGAAGAGAAACCAGGAACACTAGACAGCAATACAATGAAGCAAGAAGAGAAACCAGGAACACTAGACAGCAATACAATGAAGCAAGAAGAGAAACCAGGAACACTAGACTGCAATACAATGAAGCAAGAAGAGAAACCAGGAACACTAGACAGCAATACAATGAAGCAAGAAGAGAAACCAGGAACACTAGACAGCAATACAATGAAGCAAGAAGAGAAACCAGGAACACTAGACAGCAATACAATGAAGCAAGAAGAGAAACCAGGAACACTAGACAGCAATACAATGAAGCAAGAAGAGAAACCAGGAACACTAGACAGCAATACAATGAAGCAAGAAGAGAAACCAGGAACACTAGACAGCAATACAATGAAGCAAGAAGAGAAACCAGGAACACTAGACTGCAATACAATGAAGCAAGAAGAGAAACCAGGAACACTAGACTGCAATACAATGAAGCAAGAAGAGAAACCAGGAACACTAGACAGCAATACAATGAAGCAAGAAGAGAAACCAGGAACACTAGACAGCAATACAATGAAGCAAGAAGAGAAACCAGGAACACTAGACAGCAATACAATGAAGCAAGAAGAGAAACCAGGAACACTAGACAGCAATACAATGAAGCAAGAAGAGAAACCAGGAACACTAGACAGCAATACAATGAAGCAAGAAGAGAAACCAGGAACACTAGACTGCAATACAATGAAGCAAGAAGAGAAACCAGGAACACTAGACAGCAATACAATGAAGCAAGAAGAGAAACCAGGAACACTAGACAGCAATACAATGAAGCAAGAAGAGAAACCAGGAACACTAGACAGCAATACAATGAAGCAAGAAGAGAAACCAGGAACACTAGACAGCAATACAATGAAGCAAGAAGAGAAACCAGGAACATTAGACAGCAATACAATGAAGCAAGAAGAAGAACCAGGAACACTAGACAGCAATACAATGAAGCAAGAAGAGAAACCAGGAACACTAGACAGCAATACAATGAAGCAAGAAGAGAAACCAGGAACACTAGACAGCAATACAATGAAGCAAGAAGAGAAACCAGGAACACTAGACAGCAATACAATGAAGCAAGAAGAGAAACCAGGAACACTAGACAGCAATACAATGAAGCAAGAAGAGAAACCAGGAACACTAGACAGCAATACAATGAAGCAAGAAGAGAAACCAGGAACACTAGACAGCAATACAATGAAGCAAGAAGAGAAACCAGGAACACTAGACAGCAATACAATGAAGCAAGAAGAGAAACCAGGAACACTAGACAGCAATACGATGAAGCAAGAAGAGAAACCAGGAACACTAGACAGCAATACGATGAAGCAAGAAGAGAAACCAGGAACACTAGACAGCAATACAATGAAGCAAGAAGAGAAACCAGGAACACTAGACAGCAATACAATAAAGCAAGAAGAGAAACCAGGAACACTAGACAGCAATACAATGAAGCAAGAAGAGAAACCAGGAACACTAGACAGCAATACAATGAAGCAAGAAGAGAAACCAGGAACACTAGACTGCAATACAATGAAGCAAGAAGAGAAACCAGGAACACTAGACAGCAATACAATGAAGCAAGAAGAGAAACCAGGAACACTAGACAGCAATACAATGAAGCAAGAAGAGAAACCAGGAACACTAGACAGCAATACAATGAAGCAAGAAGAGAAACCAGGAACACTAGACAGCAATACAATGAAGCAAGAAGAGAAACCAGGAACACTAGACAGCAATACAATGAAGCAAGAAGAGAAACCAGGAACACTAGACAGCAATACAATGAAGCAAGAAGAGAAACCAGGAACACTAGACAGCAATACAATGAAGCAAGAAGAGAAACCAGGAACACTAGACAGCAATACAATGAAGCAAGAAGAGAAACCAGGAACACTAGACAGCAATACAATGAAGCAAGAAGAGAAACCAGGAACACTAGACAGCAATACAATGAAGCAAGAAGAGAAACCAGGAACACTAGACAGCAATACGATGAAGCAAGAAGAGAAACCAGGAACACTAGACAGCAATACAATGAAGCAAGAAGAGAAACCAGGAACACTAGACAGCAATACAATGAAGCAAGAAGAGAAACCAGGAACACTAGACAGCAATACAATGAAGCAAGAAGAGAAACCAGGAACACTAGACAGCAATACAATGAAGCAAGAAGAGAAACCAGGAACACTAGACAGCAATACAATGAAGCAAGAAGAGAAACCAGGAACACTAGACAGCAATACAATGAAGCAAGAAGAGAAACCAGGAACACTAGACAGCAATACGATGAAGCAAGAAGAGAAACCAGGAACACTAGACAGCAATACAATGAAGCAAGAAGAGAAACCAGGAACACTAGACAGCAATACAATGAAGCAAGAAGAGAAACCAGGAACACTAGACAGCAATACAATGAAGCAAGAAGAGAAACCAGGAACACTAGACAGCAATACAATGAAGCAAGAAGAGAAACCAGGAACACTAGACAGCAATACAATGAAGCAAGAAGAGAAACCAGGAACACTAGACAGCAATACAATGAAGCAAGAAGAGAAACCAGGAACACTAGACAGCAATACGATGAAGCAAGAAGAGAAACCAGGAACACTAGACAGCAATACAATGAAGCAAGAAGAGAAACCAGGAACACTAGACAGCAATACAATGAAGCAAGAAGAGAAACCAGGAACACTAGACAGCAATACAATGAAGCAAGAAGAGAAACCAGGAACACTAGACAGCAATACAATGAAGCAAGAAGAGAAACCAGGAACACTAGACAGCAATACAATGAAGCAAGAAGAGAAACCAGGAACACTAGACAGCAATACAATGAAGCAAGAAGAGAAACCAGGAACACTAGACTGCAATACAATGAAGCAAGAAGAGAAACCAGGAACACTAGACAGCAATACAATGAAGCAAGAAGAGAAACCAGGAACACTAGACAGCAATACAATGAAGCAAGAAGAGAAACCAGGAACACTAGACAGCAATACAATGAAGCAAGAAGAGAAACCAGGAACACTAGACAGCAATACAATGAAGCAAGAAGAGAAACCAGGAACACTAGACTGCAATACAATGAAGCAAGAAGAGAAACCAGGAACACTAGACTGCAATACAATGAAGCAAGAAGAGAAACCAGGAACACTAGACAGCAATACAATGAAGCAAGAAGAGAAACCAGGAACACTAGACAGCAATACAATGAAGCAAGAAGAGAAACCAGGAACACTAGACTGCAATACAATGAAGCAAGAAGAGAAACCAGGAACACTAGACAGCAATACAATGAAGCAAGAAGAGAAACCAGGAACACTAGACAGCAATACAATGAAGCAAGAAGAGAAACCAGGAACACTAGACAGCAATACAATGAAGCAAGAAGAGAAACCAGGAACACTAGACAGCTATACAATGAAGCAAGAAGAGAAACCAGGAACACTAGACAGCAATACAATGAAGCAAGAAGAGAAACCAGGAACACTAGACAGCAATACAATGAAGCAAGAAGAGAAACCAGGAACACTAGACAGCAATACAATGAAGCAAGAAGAGAAACCAGGAACACTAGACTGCAATACAATGAAGCAAGAAGAGAAACCAGGAACACTAGACAGCAATACAATGAAGCAAGAAGAGAAACCAGGAACACTAGACAGCAATACAATGAAGCAAGAAGAGAAACCAGGAACACTAGACAGCAATACAATGAAGCAAGAAGAGAAACCAGGAACACTAGACAGCAATACAATGAAGCAAGAAGAGAAACCAGGAACACTAGACAGCAATACAATGAAGCAAGAAGAGAAACCAGGAACACTAGACAGCAATACAATGAAGCAAGAAGAGAAACCAGGAACACTAGACAGCAATACAATGAAGCAAGAAGAGAAACCAGGAACACTAGACAGCAATACAATGAAGCAAGAAGAAGAGCAACAAAAGTTGTAAGAAAGAAAAAATGGGAATGGGAAAAGTCCAAGATTACTCAAATTGAGGAACTAGCAAAGGAGGGAGACTTGAGAGGAATGTATATGAAAATTAAAGATGAAAAGAACGGATTTCAAGCTATATCACACATGTGTGAGAACAAAGATGGTCAGCTTATTACAGAAAACAGCAGGGTCATTGAGAGATGAGCTGAATGCTTTGAGGAGATCCTAAATACCATTGAAGATGGAGACAATGGAGAATATGAACTGCCACATGGGGGACCAGATCCCTTATTGAACCCTCCAACACTCATTGAAACATCAGAAATAATTAGGACCATGAAGAATCACAAAGTACCAGGAGAGGACCAAATCACAGCAGAACTAATTAAATATGGAGGGAAAGACTTACATTCCCAAATACACAGACTAATGTCAAGAATTTGGGAAGAAGAAGTAATACCAACAGAATGGGAAACGGCTCTTATAACCCCAATACACAAAAAAGGATCCAAGTTAAAGTGCTGTAATTACAGAGGAATCTCTCTACTAAATGTGACTTATAAAATACTGTCTAGGCATATAACTAAGAGACTTGGAAAATATTCAGAAGAAATCTTAGGTGACTACCAATGTTGTTTCAGACCCAACAAATCCACAACCGACCACATCTTCACACTAAGATGTATACTAGAAAAATGCCATGAATACAACATACCAATCCACCAACTCTTTATAGACTATAAAATGGCTTATGACAGTATCAGAAGGAAATACCTATAATACACTCTACAGGATTTTGGAATACCCAACAAGCTGACAAGACTTATACATAAGACATAAAACAACTCAAAAAGCAAAGTCATAATAAAGGAGAACACTCACGGGAATTTAGGATTAAAAGAGGATTAAGACAAGGAGACGCACTCTCCTGCATGCTTTTCAATTTAACACTGGAGAGAGTTATAAGAAATATACACATACACACAAGGGGAACTATTACTAACTACTTCAGGAGAGAAAACACGGGTCCACAACCAACAAGGACGATATACAGCCAACCTCTACAATACCTTGCTTATGCAGACGACATTGCCTTATTGTGTAAAGAAACCTCTGACATCGCTAGAGCCTTCATACAACTAGAAGAAGCATCTCGACCAGCAGGACTTGAGGTCGATGACAGTAAAACCAAGTACATCACAATGACAAGAGACAATCAAACAGAGGGACAAAATATCAAAATCAAAGACCACGAATTTGAAAACGTCCAAACTTTCAAATATCTAGGAGGTACTATTAATTTCAAAAATGACCTACTAACAGAAATAAAGGAAAGAATAGCAGGAGGCAACAGGGCATTTTATAGCACCCACCATTTACTTAAGAGCAAAACGATTTCAAGGAAAACCAAGAAAATAATATACAAAACCATAATAAGACCAGCAGCAATGTATGGAAGTGAGACCTAGACACTGACAAAGACATCTGAAAATTTACTTAACACTTGGGAAAGAAAAATTCTTAGGAAAATCTATGGTGCCATACAGGATGAAACAGGGTGGAGGACACACACTAACCATGAGATATATCAATTGTATGAAAACCCACCAATAGTGAACGAAATAAAAAAGAACAGACTACGTTGGGCAGGTCACCTTGAAAGAATGTCAGACAACAGAGGGGCGAAAATTGTATACAGGCAAAAACCAAAAGGCAGGTGACCCAAAGGCAGACCCCGAATGCGATGGATAGGTGATGTGGAAGCAGATCTGAAGCAGCTTGGGGTTAGGGGGTGGAGACAAAAGGCCCAGGAGAGATCTGAATGGAAGGATGTGTTAAAGCAGGCCAGAGCCCTCCATGGGCTGTAGCGCCACTGGGATGGATGGATGGATTTCTCTAAGTTGACAATGACTACAGATTTAAATTAAAGTAAATATTTAAGTTTGACACACAAAGAATATATTTTTGATACTCGATAACTTACAAAATGTCTGATGACTAAAAATGGATTTAATTTTAAGAATAATACTAAACATTATTTATGCACATTTTCTAAATATCAAGTAAGTGAAACAAAAATACAAATAAAGTTACCATTTGTCTCAGCCTCATGCTGACTAGGATAACGACCACACACAGTATCATGAAGGCACCTAAGCCTATCAGACCATACTTGACCCATGTGGTCAATGTGATTTTATCAAGAAGCTGAGTTTTGAAGTCACTAGCGTCTTGGTCAGATATGACAGCACTCTGAAATACAAGACAAAGAACAGTGGTAAGATACTGATCTTTTGTCCAGATAGTGAAAGAAACAATCTTTTTCCTTCAATATTCTTCTTCTTCTAGCCAGCTTTTAGCTGCTGAGCTGTGAGCTCTTTTGCAGACTTTGCCAAGGAAGAATAGTGTGCTGTTTTCTTCAGTTGTTCAACACTGTCGTACAGGGTCTTGGTTGGGCTTTAGTGGTAATAGGGTCTGCCTGAGGTGGATTAGGAGAAGCACTCAAAGAGGATATGTTTTACGGTTTCATAAAGGTGGGCGCAGTTGTCTACAAAGGGGAAGTTGTGTGGAATTTATTTTGTTCAGATGGTAATTCAACAGAGGTGTGTGTCCTGTTCTTAGTTGGAAGATCATAAATTTTTCTTCGCAAGGGAGGAAGTTAATACTGACCAGTTTGTTTGGCATAGTCATTTCTTTGTAAATGGCTCTGCCTGTGTTTCCTAATGCCCATTGGTTGAGCCACTCCTTTTTGTGATTGTTGACTAACATTGACCTTAGGGTGAGGTAGTTATCAAGTCTATTTGGTAGTTCCATAGATGATTCTGCCTTTGATAGTTTATCTGCCTTTTCATTTCCCATGATGCCAATGTGTCCAGGGATCCACTGTAGTATGAGATCGATATTTAATTTTGACATCGTCTGATGAATTATCACAATTAGTGTTGTCCACTCTCTTGGGCTGTTTGAGGTGCTGCTGTTAAGTGCTTGCAGAGTGGGTATAATACAAGCAAAATGTTAAGTAAGATCTGAAACATAATTTTAGAACATGGCAGGACTAGAACTATATTTATAGAACATGGCAAGACTAGAACTATATTTATAGAACATGGCTACATAGCCCTAGAGAAAAAACAAAGCTCACCTCATTTAGCCATATCACTGGCATAAAAATTGGAGATTTAATGTTGGCTAGGTCCCTGGTAAAAAAATATACATAATAAAATTATTTGCTTAGTATTACTTGACTAAAAATTCATTTAAAAAAAAAATATTGGACTTATCAATCCTTTTTTTTTTAATTTCAGAAAGAAATGGATGATACAGTTTTGATATTAGTTTTCATTTTAAAATGCATTAATAGTGCCTTCTTACATAAATTCAGATTTTCTTCAAATGAATTGAAAATTATAATCATAATAATTTTACAACTGACAGAATGGGAAAGAAATTAAATTTAATATAAAGTAATTGTTAAAGTTTAAAATTATATATAAATGTAAATTATAATGTATGTGTTAATAGATATTTTTTTGAAAGACATCGGATTTGAAAAAAACTAATTTGAAATAATCATTTTTACACCTCACTTTTAATTTCCTTGTTAAATGAAGAGATGAGATAAAGTTAAATTTCTTACTAAAACATTTTTCTTTTCTTATTTTCTTTTCCTGCAAATTTTCAAAGTGAAAACATTTTTATTTTCGTTCAGTCTGACAGCTTGTCATCACACATGGTCTGATAATGTAACTTAAGATAATTTTAAAGACATCAGCAACAGCTAAAAATCGTCTGATAATTAAACAAGATTAAGATGTGATCATAAAAAAATTGAACAAACGTTCAAAAGACAATTATGTGCTCTAGGGTCACTTGGGTTAAAGACCTTCAGTTTTACTAGATAAAAGTAAAAATAAATATTATCCTTTAATAAGAAAGAGAAAATAAAAATTTTAAAAGTTATACTGACTTTAGAAGAATGAGTCAGTCCCAGTACTTCAGTTTAAACCAAATATGAAATTTAGCAGCTAAGTCAGAATGTTAACATAAAATCAACATAGTTGGAAAAATAGTGAAAACAAAATGTGCATGTAAAAATGACATTTAATTTGCTTTATCCAATTTCTACTGAACATTATTTTCTATGATCTCATCTATTAATAATACAGATTGCATCTGTTGACTAAATATTAACATCTATGTGTTGAATATTTTTTTCTTTTAAAATTGAATCACATAAGGATAAAACAACAGCAGGGAAAATTATAAATAATTTTATCTGTTAAGTAGTAATGACATTTTTTTAAAAATCCATTCATGATTGATTAATCTGTTTTGATATGTTTTATT
Source organism: Biomphalaria pfeifferi (assembly GCA_030265305.1). Taxonomy (NCBI): domain Eukaryota; kingdom Metazoa; phylum Mollusca; class Gastropoda; family Planorbidae; genus Biomphalaria; species Biomphalaria pfeifferi. Next base: position 11,350 of record JASAOG010000267.1, read on the forward strand.
GAACATCAGAATTTTTTAATGAATTTATGCATTGATCAACACTGTTAGATTGGTTGATGACGAAGTCTAAGAAAAAACCTACGAAAATCCTTCAATATGTTGTATGTATGTATTGATCTGTAACCTTTTTCCTACATTCATGGCCACACCAGTCATCTGAAGGTATGATAAAGAAGAAGATTAGTAAGCAGTCGAAAAAAAATCATCACATTGTGTGTACATTCCTGAAAAATTAATGACTCTGGTAAATATTGTACAATTTTAAAACATTATTTTAAATAATATTTACCTTTGGTAAAATGGTAATGTAATGAAAAAAATGTTTCAATTGTTACAAATGCTAATTTAAAAAAAAAAACTTTCTCAGCAGAGCTTAATTGTATCTTATATATTACAGATGTTCCTTCAAAGAAGAAAATAATTCTGTCCTAAAAGTATCCATGTGTCAATCTATTGTTATCTTATGAACTACTCCATGTACAAGCACAGTGTGTGACACAAACTATCACAGGTATCACATTAAATAGCATTTTGATATTTTGGACTTTTATACCACTCAATATTAGAGTTAGGCCAAGTCAACTACAAGAAGCATGTCAACGATATAACTTACTGGCTCTATGTCAATGTAACTCTGATGCTCCTCACGATTGGGGCTCAGGCCATGAATACTGTCCACTGTCTCTTGGTCACAGCCAAGAAAGTGGGGCATGGACATAATAACTGGTGCCCCAGAGCGGCAGACACTGACATTAAGGAGCCCTGATGGCAGGCAGTTGTCCTTGGGTGTGCAGAAACCAGCGTTGTAAGGGTTGACTGTGACATTACCAAACATAATATCAGGAGCGACAAATCTATCCATACCTATGCCCTTCACAGTCACATCCTTAGTGTAGTCCATGCCTAAAGATCTACAATGTGAGAAAAGTCTTCATATTAGCAAAGAATGTTAGAGTAGACATTTAGGAAAAAAATAAAAGGGATTTTTTTTTCAATATATATCCTGTGGTGATTATATTTGTATACAGGATTGTAAACAGCAGTTGATACAACCTGGGTTATAAGATTCAAGGAATTCTATGTTTATTTATTATATTTACAATATATTCATTGGTCCATTGGTTGGGACAGAGTGACAGCGCTTGAGTTTTATGTTATTGTTGACAGGGGACCGGAGTTTTGTGATAGCAGAGTAGCAGCCATTATAAGGCAGTTCTGATAGTTAATGTACATTTAGGAAATCAGCTTTGTTGGCGTTATCTACAGTTATAATTTATTCCTATTGCTTTATTAAATATTTCTTATTTCTAATGCATCCCTGGTGTTTCTTGAAGTATTGCATACATAATGTATCCATGTCAAAGTCATAGGCTAGGAGTTCACAACAATCACAACATATCCACATTTAATATATAATATATATCTATATAAAAATATACTTTTTTTTAATAAATTGTTTGCATTAAATTTTTTTAAATGAAATGTCCAATAATAGATATTAAGATATTATATTTATATATTAAGTAAGAGAACTGCAACAACATAGGATCCCCAGTTACAATAGTTCGTATAGAGCTAGAAATCCACTTAGCCAATTACTGTAAGTCTTGAGTTCAAATAACAATTATCTTATATATATCCCAACTACATACAGTTTTAACAATTTTTTTTTTAAAGTTAATAGACATGTTTAAAAGAATGCATATCTACAAATGTGACAAAGCCATATGTCCTCAATATATTCTGATTTTAAACAATTTTCAACAAAAATTGAAATTCTAGTCTACACCACAAAAAAAAGCACTTTATCACATTAAATAAATATGAAATGACACTGGCCATGCTCATTTTGTTAGTTTTATTGAGCTTGCAAATGCTTCAGGACAATCTTTTAGTTTGTTTTAAGTTTCACAGCAAATCTGAACTTGTATGAGACTTATGTTAATGTCAAGACTTACCGACAAAGATCAGATGAGAATAAATATTTCGTCTCCTCTTTGGCTATGAATGGAGGGTATATAGTCCCATCTGATGACACACAAATAGAATAGGATTTTTAACATTTAAATTTCAGTATTTGTTTTTTATATTTTTGCTTGTACTTCTGAACAAACTTTAAACACAAAGAATCATTAATTAAACATTTTGATTGTTATGATTCTGATGTCATTCTTTTAGGACAATGGAGCCCAACTGTTTATAAATCTAAAGTCTTATTGAAATTAAAAATGAATATACCCCACCACATTAGCTTGGTACATGGGGAACATGGTACATGGTACGTGCTCACTATTCATATATTTAGTACTAGCCAGATATGACTGCGCACTGAAAAGCCTTAGTTTGTGTATCCCTGATCTACTGCATTGAATTTAGATCTGTCAAACACGGCAAGATGTTCCCTTAACACTTTTTCAATTTTCACATGAAAATGAAACTATGAAATAGGGATTTACCCATTTAGCCAACATATTTATAACTAATATAGAATACTGTGAAAATGGGTTTACCAGATTTGTTTAAAAGTTTCGGGCTTCAATGGGGATAAATTTAGGTGTTTTTTAGGGCCTTCTTGTTGTGGCATAGGCATTGAACATACACACTGTCTAAGGAACATTCATGCTCAATTTTATCAAGATTGTCAATGAGTTTCTATACATAACATACATGCATACTCCTTTTATTGTGCTTTATTTATTAGATAAATTATAGAATATAAATTATCAATTTTTAAGGTTCACTACCAGTACTACCACGTTTATTAGGATGCCAGAGATTGAACTTAAAGGATTAATACTTGCAACTAAAAAGTTATATAGCAACAACTAACCTGTTCCATTAATCATGTTTGAAACATCAGAAGTCCAATAGTTTAATTTCCTAAGAAATATGTTAATTTAATTCAACATTAATATCCAATAACTTACATGTATTTCTAAAAGTAAACGCATATACAATAAATGCAAAGAAAAAATAATAGCCATTTACTTGATTCCTAAGCTGAAAATTCAGAATGTTGATGTGAGTTTATGACAGTAGATTTAGTTTGTTTCATTGCTAATTGCAATGCCAGTTTAAAATGATTAGCTAAAAGCCACTCAAATGAGATGTGAGATAATGCACATTTAAAATAGTGTAATGGGAAAAATTAAAAACTATTTCAACAGGTCCATTTTTAAAGAGTTTATTTGCAAGTATTAAAATTTGAGATGAATTATTTAAAATAATTTTTTTGCTTAAAAAAATCATGTCTGATTACAAGGGCATAGAGGTTTAAGGTCTGCACAAAAAATGAGTACTGGTACTTAAAAATAGACAGTTTCGTAAGAGCCATAAAAAAAAAAAAGAACTAGGCTCCAATGAAAACAATTTTATCATTGAGCAATTTGAAAAGACATTTATAACTTACTCTAAATAGTTCCAGGAAATAATTTGCCCAAAGTTGTCCATCGATTTGATTCCAGAATAGATTTCATAGAGACCATCATCTGTGTTATTTTGCTAAAACAAAACAAAAGGAAAAATTTGAGGAATAATGTCAAACAGCCATATCAAAAAAGAAAGCTGGAACCTAGAAAATTATCTGGGGAGAGAATAAATGCTTTAATTTATTAATTCTTAGCTCTAAAATTGTTATGTACTAAACATAAATCTGACAATTTTATCTCAATAAACAGTAGATTTGACTTTGAAACTTAGCTTAAAATGGAAATATTTACAATTTATATCCACCAACTAAGTCCAAGATTTCAACTTGTTATAGAAAAAGCAATAAGACTGATGTCATTTAATACTAGTAATACTTGCAAAATATATCTTTAATTAAACAACTAGATTCTAGAGCTTTGTAAGTCAGAACCATTGTTCATATTGAGTAAACATTATAAAGAAATACAATTCAATTTAATCAATTATTAATGATGATTCATCAAATATCTAGATACTGACTAAATTTGTTTTAAAGAGGAAACATTTGTGTTCATTCCAGGGAGCAACTTACATTATAGAACAAACCAAATTCATCTGAGAAAGTGACATTCACATTCAAATCTTTCAGCAGAGTCTTGACTGTCTTCAATAAATTGTCCTCATACCCCCACATCAACTGGTTGACAGACAGTGGAATAAAAAGTCTTTCCCTCAGAACTAGGAGCAGTGCATTGATCACTTTCTTGAGAATGGTGTACTCTCTCTTCACTAAGTCCATAATAGTCTGGTCAAGCACAAATTGAAATGCAATAGCTAGTGACTTAGAAAATCTCAAATGTTTATGGTTTTATATTCATACATATAATGATCTAATTAGTTTTAGTTTAATATATTTAGTTAAAATGTTGTTTTACATGTTTCGGATGTTCCTTCAAAATTGAAGATAATTTACTTTCTACTCCAAACTTCCGCAGGGTGATGGGGATGGGAGCGGGCAGGAACATCAATAAATCTTAACGACAGTCTAGCACACAAACCGCATAACCAGGTTTCAGATTTGGGAATTCTGTTCATCTGGATTGGGCCTCAAGATGTTTGTTTTATTTGTTCATATATATATATATAAGGATCTAATTAGTTTTATTTTAATATATTCAGTTAAGTCTTTTATTTCATGGGTTCAGATTAGGGAATTCTATGGACCTGGATTGGGCCTCAAGATGTTTATTTTCAAGGAGTTGGGCAAAGGTTCTTTTTTAAATAAAAAAACCATATCAATAATTAATACTACAAATTTTCAAGTTCTTTGTTCATTAGATTATAGATAATGTGTATCAATTACTTAAAGTTCAGGTCATTTGTTTCAATGAATATTTGAATTTCAAACTTGACCAGAAAATAAAATCTAAACTTCACTTCACTTGCATTATAGAACAAACCAATCTAAACTTCACTTAAATGTCAAATGTATACTTATTAAGCTCACCACAGCAGGCAGGTTTACTGTGTAGTAAGTATCATCTTCTGAGCCAACAGAGTTCTCTCGATCAAACACAAAAGACCTCAACTCCCGGTAGGTTACTGTCCCATTGTCAAAATATTTAATGTCAATTTTTTCTCTGTGTTCTCTGAATATAAACATACATTTCAGTTTTGTTTAAAGTTTTCTTTAAACCTGGCAATTACCACTTCAGGCAAATGAATAACTACAGATGGGGCAACAATAGATTTGGTCAGTTATTACAAAACCAAAAACAATTCTTGAATGTATTTATTACTTCCTTGAGACAAACTTGGAAGTAATGGATGGTATATTTGCACTAAACCAAGGAATGATTTAACAGGGACCCCCTAAAATGAATCAATGAGTCAAAAGCTGATCTGTGTGACACTACTCTTGAGATTTAGACTAAGATGCTATAACCACCAACGCCCAAATGACTCAATGAGTCAAAAGCTGATCTGTGTGACACTACTCTTGAGATTTAGACTAAGATGCTATAACCACCAACGCCCAAATGACTCAATGAGTCAAAAGCTGATCTGTGTGACACTACTCTTGAGGTTTAGACTAAGATGCTATAATGGAAGAAAAAAATCCAGAGAAAGCCAATTCCATTTTTTGTTCTTCATAACATATGCTTACAATTAGCAAAAAAATACAGCCTTAAAAAGGTATGTCAGCGAAAAAATGTATTTGAATGGGAGAGACAATATTTCATGAAGGACAAGATGTTATGTTTTAAATGATTGTCTCAAGGAATTTTTTATTATTATTATTATTATTAAATAACTAAAAGTCTTTTACAGTAGAAATCTTTAAGATTACGTATAATAGAATCTCAAAAGACTATTCCATTTTATGGAGATATGAGCCCTCAAAAATATATGTATAAATATAGATGTATTAAGTATTTTTATTATATTTATATATTTATAGATACATCTCAGAAAGATATAAACATCTACATAATTAAAATTACCAAAAAAAAAACATAGCTATTTAAAAATAATGTTTGTTAAAATTTAAAATTTTATCTCAAAGATCACCTATAGGTGTAAGGCCCATGCTGCTGGACATGGGGTTTTCTCCCTTGAATAACTTCATCATGGTTGGTTACATTGAATATCCAGATCTGAAATTTGATTGGCGTTCTTGGGGACTGCCAATTTTTAAAGGAATCTGAACCATTTTTTAAAGGAAGATTCTGAAAACATACACATTTTAATGAATAAAATTAAATATTATTTGAAACGTTTCAATTCAACATGTATGTTCATAAATGAGTTGAACGAAATAGTGAAACGGTAGAGTTTCAAAAACTTGGCTTAATGTGGACAGCCTTAGCAATGATATGAATACAGAAGAGAATACTGTCTAAATAGCTCTAAACCAAGAACAAGTATGCCCTTTATGACGACATATAGTTTTTATCACATGAAAAGGAATGAATGCTGTTTAGAATGTAAAGTAATTTATCAGATAAGACTGAATTAAAATAAATACTTTATGAAGGCATAAAGTTGTATATAATACTAATTAATGTAAAAAAGTGGGAGGGGGTTTTATTTGCTATGCCAGAAGATGGCAGAGTTATTCTGACTGCCAGGCTATTGAGTGCAAGAGTTTTCTGAAATCAAACATATTAAGAACAAAATGAATCAAGACATGCTATACAAATGACTTAATTAGTTCTTAAATTATTAATGAAACAAAGAATCAGAACAGAGCATATTGTAGAATGGAATACTTCCTGACCGTTTTGTATGCAGTCTGGGATGTTGTCAAGTTGGTTTTAAGTTCAAATATTGCCCATTGTCATGTCTGCTAGATTGAATTAGGATTAGGCTAAAAGTAATACACTTCATTCTAAAGAAACTCCTGAAACTTTCAACTTGTCAGAATGAACCAAGACAGACCACAGAGTTGAATTTGATAAATTGGTAGTTATATCACACTCACAAAAACTATTTCAAAATAATTGCCTGGATATTAAATTCCTTTTTTTTTTTGGCCTTTTGCTTTGTGTATGGAGTCAGTAATGTAACAAAAAAAGAGCTTTTGTTATCCCTTGTTATTTCTGACAAGAAAAAAATATTTTAACTAGAACAGTAAATTTCATTGAGAAATGAAATTCAAAAAGTATTTTAAGAGGTAAAAGTGAAATTCTCATCTCTCTCTCATATGTCCCTTGACTTTCATCGTAGGAGTGCTGTGAATAATGACTTTTGCTAGTGAGTTATGTCTTATAATATGACCAGGACAGCTCAGCTTTCATCTCTTCACAGTATTGAGGAGTTTTTCCTTCTTGCCAGCCCAGTGTTGACTGGTAAAAGTACATTAGGGGGTGGCAAATAGGTAAAAGGATCAGCCTGACCAGACCAAACGGAACATTCTCATCATTATGATGTCATCAACTTCAATAAAATATCTGTATTAAGTAGCAAAATGCTGAGAGGTGCTTCAATAAAATACTCTGTATTAAATAAGAAAATGCTGAGAGGTGCTTTTTACATTCCTTTCAAGTCTCATCTTCTCAACTTTGACCCCCTCTAGCTCTTTGAAAAGATGAGTTTCATCACACTAAAGTGATCAAATGTATTCACTTTATCAGGCAAGTCATGAGCCTTCAAGGGTTTTGGCTAAGCCATGAGCTTACGTCTGTATTCCCTGAGTATATTTTTAACACCCACTCTGTTGAGATGACTAAAAGATAATTAGTCATTTGTCTGCTTTAAGTAGTATCTGAGATTGAGGAAATAAAAACTAAATCAGATTTAGAGGTTTACTTAAACTATAAAGGCTTTTTTAAAAATGTCTTTTTATGTTCAATTAATTGGAAACTTAAAAGATTTTATTAAAAATGTGGAAGTCGAAGAATACAATGATCACTTAGTTCATGAGATCAATGGATCAAACGTTAGTTACATCTATCTCGACCTGAGAGTGAATCCTGACAAATGATGGAATCCATAAAAACCCTACTTACACCCTTCACTTCAGAGTGAATCATGGAGTCAAAGACATACAGCAGTGAACAGCCTGCTGCCAAGAATAACACACCCAGCACTCCACACACAATGAGCCCAACACATTTTTTGGTAGCCATGTCTGCTCGCTACCACCACCACCACCACCGGAGATCTTCTTTTAGTAAACTAGGCAGCAGCATCAGCATCTAGACAATGAGAAACAAGAAGGGCACGTCAACACAACAAGAGACACAAGAAGGACACGTCAACACAACATGAGACACAAGAAGGGCACATCAACACAACATGAGAAACAAAAAGGGCACATCAACACAACATGAGACACAAGAAGGGCACATCAACACAACATGAGACACAAGAAGGGCACATCAACACAACATGAGAAACAAAAAGGGCACATCAACACAACATGAGACACAAGAAGGGCACATCAACACAACATGAGACACAAGAAGGGCACATCAACACAACATAAGACACAAGAAGGGCACATCAACACAACATGAGAAACAAAAAGGGCACATCAACACAACATGAGACACAAGAAGGGCACATCAACACAACATGAGACACAAGAAGGGCACATCAACACAACATGAGAAACAAAAAGGGCACATCAACACAACATGAGACACAAGAAGGGCACATCAACACAACATGAGACACAAGAAGGGCACATCAACACAACATAAGACACAAGAAGGGCACATCAACACAACATGAGACACAAGAAGGGCACATCAACACAACATGAGACACAAGAAGGGCACATCAACACAACATAAGACACAAGAAGGGCACATCAACACAACATGAGAAACAAGAAGGGCACATCAACACAACATGAGACACAAAAAGGGCACATCAACACAACATGAGACACAAGAAGGGCACATCAACACAACATGAGAAACAAAAAGGGCACATCAACACAACATGAGACACAAGAAGGGCACATCAACACAACATGAGACACAAGAAGGGCACATCAACACAACATAAGACACAAGAAGGGCACATCAACACAACATGAGAAACAAGAAGGGCACATCAACAAAACATGAGACACAAAAAGGGCACATCAACACAACATGAGACACAAGGACACAAACACAACAGTATGCATACATCAGCATCTAGACAATGAGATACAAGAAGGACCTGTCATCAACAAGTGCTACATACATTAGCAGACCAAGCCAATTTGGGAATATAATATTCATAATATACAGTGCAGATTCAAGTAGCATTGGTGGATCAAGTCAGATTGAGGAGGGTGTAGAGGAGTTGGGTTTACAGCAAACAAATTAAATCAGAAAACTCATATCATAACTCCCCCTCTCCACTTCCATCTAACAACCCCCATTTGAAAGGCTAGTTGTACAAACTAACACAACAGCCTTAAAAACAATGTATGTGCATTAAAGCTCTCGACAACATAACGGTGGTAATGAACAATGCTAAGGTCCCTTTTGGTTTAGGTTAGGGATAGGGGAAGCCAGCACCAATACCAAGATATTGTTGGTTTAGCACACGACTTACGACAGATCATGTGCGATTCCTTCCCCCACCCCCCTAAAACAATGTGCCACAAAAGTCTCAATAGGCTAAGAGTGAAGTTTTTTATCCAAACCCGCTACACACACAGCGCTCACATACAGGGAGCCAGCAGAGTGGGATTTACAAGACAATACTCTATTCAACACGACTCGAATCTTTCAAATCTTAGTGTAGAATAGAGGTCTCGATTTAAATGACTAGAAATATGTGAGAGTTCGTCAACCGTAATGCGTTGATGACTACTTTTGTCATCGGGGGGGGGGGGGGGGGGGGGGGGGGGGGGCTGGAGGCGTTTCCCTGCAGTACACATGAGAATACAAACATCGAGTATGGGTATAAATCTGCGCGGGGCATGTAGGGAAATAAAATGGTCGGGAGTAAGGAAACAATCGTCCAAAAAGGAAGAAGGAAAAAAAAAGTAAAAATATAAACTACATTTTGCATTATGAACATTATGAACCAAAAAAAAAAAAAAGAAACAAATAAAACAGCCAAAAAGGGGATATAACCCACCCTCCTTTGTTTTTTCAACCTATAGATAAGTAGAGATATCGATATCATTGTGTGAAATATGTTTTCTTATTTTAATACTTTTTTTTTTTTTTTTAAATATCAAAGGGGAAGAACCGCGAAATTCTAACTCTCAATACTGCAAGGCTTAAATCCCTTTTTCTATTTAATACAAAATTAGTTAATGACTTAAATTGATCAACAATTTTTTTTAATTGATTCGTGTATTGACATCGACTACAACTAGGCGTGCGAACTTTCAGCTTGATCAGAGAATGGGAAGTGAGAGAGAAAACGAACAAAATGTGGTGAGGACAGACAAACAGTGTGAGTTAATACAAGCTTTGTAAAAACTGGACATAACACTTTAAAAATATCTCAGATTTTTTTGTTTTTGTTTTCGTGCTATAGATAATAAATATTGCAAGACATTGCGAAATAAATATGCATACAGTTTTCTTGGATCAAACAGTAACATCATTACTTAGACTGCTAGGCCCAAAAGAAAGACAAAGCATTTTGCTAGGTTCTGATTATATTGGGCGGGGGGGGGGGGGGGGGGAGGTAGCGTTGAATTAATTATCTTATACTAAATCGAAAGTGTTCTGGTCAAAATAACTGTGGATTGAATTCATTTCAAACTCTTAAATTGCCTTCAGTGTTAACCAACATAGTTAGCTAAGTACAGCGCTCAACATGGCTCAGCTACACTAGCTAATCAAATGGACCTTTCCAGTCTAATCTTCTGATTGTTTAGTCTATTTCCTGCACTAACCAACATAACCATTACTGTACTGTTACCAATACTATTCTAAGGGTGAGCATACTTAACCAAAAACAAAGTTCCTATAAAAAACAGCACCCTTTTCTGACCAGGGTTTTTGAACGAGTAACTGTCTACAATGTGGACTGGTTGGATGAATGTACCAAGACCAATGTAGACAGTCGGGGTGGCTAAGTGGTAAACCGCTTGGTTTCCGAACCGAGAAGTATTACGTTCGAACCTCGTTTCTATGGTCAAAGGTTAACAAGGGTATCATGTGGTCAGCAGCCGCCTTTACTTTCCCCCAACAAATATCCGGTTATTATCAGAGTTTTTTGGTTTATTGGGCGCCCTAAAATCCCTACAGCATTGAGATACATGTTTCCGTTTGTAAATGTGGACTATTCCCTTTAGATAAGCTTTCGTTTTTGTTATTGTGCCTATCTATCTATCTATCTATCTTTTGCTTGTTATCTATCACGGCGCACCTGAGTCTAACCAACTCTAATGGGTACCTGACATTAGCTGGGGGAAAAGTAAAGGTAGTTGGTCGTTGTGCTGGCCACATGACACGTTCGCTAATCGTAGGCTACAGAAACAGATGACCTTTACATCATCAGCCCTATAGACAATAACACACACAAAATTATGATATTAAGTATTATTAAGTGACATAACCCTACGTATCCAACAAACTTTAATCCAAAATCTAATAAACAAAATAACACACAAAACGTAGATATGTCCATTCTTTTAAGCTCATATTAGAATGTACATATCTAATACGTCGAAAAAAATTAGCGCTAAAATGTCTGGCGCCAAAACGACCACTGCGCTAAAAACACTGCGCCACAACGGAGAGATAACACTGTCAAGTGCTTAACAGCTAAAAGTGAAGTGACAGACTTAGAATCGCTGGAAATGGGAGTCGTCCGGATATTTCAGTCAATGTGATGTTTACAGTTCTGTCTCATCACGTGCCTCAATTACAAAAATAATATGTACAGGTGACCTAATGAGCAGCGCCTCGTGAGTGACACTTGACAAAAGTTCACATCAGTCATACTTTAGTTCCTTCACAATACACACATACACAGAAGCAGTTTGTAATTGCGTCTCTTAAATTAGGGCTGATGCTCTACCAACCATTTTGTGATTGTTGGAAAATCGACACAATTGAGGCCATGACATGCCCTTAATTTTTTCAAGGCAAAATAATAATAATAATACTGGCAGGTAAATCCCTAACCAAAGCATTGTTGGGTTACTACCTCACTGCAGTTAGAACCAGTATGGCTGTAATGAGTCACTGGGGTAATTAACTAGCCAATATTCCTGAGAAAAAAATGTTTGTTTTTTTTGTCACTAATTAAATCTTCTTCTTATTCGCTGTTGTGCAGGCAATGAAAAGAATGCACGAGCCAAAACTAACCGTGAAAGAGCAGGAACTTAGATGTCAAATATTTTGCAAGACTGCGACTGTGTTTCTTATTCGAAACCAAACAGCCATTTCTTTCTCCCCCCTTTGATTTTGGGTTCGGTGGATTTGAATTGATTTTTGTGGCACATCGGGACACTTTAGACCATGTCGTGTCCTTAGTTTTTCAATTACGCAGAGGGTTGAAAGGAGAGGGAGAGAGTGGAGGGTTTCGAACCTAAAAACTTTCAATCATACAGCAAAGGAAAACCTCCAGACTTGTGATCCACTTTTCACGCAATAATGGAATAGCTGTTCAGGGAAAACTATTATCCGTAAACTTGTGTTCCTGGAGATAGCGAGTGAAGATAAAACTACAATGACCTCAACAAAGTTTATCAGTGATGACCTAACCAGCAGAATGTCATCAGCTCTTCATCGAACAGGATCACTTTGGCCAATTACAAGCGATGCGGACCAGAACATTAAAAAACAATGATTGGGACATTGGACCTAAATCACGTGTCTGTATTCATGGCAAAACGCAATCTTGTATTTTTTAGACAGTTGATATAAAATAAATTTGACAAAGTTTGAAGCGTCCCTGAGCACAATGTCCCACACATACACTGTCTGCTATAGACAGTGTACTTTTGTCCGCTCTCTAATCAGACAAGTCTATCAGTGCAATACTTCAACGGGATTCAATCTATGAAATAAAAAAAAAGACTTATCTCTGTAGAGTTATGATTACAAACAGTAGCTCGAAGATTTGATACAACAACTTATGTAAACACTGGGAATGATATGAAACGGTTTTTAAAAAAACGAGAAAGTACCCTTCTTAACGTGACATACGTGCTCTCTCATTTAAAGTTTGTGTTATTTCAAATGTCAAGTCATTGCAGCAGAGCGTAATTGCTATGATGCATGACCTAGCTCCAATTCTATTCACCAAAAATAAGAGGGTGTTCCTAGTTAAATCAGTGACTAGTCTAGTAACTAGATTGTTCCATACTAAAAGTAACACCATTATGAACTCCTTGTATTTTTCCAAATAATAGCCTATGTAACAAGGCTTGGCCTCGAGTTTGAAAAGGAAGGAGGAGCACAGTATTTCACGAAGCTACTGAGACCTATAGTAACCTACATTTTTTGCCTCATACAAATCAGACAAAATCGTTGCCCCATGGTGATAGATTTAAGTTCTCTTTTCGCCGTCTACGCCTGTCATTGACTGTACCTTTCCTTGAGTCTCAAATGTGTATCTCCTGGTCTTTGTAAGAACTCTCCAGCTTTCTCCTGGGGGTTTTTCCAAATAAAGTCACTGTTGTAACAAAAGTTACTTGTACCAAAGCAAAGTACACCCCTCTCTTAAGATATTCCAAACAAATGGAAATTCAGTTTAACTACAATTGTTCACCTAGGCATAACTACAATAACATAACAAGACGAACAACATTCACACACAAAACACTTACACACTCACACAACCGAGCGTTATTGATAACTATGCCTGAAAGTGGAATAAAGGAGTTTTAAAATCTGTTGCAGCCTTAATGACCACACATTATAATGTACCGTTACAATCCATTGAGATATGGTGTGATGTGAATGTCTTAGGAAGCAGTTCTGATAAACGGAATTGTTTCCAGAAAGGACTTCTGTTCACATAAATACAACTCAAGAATGCATGTTAGGCTCAATTTGAGATTCATTTCCCAACATTGTTGTTGCCTACACAATTAAGTTAACAATTCTTCTGACAGTTGCGAGTGCGGAAAGAAACTTTTCAAAGTTTAAAATTATCAAGAACTATCTACGATCAACAATATCGCAAACAAAAGAATGCGATTTAGCTATTTGCAGCAATTGAAAAGGAACTAACCTCAATAATGGACAAACATTTGATTTGATTCTATCTTATCAACGTTTTGCCATAGGACGAGCTTGAACAGTAGACTTCCGTTTGTGACCTTCAAAGCCACTGCTTGTTAAGTTGTACTGTTTTAACAGTGATATCTTGTCTTACTCTAGAAATAATTACTCTATAGTTTGTTGATTTTTAATGCAAAATTCTATTCAATATAAGAACGATACAAACGCAGACGGCGAAAAGAATATATAAACCGATCATCTGCGGACAATGGTTATGCTTGTCCTGAATGTGGCAAAATAAGTAGGTCACAGCTGGGGCTGCGCAGCCAAGGGAAATACTGCACTAATCACTAATCTTCGGACTCGAAGACAAGCCTTATTATTATTATTAATGATCAGGGCCCCGCGTACTACTAAAGTTGCCTCTGAAAAAGGAAAGAGAGAGAAGCAATGATTGTTAGAAAGACAATAGCGATGTGAGAAAGACAATAGCGATGTGAGAAAGACAACAGTGATGTGAGAAAGACAATAGAGATGTGAGAAAGACAATAGCGATGTCAGAAAGACAATAGAGATGTGAGAAAGATAATAGAGATGTGAGAAAGACAATAGAGATGTGAGAAAGACAACAGCGATGTGAGAAAGACAACAGAGATGTGAGAAAGACAATAGAGATGTGAGAAAGACAATAGCGATGTGAGAAAGACAACAGTGATGTGAGAAAGACAATAGAGATGTGAGAAAGACAATAGCGATGTCAGAAAGACAATAGAGATGTGAGAAAGATAATAGAGATGTGAGAAAGACAATAGAGATGTGAGAAAGACAACAGCGATGTGAGAAAGACAACAGCGATGTGAGAAAGACAACAGAGATGTGAGAAAGACAATAGAGATGTGAGAAAGACAACAGAGATGTGAGAAAGACAACAACGATGTGAGAAAGACAACAGCGATGTGAGAAAGACAACAGCGATGTGAGAAAGACAATGGCGATGTGAGAAAGACAATAGAGATGTGAGAAAGACAATAGAGATGTGAGAAAGACAATAGAGATGTGAGAAAGACAACAGAGATGTGAGAAAGACAACAGCGATGTGAGAAAGGCAACAGAGATGTGAGAAAGACAACAGCGATGTGAGAAAGACAACAGAGATGTGAGAAAGACAACAGCGATGTGAGAAAGACAACAGAGATGTGAGAAAGACAACAGCGATGTGAGAAAGACAATAGAGATGTGAGAAAGATAATAGAGATGTGAGAAAGACAACAGGGATGTCGTGGAGAGAGAAAGGGAGACAATGAGAGAGAAGACTAAAGATGTCTGAAACAATTTAAAATGACGATGATTTAAGAAGGACGTAATTTATCATGTATTGCCATTGATAATAATCTGAAAACAACAATCCTAGACAATGATCGCAATAGTTTGAGTGAAATTTTCGGGGAATGCAAGTATCAATGTTTCTAGTGTGCACAATTCTGTGTATGTTTTAATTATGAGTGTGTTAACTCTTTTCTACCGTAATTATTTTTTTACATTCAGACGAAATTCTTCATTTTGCTCATTAGTATTTCACTACCATATTATGATTAAGCTTCAATAGCTTTGTTCGTTGTGATCAGAAAATGTTTTATTTGGTATAGGATTAATGGGGAATGCATGCTCCTTCTATATAACACAAAGAAACGTTTTAAAAATTAAATATTAATTTAATTTAATGAGGTCAAATCAACGATGGTATCGTCGATTAGGAAAGAAAGAGCTAAATACTTTATGATATAAAATAAAAGATATTGAAAAAAATATATAAACATATACTGAACTAGCCCCATCACACTGTCGTTGACCTATCCCCCCCCCAATAGAATGCAAGATCTGAAACAGGGTACCTACCCATATGTAATATAAACAAATAATATATATATATATATTATAAGAAGAAGAAAATGAAAAGTAAAAAATTAAGCACAAAAAAAAAAAAAGAACACAAAGCAAAACAAATGCTACAAGTTGAGTATGCACATAACTAAGAGAGATTTACCTAAGAATCTCACAGATCTGTTGACTGCCATCCTCTACTGGAGACATGTGTTAATGTATTCACTGCCTATCAACAGTTAATGATTTTTTTTTTTATTTTGTGGCTTTCAATCTATGGCTACTGTTATCAGTGGAAATGCTTAGGAAGAAACAAAACAGGCGCACACAGTGATTCTTGGCCTACTTTATTCAGAGACTACACACTACTGTGTGCCCTGTGTTGTGTCTAGCGAAAATGTAAGTGTGTTGCATGATGCAGTTGGAAAAGAAATAGTTCTTCTTTGTTTATACTTTTGTTTATATTGTCTATTTGTACTTTTCTGTACATTTTGGTGTTTATGTAGTATTCTCAAATGTTGAAATGGTTCAACTTAACAATACTTACAACAGGGATGTAAATTTGGTTAAACATTCTTACATGCATAGAACAATTATTTATGCTTTAACAATTTAACAGTTAATTATTTTATACATTTTTGAAGTAAGATATATTCTGTGATTTATTTTGTTATTACTTGCATGTGTTCATGTCTGATACATTTTGTAGACCATTATTATAGATAAATGTATAATTGTCTTATTACCATCTGTGAGGTGGGGGACAAGTAGCTAATAGAGCAGCCACCAGGGGCATGCAGTGCTGGACTGTGGTCATCTTTTTTATTTTGACAACTTAAATAAATATATTCCATGTTAAATGCATTATAAACTCCTTCCACTTGATCTAGGTCTAATTCTGCAGGGCTTGTCTTCTGTACCATGATTTGAACTCTAGGCTAGTGTTTCATAATTAATAAGTGACATTGCTATGGAGGGGAGATGGGTGCAGGCCACACCTGGTGGTCACAGGGTGACACCAAAGTGAAAAAATAAAATTTTATAGTAAAATAAAGAGAGAGAGAAAAAAAATGACATAAGCTAAACACCCTAACAAGCTTCTGAATATTTAATAATGATGATAGCTTCTCAGACAGACAACATGCTTTACCACTTTTAAGAAGAACATTAAGACCTACCTGTTGGATACTTTTTTAGATTAGTTTATGATTTCTATTGTCGTTTTGGTGTTTGTAATGTTATTACAGCGCCTTGAGCCTACATTTTGTTTGTTAACAGTGCTTTATAAATAAAATTATTATTATTATTATAGCTTCACTCAATATGTTATTTAAGTCAATTTATAGAATATATATTTTTTTTTTTACTAGATTTCTTTTTATCGTACATGTACCATGGTTATCTCTTCAGAGTCAGACTTAGCAATGCGCAGGGTCCTGGGGGCAAGTGTCATATCAGGACCACGAATATTTGTATCATAGGCTGACAAAAAATTTTATTTATCGCTGGACCTCTTATGCCTGGGAGGTGGTTGCCTCATTTGTCACCTTGTTATGCTGCCTCTGAGCTCGTTATTATTCAAAATCATTAAGTGTCCTAATTATTTGATTAAAAACCCACCTTTTTCCCCGTCCAAATATCTTCAACATTTTTATTTCAAGTCTTAACTCTTGTAATTTGATTGGGGAGAGGGGGGTATTTGCAGAGTAATAAGTGACGAAGTGTGTTGTTGTTGTTTTTTTATAGAAAATGAAGATAATTAGATCTAATTAAAATTCTAAAATATAATTTTCCTTTTTAACTAATTGAAATCAGAAGAAAATTTGGAACTATGTTATTTCTAGATCTATTGTTTTTTAAATAATGATGTTTCTTTTTTTTTTTATGCTTTAGGAAAAGATTGTACAAAATTTATGTATGTCAATGAAGTCAAAATAAGGAAGCACTCAAAATAGTGAAATTAAATGGTGCTACAAAGTAAGTGTGACAAAGCAAATAAAAAGTTTTAAACTGAAGAAGACAGGTTAAAATTGATAGTTAAAACATATAAAAATCTGCTAGCCCAAAAAAAATCTTAAATAACAAGCAGGCACTGGAGCACTGTTGTATTTTTCTCATAACATATATTCCTTGTCAAGTTAGATAACAGTTGACATACATGCTTTAGTTTTAATGCTGCAATTTAAAACTGTAAATCAAAGAAGATATTTTGAGATCTACATTTCACAATAGAATGTAAAATATGAAAGCTGTTCTTTATCTTTTAAACAAACTCTTTTTTTCCCCACTTTTATTTTATTAGCTACTTGACATTCTATTTCCAATTAATCCATCGTCAATTTTTTTAAAAAAAGGGAAAAAGGTTAGAATAATATAGCCAGGAAAAAAAGCACACAACAAAGTGTTGATGGGCCATAAAGCATAATGATTTTCATTAAGATAAAAATGTAGATCAATCTCCTCTTATGGAATTTTAAGAAACCAATCAGATTAGAAACTATATAATTATAACTTAGACTCTTAATATTAAATTAATAAAGTGAAGGGGTTTGGTTATGCAAACTGTCACAGCACCCAAACAACAAAAGTGAAAGGACACCTATAGCCCAAAATTTCAAAGTTTCACTTTGACAGCGCATAATTTGACAATGGTTTGACATAGAAAAGAAAATGAAGTATTAAAATCTTCTTTAGTTTAAGGAGAATAAGGATGACAACTTATATTTGTACCCCTAACCTATATTTGTTATTATATTTAAGGTCAAGAGGCCGTGTGTTTTCATTTAATTCAGACAAATTTGACCCACTGGACATTATTTGATTCCGGACACCATAATTTATTTCAGACAGTCTCTATATTTAGGCATCAATAAACTCAGATTTTAATTCTATATTAACATTAACTAAATTTTAAGATCCCCATGCATAGCCCCTCAGATGAAATCATTAAGATGTTTTCAAATTATGCATAAATTTGAACACACTTTTTCTACCAAAATTAGGTCAATGGGATAGTGACTTCTACACAGACTTTTAGACATATTATGTTTGCATGATTAGATGTGCGTTGAATGTTTGTGTTTTTTGTTTATTAATTTAATACATTTCTAATACAGATGATCTTTTGTAGTATAGTACAGGTATTCTTGCCTAAATAGCTGAATCCTCTATATTCTCACTATTTAAATCTAGGTCTATCTAGTAGGTCTAGATCTAGGCATTCAATGTACCAAGCTCACTCCAAACATTTGCCCATTTATTCTCTAAAAAAAAAACAACAACAAACAAACAAATATAATATAAGATCATTAACATTGATGTCCAAAACTGGCTGTTTGAAATAAATTTTGGTAAGAAAATCGTAATTTAATTCAAACACCCTATTAATTTTTTTTTGTATGGAATCAAACAACTTGGCTTATGAATCAAATAAATCAGCTCCAAAAACAGAATATATGCTCATTAGCATAGACTTAGCCAACCAAAAAATATAGTCTTAACTGTCTTAGGAAGAGGTAAAGTCATCCTGGTAACAGGTAAAAACAACTTAACCTAACTTACAAATTTGAAAGGTTTTTTTTTCTTACATAAAAAGATAGCTAAATGGAAGGAAATTGGGTTAGAATCATTGGAAAATGGACAAGCACAGTGACATTATAAATATACCAATATACAGCGTGCTAGTTTCATATTAAATATCGAAATAAAGATGTAATTATTGTAATGACCACTTACCACTAAAACAGCGAGTGTCTGAATTCATGTAATGTCCAGATTAAATAAACTACTCAAGATAGTACGATAAGACAAAGTTTATTTTAGACTGTTACTTTACTTTAAGTTGAAGACATTAACTGATTAAGTCTAGGTGACTCTAAGTCAGTAACTTGGTAAGTAAGTGAGTAATGAAACAAAAACAAGTATCTTTCAGTTTCAGTTCCACTTACACTACTTACAGTTCCACTTACAGTAGTCTAGATTTTTGTAGATCAATTGAGTTAACATATCTGGATCTATAGTATAGTCTATTAACAAACTTACTCAATTTTGAATATTCGTTCCAAAATATGGGTTCAGTTTCAATATTCTACATGTACTGTGACACTAGATCTATATCTAGCTACTGTACAGTGACAGTGTAGATCTGAAATCTAAATCTCTACTATAGAAGATTAGATCTATGTAGTTGTTTTACCAAGGGAGACTATTCAAAAACAAAAGGAGAGGGGGACTAGTGCATTATTTTTCATTTTAAAGTTCACACTATTACAATGATCTGTTTTTATCATGCTACATGGTAACATTCTAGATCTATTTTGTTTTTAAAGAAAAAAAGTAAAGTTCCCTTCCAGACCTTGCGATCTATAGGACAGATGATGAAAAGGGCATCTGTTTCTGTGGCCCACGGTTAACGATGGTGTCTTGTTACCAGCACAACGACCAACCGCCTTTACTTTCCCCAACAAATAAGCAAATGCCAGGTACCTATTAGAGCTGGGTGGACTCTATACATGGGCGCCCGAAGGGGGGTGCACCTGGATTTTGATTAGCCAAATTCTAGCCATTTTTTCGCACCATCAAATCAATAACTCCTAAGTAACAACTGAACAAGTAGTGATTCCACTGGTTATTTAGTAGTAGATTAGCCTAGGCGTATCAGGAATTGATGACCAACCATGTATGTGCACGCCTCTGAATTCTGAGTAGCCACATTTTAGCCAATTTTTGTTATTTTATAATGAAATACATCTTTTAGATCTGTTTTGTTTTTGTAGCCTACCCCCCCCCCCCCCCCACCCTTGCTGGTGCCCATGCATTATTGATTCAAGAGTTTTATAAATTAATGTTCAGGAAAATTTTGCGCATCGTCTTCTAAGTCTAAATCTAAAGGTCTATCATTGGAATATTATAAAGTGTACTGTCTTAACAAGTGGTGCTTCCACTAAAGTACAGTTGTAAAGATATGCTAGTATTGTAACTAGAATAGGCAAATCTGTAGTTCATGTCCTACCATGTACGATTTATTATAGGCTTGCAATTCTTTCCACTATAAAGGTTGTCAAATATTCTGTAGCATGCTAGTCGTGACGAGTTGTTTTCATGTGCACATAGATTTAGTTATTATGAATGCCACAATGTCGACTTTCATAAGACATTATGTATGGTGATTTAACAGAAGGCAGGAGATCCGCTGGTCGTCCACTGCTAAGGCATACTATATACTGATGTATGCAATCGCGACATAAAGATCTTTGTAATCGGCACTAACAGCTGGGGAGAAAGTGGCACTGGATAGATCAATATGAAGAGCGAGCATTAAAGGAAAGGTCCTGGATTGCAGATGTCATTCACAACCGTTGTAGAAAGAAGGGTGAAAGTGCAAAGAATTGTGGCCTCTTTAGTCACACAAGAAGTTGCAAAGGGAAAAAATCGTCTAGAATATGTTTGTGGCCTTGGAGAAGTGCCACTTGGATGGATGGATGGATGGAGAAATCCTTGTCAATTATCTTTCGATGTGATAATGTTCCAGTTTCTTTGAACAAAAGTCAAGAGTGTAAATGTATTAACTTCTTGCGGTCGGTGTCAGCGCTCGATAAAATAGCAGGTGAAACACGTCCACCAGTTTACGAAACAAAAAATACAAGAAAGTTCTTCACATGCCAACGTCCAAGTGAAAACGTTAATTGGGATCAATGGAACACTGGCAGCAGCAAGAAACCCAAAAATACATCATGAATTAACTGCATTAGCTGGGTATTTTAGGGAAGAAATTGTAGATAGCCCATCTCAGGCACTGACCAGATGTCTTTGAGTGTTCATTTTGTCGATTGCGATTGTATTCGACATCATTGCTTTAGTTCCTGTGGTTCAGAGAGACGTACTGCATGTGTCTTATGTCATTGTACAGTCTAGACATGGACAAAATACTCGGCTAGTATTCTTTTTCCATAACTGTCCCTAGCGATAGCGTTGGTGCTGAATTTACCTCTTTTGTGTGAGACATAATCAACTGAAAAATACGAATCCATTCTAGATTTAAGTCTCAACTTTAAGATCTTTGACTGTTTGGCGGATCTTAAAATAACGACTGCAAGTGAAACCAAACAAACTGCACAATGCGTAGTAAATGCCTTTCCTCTTGTTTCTGATTTGTCTTTTCATTGTCGTTAATAAGTCATCTGTTCTTGAACCAGTTTCCACGATGTTGCAGTCTTTCCAACTTAACATAGTGGCCGCTCGACAGCACATCCGTAATGACATAAAAACCAACATGACCATCCTGAGGAATACGTCAGATTGAGGAAGGAGAGACTGCTGGCAGAAAAACTTGATACCGGATATTGAGTTGCTGCTGTTGAGAATTCGCAGTCGACAGACACACTGAGAAAAAAATACATGTTTGGATTTTGAGAGTTATTACAGTACACGGCTTTACATTACATATCTTGATTCTTAAGTTTCTTCATTACGTCAGTTCAACTTGTTTTGTCTTCATCCTAAAAGCCGCAATGCAAAGAAGAATATCAGAACTGCACGATAAGCGTTCATCGTGTTCACGTTTTTATTGCTTATTTTTTTTTATTTCATGAAAAAGAAATATTTACTGTGCACTCAATATCGATTAGGTATGAGGGCCCGAATAGGGGCAGTTCTTTTCTTTAATATTATAACAATAAAGTTGAGGCTACGACTTTGAGCCATGGTAGTCAGCTTGCACCCCGCTGCAAAAAATCCTGCGGGCCCCATGACTCTATATACAGGTCTAGAAAAAATATATGATCGCAAAACCTAAACTAGACTATCATAACGTCTGTATTATGTAAGAGTATAAGAAGAAGAAGAATCGAAATCTAGATATTGTAGATCCATTGGATTTCATGTTTAACCTAATCATTAATTATTTGATGGCTGTCATGTGGAATGGGTTTCGGACTGCCGTGCGATGGTCCCGTATACAATTTAGGAGGTTTGGGCTCTGTGACTATGAGTTACAATGGTTGACGAGATGACTTAATAATGAACATTTCTGGAGCGTATTAAACAAAACGTTCATGTCAGGCTTATATAGTCACAATTGAGTATTATTCAAGTAAAAACAACATTATAAGATTTACCAATGCTTAAAAAACGTACACTTATATATTAGTATTCAAAGACTTTGCAACAAAATGGGGTTTCAAGCCTATTACCTCTACCCATCACTATTCCAAAGCAAAGAGCGGAGAGTGGAGTAAAGGCTGTGACAAACATAATTAAAAAGTCTGAAATGAGAGAAGATGATGTGGAAATGAGTCTATTAATGTATCGATCTAGGGCATTCTAGGCCATTAGAAAAAGGGTTGAGCCCAGCTCAAATGATGACAGGCAGACGACTGCGTACTAATATGCCAATGAAGAACGATCTGTTAGCGTTAGAGGCCTAAGTGTCAACATTGTTCAAAATTTGTAACTGAACATAGGCTAAACTTGTAAAGCAGAAAAAAATCAGTGTTGTATTAAAATAGAGTCAATAGAGGAATGAGGGTGCAAGATAAACTAAAAGAAGTTGACACTTTAAGACTTTGGCATCATGTTGGTCAACAGTGGTCTCGCTGTGCTGTAGTGAGAAGACATATTGCCCTTAGATCAGTGTTTCCCAAAACTTTTTACCTATGTGTCCCTTTAATAATTTTTGTACCCCTCGCCCCTTCTCGAGTTAGAATTTTTCCTCTAGATTGCCAACATCGATATGAAAAAAAAGTTGAGTATGACTACTTACAATATGACTGCTTCCTATTTGACTACTTACAATATGACTACTTCCCATTTGACTACTTCCCATTTGACTACTTCCCATTTGACTACTTCCTATTTGACTACTCCCTATTTGACTACTTCCTATTTGACTACTTCCTATTTGACTACTTACAATTTGACTACTTACAATTTGACTACTTACAATTAGACTACTTCCTATTTGACTACTTCCTATTGAACTACTTCCCATTTAAATACTTACAATTTGACTACTAACAAATAGACTACTTCCTATTTGACTAATTCCCATTTGACTACTTACAATTAGACTACTTCCTATTTGACTACTTCCTATTGAACTACTTCCCATTTAAATACTTACAATTTGACTACTAACAAATAGACTACTTCCTATTTGACTACTTCCCATTTCACTACTTACAATTAGACTACTTCCTATTTAACTACTTCCTAATTGACCACTTCCCACTTGACTACTTCCTATTTGACTAGTTCCTATTTGACTACTTCCCATTTGACTACTTCCCCTTTGACTACTTCCCATTTGACTACTTAAAATTTGACTACTTCCTATTTGACCACTCCCTATTTGACTACTTCCCGTTTGACTTCTTCCTATTTGACTTCTTCCTGTTTGACTACTTCCTATTTGACTACTTCCTATTTGACTACTTCCTTTTTGACTACTTCCTATTTGACTACTTACAATTTGACTACTTCCCCTTTGACTACTTCCCATTTGACTACTTCCTATTTGACTACTTCCCATTTGACAACTTACAATTAGACTACTTCCTATTTGACTACTTCCTATTGAACTACTTCCTATTTGACTACTTCCCATTTGACTACTTCCTTTTTGACTACTTCCCCTTTGACTACTTACAATTTGACTACTTCCCATTTGACTACTTCCCATTCCACTGCTTCCCATTTGACTACTTCCCATTTGACAACTTACAATTAGACTACTTCCTATTTGACCACTTCCCATTTGACTACTTACAATTTGACTACTTCCCATTTCACTACTTCCCATTTCACTACTTCCCATTTGACTACTTCCCATTTGACAATTTCCTATTTGACTACTTCCTATTTGACTAGTTCCTATTTGTCTACTTCCCATTTGACTACTTCCCATTTGACTACTTCCCATTTGACTTCTTCCCATTTGACTACTTCCTATTTGACTACTTCCCATTTGACTTCTTCCCATTTGACTACTTCCTATTTGACTACTTCCTATTTGACTACTTCCTATTTGACAACTTACATTTTGACTACTTCCTATTTGACTACTTCCTATTTGACTACTTCCTATTTGACTATTTCCCCTTTGACTACTTCCCATTTGACAACTTACAATTTGACTACTTCCTATTTGACTAGTTCCTATTTGACTACTTCCCCTTTGACTACTTCCCCTTTGACTACTTCCCATTTGACTACTTACAATTTGACTACTTACAATTAGACTACTTCCTATTTGACTACTTCCTATTTGACTACTTCCCGTTTAACTTCTTCCCATTTGACTACTTCCTATTTGACTACTTCCCGTTTAACTTCTTCCCATTTGACTACTTCCTATTTGACTACTTCCTATTTGACTACTTTCTATTTGACTACTTACAATTTGACTACTTCCCCTTTGACTACTTCCCCTTTGACTACTTCCCATTTGACTACTTACAATTTGACTACTTACAATTTGACTACTTACAATTTGACTACTTACAATTAGACTACTTCCTATTTGACTACTTCCTATTTGACTACTTCCCATTTGACTACTTCCTTTTTGACTACTTCCCCTTTGACTACTTACAATTTGACTACTTCCCATTTGACTACTTCCCCTTTAACTACTTCCCATTTGACTACTTACAATTTGACTACTTCCCCTTTGACTACTTCCCCTTTGACTACTTACAATTTGACTACTTCCCATTTGACTACTTCCCCTTTAACTACTTCCCATTTGACTACTTACAATTTGACTACTTCCCCTTTGACTACTTCCCATTTGACTACTTACAATTTGACTACTTCCCCTTTGACTACTTCCCATTTGACTACTTCCTATTTGACTACTTCCCATTTGACAACTTACAATTAGACTACTTCCTATTTGACTACTTCCTATTGAACTACTTCCTATTTGACTACTTCCTATTTGACTACTTCCCATTTGACTACTTCCTTTTTGACTACTTCAACTTTGACTACTTACAATTTGACTACTTCCCATTTGACTACTTCCCATTCGACTGCTTCCCATTTGACTACTTCCCATTTGACAACTTACAATTAGACTACTTCCTATTTGACCACTTCCCATTTGACTACTTACAATTTGACTACTTCCCATTTCACTACTTCCCATTTGACTACTTCCCATTTGACAACTTACTATTTGACTACTTCCTATTTGACTAGTTCCTATTTGTCTACTTCCCATTTGACTACTTACCATTTGACTACTTCCCATTTGACTTCTTCCCATTTGACTACTTCCTATTTGACTACTTCCCATTTGACTACTTCCCATTTGACTACTTCCTATTTTACTACTTCCTATTTGACTACTTCCTATTTGACAACTTACATTTTGACTACTTCCTATTTGACTACTTCCTATTTGACTACTTCCTATTTGACTATTTCCCCTTTGACTACTTCCCATTTGACTACTTCCCATTTCACAACTTACAATTCGACTACTTCCTATTTGACTAGTTCCTATTTGACTACTTCCCATTTGACTACTTCCCCTTTGACTACTTCCCATTTGACTACTTACAATTTGACTACTTACAATTAGACTACTTCCTATTTGACTACTTCCTATTTGACTACTTCCAGTTTAACTTCTTCCCATTTGACTACTTCCTATTTGACTACTTCCTATTTGACTACTTCCAATTTGACTACTTCCAGTTTAACTTCTTCCCATTTGACTACTTCCTATTTGACTACTTCCTATTTGACTACTTCCAATTTGACTACTTCCCCTTTGACTACTTCCCATTTGACTACGTCCCATTTGACTACTTACAATTTGACTACTTACAATTTGACTACTTACAATTAGACTACTTCCTATTTGACTACTTCCTATTAAACTACTTCCTATTTGACTACTTCCCATTTGACTACTTCCTTTTTGACTACTTCCCCTTTGACTACTTACAATTTGACTACTTCCCCTTTGACTACTTACAATTTGACTACTTCCCATTTGACTACTTCCCCTTTGACTACTTCCCATTTGACTACTTACAATTTGAGTACTTCCCATTTGACTACTTCCCCTTTGACTACTTCCCATTTGACTACTTACAATTTGACTACTTACAATTTGACTACTTCCTATTTAACTACTTCCTATTTGACTACTTCCTATTTGAATACTTCCTATTTGACTACTTCCCATTTGACTACTTCCTTTTTGACTACTTCCCCTTTGACTACTTCCCATTTGACTACTTCCCATTTGACAACTTACAATTTGACTACTTCCCATTTGACTACTTCCCATTTGACTACTTCCCCTTTGACTACTTCCCATTTGACTACTTACAATTTGACTACTTACAATTTGACTACTTACAATTTGACTACTTCCTATTTGACTACTTCCCATTTGACTACTTCCAATTTGACTACTTCCAATTTGACTACTTCCAATTTGACTACTTCCCATTTGACTACTTCCTATTTGACTACTTCCTATTTGACTACTTCCCATTGGACTACTTCCTTTTTGACTACTTCCCCTTTGACTACTTACAATTTGACTACTTCCCATTTGACTACTTACAATTTGAGTACTTCCCATTTGACTACTTCCCCTTTGACTACTTCCCATTTGACTACTTACAATTTGACTACTTACAATTTGACTACTTCCTATTTAACTACTTCCTATTTGACTACTTCCTATTTGACTACTTCCCATTTGACTACTTCCTTTTTGACTACTTCCCCTTTGACTACTTCCCATTTGACTACTTCCCATTTGACAACTTACAATTTGACTACTTCCCATTTGACTACTTCCCATTTGACTACTTCCCCTTTGACTACTTCCCATTTGACTACTTACAATTTGACTACTTACAATTTGACTACTTACAATTTGACTACTTCCTATTTGACTACTTCCCATTTGACTACTTCCCATTTGACTACTTACAATTTGACTACTTACAATTCGACTACTTCCCGTTTGACTATTATCTATTTGACTACTTTCTATTTGACTACTTACAATTTGACTACTTCCTATTTGACTACTTTCTATTTGACTACTTCCCATTTGACTACTTACAATTTGACTACTTACAATTTGACTACTTCCCGTTTGACTATTATCTATTTGACTACTTTCTATTTGACTACTTTCTATTTGACTACTTCCTATTTGACTACTTACAATTTGACTACTTACAATTGGACTACTTACAATTTGACTACTTCCCCTTTGACTACTTCCCATTTGACTACTTCCCATTTGACAACTTACAATTAGACTACTTCCTATTTGACTACTTCCTATTGAACTACTTCCTATTTGACTACTTCCTATTTGACTACTTCCCATTGGACTACTTCCTTTTTGACTACTTCCCCTTTGACTACTTACAATTTGACTACTTCCCATTTGACTACTTCCCATTCGACTGCTTCCCATTTGACTACTTCCCATTTGACAGCTTACAATTAGACTACTTCCTATTTGACCACTTCCCATTTGACTACTTCCCATTTCACTACTTCCCATTTGACTACTTCCCATTTGACAACTTACTATTTGACTACTTCCTATTTGACTAGTTCCTATTTGTCTACTTCCCATTTGACTACTTACCATTTGACTACTTCCCATTTGACTTCTTCCCATTTGACTACTTCCTATTTGACTACTTCCCATTTGACTTCTTCCCATTTGACTACTTCCTATTTGACTACTTCCTATTTGACTACTTACAATTTGACTACTTCCCGTTTAACTTCTTCCCATTTGACTAGTTCCTATTTGACTACTTCCCATTTGACTACTTCCCCTTTGACTACTTCCCATTTGACTACTTACAATTTGACTACTTACAATTTGACTACTTCCCGTTTGACTATTATCTATTTGACTACTTTCTATTTGACTACTTCCCATTTGACTACTCCCTATTTGACTACTTCCCATTTGACTACTTTCTATTTGACTACTTACAATTGGACTACTTCCAATTTGACTACTTCCCCTTTGACTACTTCCCCATTTGACTACTTCCCATTTGACAACTTACAATTAGACTACTTCCTATTTGACTACTTCCTATTGAACTACTTCCTATTTGACTACTTCCTATTTGACTACTTCCCATTTGACTACCCCTTTTTTGACTACTTCCCCTTTGACTACTTACAATTTGACTACTTCCCATTTGACTACTTCCCATTCGACTGCTTCCCATTTGACTACTTCCCATTTGACAACTCACAATTAGACTACTTCCTATTTGACCACTTCCCATTTGACTACTTCCCATTTCACTACTTCCCATTTGACTACTTCCCATTTGACAACTTACTATTTGACTACTTCCTATTTGACTAGTTCCTATTTGTCTACTTCCCATTTGACTACTTACCATTTGACTACTTCCCATTTGACTTCTTCCCATTTGACTACTTCCTATTTGACTACTTCCCATTTGACTTCTTCCCATTTGACTACTTCCTATTTGACTACTTCCTATTTGACTACTTACAATTTGACTACTTCCCGTTTAACTTCTTCCCATTTGACTACTTCCTATTTGACTACTTCCTATTTGACTACTTCCTATTTGACTACTTACAATTTGACTACTTCCCATTTGACTACTTCCCCTTTGACTACTTCCCATTTGACTACTTCCCATTTGACTACTTACAATTTGACTACTTACAATTTGACTACTTCCAATTAGACTACTTCCAATTAGACTACTTCCTATTTGACTACTTCCTATTGAACTACTTCCTATTTGACTACTTCCCATTTGACTACTTCCCATTTGACTACTTACAATTTGACTACTTACAATTAGACTACTTACAATTAGACTACTTCCTATTTGACTACTTCCTATTTGACTACTTCCTATTTGACTACTTCCCATTTGACTACTTCCCCTTTGACTACTTCCCATTCGACTGCTTCCCATTTGACTACTTCCCATTTGACAACTTACAATTTGACTACTTCCCATTTGACTACTTCCCATTTGACTACTTTCCCTTTGACTACTTCCCATTTGACTACTTACAATTTGACTACTTCCTATTTGACTACTTTCTATTTGACTACTTCCCATTTGACTACTTACAATTTGACTACTTACAATTTGACTACTTCCCGTTTGACTATTATCTATTTGACTACTTTCTATTTGACTACTTTCTATTTGACTACTTCCTATTTGACTACTTACAATTTGACTACTTACAATTGGACTTCTTACAATTTGACTACTTCCCATTTGACTACTTCCTATTTGACAACTTACAATTTGACTACTTCCCATTTGACTACTTACATTTTGACTACTTCCCATTTGACAACTTACAATTGGACTACTTATAATTTGACTACTTCCCATTTGACTACTTCCTATTTGACTACTTACAATTTGATTAGCAATTTGACTACTTCCCATTTGACTACTTCCAATTTGATTACTTTCCATTTGACTACTTACAATATAACTACTTACAATATGACTACTTCCCATTTGCTTGCGAAAAAGTTCGTGCATTCAAAGAAAACTATTTTCACGCTTTCATCCACAACTTTTCTGTTGCCAAAGTGTCTCTGTGTACACATCCATATGTGGATATGACATCTAAAGCAACATATGGAATTCATGCAACGAGTCCTTTATTAATTGTAACCATATTTTGAATACGTTAACTCCATATTTTATCCCTAACCTTTACAATATATACTCTTGTTGTGTGAACTAATAAAGGTTAAAATGAAAATTCGTTATGAATATTTTTTTAAATAAAAAAAAAAACCACCATTAGATTAGCAAATTAGATTTGCTGTGAACATTTCTTGTACATTTTATAAATATTTTTGACTTAGTGATACTAAAAATACAACAAAAAAAAATCTTTCTTTGTTAACATATTGTAACATTATCTCCCGTACATTTATGTATAGTTTTAGAATTGGTGTATTTTTATGAAAAAAAATCGCTTGCAATAGTCATTTTGTTTTGTTTATAGAAGAGAGGGATTT
The DNA here is from genome assembly GCA_030265305.1 of Biomphalaria pfeifferi. Lineage (NCBI taxonomy): Eukaryota > Metazoa > Mollusca > Gastropoda > Planorbidae > Biomphalaria > Biomphalaria pfeifferi. The sequence continues at coordinate 42,334 of JASAOG010000267.1, forward strand.
AACTGCAAAAACCCCCTGGTATGGGTTTAAACTCAAAATCCCCTTAACTGCGCTATGGCAAGTGATGGTTCAGCATTAAAATATCACCTAAAATAAACAAAATCAAAGCAAAAAATCAGTCTCTAAACTCCGACCCCCCCCCCCCCAGGCAGGGGTGGGATTTCATTTCTGGAGGGGAGGGGGTTTGAACCCCAACCCCCCTGGCTACGTTCATGAATTAAACTGTTTGTTTTTAGAAAACCAAAAGTAGCCATTGCACCTAAACTTTTCATCGCATGGTCAAATTATATTTTTCATTTCTCTTCTAGTTTTCGAGATCTGAGTGTGACAGACGGACATTTTGCACAAACCTAATAGCGGCTTTTCTCCTTGCTGGGGCTGCCTATATATGTCTATGTCTAATGAGTAAATAATGCACAACTAATGTATCGTATTGAATGGAAGATAAGGTTAGATAAAATGGAATTAAAGATTACCGTCTGAACGTTATATTTGTGTTTATTTCCTGTTCTTGTGATCTTTACAAAAAATAAGTGATGTCATTTCAATATTTAAGGTAGATTACACCTTTCAGTTTCCTAGGCCTACTGTAAGAACATCGAATGAAAACTTAAGAAGAAGAAATTTGACTTGAACAGAACAGGCCGTTACGAAACGTCTTGCTGAGCATAAAAACTTACAAGGATGTCTTAAAACAAATCAACAGCGAAGCGTTAGTCGTCTGTATGCTCATTGCAGCTTCATCGAATATCGTTCACTCATCGGTATCAACTCTAGCCAGTCCGCCCCTGATCACTAGGCTAGTGTTTTATATAGATATATATTATTATTGCTTCTTAGAAAGCTTATATCAACTCACTGTCTGTATGTCTGGTAAAAAGCTTAAACATGTAATTTCTCCTTATCTCGGATCAAGTTGAAATTTCGCACAATTATTTCTTGTACCTGACAAAGCATTAATCGATTACCAAAAAAAAACAAAACAATTAACTTTTTGTAATTACTTATTGTGTTTAGTATTGAAAAAGGAAACAAATTGGACTTAACAGATGTGGTGGTATAAGTAGAATTAGTCCCCTTTATCCTTTGTGTAGATACACAGATACCCCCTTCTTTCTCCACTCCTTTTTCCTACTGGTCCAGACAATAATAGAATCATATATGGCCTCCTTCAGTCCGAAGCTAATATGGATCATCGTATAGAAATGAGATGAATGCCTGGACATTAGCTGTGGTCGAACGACGTCGCCCACACACCACTTCCCCCCTCTCCACGCAGCTGATGTATTCAAAGGAACGGCAAGTGTCGATACAGTTTGGGGTGCTGCAAACTGCCTTAGGGTCGCCAGCTGCTGAATTTTCCACAGGGTTGACTCCCGAAGCTTTTACCATGATTGGGTATACCTGCAAGGCAGCAGAGGTTTGAATTCAGAGATTTCCTTCTCCTAGGTGGGTAGCCAGCCATGGCTAACGAGGCCCTGCTGCCCGAAGCTTACTGGTTTAGGCGCCAGTTACTCACCTTTGCCCCTTCTCCTGTTGGGATCTTAATACATTGAGAAATCTAAAAGCGTGAAATAACGCTAAACAAATAGGCCTTCAATTGGTAAAAATATTTCTAATCGTACAGATTTATTATTGTTATTCTAGAAATCTATATCTATTTCAAATTTAATTGATTCAATTATAATTACTATAAGCTTTTTTTTAAAGTTTTTTTTCTTGTTTGATTTAATATACACATTGATTTAAATCTACATGCTTAAACAAGCAAAATATAAAAATACTTTTTTAAAAAAATTAAGCTTATCTGAGTGGGAAGAATTCCATATTTACAACCATATATCTCATAATGTAGAATTTATTTCCCTTTTTCAATATAAAAAAAAATTCAACAATAATTAATAGACAAAGTGATTAATTCATTTTATTGATTCGTTTTGCTAGGCACAATAAATAATTGTGTAAAGTTGATCTGAGAATAGTTGTGGGAGAAATAGTGTTTAAACTAATACCAGATAGATAGACAGCTAGAATTGATGTAGCTTTGTAAAAACAAAAAGAAATATTTAAGACTTCATTCATATGAGTAGTCCTAAATAGTCAATTTTTTTTTATATGAGTACTGTTTTGAATTGTTCAGCCTTTAGACAGACATCTGAAGAATGTCAGCATTCTCAAATGCTCTAAACTTTTAGCTTCCTGGGTATGTGTTGTCTCTCATTCTGATGTGTCTGGATGTGAGAAAAAATATCCTTTGTTGGGGTTTCATGCTAACTTTGAATCATTTATATTTTATATCATACCCTTGCCAGTTTAGTTTTGGCCTATGCTACAACAAATTCTTCCCCAACTATATTTACAAGAAAGAAATGCTAGGAAATCATGTAGACTTACACCTGACATTGGCAAGCAAGTTCAGACCAAATTAATCAAGCTTTAAACCACTAATCCTTTTGCGCTCATAAGGTTGGTAACTCTGTGAATTAGGACTATATTTGGATGCATATCATTTCAAACTTAAATGGTGTTACACTCATTATTCCGGATTTTGGAGCTGAGCACTTTTATTTCGCCACCTTTTATAAACTATATTATACAATTTATTCTTACCAATTTTTTAAGCAAGGGTGTGTTTAACACATTCTCCCTTATTCTTATTATTTTCTACTAGCAGAAAGAAACAAGAGGAACAATTTAATTTGTTTCAAAGATATTTCACCAACAACATGGAATTTATTTACCAACTTATATAAAATTTTAATAAGATTTTAATTTTAAAATCTTTTATTTGGATTTTGCACCAATTATATATTTATAAAACCTTATTTAAAAGACCTTTTTTTTGTAATTGCACATTGGTAACTAAAGCAATTACCATACATTTCCATTCAAAATTCTTAATCTCATAAATCTCTTCACAACATAAAAGGCTAAAAGTTTCATCCATACACGCATTTACACATGAGAAAAAAATTGTAATATCACAAAATAATGTGGTAATATGAATAAAATAAAATTTAAAATAATATTTTTAACTCTTTGACTACCGGTACCACACCCTTTAAAAGAAACAAAGTGACTTATGGTAGATAAAGAGTTAAAAATTTTCATTCTGAAACAAAAACAACTAAGGCAACTCCAAATTCAAACATTCACAGACTGTAAATATATTAGAAGAAAAAGAAAATTTCAAAGCACATCACGTAAGACTAGTTGTCTTACCACTATTACCAAAACTATCATAATATGCAGAATCATAGTAGGAAGTTTTCTCTATGGAGAGCTGATCATCCTCTAAGGAGTCTTCCATCTGCCTGGCCCCTGTTGGATTGTTGGTTCTGTTCTGCGGCTTTGTATTTTCGTCTCTTCCCTCCCTTGATTGAATACTGGTGCTGTTCAACCTGTTGCTGGTGAAAGAGTTTGGAGTAACAGGAGAGGCTTGTGCAGAATCACTTGTACCATTGATATCAACTGTTGCCTTTTGGGCTAATCTTTTACTTCGGTTTCTAATCACTGGCTCATATTCTGAATCTTCAATTCTTGTGTACAAATTCTATTAAACAAATATTTTATGTGATGTAACGGCTGCATCATATGTAAGATCAGTCATGATCAATAACTTATAAGCTTTTTTACCCAGATTTTAAAGACACTTCAGTTCATGTACCAGTAGCTATTATTATGTTTTGTTTGTTACCCATTGTGATGATAGTACTCAACACTTTACCATATTGTTGGTAGTTGACAAAGGGGTGGGGTAAAAGAAAATATGCTAGTTAATGAGCAAGCATAAAATACATAAGACAGTACTCACTTCTTCATGTAGTCAGTAGTTGAAATATATTGTCTTTATGACAATTTAAATTTATTTAATACCCTACTTTTGTTTAAAAGTAGAAAAATAAAATTTATACCAGCATTGCTGTTCCCTTAATTCTAGAAACATTACAATGGATAAAATAAAATAAATTTTGCAATTAACCATTTCTTGAAAGTGTTATTTTTTTCTTTTAGTAAATAGAAACAAGAAATGCTTATGATATGTCAAGGAAATATTTTATATAATATGAAAGTCACTAACAACTCACAATACTAATTCCAAGAAATAGAAATTTGAGGGTTTATGTGTGGGTTAGGTACATTTGCTATAAAGTGATATTGTCTTTATTATTATGCTGCAATACTAAAAGAGCTACGATTATAATAAATATGCTGTCAAATTAATCTTAAGATAAAAAACAAACCTGCTGTCTACTTTTATATTTCCAATAAGTGACTAATGATGCTGCTACCAGAAGAAGTATTCCACCAAGGCAAAACAATCCTATTCTTATAAAGGGTAGAGCATCCATTGGATCTTGCATTACAGATTTTAAAAGATTGGCTGTGTCTGGATCAATATTTGCTACCTAGAGAACAAGACAGAAAATATATACTAGAGCCTACAAAGAAAACTAATTACAATGCATTTTTATATTGTATAAGTTGCTGAACAAAAATGAATAAAAATTGAAATCATATTATTTGATATTAGTCAAACTATTACAAGAATCTCTGGTCAGTATTCAATCTGCACCACATTCACTTACATAAGTGTAGGCATGTTAATCCTATTCACCTCCCTAAAGAATCCCAACATATCTGATCCTAATACACCCCTCATCAATTCATCATACCCCATGAATATTATACATAATGCATCAATACATACATACCCCATCAATACATACATACCCCATCAATCCATAAAACAGGAATGTAGCTGATTGGAAAGTTTTTGAATTTTCTGTTAAAAAAATATATATTAGTTCAAAATTAGTCTCAATTATTCTCTCCTCCCTGTAAAAAAAATTGCTTAATTTTATTATACATTTTTTCAGCTATAAAAGCTTTATTTTTAAAAAAATAACACACTTACGTAAAATATTTAAAGCTTTGAGTTCTTACGACAATTTGATATCTGCGTGCTGCTCTCATTGAAATGCCAGTCAACTGATGAAAAAATTGTTAGAAAGAGTTGAATTTACAATATACACACACACACTTCCAGTAATAAAGGGTCTGTTGGTTAAAAAAAAAAATTTCTATACCTTTATAAGAAACCTATTTTTTTGGTCTCAACAAACTATATTGTTTCTCTCTCTCTCTCTCTCTCTCTCTATCTATATATATATATATATATATATATGAAGGAAGAAAGGTGGTTAGTCATAATGCATGTGGCTACCAGACTGAGGGGTTTGAATTCTGGTGAAACTGAGATTATGAATATCTGGATCTTTAGGGCACCTGAGTCCCCACAGCTCTAATGGGTACCTGGCATTAGTTGTGGAAAAGTAAAGGTGGTTGGTCATTGTGCTAGCCACATGACACCCTTATTAACCATGGGCCACAGAAACGGATGATCTTTACATCATCTGCCCTAAAGATCATTAGGTCTGAAATGGAGATTTTTTTTTACTATATATATGATGCAATGAAGATTTTTTCATTTTAAAATAATAATAAAATTTAATTGAACTACCAGCTAATTAATTATGACAAATTCTAAGTATCAAAAAGAAAAAGCAGGTTATTAGGACTAAAATGATCCTGCCTAAGTGAGTTCTCATAAAGTAGAATTAGAATCAACTGTCTTTGTTAAGTATGTTCATAAATGTGGACATACAACTCTTTGAAGTGCCTAATCTTTGTCAAATATAGGTATGGTCAGACATTGTTAAGTCATGGAGCACATTTCAAAAACAGAATAATCTTAACTTGTTAATAGCTTGGGATTTCATGACATTTTTTTCTTAGCTCATGCCAGAAATCACAATAAACATATTTTAAAAAAAAATCAAATATGAATTATGTGATTTTATAAATAGACATCTATATTTAATTTGAGACCTGTAAGTGCTTACTTCATGAATGTCATAAAATGGTTGGTGATCAGGCTGAGAAGGTCTTAAACCTGTGACCTGTTTTTGATAATAAGGATCCCCGCCAACAAAATGTGGCAGAGACACATACATTGGAGCAACTGAAGAGTAGAGAGTAGAGTAGAGTTTTAAAATGGCAGAGTAAAAAAAAATAAAATAAATAATCTTTATTATCCTGAGGGAAATTAGTCTTACAATTATGCACTAAACATAAGAATACATTAAGATGACAGCAAACCAAACATACATTAATACCACATTTTAATTAAAAATAACTTATGAAGTTCATCAGAAAGTTGGATTTTATTAAAGTATTAAATTGCTATGGGAGCAAAATAGATCTTATTTTAAGGTCACATTTATATTTTATAGTATAATAGCCGGATATGACCTACACATGGAGGCCCTATTTGGATATTACTGATCTACTAGATTGGATTTAGATCTATGTCAAACATGGCAAATGTTCCCTTCACATTTTTTAAATTTTAGACATGAAAATAAAAGTAGAGTGTGGAAATGGGTTGACCAGTTTAGCCAACATATTCATATCAAATATGAAATACCATAAAAAAAGGGTTTACTCAAAATGTTTTATTCTTATTCCTTACTTCTTAATTACTCCTTCCAATTGGCTTTATATAATATTACATTTTATTTAGTACTACTATATAGGTGTCAATATTCTTAATTTAACTTACAAAAGGAAGCTTCAGATAAGTTGTATACTCCAGATGGAAGACAGTGGGATGGATCTGGTGTACAGTAACCAATATTTTCAGGGTTTTGTGCATTGGCAGCAAATTCTGAGTAAGGCACATAATATCTCAGAGTTCTGATGCCTCGATATGAAGAAGTACCATTGTAGACTAGTTTGAGAGATCTGCCACAATGTAATGGCAAAGAAAATGTTAATAAGTAGATAGGACTAGGCTACATATTATATCATTCTTATGTGTAACATTGATTCATAAAAAATCTTTAAATATATATACTCTATTGTAACAAGGAAAATTAAATATAGTTGTGTATTAACCTAATAAAACACTACAGGAAAACATGTCTTGATCCTAGGCTTTATTGTACAACAATGAAAAAAAACAGTTCACGATAACACTGTACACACACACAAGCTGAACTGGACACCACAACATTTTGACACAATATTGCAGATGAGTTCAAAACACATAAGAAACATAAATACACAACAAGTTGTAAAATATGTTTTAAATAACTTTACTATGTAAATGATATTTGAAACCTTTTCAGAGTCACACTACCACTTTGTGAGCTATATTGCAATTCTCATTTTTGGCTAAATGTCAAAACCAGGTCTTTACCTTTTAAAATTGACTTGTTTAAAATCTTTAAATAGCTAGTGATAATTGTTGAAGTTTATAACTTACCTGTGCAAGTAAGCATCAAATATAGACAAATTCTTGCTAGTATCAAGGAATGGGGGATGCATGGAACCATCTGATAAGTAAAGCATTTTCACCTGCTTGAATTACTTAGCTTTTAAAATGTAGAAATTTGTTTTCTTTAAATCTTTTAGTGTCTTTTTAAAAAATATATTTAAGATAAGATTCCTTTCAATATATTTCAAATTTGTTATACATAAACATGTTACAAATAGCCTTTCTAAACATTTGAAAATATTTTGATAAATCTATTTCACTTGCTTGACTACATCCAAAAGAAAAAAAAATTATAATAAAAGAATTATAAATTAGCTTTCAGAATTAGATCATCCACTTAAAAATTAGTAGTTTCTTTGTTGTGTTTTTTTCTTATAATTTCCTTTTAGAAAAATTTCAATGTAATATGCTGGACAAGTCTGCTTACTTCAAAATTAGTTCATAGAAGTTTTTTTTTCTTAACCCTGCATAACTATTAAAATTATTTATTTTGAAAAAGTTTGGTATCTTATGGTAATAAAGCCTTTATTGATTTTTTGAAATGCACAACAAACAAACTAATTTTGTTCCTTCTGACTGCCACATTCATTTGACATGTTTATAGTTCTATTGTACATGAATATCAGATTAAAACAATTTTGCAGCTAACAAAAATACTTTTAAGCTAAGCCCTCTAATTATTAAGGTAATATCTAGATTTAATAATCAAAATACAGTTTAAAAAGAACTTTTTCTAAACTAAAATATATCTTTACCTGTTCCTCTGATACCATTAGCATAGTCTGACTTCCAGACAGATAACTTCCTTTAAAAGAGAAAATTATTACAAATATATTTTTTAATCTAGAAAATGATCCACTAGCCAAAGTTCAATGATAAATATATTTAGGAATTTATAGGAAGGAAGGAAAAAAGTAAGCATTGTACTTGGAGTTTCAAAGTGGCAAAGAGAAAAAGAAACCTAACTTACTTTAATCCATTCCATCTGTCAATAATAGCAAAGTTATCTAAGTCTCCATTTGTACCTGAGTATACATTATAAAGACCATCACCTGTATTGTTTTTCTGGGAAGAAATTCAGTCATATAAATAAAATGAATCTGCCACTTTAAGTATAGAGCTATAAAGGAATCCACTTCAGCTGAAGTGTTAAGAAACACGACTTAACATACACTTCAAACAAGGGAAATAACTGTGAAGTCATCATTCATAAAAGTATTTTCTATTATATGTGGGCTCACAGTTTGTCAGAATACTTTGGTATCTCTGCAACAGATATTTTGAACAATGTTGAGGGGGAGGTGTCAATGTTCTGCAGCAATGTATTTTGTAAATTGAACATCAGAAATTAAAACACTTACAGCTTTTTTAATTTCAGTTATCAGGAGCTCTGGCATAAGTGACTTAAAATTTACTAATTTTTCAATAAAGAAAAAGAAGGAAAAAAAAAACAATGAAGTAAATCTGAATGAAACAAAACTCTGATTTTGAATAAATTCAAATTATCTAGATTCCACTGTCCATTTTTAATAGTAAAAAAAGTAAAGTTCCCCTCTCAGACCTTGCATTAATAGGGCAGATGATGCTCTGGTCATCTGTTTTTTTTGCCAAGGATTAATGAACAGGGTGTCATGTGACCAGTACAATGACCAACTGCCTTTATTTTTCCCCAACTAAAGTCAGGCACCCATCAGAGTTGGGTGAATTTATGGGCACCCTAAAAATCCAGAAATTCAAAATCCCAGTCTTCAAAACCAGGACCCCAGGTTCAGAAGCCAAGCACTTAACCACTCAGCAACAGTGCCCCTATTTTTTATAGTAAGAAATACAAAATGAGATTATAATCTTAACAGAAAAAGAAAAATATTAGAGACCATTAACATGTTTATGGTGAAGACTGGTATGTATCTTTAAAAGATATGGCAAGTGAAAACTAAAAATAGCATAATGGATAAACAAAATGTTAATGCACTTAGGAAAGGTCTAAAGAATGAACATATGACTATATTAATTATCAAGTCGCTTGAACCCACTTAAAAATTATTATTATTTTTTTTTTTGTTCTTAATTTTTTTATTTCTTTTAATGTTTTATTTCTTCTTCTTCCTCATTTTCTATAACTACATTAAAGTACAGTCAAACTTATTGCAAGAGTAGGTTCAGCCTTTCACACAAGACCTACTGACCACTTTTGCTCTCACTTTCATCTTTTTTGTCTATACTTTATTATGGGCTAGTTTTTCTCACCCAAGTTGAGAATTCAAAGAACACTACAACCTACATCTGTATAAAATCCAAATCTCCCACTGAACAGAGGTGAGGATATGTTGAACTTCTTGGCTGTTTTTGCTGCTTCTTCTAAGACTGGATCCTCATAACCCCACCAGATATCCCGAACTGATAATGTTCTGAACACATCCTCTCCTTTGCTTAGGAAAAAAGCATCTATAACTGTCTGAAGGGCTGGGTATTCATACTGCAGTATTGTAGCTGTGGTCTAGTTCATGTAATAAGCAAAAAGGTAACAATTATAGAGGTTTCCATTGCACCTTTTTGGAAATGATATACAAATTATTTTTTTAAAAGAACACACATCAATGTTAAGTTACAATAAATATTAAAGCTAATGCCTAAACTACATTATGTTCTATTTGTAGTGCCAGTTCTCAATTTTTTTTTCCAGGGGCTTCTCAAACATTTTTTCAAGTTACTTCTGTGCTTTTTTCTTTCATATTCATAATTAATTCTCCTTTCTATCAAGTGCACCATAAATGTGTCTGAATTTATAAACCTAATGCAGATGATAATTGCCATTTAATTATTTCAAAATGCCACAATAACTACTGCTATAAAGTTCTTACTATATATGGTATGTTTATAGTGGTAAAATTTTCATCGTCTGGTCCCACTGAGGCATCTCTGTTGAAGACGAATGTCTGAGGCTGAACATATTCGACGGTGTCATTGTCATGCCACTTGATATCAGTCTTCTCAATGTGCATCCTATATGATTTAACAAGTCTTAAGTTAAATTTAATGAGGTTGTGGAGCTGTAACAATATGATCCTCATCATGCGATTTTTATAAAGACCATAAATGGTAAAATTCTAGTTTGTTTTTTTTAAATTAGCAGGCATCAGGTCTTCAAGGTGGGCATCAAAATTGTATGGCTATAGAAATAGATACTTGGGAATTTCTTTGTATATATATAATAATATTAAATATCTTCTTTCCAGTTTGAATTTTAATTATAATTTATTAGAACTTTAAGATTACACCTACCAGGGTGTCATATCAGATTAGATCATTTAGTACTAAATGTTTCTCTAAAAAGTGATGTAAATGTACTTTGTCTTTTTTTTTTAAATTACTAAACCATTTATGTTGTACACCTGCATATTTTATATCTTCTTACCAGGATAAATGTTAATTATAGCTTATTAAAACAGTAAGATTTTCTGTAATCATTACAGCTATGACATTTCAGATGATTTGGTATTGAATGTGTCTCTATTAAGTGATATAACTTTATTGTTTTTTATAGAGAGCATTCTCAAAATGTAAATATTTCACGTTTCTAAATATTTCCCATGTTTCCGATGTTGAAGATAAACTACATCCTACTCCAAACTTCCCACATGAGGACAGGAGATGACAGCTTACAATGTATGAACCATGTACTATTGAGATGACCAAATGAGAAACAAGTGTGCTCACCACACACCGCTAGACCAGGCATATATTCATTTTTAACATGTCAGTTTTAATAGCAGGTATTGTCCTGTTAGTACATAGAAGTTGATAACAATCTGGCCAGGGCCAGTAGCGCTTTTGGATGCCTTAAGGCGAGAGTTTGGCTGAACAGATCGCTCTGCCTGCCTACCAAAATCAGTGTCTGAGTTTGAGTTTTGAGTTTAGGCACATCGGCACAATTTAGGCCATGTCGAGCCCATAATCCTTTAAGGATCACTCTCCCTTTACATTACAAGGGCTAAATTCTATACAGTTAAATCATTAAAAACAAGGTCTATTCACAGTTAAAATAGTAAAGGTAGTAAAAATTTAATAATTTGGTAAAAATCTTTTGTAAACATTATGTATGGCTCTGAGACATGAACACTATACAGGAAACATCTAAGACTTCTTGAGCGCTTCCACCAAAGATGCTTGCGCTCCATCATGGACATACGGTGGCAAGACCTCACTACCTCACAGCGATGTCCTTGTGAACGCAGGTATGGACAGTATAGAGGGACTTCTTTTGGTCTGACAGTTGCGCTGGGCAGGGCACGTATCCCAAAGGCAGTCTTTTTTGGTGAGCTAAGAGGTGGTCGACGTAACAGAGGCGCCCAACGGAAACGCTTCAAAGACCAGCTTAGGCGTCAACTTTCCTTGGGTGACATAGAAGAGAGCACCTGGTTGCATGCGGCCTCAGAATAAAACAGCTGGAGGTCACTCACGAAGGCCGCGGGCTACACATTTGAGACCAAAAGAAAATCTGCTGTCGAGGACAAACGCAGACGGTGAAAAAAAAATCTAAATCGACGCCTGTGGACAATGATTATGCTTGCCCTGGATGTGGCAAAATATGTAGGTCACAGCTGGGACTGCGCAGCCACGGAAAATACTGCATTCCTCACTAATCTTCGGACTCGAAGACTAGCCTAATTATTATAGAAATATAGAATAGTAAACAAAAGAATGAATTAAAAGGGACTTCATCTTAAGTAAGAACAGAAGGCGTTAAAAGCTTCCGTTATTATATCTCATCCTTTCAATTAATTTTTATAAAACAACAACATTAAACAATGACATCATATAAACAACATTAAACAATGACATCATTTTAAAATTCTTATTCCAGGGATTGTAAAAATAAAGTCAACAAGTGCACTCACATGTACACATAAGGTCCTTTCTCAATTACAGAAGGTGGGGCAGTACCAGCTAGAATCTCATCTGGATTGGTGATGTGGAAGACATAAATGTTGAAACTAACTGGAACAGGAGGCTTCTGCCAGAACTTGAAGGCAAAGCTTCCATTTCTTATGGGCAGTTTCTGAAAGACAAACCAAATAAGATACTAGTCAAAATATTTTTTTTTTTGCAATTCATAGAAAATTCAATCATAGAACACTTTGGTACGGTAGAAGTGTTCCATATGATATGATATAGCATAGTTATGAAGTGTTGCATGTGATATGATATAGCATAGCTTTGAAGTATTATGATTTCTATTTATTACTTAGCAAGACAATATTAGTACAAAAAAAAGTTTTTGATTCTACTTATTTTAAATAACTTGTTTCTTAGTAAAATAAGGTAAAGTTAATAGATTGTTACAGAGAATATTAAGTTATCCTTCATGGAGGCTTTAGATGGGGAAAAAAAAAAAATCAGAAGTAGGCTACGGATTTCGGTTGATAATGTGTTTCCTTGATAACCATTTCATTTAGCCATCAGACAATCCAAAATGTACTGAAGGTTTTTGATGACAAGCTAAAAAAATTTTTTAAGTTTTTTTGATGAAAAGTCAAGATTTCCTAAAAGATTTTTATGACAAGCAAACATTTACTAAAATGGTTTTCGATAAGTTAAAATGTTCTTTTTGAAAAAAAAAACGAAAAAGGTTTTTGAGTCAAAACGTTTTAATAGGTTATTGACTTCTCACACCAAAACAGTAATGTAAATATTAACATATTGAGAGAATGTAACTGTAAGATTCGTTATTCATGTTAATAATGAGCAATAACTTTGACAACATGATAAGCTATTTCTGAATCATTTAAATATGATAAATATGATAATATAATTAGTTAGGATCTGACCTTTGATAAACATGTAATTCGATTCCCTTCCCTTTTTAACACGTGCGCACGCACGCACACACACACACACTTTAAGAACTGCTGTGAAAAATGCTGGGCAAAAAAAAAATAGCCTTGGAAGAACAAATGAGTCCGGGCAATCGGATCCAGCTACCATACAATGCCTAGTATGTAGCCAAACATTTCATGCTAAGTTAACAGCCACACGAGAAGGTCCAAAATGCAAGCCCCGACAGAAATATTGGGATCCCAGACAACTGGATACATGTAAGCCCCAATGCCTTACCCCAACATGAATTAACTTTTAAAGTTTTCCTTCCATTGCATTTCTCAGCATAATGTTATAAACCTGGTGGTGGCACAGAGAGGGGTAGTGGTGTGAGTGTGGTCAGCCGACGCAAATCGCCCCAGGCCAGCGATAGACGAGCGGTCAACCGTGACGAGTTACGATGGTCAGCCGAGTCGAGTATCAACAGGGTGGTTCAGGAAGGATCGACATCGTGAACAGAGCTCAGTAGCGTCACGAGAGTTGTAGTCATCTGACCACCTAGAAACGTCGAGCGGCGTTCTGTCCAGTTCGAAAAGGCATGTAGGGACCCTATATAAGAGCGAAGGTATCAGAGGCGAGAGAGTGATAACTTCCCTATCTACAGTTCGTTACAACGCTCAGTACAAGTCCGAGACGAGACAGAGAGACCAGTGCAAGAGTTGATACGGCGGAGAGATATTTGTACAGTTTTGTGTTACGTGCTGCCAATTGTACAGTGTTGGCTATTATTTATTCACCTATTAAAGTGTTACGTTACTTTGGAGCCCGGAGTTGTCAAGTTCTTTAAAGTTGGTGGCGTATGGTGCAGTTTGCAGAGAGCCTGGATAGTGAGAATCGTAACAACTGGTGTCAGAAGTGGGATCTGCTATGGCTACTACAAAAACGTTAGACCAACTTCTTGTGAAGGAACTGAAGGAAGAGCTCCGTGGTCGAGATCTGAAGACGAGCGGCAACAAAGAAACCTTACAAGCACGCCTTCGGGAAGAACTGATGAAGGAAAAAGAAGATCTGGACACATATCTTTTTGAAGTCGAACCGGACTTGCTGGAACAGCTCACCAGTAGCATGCGGCAAGAGATCGCCAGTAGCAAACAGGAGCAGATGGCAGCTATGCACTCGGGGCAAGAAAGCACCAATTCCAAGATAGATGTCATGGCCTCGGGAATCAAAACCGAGTTATTGGCTATGAACCAACGCTTACATGCTGTGGAGGAGAGAATCACCACCATAGAAGAGCAGATAAACCAGCGGGTCTACGCTGTTGAGAAAACAATCGAAGAAATAAAGACGCAAGTTTACAGGGAATTGACCAAGATGCAGAAAGCAAATGCCATATCATTTGTACCCGACGTTTCCATGAAGATGAAGCCCCCTGTGTTTGATGGATCAGTGTCCTGGTCCGTCTACAAGCGACAATTCGACGCCGCGGCGATTGTAAACAAATGGAACACCAATGAGGAGAAAGCAACAGCCCTTATATTATCCCTAAGAGGAAAGGCCTCCGAGCTGCTGCAGTCCATTCCAAACCCACAAGACTACGCTGCTCTCGTAAAGGCGATGGAGCTCCGTTACGGGGACGAGTATCTATCAGAAATGTATCGAGTCAAATTAAAGACCCGAAGACAGCAACCAAATGAAACTCTACAGGAGTTGGAGGCAGACATTGCACGACTCGCTCATTTGGCTTACCCAACAGCCACGCAAGACCTCCTGGAAATAATCATTACTGATGCGTTTGCCGATGCACTTCGAGACTCCGAACTGAAGAAGGCCATCAGAGTTAGTGGCAAGCACAAAGCCTGTGAAGCCCTTGTGTACGCTCTCTTATACCAAGCTGCCAAAGACGAGTCCGAGAACATTTACCAGGACCAGAGGCTGGAGGTTAAAGATAAAGGTCGCAAGGAACTGAGAAAAACGAACGAGGCCCTAGAGAAATGTAGAACCATCCAGATACCACGAGGTCAACGTGGAGTGAGAAAACGATGCTGGAACTGTGGAGGGTTTGGCCACCTACAAAGGAACTGTGCAAAAAGGTCTTTTCGACAAGGAGTGAACCAACAAAGATCTGAGAAAGTATACAGACCCTGCAGGAAGGCTGAAGAAACGGGTGTGATCATCGATTGTCGTCGTCTTGAGGTGCAAGCTCCCGAGCTGCGGTCAGACGAGACAAGCCAAGATGCTCAGCGAAAAGATGAAAATGTAGCCCCCATTTTTCGAATGAAGGAAGCTCATAATTTAGCCCGCAAAAACATCAACAGCAGCAGTGACCAAATGAAGGAAAGGAATGACAATAGGGTCAATGCCTCGAGGTTCCATAAGAACGACTTGGTCTGGCTATACAACCCACGGAGAAGAAACGATAGGTCCTATAAGCATCAAAGAGATTGGGAAGGCCCTTACCATGTAGTTAAAAGGATCACAGATGACGTTTGCCGGATACAAGGAAGCCACCGGTCCAAGCGGAAGGTCGTCCACATCAATCGACTCCACCCGTTTCATGGCGAGTTTGATTCTGTCCGTGACGGACAGATCTAAGGAGGGGGCAGTGTTATAAACCTGGTGGTGGCACAGAGAGGGGTAGTGGTGTGAGTGTGGTCAGCCGACGCAAATCGCCCCAGGCCAGCGATAGACGAGCGGTCAACCGTGACGAGTTACGATGGTCAGCCGAGTCGAGTATCAACAGGGTGGTTCAGGAAGGATCGACATCGTGAACAGAGCTCAGTAGCGTCACGAGAGTTGTAGTCATCTGACCACCTAGAAACGTCGAGCGGCGTTCTGTCCAGTTCGAAAAGGCATGTAGGGACCCTATATAAGAGCGAAGGTATCAGAGGCGAGAGAGTGATAACTTCCCTATCTACAGTTCGTTACAACGGCTCAGTACAAGTCCGAGACGAGACAGAGAGGCCAGTGCAAGAGTTGATACGGCGGAGAGATATTTGTAATCCTTTTAACTACATGGTAAGGGCCTTCCCAATCTCTTTGATGCTTATAGGACCTATCGTTTCTTCTCCGTGGGTTGTATAGCCAGACCAAGTCGTTCTTATGGAACCTCGAGGCATTGACCCTATTAAACAAGCAATAGAAAAAAAAGAATACTTTTTATAACGAAGCTTATTAATGAAAAGAACAGCTAATTACTGCCATTTATCTGAAAATTACAGGGTTTGGCTCCCTTTCTGCTATATAAATCAATTAGTACTAAATGATAACTAACTATTTGGTTAATTTTTTGGATTGATTGGTGTAGGCCTATACTTATACTTTGTATACTTATACAGAAATTGATCCGAGAATGGGAAGTGGGAGAAAAAATAATTCAAAACGTAAAAATGGGGATTAAATCCATATATACATCCACATCTCTCATTAAATAGCTTTTATTCCCCTTATTTCGATATCAAACAAAATAATTAATCACCAGAATAGGAAATAGGAGAAAGAGTATGTTCAAACTTTTTACCAGACATACAGTGTTGATATAAACTTTGTAATAACAAAATAATACATACCGGTATTGAATGTGAAATGATATCTATTGGTCTGCAATACAATGTCAAAATTTAGCTCAGAACCTCTTCCCAACCTCTTTCCGCAAGAAAAGAAAAAAGTGAAAGCTAGATATGTAACTAAAAACCACACTATTTGTTACAGCTACTGAGAGACATCGATAGTTCACCTCAGACATCTCTAGATGAGTGATGGCATCCACTATGTCGTCAAATACGATGGCTGTAACCAGCAACATCAGCGAAGAAAGGCAGAGAACCACGAGAGACACCAGTCGCTTCTTTCTGGAACCTTTCACGCATGGCGACATCTTCTTCGCTGGCCTTATCACATGACTACCATTTTTTGTTGTTTTGTCGATACGCTTGGGGCGTATAAGTGGAACACTGCGATGAAAACTAAAAAGGAAAAAAAACAAAACACCATGCACATTTATAAACTTCAAATCGGATGTTTTGGCCTTAAGCCAAAAATAAATAAATAAATAGTTTTTAATAACGCTTATATTACAACGCATTAAAAATTACAAAATAAGTCTGTTAGGAAACAAAGTTACCAAGATAGTTTGTGTCTAAACACAAATTCAGAATAGGTCCCCGAAATGGTCCACTCAGGCAAGTAAAAAGGCGGGTTTCAATATTTACAGCCAGAATATCAGAAGCTATGAACTGCAAACTATCAATAACCCCAACCCTACCTTCGACAATACAAAAAGAAGAGCCGTGCATTGTTAGGCCGACTGACAACATGATACCACAATATATAAGGAGATATATTAGTGGTTTTTTATTACACTTTTAATATTCATATGTTGTCAATAAACTGATTGGTATATACCGTATATAGTTATGGTGCAATGCGAACCTGGCTTAACTGATGTGATTGAATGATTATCTAATAGACGGTTTCGTAAAGGGCCAATCTCTCATTCAAGGCCTAAAAAAAATTTTTCCCTTCGGTTACATCGCCATACTGATTATGTTATATGTACAATATAGCAATATCTACATGTATTATGCGGTGTATATGATAATATAAAGTACTGCTTATTAAATGATGTTTTAAATTCTGTTCGCGTTATATACATACTTAATGTATTCTTTCTATTTAAAAACAAAAGTGTACATATTATTTTAAATAAATGTACCAAGTGTAACAGAAAATGTCAAATTTTGTACTACAAAAGATTTTTGAGAAAGTTTTTATTATATATAAAATAACAAAAACGTTTGCATAAATATTTTTTTTAAATATACTGGAAAATTTTCTCCCATATTAATAAAGTTTGTTGTTTTTTTTTTTACAATAAATAATATGAATAGTGTTGTAGTAAAAATGGTGTATTTTTACAAAGCTTACATCAGCTCACTCTGTCTGTCTGGTACAAAGCTTACATCAACTCACTCTGTCTGTCTGGTACAAAGCTTACATCAACTCACTCTGTCTGGTACAAAGCTTACATCAACTCACTCTGTCTGTCTGGTACAAAGCTTACATCAAATCACTATGTTTGTCTGGTACAAAGCTTCTATTAACTCACTCTGTCTGTCTGGTACAAAGCTTACATTAACTCACTCTGTCTGTCTGGTACAAATCTTACATCAACTCACTCTGTCTGTCTGGTACAAAGCTTACATCAACTCACTCTGTCTGGTACAAAGCTTACATCAACTCACTCTGTCTGGTACAAAGCTTACATCAACTCACTCTGTCTGTCTGGTACAAAGCTTCTATCAACTTACTTTGTCTGTCTGGTACAAAGCTTACATCAACTCACTCTGTCTGTCTGGTACAAAGCTTACATCAACTCACTCTGTCTGTCTGGTACAAAGCTTCTATCAACTCATTTTGTCTGTCTGGTACAAAGCTTACATCAACTCACTCTGTCTGTCTGGTACAAAGCTTCTATCAACTCACTTTGTCTGGTACAAAGCTTCTATCAACTTACTTTGTCTGTCTGGTACAAAGCTTACATCAACTCACTCTGTCTGTCTGGTACAAAGCTTACATCAACTCACTCTGTCTGTCTGGTACAAAGCTTCTATCAACTCATTTTGTCTGTCTGGTACAAAGCTTACATCAACTCACTCTGTCTGTCTGGTACAAAGCTTCTATCAACTCACTTTGTCTGGTACAAAGCTTACATCAACTCACTCTGTCTGTCTGGTATAAAGCTTACATCAAATCACTCTGTCTGTCTGGTACAAAGCTTACATCAAATCACCCTGTCTTAATGTCTGGTACAAAGTTTGTACACACCATTTCTCCAACACCCAATTACGGATCAAGCTGAAATTTTGTACAATTATTTCTTTTACCTGACAAAAATAATCAATAATAAAAAAAAAAAATTAGTTAATTAGCATTGGCTATTAATTTATTATTATTTTTTCTATCTCAAACAATGGAAAGAAATTGTACTTGACTGAGGTCGTGGTATAAGTTGAATTAGTCCCCTTTATACTATGTAGAATCGCCGCTTTAAAAATTGAAACTAACAATAAAACCTTATATTTTCATAAGCACTTCCCTGTGGTTAATGTGTCTCTGCAAAGAGGTTTGAACCCTCGAATTCGGGTTGTTCAGCTTTTTTTTTAAAAATGCATTTAAAAAGCGATCACGGTAACATTCACATAGATGCACCTTCTCTCTCTTCCATCCATTTTCCTAATTGCACCAAACAAAAACAATGGGTAAAAATATTTCTAATCGCACAGATTTATTATCGTTAGTCTAGATCTATTACAAATTGTATTACATGACTGATCCAAATTCATTGATACAACTACGCTTAAAATAAGCTTTTAAAAAGTATTTTTCATATGTTCTTGTTATGAAAAGAAAATTATGAACAGGCTATAGATAGTGAAGAAATTTTGTCGTCTTTAACAGCATTAAAATTCTGTCGAGATCATCAAATTACGGGCGGTTTGAGAGGCTCAATTTTTTTTTTTAAACAAAGGGGGTTAAAACTTTGTGATTGCGTGCATTGCGTGTGTAGCTCTACTGAGACGAAAAGCAAGTAGCTTCTCCATCGGAATGTTAAGGCACCAACAGAGAAGCTGCTCGCCCAGTCAGGGATGTTGATTCCATATTCTGAATCCCTTGAGAGAGTACTTGAAAGAATCTTTCTAGTGTTCAACCCTTTGAGAACACCTTCCAATGCACATATTCACATAATTGAAGGAGAACAGTGTTTATAATCAAATAATCGACACCAACCGTTGAGAGAAAGAAACACTGGATAGATCCACAAGGAGAGCAAGCATAAAGGAAGGGTCTTGGATTGCCAATGCTACACACACCACTTCACACCAAAGGTAGAAAAAAAAGGTGAAAATGCTGTAGCGTCTGGTGGTTACAGATGTCCAACCTGTGACAACAGTTGTGTATAAGGATTGACCTCTTTAGTGACATGAGAAGTTTAAGTTTAAAATCTCCTAAGGGTTTTGAGTTTAACCTCCCCCCCCCCCCCCACTCCAGAGAGTTTTGAGGTCAATATTAAACGAAAGCAAATTATAGTCACCAAATTCTATGAGCGTAGCCAATGGGGGATCTGATGTATAAACCGCCCTACAGATGGTTTTGAGTTTACCCCCCTCCACACACACACACATGTGGTTTTGACAATGTAACTCCCCTTTTGGATAAAAAAAATCTAAAGCAAACTACAGTCACCAAATCCCATGAGCGTAGCAAAAAGGGATTTTGGTGTCAATTCACGCCTTCAAACTAAAGGTAAAACAAAGCTACAATTACTAAATTTCAGGAGCGTGACCAAAAGGGGCTTTGTGGTTACTCTCCCCCCCCCCCCTGCAATACACTACTAAAGCAAATCTATAGTTATTATTTTCTACAGGTCGCTGGGCTCTATTAATAAAGTGCAGTGAATAGTGAATTTGGTTTTTGACCCACATTTTTTTAAATAGAAAAGTAGCAGGATATGCACTGTAGATACCACAGAATATGCATTTTTTTTTAGTTTCAAATAACGGAAATAAAGCTTGGCGTCGGGGCACCTCACCGAACCCCGTTGAGAGAGCTAACAGCGCTTCTCAAGACCCTTTCGCTGAAAAGAGCTGTCTTCTTCTGTCATTCCATTAACTCAAGAGGGGAACCTCTTCTAGGGTACAAATAAAAGTCTATGTACTAGATACAGTACTACTGAAATGTACCATCAGCCTAGAGTGGTGCAACCAAATCAATGTCAGATGTTGACCAAGACGGGTCAAGTTAGACTAGAGCAAGTGATAACCGTCAACACCGCGTGCATGTAATGAACGCAAAGGAAAGTGCATGAAGACCTGGGTGTCGCTTGATTAACAAAAGTACACAGTGGTTCTCACACGATAAGCTAGTAAAATAATTTAAAAAAAAAAAAGATTTTTTTATTATTTTTAGGCATGCAAATAACAAGAATTTTTTTTTCTTTATATACTATCAACTTTTTAAGAAAAAAAATGTGGGTAAATTTTAGCTAAAATGATTTTAAAAAAAACTAAATAATTTTCAAGTAAAGATTTCTCAAAAACTACTAAAGCTAGTTCAATCAAAATTTGGCTGTTGATTATTCAGTAGGCCTACTAGTAGAAGATTGTGAAGCAGAATTAACCATATTCATTACATAAAAAAAAAAAGTTATAGGTATAGGTATAGTTGCGGCCTATTAGTTTTATAGAGGGGTAGGCATAGAGAAAAATTAATTACTCTTATTAAAGTTTTCATCCTTTTGTATATATTCTGCTTCACTTTCATACTTATATATAGAACAGTAACCGGAAGCAAACAATCAAAATCGTTTATTTCGTAAATAAAGAGTCATACAGTACTGTTGTGTCACATGACAGTATAAAAAGATCTGGTCCGTATAAAGTAAATATACTGTTACTTTAGTACAGCTATACACAAAAATGGACGAGGGTGAGTGAGAAGGATTCCTGGTTTTGTACTGTGACCTAGCTTGTAGAGTTATCTCGGCTAATCAGCATACAGAAAATTTTACGCTGACGTATTCATTTTTCCCCAATAGGCTAATGTACATATACATCGGATGGCCGTGTAAAAACCCGTGTTTCATTGTACAAAAAAAAAGGCGGATGTATTTTTTTTCATTACACAGCGAAAGTCAATGGAACATTGTAGCTCCTATCGTACACTTTGTTCGTATAAAGAGACAGTATTTTCTTTTCCTAGTAAGTTGTTTAGCTCGATAGCTACTGGAGGCCAATTAGCAAACGAAAGCTGCTGCGATTGGAAACATCTTGGTAATCAAATTCATCAGCAAGAGGTTTCTGTCAATCACGTTAAAATGTTCGTAAAATGTTGTAAATGTTTCGGATGTTCCTTCAGAGTTGAAGATAAACTTCCTAGTCCCTATCTCCCGCAGAACGACTGGGGATGGCAGCGGGCGGGGTATGATCCCAGAACCATTGAGACGACTGAACAACATGAATCATGTCATTGAAAATCTACGCCACAAGGCTCTATGTAGCCTACAATGAGAACATAATAAGGCACTTCTCGTGTCGGCGTAAATGGCGTGCGCCACATTCAGCCTGGAAGTCTGCAAAATATGCAGAGAATCCAAAGAATGACCAATCAGTAAAAAAAAAAAAAAAAAAAAGCCATGCAGTGTGCTAACAGTTCTATAAGTTTAAAACCAAACAAATCTTCGAAACTTAAAAAACAGAATCTAAGAAAGGGTTTAACGTGACCTAACTATACACTTCGTTATCAGTGAACCGTGGCTCGTTACGTTCTTTAAGAAAATGTCTGAAAGCAAATCACTCAGCTAGAATAAGTGTCAGACAGCAGACAGGTCCACTAAAAAAAATATAGGTTTAAACGATAATAATTTTCCAACATTCCAGAATTTCTGACGATACAGCAAAAATGATTAATAGTCTCATCAGTGAGGTAAGCAGTCATACTCATCAACAAGACAAAGAAAATACTTTTTTATTCTTGCTTTTATATTACAAAATAAAAAGCCAGTCTTTTTGTAATACAAGAACTTAGCAGAGAACAATAACCAACATCAATGCTTATATCAACTCACTCTGTTAAAAAGTTTATAGACGATATTTCTCCGACGCCCATTATCGGATCAAACAGAAATTTTGCACAATTATTTATTTTACCTGACAACACAAGAATCAGTTTTTAAAAAAAGCCATTAGTTAATTAAATATTGGTAATTACTTATTCGGTTTGGTACCTCGAACAAAGGAAATAAATTATACTTGACTGAAATGGTGGTATAAGATGAATTATTTCCCTTTATAGGTCACCACTCTAAATTGAAACAAACGATATATAACTATATAATCTTCTCTAGTCATATGTACCTCACTAGTAGATTGGTTAACACGTCGACCCGAAGTTCGAATTCAGGTCATTCCCTTTTTTTTTTCCCTTTCTGTAAATGATTTCAAAAACCAATTACTGTAAAATCCACCCAGATCTCCCTTTCTTTCTTTACCCTCCCCCCCCCCCCCCAAATGGTCCAGCTAAGTGATAGGATTATAGCGTATTGAGAAAACTAAAAGCATGAATTAACGCTAAACAAAAACAATTGGTAAAAATATTATTAATCGCACACATTTATTTTGTTGGTCTAGACTGTAGATTTATTAAAATTTTATTACATGACTGATCCAAACTAATTGATACAATTACACTTCGTATAAGCTTATTTATTTTTTTTAATGACTTTTCCGTTTTTCTTGTTAGTTATCGACTAAGTGTATTTAATTAAATCGCTACACAGCAGTGGTGTATAGTGTTACCACTGGATTGTAGCAATCAGATCTATATATCAGATCAATATAAAATCTGACATTACAGGAGGACGCCATGTACTACAACAAACTACAGAAAGTTGATTTTTTTAAAACTTAAGTTAATACATGATTGTTTCTGTGTTATTTTACTTGTAGTTGATAGTTTATCGCCGATATAATTTACTCAATACTGACTTCATGTTTTTTGGTTTCACTGATTTAATAAAAGATGTTTTATCTCTGTATCTGTTCTCAAAGATTTATAACTCAATGCTACAGAAACAACATGCTGTCACTGTCTGTATGCATGTATGCTCAACAACACAAGGAGAGATCTAGTTGGCATGTAGGTTATAAAAATACTAGCCATATGTTACCCGCGGGTCTTAATTTGCGTATCACTTTCAATATAGTCACTGAGAGTGCTTTGTAAACAATTAAACGAAATAATAATTTCATTATTAAAGCGAATGCGGAATGCGTAAATGTAAAAACAGCATGAATGGAGCTATCAAAATAGCTAATCGAGTGAAATTCATTTTTCAAATAAAAACACTTGCTTGTTGGCCTAGATATTTTTTTATTAAAATTTTTAATGAATAGACTTAATTTTGTATGTTCATGTGTTAAATTATAAAGTAGATCTTGAGTTAGACATAGATCTAGATCTAGACTAATCTTGGATTGAGTTCATTCTGCGCGTGCGTGAAGGCTTCGCTCTGCGCATGCTTGTCCTTTTTTTTTTTTTAGATTAAGCGATTCATGAATGAAACTATAAGAATATATCTCCACACGGCTTCGCAGTTTTGGCGAACGAATGTATGAAAAATGCTTTAGAAAAACCAATTTGAATGTTAATTTGATTAAAATATGAAAAAAATGAACTATAATTAGTATGTTCATGTGTTAAAGTATTAAACTATCTTTGCGAAGAGAAGTTCAATTATCTTAGAGTTAAATTAGAGTTTTAGACCTAGGAATAGAGAGATGTGTAACCTTTCGGGTAATGTCTAATGAAAGAATGTACGTCAGGAATTCTAAATTCGCAGATATAAGGGACGAATTTATGTAAAAATGCTTTTGAAACACAAATTTGAAGCTTAATTTTATTAAATAATGAAATCAATAGACTATATTTTGTAATTTTCATGTGTCAAAGTAAAAAAATATCTGTGCTAAGTGTAGTTCTTTAAATTAGATATAGATCTAAATCTTTTCGATCTTTTATCATGTCAACATGGTAAACTTGGCATAGATCCATAAAATAGCATACGTTCATAGAGAGGGGAAACTTTTTTTGAGGGTCTTTAGTTTGTTTTAGGGCTACTGTACATACGTCACGGTTCCAGTTAGCACCCAAGGAACATTTGTGCAAAGTTTCATCAAGATTGGTCAAACGGTTTTGATTTCTATTCGGCACATACATACATACGCCTTACATTCTACTTTATAGTATAAATTGTAACCGCTTTTTTCTCTTGAGTCTGGTGGAGTGCAGTATTTCGAATTTCTACGTAGTCCCAGCGATGATCTTTGCGCATCCAGGGCAGCCTTAAGTATTGTCGGACAATGGTCGGTTTAAGTTCTATTCGACAGTAGACAGGACTCAAAGGTGTAAACCGTGACCTTTGTAAGAGATCTCCAGCTGCCTCGTTCGGAAGCTGCTGCGAGCTTCCAGGTGCTCAATTCTACGTCAGTTAAACTGCCGCCTAAGATGGTCTTTAACGCGTTTTTCAGGGACTTTTGTTACGCCGAAAACATTTCAGGTCACCAAAAAGGATTGCCTATTAGCACGTCCCCCATACGGGAAATGTTCCCTGCGTATATGTCGAACAATGAAAAAAAGTCCCACTCACTATAGCCAACAAACAGCTATATCGCATTAAAAACGCAATTTGTATTGCGGTCGTGCCAACGCATGTAGCGTATAATGTTGGGAGTTAAGAAGACATGTAGCCTATGATGTTGGGAGTGAAGAAAACATGTAGCCTATGATGTTGGGAGTGAAGAAAACATGTAGCCTGTGATGTTGGTGGTGAAGAAAACTTGAAGCCTGTGATGTTGGGAGTGAAGAAAACATGTTGCCTATGATGTTGGTAGTGAAGAAAACATGTAGCCTATTATGTTGGGAGTGAAGAAAACATGTAGCCTGTGATGTTGAGAGTGAAGAAATCATGTAGCCTGTGATGTTGGTAGTGAAGAAAACATGTAGCCTCTGATGTTGGGAGTGAAGAAAACATGTAGCCTATGATGTTGGTAGTGAAGAAAGCATGTAGCCTATGATGTTGAGAGTGAAGAAAACAAGTAGCCTTTGATGTTGGGAAGACATTTCTAGACGTACAGCTCAAACATTTAAATCATTCAGTACCGTTGACCTATGTAAAAAAATGCTTTTGAAACACAAAATTGAAGGTTAATTTCATTATAAAATGAAATCAATGGATCTTCTTTTGTATTATCATGTGTCAAAGTAAAAAACTATGTGCGCAAAGTGTATTTCTTAAAATTAGATCTAGGTCTAAATCATTTCGGTCTTTTCTCATGTCAACATTGTTAACCATGGCCTAGATCCATAAAATACTATAGCTGTAATAGAGTCGGACAACTTTTTTTTTTAAATACCTTTTTTTTTGGATGTAGGTCAGTAGATCTATTTATAGACTACTTTGGCATTGACCTACTTTATTAACCGATCTAAAATAGCTGAACTGCATAAATATTTCATGGGCGTAGCCAGGTAGATGGGTCTGGGTAGTCTGAGTTCAACATTCACCCCCGCAATGATATTTTTTGTGACTTTTTTTTTTGGCTTTATTTTGTTTATTGTAGGTGAGATTTTTATTTCAAACCATCACTTGCCCCAGCGCATCCAAGAAAGGTATTGAGGTTAAAATACCCTCTTCATATTCCATGAGCATGGCCAAAAGGGGGTGGTGACATAAGAACTCCCTTCTTCAATATAAAACTAAAGCAAACAACAGTCACCAATATCTATGAGCGTAACCAAGAGGGATTTTGCTTTTTAACCCCCTTCCCCCAGACAGAGGGTCTTTATCGGGGGATAAGTTTAAGAGGGGTTTGAGTTTAATAACCCAACTCAGAGGGTATTGAAGTTAAAAAGCCCTCTTCAATATAAAACTAAAGCAAACAAGTTACTAAATTATATTAGTTTAGCCAATGAGGGGAGGGGGGAGTTTTAAACCCCTTACAGATGGTTTTGAGTTTAAAACCCCCCACGATAAAACTTCCTTTTTCGATAAAGAATCTAAAGCAAACTACAATCACCAAATCCCATGATCATTAACTCCCCTCCCTCTTTCGAACAAAAATAAAAGCTACAATTACAAAATTTCATAAGCGTGGCCAAAAGGGATTACCCTCTCCCTCCAATAAAAAAAAAGAGGAAAACTAAAGCTACAATTTTCTACCAGTCGCTGGTCTCCATTAATAAAGTGCAGTGAATAGCAAATGCATTGTAGATATCTCAGAATATGCATTTGTTAGTTTTAAATGATTGAAAAAATGTTTGGCTCACAGCGCTCCCCAGACTTTCTAGCTAGCAAGGGCGGGTGTCTACTGTCACATACATATATATATGTCTTTATATGTAACCCACCCATCCCCTTAAAAAAATCATGATATAATTACAGATATCTAAAGCAAATATTTGGCAACGACTATGGTCACGAGACCTTCCATATTTTATTTTATCCTTCACACAAAACCAAATGACAAAAGACCATCAAAAAGGGAAGTGGGATACTGAATCAAGTGTATCCAAGGGTCGGCTGGGCAAGGATAAAATTACGTTTAGACGATCTATATAGACCAACGACTATAGACTACTACAAGCAAAATAAAAGTAAAATACGTTTCAAAAAAACAACCTTGCATCTATTAGGGAGAGCGCGCTCAATACCAGACATATCCGAGAATGGGAAGTGGGGAAAATAAAAAAAATAAAACATTTAAAAGATTCCAACCAGAGAGACAGTGTCACTGAGTAACTTGATATATTACAATAAAAATACATATACAAACTTTGTAAAAACATGCACTAAACTATCTAGATTATTCTAGATCCAAGTCTCAAATTTGTACATCCTTATCCTAATTTCTGTAGTATTTTTCCAACGGCATATTTCATACAATCACTCAAATCTTACCGTAGCCTGTGTGTTAAAAGTCTAGTGCTCTATCCAGTCCCTCCATGACCTTTCTGAACTAGACCTAGAGCTAAAGCTAATTTTTTTTTTTTTTTTTTTTTGTTTACTGCCATGAGCAGCGACGACCAAAATAGTAGTAAAAATAATTAAAAGTACTCAACATATCTATCTTATATAATACAGACGTTACTTCAAAAAAGAAGATGATTACGTCCTACGCGTCATGCATTTAGTCATGCATATTAATCAATGACTTAAATTCTGCCAAGTCACTGGTTTTCCTAGCTAGCTCAGGCAACCCATTCCATGCTCTAATAGCACTAGGGAATAAGGAGTATTTGTACAAATTTGTCCTAGCATATGGGACGAGGAATGTGCCTTTATCTTTGTATTTTATTAAATTTTGTTTTTGTATTTGAAGATTATGGTTCAGTGTTTTATGCATAATTGCTACTTTACTTTTGAGTGTTCTGTCCTGAAGGTTTTCTAAATTTAGTGATTTTACTATAGGTGTTACTCTAGTCAAATGTGAATATTCATTTATTATGAATCTCACTGCTCTATTTTGTGTCTGTACCAGTTTCTTAATGTTTTCTTGAGTTGAGGGGTCCCAAATGGAGGATGCATATTCTAATATTGGCCTAACCAAGGTTAAATAACATTTTAGTTTTAAGTTCTTATTTGATTTATAGAAATTTCTTTTAATAAATCCTAATGCTTTGTTTCATTTTTTTTATAGTTTCATCAATATGTGGATTCCATGACAGTTTTTCATTTATTATAACACCTAAGTATTTTGCGTTTTTAGTCTGTGTTACTGGTTTGCCATGAATAAGATAAGTGGAATTAATTTGTTTTAGTTTTTTTGTTACTCTTAACAACTGACATTTTTCTAGGTGGAAAGACATGCTCCAATTTGATTCCCATTTCTGTAATTCATCTAATTCTCTTTGTAAAATATCTGTGTCTTGTGTTGTTTTTATTGTTCTATATATTATGCAATCGTCTGCAAATAATCTGACTTTTGTTCCTGAAGTAATGCAATTTGGTAAATCATTTATGTAAATTAAAAATAGTAGTGGACCCAAGACTGTTCCTTGAGGTACACCTGAGTTTACTGTTATCAGTGTTGATTTAGAGCCATTTATTATTACAGTTTGTTCTCTCCCTATCAGAAAATCTTTAATCCACTGATGCAGTGGACCATTAATGCCAAAATATTTTAAATTTTTAAGCAAACTATGGTGGTGAACTTTGTCAAAAGCCTTAGAAAAATCTAGTAAGATAGCATCTATTTTTTCACTATTATCTAAACCTTTAGAAAAATCATCAATTAGTCCTATTAGTTGTGTTTCACATGATCTTTATTTCCTAAAGCCATGTTGGTATGGTGTGAGGACATTTTGTTTGTCTAAGTGGTTTATGATGTTGCTACATATTATGTGTTCTAGGATTTTACATGTGATGCTGGTAAGTGATACTGGTCTGTAGTTTCCTGGGTCAGATTTTTCTCCTTTTTTAAATGGGGGGGGGGGGGGGGTGACATTAGCTTCTTTCCAGTCCTTTGGTACTCTGCCCTGGTTAAGTGAAGCCTGAAAGAGTATTTTGAACACTGGGGCTAGCTCATTGCTTAGTTCTTTGAGTACTCTAGCTGGAATACCATCAGGTCAAGACGCTTTATTTGGTTTGGTGTTGGCTAATAGTTTTTGAATTCCATTTTCTTGTACTACTATATCTTCTATGTTGTCTACTTGGTTCAAATTCAGTAATATGTCTTTGTCTCCTGGGGCTGAGAATGCTGATGCAAAGTATTTGTTTAGGATGTTTGCTTTAATTTTATTATCATTATGTATTATGTTATGTTCATCTTTTAATGGCGCTATGCCTGTTGTTTACATTTTCTTAGACTTAATGTATGACCATAGGTTTTTGTTGTTATCTTTAGATATTACATTGTTTATGTATTCACTCTGCAGCTGTCTGCTTACTTTTTGGGTTAAGTGTTTAATTTTTATATACTTTTTGTAAACTCTTTCTGCCTTAGTTTCTTTAAATTTTCTATATAGGTTTTCCTTCTGTTTACAAAGCTTCTTTAGTCTATTATTAAACCAGCATCTATTTATTTTGTTTGATGTGTATTTAGTTGGTATATGATTTTCTATAATGCTTTTAAGATGGTTTTTAATGAAATTCCAGAGGTCATCGACTGGTTGGTTAATGTCTTTTTCTAATAAGAAGGTTTGTTGAAAGTTTAATGCAGCTTGGTGTAGTTGTGTTAGGTTACATTTATTCCAGAGTAAGATTTTTCTTTTGGGTTTTGAATTGGCTACTGCTTTTATCTGACTGTGTATTTTTATGACCTCATGGTCTGATAAACCAGGGATAATATCATAATCAACTACTAATCCAGGTCTGTTGGTTAAGACGAGATGTAATGTGTTGTTTAATCTAGTTGGCTTTTTAATGATTTGATCTAAACTTAGGTTGTGTAAAGTTTCTATGAAAAGCTCATTTATGTCCTAAGGTTTTGGTGTTTATCTATGGTTAGTGTTTTCCAATTTATATCAGGTAGTTTGAAATCACCCATAATCCAAAAAACTGCATTTTTATTTGTCTCTTTAAGTGTAGTAATCTGATTACATAGTTCCTGCATGTATTCTAAACTAGGTCTGTAAATGCTGCCTATTATTAGGGATGTTGAGGTGGTATTAATTTTACAAAATGTTGATTCTATATTTTTTGAGTTAGGTAAGGTAATTTCTTCTGCTATATGAGTGTTTTTTATTGCTAGAAGAACTCCTCCATGATTATCAGCCCTATCTTTTCTAAAAATTTCATAATTACTATTGAAAATTTCTGCATTATAAATTTCAGGATGTAGCCAAGTTTCTGTTCCTGCAATTATGTCTGGTTTCTCACATTCTAGTAAGATTTCTAAGTCTGCTGTTTTGTTCCTAATGCTTTGAAAATTTATTACTAAGGTTTTAAGGTATTTTGGTATTACTTCTTTAGTAGGTTTGTTTAGTGAGGCTGTTGTATTAATTTTAGTAGATTTAGGTTTAACAGGAGTGGATCTGGCTAGTGGTTGGTGAGTTTTGTTTGGGATGGTGTTTAGGATATTGTATGGGTTAGAAGTGTCTGCATCAAAGGAATCAAACAGTCCTGATGTAAACTGAGGTAACCCACACGGTACACAGAGCCATGATGCGTCTTTGTTGCCTAAGGCATAATACACAGGTGTATTCATATGGAGACATGATGCATGGTACCATTCATTGCAGGTGTCACATTGAATGGCTTTCTGTTTCATGGTGCATACTTTTTTGCAGATGTTGCATCTATCTTTAGATCTAGGCCCTGGATTTGACTCTATATCTCCTGCTATTAATATTAACAGTGATAGGTATTTATTTCTGCTGTGTCTGATTGAGAACTTCCATTTGTGATGGGTGATCTTCTTTAATGTTATGGATGTGTATGTTAGGTTATTTTTGAAGTTGCATTGATCTAGAGTGTGATGATTGATTATGACTGTTGTTTCCTTTTTAAGTTTAGTGTTGACTAAGGTAGATCTAGTTCAATGTTCAGCTAGTGTGTATTTAGTAATTATTAGGATAAATAGCCAGAGCAATTTCATGATGACTGTTGTTGATTTTAGTTTTAAAGGTCTAGTCTAAATCTAGTTTAAGGTTTACAATGCCTAAGTTAAGTCTAAGTCTAAAGTGAAAGCTAATTTACAATGACAATTAAATCAAATCAAATGGTTTATTAAATTCAAAATATGGACCTAGACTAGATCTAATTCTAGATCAATATATTTTCGTGTATAACTAACTATATAGAATATTACTATTAGTTATTATTAGTAGTATTAGAAGATGATTAGTAGATCTAAAGCCTTAATTAAAGTCTAAGTCTAACACTAGACTGAGTAGATCTAACACTAGACTGAGTAGATCTAAAATCTAAGGATATAATAATAAATATAGACTAGATCTAAATAATATTAAATATATAGATTCTAGATCTATCTAATTATATTTAGATCTATATAAGGGCAATAAGGCTAATAAAAAAAGGATTAGTGAGACAAAAAAGTCCTAAACTAAGAGTTGTTAATTTGAATTAATTAGCTGAAAAAAATGCTGAATTAAGTTAAATATATAATTTAAAGATATTAGTTTATTAGTTGAATAGCTTTTTTAAGGAATTTGGTTTGATTTTAATACAACAAAACGAAAATTTAAACTCATCTCTGATAACAGTAAACAAGGAGCAGTCATCTTGCCAAGAGCGCGTAAATTACACTTTCCCGCTCTTAAACTTACTATAAACATATTGTAAAGGGCAATTACGCTGTATAAATTGTACACTATTATGAAACGCGACTTGGTATACTTTGGCCTAAAAAAAACGTAGTATAGATCTAGATCTTTAACTTAGAGTAAATAAAGTTAAAGAATAAATAATCGAATAAAAAAATATTTAAAAGAAAAAAAACAACGTTTAGCTTACCTACTCTTAATTGTCAATTACTCTAAAGAAAACATTGTATAAAAGCAAACTTATCCATCGAGTTAAACAGCGCAGTCCGACGTGACACACTGCTAGGTCAGTGCTACCCTACTGACTACACAGCTGGCACGCGTTCATCTCAAGTCTCGGTAACCCATTTGCACGTATGAAGCACACCAACACACACTTATTTGCACACGCACACATAGGCTGCGATGTGATAAGCAAACACATACACATTTGTTCCAGTTTATATAAGAGGGAAAAAAATAGATCAAGCTGGCCTTGTTGCTTCATGGCTTGGCCTAGATTTACATAGATAGAACCCCTGAAGTGAAGCAAAATTAATAATGCTTTAAATATACCCGGAGGCTCAGGCATCGCTGGAAATATTGTCAAACGGAGCCCGACAGTCAATCAAAACCACTGTCATTTTTACCATTAAGCAGTCTATGTATCTTTATACATTTCCTTCGAATACCTTAATTTAATGGCCTTTAAGTCTACGTATAAATTAAAGGGTGCAAATTACCGCATATGTATAGCCCACGTGAAACAAAGTTTAGAAAGAA
Source organism: Biomphalaria pfeifferi (assembly GCA_030265305.1). Classification (NCBI taxonomy): domain Eukaryota; kingdom Metazoa; phylum Mollusca; class Gastropoda; family Planorbidae; genus Biomphalaria; species Biomphalaria pfeifferi. Next base: position 75,095 of record JASAOG010000267.1, read on the forward strand.
TACAATAGTTGCATCAAAAGGAGGTGTAGTTTTGTGAATTGCATTCACCTTCACTTATACCTCAATCTGTTTAATCACCACACAAGATATGTTGACCGTCTTTCTCCATTCCTTTGGGTGTATTTTGCGGCACTTTTGCCCTCGATAGTATCTCTTTCAATGACAGGCTCTCCATTCTTTTATTTTGTCTTCCCATCGCTTTTCTGCCTGATTCTTCTTTTTCCTGGTACTGTTCCACTAACGAGTCCTGGGCATCTAGTAATATGGTCATAGACTTTTAGTTTGCCTTTTTTTACAGTAGTTAGCAAGTCACGTGGGGTCCAATCGCTGTCTGTAATTTCTTCATTTTGTACACGATATCTTGGATCTTTTGTAGTTCTCAATTCCATTACTAGGATCATCCTCTCTAGTTCTGCAGTCAGTGTCCAAGTTTCGCAGGCTTATAAATATTTGGCCATGACCAGAAGAGCGCATCAGTATGATTTTAGTGTCGAAGGCTATACCTTTGTTCTTCCTTATATTTATGAGTTTTAATAGTCCTGCAGTAGACTGTGCAAATCTGGCTAGTAGTTCATGTTTGGTATAGACAATTTTTTTTTTCTTGAAAATTATGTTTCCACTTCCGAACGAGACAGCTGGAGATTTCTCACAAAGCTGCGGAATACATATTCGAGACCAAAAGAAAAATTCACTACCGAGGACAGACAAAGACGGCAAAAAGAAAACCTAAATCGACCACCGGCGGACAATGGTTATGTCTGCGCTGGATGTGACAAATTATGCAGGTCGCCGCTGGGATTGCTCATTTATCTTTGGACTCGAAGATAATCATTAGTATTATTATGTTTCTACTAAACTAGTCTAGCTATATTTTCTTATACATTACAATTGTTGGTTTAATGAAGAAGCTACTTTGTGGAAATATAGAGCAAGAAATAGGCTTGCGAACAGCCATTACCACTGCTTCCTATGTCTACCTGTTTGTGTGATATGCGCTCTGGTTCGAACCTTGCCCTCTGCCATCCCACGTCGTCCTGTGAGAGATTTGGGCTAGGATGTAATTATCTTCAGAATCTGAAGCAGAAAAACATTATACAAACATTTTAGATCCTATGAGAGACAGTCTAGAAATGAAGGGAATGTTGCATGTATTGAATAAAATGCATTCTGCACCAGAATCGCAATGAATATATAGATCTCTACATATATATGTATATTTTTTATATTAGCATCCAATAACATTAATTTTTTCAGGACCCATTAGACCCAAAGCAAATAAATGTAAAGAATATCTACGTTATTTTTTAAAGTAAATCAAACGACTTTCAAAAGGCAAAATCTCTTAGCACACGCTTCACAAGGTAGCATATTGTATAAGACTTTACAAATGAGCCTGTCACACCTTATCGAGTTGTTCACCATGTTGATAGTCTATGCAAACTGACGCATTGTACGGATGTCCAGTAGGTCTTCCCCTGTTGCTGGTTTTAAACTCCTGACTTCTGCTTGAACCCATAGTCTCATTTCGTCTTAATGGGCTTTTGTTTCTACATTGGGCTGCTAAATGTCCCGTTTTGAAACACTTAAAACATTTTCTTTTTGCACCAACACTTCTTTTCTGCAGACGGTCCTGTCTCCATTCTCGTTTAAAGCGACTTCTGTTATCATTAGTCTTTGCAGCCAAGGCAAACTTGCTAGTTATCAAGTCTTCCTCTCTCTGAATTGTCTGCTCCGGATGTGCAGTAATATATTGCTGACACAACTGTACAGCTGTTGGCACATCTTTCGGTTTCCTTTCATGTAGAAAAGCCACTAACTGAGGATTGCAAGATGTGAGGATCTTGTCTCTGATGAACAGATCAATGAGGCCTTCGAATGTCTTTTCAGTATTAGACAATTCTACCCAACGCATTAAGTATCGTGTAATGTTCTCAACAAATTCATGGAATGGCTGGTTTCTCTCTGGTTTAGCTTTATGGAACTTCTCTCTATATCCATCATCTGTCAAGTTGTATCTTTTCATCAATACATCCTTCACCTTGTCATATTCCTCTAAATCTTTCTTAGAAAAGTTGATACAAGCTTGCAGTGCCTTACCCTGTAATAATGTGTAAAGATGACTTCCCCATTGAGTTTTTGGTATTTCTGTAGCTTGAGCATGCACTTCAAATCTCGCCAAATATACATCCATTTGATCCACGTTCTCATTAAAAGGTGGCAACTTTGGCTTCCATACAGGTTTTATATGCTCTTTAATTTCTCCTTTCGTCTCCCTAAGCTCCAACTCTCTGACTCTCAATTTGTGTATTTCTACCTCGGCTTCTTTCTCTTTAGCTCTTGCTTCTGCCTCTCTTTCTTTAACTCTTTCTTCAGCCTCTTTAACTCCCACTTCCCTCTCTGGTTTCGTCTCGGCTGATTGACTTTTTCCCGCCGTTGCACGTGAGCGCACACTTTTCACGACTTCACGGCCTTCTTTGTCCTTGACCTTTTCACAATGGCGAACCGCAGTTCTGCCTAATGTCTTCCAAGACTAAGTCAAATAACTAGGTAAACGAGCCCCCAAATATGTCACAGATTCCTTATTCTATTTAAAATAATAACTCGATAGCATCTACCTTAGGTCTCGATACGTCTAGGTGTCCCTGGTTCAGTTCTAGTTAACGAAATAAAACAATGAAACCACTAGATCAAACACATACACTTTAATCAGCTTTACTGCATATCACACACGCTGGTCTCTCTCTGATCAACCTCTGACAACAAGACACACTTCCGGTCATTCGCGCAGAATGTAAAAATAGATTATACATACATACACACATTCATCCGTGACAGACATGGAAGTCATTATTTATTGGTGTAATGAAGATATCTATTTGACCATCTCTTGCAGAGATTTCTTCATATCAAACTATTTCTATCAAAGCAGAATGTGGAATTTCGTAGCTGTATTGAAGACGGGTCTTCATTAAATAAGGGACTTTTATTAAAATGTACTAAAATGTTATTGAAATATAACCCTGTACTAAAATGTTATTGAAATATAACCCTGTTCTAAAATGTTATTGAAATATAACCCTGTACTAAAATGTTATTGAAATATAACCCTGTACTAAAATGTTATTGAAATATAACCCTGTACTACTAACCCTGTAGCTTTTTGTTGCGCCAGCAGGCAGCAGTCGTGTTTTTTCGTCTCTCGTTTTGGAGGATTTTTTTGTTGCTATTTTCTAGAGCTAAGTAATCTTTCTGATACCATTAGATTTGTGTAGATTTCGTCTATAGATTATTGTATTTAGTTCGATAGATTTAAGTCACGTTAACTAAATTTAATTAGTTTTTGTATTCATTTACTATCCTTTAGTTTAACAAGCATCTATATAAACAGTGGCAGAGTGATACTCATAGCCCGAGGGATTGATTTGCTTGGTAAAACCGTGTACCGTGGCCACTACATAGCAGTCGCAGCGCAAACCTGTGTGTCATCATTGCTAGTGTGTCAAATCACCGTACTGGAGTTATGGACGCTAATCTACTACGTCGCATAGGACGCACATGTGTGTTACTCAAATCACGACTAGATAGCAAGGTTTTCCGAAATATTCGTCGACTTGGCATCGGGCGTAAACTGCCGACAGTTCGTGGGTCTAGGGCTGGGTGTCTTATTCGCCTATGGTATAACCCATCGCAATTCAACTCAACAGATACATGTCACACAGTTTCCAGGACTCTTAACTGTGTTGTTAACCCCACTCCTACCCCTGTCATTTCTTCTACGACAGAGTTCAGCAGTTCCCTACTAAACTGTTTTATTAACCACCCCACCCCTATTGCTCCTCACACGACAGAGGTCAGATGTCCCCATCAAAAACCTATAATTCGTGATATTACTCCTCCGGTGTCTTCAAAATGTGGTACGCCTCTGGTGACTACATCCTCCAGTCTGCTTAAAATAATGCACCTGAACGCCCGGTCATGCAGTAACAAAGCTCTTGAGCTTGCAGACACCATCACTGATGATAGCTACGACATCGTTTTCCTTAGTGAGACATGGCTTTATTTTAAAGAGTCTCCCTCGTAAAACAGGCAGCGGAGGGGGTCTAGCAATACTGTACAGAGATAGTCTAGCTAAGTATGTAACAAGACCTGACAGCTCAACGTACACCACCTTTGAGATGTGCGAGTTTCGCCTTTCCCACCACAGTAGAACACTGACTTTTATTTTCCTGTACCGCCCACCACCAAGCAAGAGAAATAAATTGACAACAAAAGTTTTCATCGAAGAATTTCAAGACCTCATTGACAGTCACATATCAGGAAAAGATCTATTTGTCATAGGCGATGTGAACTTGCATTTTGACAGTGAAAATGAGACATACGCGATGTCGCTGAAAAATGCGCTAAAGGATCGCAACTTAGACCAACTGATAAATGTTCCGACACACGTCAAAAGCGATACTCTTGACTGGATTGTTACAAATGAAGTGAGCTTATAGCCAAACTCAATGTCTCAGACCGCGGCTTGTCAGATCATTTTCTTGTACACTTTGAAATGCGCCTATCAAAAGCAAAAAAGCCAAAGAAAAACGTGACTTCCCGTAAACTTAAAGCCATAGATATTGCCTCCTTCAAAATGGACGTGACCTCTTTGCTGTTGCAACAGAGCAACACAGACGTTCTCAGCAATTACAATTCTTGCTTGAAAAAGTTGCTGGACAGCCATGCACATCTTGTCACTCGTACAGACTCAGTTAGGCCATGTTCACCCTGGTTGACGGAAGACATAAAGACTGCCAAACTTATTCGTCGACGTGCCGAACGTACATTTCAAAAGACAGGTCTGACGATACATCGACAAATATACATACTAGAAAAAAACAAGGTTAACCGTATGATTAGAGACGCAAAAGCTAGTCATATTCGACAAAAAATCGAAACTTCTGATTCTTCAAAGGAGCTATTTAGGATCACCGCTGAAATGTTAAGGGGAGCAAATAACGAACGTTTGCCGTCATCTATCCCAGTATCTGAACTTCCTGATTCCTTCAATAGATTCTTCACTGGGAAGATTGAGCAGATTAGAAATGACATGCCATCCCTATCATCACAGCTTGACCACTCTCCAATTTTTCAAAATACTCCTTTTTGCGAATTTCAGCGTGTTTCAGATTATGTCAAAAGTACTATTCTAAAGATGCCAAATAAGTCATGTGACCTAGATCCCATTCCAACTTCCTTGCTCCTTGAATGTTTAGATGAGCTTGTACCTACAATTACTAACATTGTGAACTCTTCACTGACTTCAGGCATTGTACCAAAGCAGTTTAAGCATGCACTTGTTAGGCCTTTATTAAAGAAATCCAGTCTTGACCCGAATGTCAAAAAAACTATCGCCCGGTATCAAATCTTCCCTTCCTGTCAAAGCTTCTGGAGCGCATCGTGTTAGCGCAAATTCTTTCTCATCTTGAACAGTACTGTCTCTTGGAAGAATTTCAATCTGCATATAGGAAGTGCCGTAGCACAGAGACAGCAGTGGTCAGGGTACTAAACGACTTACTTCACAATTCCGACAAAGGCCACATATCAATTCTTTCCATGCTGGACTTGTCCGCAGCCTTTGATACGCTAGACCATGAAATTATGATGGCCAGATTCTCTGCAACTTTTAGTTTAGCAGGAGTCGTCCTAAAGTGGCTTGGATCTTACCTGACGGAACGCACCCAAAGTGTCGTTGTTAGCGAGACGGAATCAACAAGCTTACTTTTGAAGTACGGAGTACCTCAAGGATAAGTTCTAGGTCCAGTACTGTTCACTATGTACACATATCCACTCAACGGTGTCATACAGCCAACCGGTATCTTATACCATTTCTTTGCCGATGACTCACAGTTATACGATTCATCAGTACCCTCAGAGGTGTCGCATCTGGCAGAGAAAATCAGTAGTACCGTTGCAAGGGTGAGCGATTGGATGGTTGAAAATAAACTCAAGATGAACGAAGACAAGACAGAAATAATTAAGATTGGCACTAGGAACAATGTCTCAAAAGTTGAAAGCACTGATTCTCTCTTTATCACAAACTGCTATGTTCCTTTTGTCCATGTAGTGCGGAATCTTGGAGTTTTCTTCGACTCAACACTATCTTTCGACCCACACATAAGTCAGCTCTGCAAAGGTCTTTATCTGCAGCTGCGCAGATTAGGCCAGATCCGACCATATTTAACAACGGAGTCAACAAAACGCTAGCTGTGGCATTCATACTCTCCCGCCTTGACTACTGCAACGCCGTGCTAGCAGGTATACCTGGTGACAAAATAGCCAAGCTGCAACGTATACAGAACAACGTCGCTCGAATAGTCCTTTAAAAAAATAAATAAGATTCTGCTACTACGCTCTTGCGCACGCTCCATTGGCTTCCCGTGAAAGCGAGAATCGATTACAAGGTCGCCACACTTTGTCATCAGTGTATATATAACAACGAGATGCCCTTGTACCTTAGAGAACTGATTACTCCATATGTCTCCCAGAGAGCCCTGCGCTCAATGGACTTAACGCTTTTAGTAGTGCCACGTTTCCCCTCAAAAGCTACGGTCTGCGGGCTTTTTCAGTTCACGGACCAAAGGTTTGGAACTCACTCCCCATTGATCTCAGACAGACAACATGCTACACCACTTTTAAGAAGAACATTAAGACCTATCTGTTTAAAACTTTTTTACATTAGTTTGTCATGTTAGCTCTTGTGTTTGTGTTGGTAATGTTGTTACAGCGCCTTGAGCCTACATTTTGTTTGTTAACAGCGCTTTATAAATAAAATTATTATTATTATTACTAAAATATTATTGAAATAAAACCCTGTACTTAAAGGATTTTTCTATTTACATAGCCTTTGAATGTTTATTTACACCTCGGTGTCGGCTCGTGTCACACTTTTCTTAATTATTTTTTTCTCTTCATTTTGATTACTATTAGAAGAAGTTCTTTGCAGACACCAGGAGAATGCATTTCTGAACTCCTGAATACAGGAAAATACAGGCACTGGACCTCCACCGAAGGAGATTCTAGAGCACGCCATCTGACCACCTAAATGGTCACAAAAGAAAGTGGGGCGAACGTATTTTTGTTATACCATTGTTAAAAATGGTATTGCGAAAATTCTTCTGTTTCAAGTATGTGTTCACAAAGACTCAGACGACGACCAATAAAGGGGACTCTTTCAGCTTATACAACCACTTCAGTCAATTATAAGTTCTTTCCATAGTTCGAGATACCAAGCAAAATAATTTAATTATCAATATTTGATTAACTACTGGGTTAATTTTTAGCGGCCCCCGAAAGGGGAATAGACGCTTTTAGTTTTGTGTGGTTTATCCGTCCGTCCCGTTTAGATCTCAGAAACTAGAAAAAAAAATGAAAATTGGACATCATGGTATTTTAGATCATTTAAAGTTTTGATGCAACGGTTACTTTTTTCTTTTCCGAGACATTATAATTTTTAAAATTATCTATGCAAGCAGACTTTAAAAAAAAAAAATACCGGTACACCACTTTTAAATGAAAAACTTCAGGGGAGGTAAGTGTTTTAAAAAGGTCACAGACTTCGTCATTAATAGCAAACTCCATTCATAGATTCGCGCATTGGTAGGCCTACAAAAAAATTTGCATCTAAGGTCACAATAGAAAAAGTATCAATGGATCATTATAAAATATATTTTCCATTTATTAACTAACTCATGGAATGAAATACTGATTGAAATGTTTTTTAAAAAAGAATTTTTATACGAACTTCGCTTTGGTTATAAGTTTTTTTAAAAAACGAACTACTTTTATAGCGCTCAGTTATGACATGTCCTCATTATACACTTGACAACAATCTTAATTAGACCAAATAGAGCCCAGATCAAGATATATTTATAATATATATATATATATATATTCATAAATTCGCGCATCGGTACAAAAAACAGTGGCATCTCTAAGGTCACAATGGCAAAAGTATCAATGTATTATTATAAAATATATTTTCCATTCATTAACTAACTCATGGAATGACTGAATACAATGTTGTTTTTAAAAAAGAATTTTGATACGAACTATGCTTTAGTTGTAAGTTAAAAAAAAATACTTTTATAGCGCGCAGTTTTGACATTTTCTCATTACACACTTGACAACAATCTAAATTAGAAGTGAATCGGATGCGAACAGCATAGTGCACTATTACCCACTATACTGTTCGCAAGGGAAACCGGTAAGTTGAGCGGGCTCTTTTTTCTTTTTATTTCCTAGCTCTTCTACTCCAATATATTAATCGACATTGTTGGGGAGAGGTACGCATCTGGGAGCAGTGGCGTCACTGGGGAGGTGCGAGGGGAGCGGTCCGCACCGGGTGACACCATTTTAGGGGTGACAACTATGTTGGAAAGAATTATAACTTGGCAAAAGCAGACACATCGGAAAAGATAATAATGATAAAATCACAGCACAACGTTATACCATTTCTGTCTCAAATTATAACAAAGGAAACCTGTTCAGGTGATGTTAAGTCTGTTTCTAATTTTAATTAAATATCAATGTAAAATTTGCAATAACACTGTAATAAATATAATGAACTGTGGGATTTTATAATCATTTTACATTTGAGTAAAAATCAATTAAAGTGGGTAATCAGTTCACTGTATTGGTTCAACAAAATGAACAAGCTAGTAATAGTGTTTATTGGAACATATTTCAAGAAAGTTGATGGGGGAGGGTGACACCCTGAGCTTCCGCACCAGGTGACACCGACAAGAGTTTCCATGTTTCCATGCTGTTCTTAAGTGATCAGTTAACGTTACTCTACTTATTCCAGAAGAGTTAGAAGAATCTTTTATGCTTTAATGTGAAAAATAACGCCAAATATTTTTTTTTGTAATGTATTACTTTAAACGATCGAAATAAGACTATGGATTGAATATTCCTAGTCCATTGGTGAATTCGATGGGGGCCACAAACTCTCTTTGTAATCTTCTTAGTATCGATTCTTGTGTTGTCAGGTATAAGAAACAATTGTGTGCATTGAAATAACGTGTACAAACTTTTTACCAGACAGTTGATAGAAGCTTTCTAAAAGAACAGACTAGCTCGAAGTTCTGCTGAAGGTTTGGACTGGTATGAAATAATGTTCAATTCTGAAGGAATATTCGAAACATGTAAAACATACAAATTATGAAAGGTAGATTCCTACTTGAAACGATTATATTCGCATGCTGCCCCCCCTCCTCTCCTTCCAACCTCTTTAATATCATGGGCGAGATGCTCGATACGAAGAGGATAAAATTCATACATTCCATCTTTTGTTTTTTTAGATTGGAGTTTCTATAAATTAAATAAACCTTTTGATTTAACAAAAATTGCATCATTGTTAGTGGCCCCCGAAAGGGGAATGGACGCTATTTTAGTTTTGTGTGGCCTGTCTGTCCGTCCGTCCGTCCTGTTTGGATCTCGTAAACTAGAAAAGATATTGAAAATTCGACATCATAATATTTTAGACCATTCAAAGTTCTGATGCAACGGCTAATTTCTTTCTTTTCTGAAAGCAAAAAAATTATTTTTAAAATCAACCATGCAAGCAGGGTTTTTTTTTTCATAAAAATGAACCATTTTTACAATTATTCACTATTATTAGTAAAAAAAAAAAACAAAAAAAAACACGGGGTATTATTTAGAAAGGAGGTCACCTTTTACCATATTTTTAACACATTTATGTAAAAAAAAAAAAACATTTTTAAAAAAATTGTATTACCAAATTAGAAAATTTCTGTTAAACTAACTACTACATTCACAATTATTTTTTTAAGAACCAAATCGTTTTAGTGTGCATATAAATGAAAAATAATTTGAAAAAACATTCAATAAATAGTAGTTCATACTATACACGTGTACTGTTGTCCGGATAAATAGATCATAAGCTACTTACTAAATGGACAAGTTGTGTTTTATTGTTTTGTTTTGTTTGTTTGTTTGTTTTGGTTTTTTTTGCCTATGATGAAAACGCTAAAAATGAATAGCACAAAAGCTGAGGGGTGTTGTTGTTGTTTTTTTAAAAAGAAAAGGAAAAGTTTTTTGTTTAATTTTTTATGGGAAGAGTTCTATTTGAGGCTTTGAATGAGAGATTGGCCCTTTACGAAACAACAAGATCAATTAGATAATCATCCAATGACATCAATTAGGCCAGGTTCACATTTAACTTCACCTTCACCTATCCCTTAGTCTGGGAGACTACCGAGTTTCTTCATTCCCTACTGTGCTTTGCCTTTGGTAGAATTGTATTCACTTAAAGGCCTGACCATTCTTTGATGTTGTCTTCCCATCGCTTCATATTCTTCCTGGTATTGTTCCCTAAAGGAATGTCTTTGCGAGCCCTGAAAAACTTGTAATGTGGCCATAAAGTTTGAGTTTACGTTTTTTTGACAGTGGTTATCAGGTCATCGTGGGGTCCATTTGCTGTATTAATCCTGTTTCGACTCTCTTCACTCGTGATACAACATTGTCAGCAACACTTTCAACTCAAGCACGTCTCCTTTTATGTATCCTCGGAGGTAGGGTTGTAGAAGTTTATAATTTATTGTTTATAGTTTCTTATATTTTTTGCTGAAAATATTGAAACCTGCCTATTTTTACCAGCCATTACTGACCAATTCGGGGGCCGATTTTGAGTTTGTGCTTCGACACAAACTGTCATTGTAACCTTGTTTGATTTTTTTTTGTTTTGTTTTTTTGGACAATATTAAAACTCATGCACACTTTACAATGTTATTGAATTAACAATACTTACACAGCCAACTTAATTGAACGAACACACAAATTCAAATCATTTAGGTATGTATCATTCTTCTTAGATATAGAATCAAATGAGCAACACCATTTGCGCCAAATTGAAAGACATTAAAGCAACTTCACCAAATTGACCATGCCGCCTGCTTCGGAGGATTTTATTGGAAGGAATTTTTTTTGGTGGGGAGGGGCACTAACAGTTAAACACACCTGGTGAGTAATCCACCCAAAGATTTATTGTTATATAAAATATAAAACAAGGCTAAAATATCAATACAATGTCATGTAATTTCGTCAACCCCAGTCTCTTCACCTTTACAGCCAGCTATTGAATCTGCTAATGATCCTTTCCCATATGAACATAGGGAGCATCAGTGACCTAGTACTTATATCAAGACAATTTGTAACGGTCAATGATCCACCATGCGATAACTCTGAAAAGTGCAAACCTTGGGCACTTTTATAACAGATACATACTTGAAACTAATGACAAGGGAGACAATAGCAAGTATTAGGATGTCTGGTTTGGACTTTGAACTTGAAATCCTGGCATGTTATTGCTTATATCAGTGATGTCCAAACTATGCACCGCGGAACGAATCCGGCCTTGCGACAAAGTCTTCTGAAGTTTCAGAGGTAAGTCTCAGTTAGATTCGTATTTGTTCATTGCGGTCCCTAAAACGCTTGTCAGAAACGTAAATGGGCCCCATGCTGAAAAAATCTGGGCACCGCTGGTTTTATAAAAGAACATAAATACGCAGAACTAGAGTCATAGATTATTTTATTTATTGATTTATCTGTGACTGAAGAAAAAATTTTTTAAATAATACTTTTTAAAAAAAGCTTATTTTGAGGGAATGGAGAGCACCGTTCAATAACTGCCATTATTTTCTAAACCTAATCTAAATACTAAAATGCTAGATTCAGCCTAGATCTACTATAGTTACTCTACTATTCTACTGGTAAAGTTACATGGTCATCTGTTTTTTTGTGGCACACGGTTAAGGAGGGTGTCATGTGGCCAGCACAACGGCCAATCGCCTTTACCTTTCCCAACTTATGTTAGGACCCAAATAAGCTGGGTAGACCAAAGATCCCGAAATTAAAAACCTCGGTTCGGAAGTCAAGCGCTTTACCGCTCAGCCACTGCGGCTCCGGATATCTAGAAAAGATTTAAATTTATAGATAGATTTGAGCCAGACGACAAGATATTTTAACAGAAATTCAAAACTGGAATACAAATACAAGCATCAAAAGTTAATTTTGAAGAAGCTAAAACTGGGGAAGTATTATCATTGTACTATTCCAATGGAATACCAGAGAGACTTATGTACCCTTTACAAGCTCTTTAACTAAGTCATCAACTGCTTCTTGCCAAATGCACGTCAACGTGGCGTCCTGTGTAAGAAGCTTTTCAAAACTAAAGTTAATGAAGAACTATTAATTCAGAATGTTTGAGATATGAATTTCAAATTCTTTACCATGCCATATCTCTTACTAAATCCGGTATTCTAGTCTACTGGATTTCTTTCAAAGCTTCTATTTATTTACTCTGCATCTCTCTTGGATGTTTATGCATGTTTTGATTTTTGCAATCGATATTTCGACCTCTTCAACCAATCGTCATCAAAATTTGCAGACAAGTTTATTCTCGATGAAAACATATAAATCAGTCCAAAAAAAATATATAAAAAATGAGTTAATTGATGTTATAATGAAATAATTTTGTTTTATATAGAAAATGTTTTAATTTAAGGGAAAGATAAGTGCTCTGTGGAGAATTAGATGATTAGAATTGAAAGATAGGGCTAACCGGAGTAAAATAAAATGAAAATCATTAATTTTAATATACATTTTTATTAAAGATTGTATGATAATGGAAATATAATATCAAAGACTGTAACGAATATTAATCAATCATAGAGAAAATTTTGTAATGTATTAAGTATTTAACATTGTTTTAATTAGCATTTTCACAAATGATTTTTTATAGCTTTTTAATATAGCGCTACTTTCATGCTTAAAGCATGCTCAGAGCGCTTTGGTCCAATCTCATTTGTGGACCAGTGGGGGGGGGGGGGGGGGGGGGAGGGGGTATCTAGGAGTTGATTTTCCGTGCTGCCTTTAGGCGCTCAGTAAACACAACTCTGTCCGAGTCGAGCCCCCTTCTAGGTAGCCAAGCCAAGCTAAGTTCAAGCGCACTTAGCCTCTCGACCACGCTTTCCACGATTTCTCTCTCTACAATAATATAATTACGGTTAGTATTATTCACTCTGGCTTACATTGTAATTAATTGTGAAACCTCAAGACAAAAAAGGTTAAAATAATAATTAGTACAAAAAAAATACACTTATATATAAACTTACTAAAAAGTTAGAAAATTACCAATAAATAAATGATCAAAGCGTTGGGTGCGAGTTTCACTTCAACACAAAAAAGCACACACGCTTTTTATTATTTATTTATTATTTTTAGCGGCCCCCCGATAGGGGAAAAGACGCTATTAGTTTTGTGTGGGCTGTCTGTCCGTCCCGTTTAGATCTCAGAAACTAGAAGAGAAAATGAAAATCAGAAATCATATTTTAGATAATTCAAAGTTCTGATGCAACGGCTACTTTTTCCTTTTCCGCAAGTGAACCATCTAATTTTTAAAATTATATATGCAAGCAGATTTTTCAAAAAATTACACCACATTTCAATGAAAAACTTTGGGGCGGTAACTATTTTTAAAAGGTCATGGACTTCTTCATTAATAACTCAAGCTTCATTCATAGATTCGCGCATTGGTACAAAACATTTGCATCTAAGGTCACAATTGTAAAAGTGTCAATGGATCATTATAAAATATATTTTCCATTTATTAACTGACTCATGGAATAGAATACTGATTCATATGTAGTTTTAATAAAAAATTTGATACGAACATCGTTTCAGTTATAAGTTTCAAAAAATAACAAACTACTTATATAATTCAGTTTTGACATATCCTCATTATAGGGGTCTACACTTGACAGTCTAAATTAGACTAAATATAGAGGCCAGATCTAGATATATTTATAATATATATTATAAATGTATTGATAATTTGAACAAAATTTTAATTATTAAGGCAATAACTTATCTTCTGACAGCTTAGGGGTGAAGATTTATTTATTATGTAAACAATAGTATCACATTAAGAAATGAACCGGATACGAACAGCATAGTACACCATTACCAAGTAACAAAAGGCCTACTATTCATGATCATAACATTGGCCTAGGTCAAGTAATTTTAAAATTAAAAGTGTAAATTCATACGAGTTCTAGTCTAGATATAGTAGATTCTATATCAAAATTCTATATCTAGTTCTAGATCTAGACCTAGATTTAGACCTATATCTAGATCTAGACTTAGATCTTAATCTAGATTTAGATCTAAAACTAGGACTAGATTTAGCTAGATCTGTCTAGTTTGTATGACATATGAGATTAAAGATATTAACTTTTATTTGCGAGGGGAAAGTCTTTTTAAGTCATTTGTAACTTAAAGTAGGTCAAGATTTTCTTTCGTGTTGCCAATTTATCCAATATTGTTAGAAGAATAAATCTTTTTAAGTTTCTCTTTATTACATGTAACATGTTATTTATTTTGAATGTATGGATAAGGTTAATAATTATTATTTAAAATAATATAAGTGTACGCTAAATGAATAAATCGAGATGCTGTGGCTGAGATGTTAAATCACTTGAAACCGGAAGTCCTGTGTTCGAATCCTTGTGAAGACTCTTGGTGGATCACTTATGGGGCCGATTTTGAGTTTGTTTCCACACAAACTGTTTTTGTAACCTTGTTAATTTTAAAATCTTTTTAATATAAGATTTTTTTTTTATATTTATTTTAATGTTTCCAAGTCTGGATCAAACTAGTAGGCCTATCTCATATACCATATCTGATATAGCTATCTAGCTAGATCCAGTATTCTAGTCTAGGTTAGTTTTTTAAATCGCGTAAGTTTGGATGTATAGTACCAAATTATAATTTTTATACTTTGAGCAGATTTATACAAGGGGGTAACCATGGGGTGGGTCGGGGCTTTAGTTATTAAAATCGCTCTTACAAAAAATTATCAGCTTCCTTTAGGAGGAATTATCTTTAAAAAAAAACAACGTTGTGTTCTTGTTCTTATATTACACTTGTTAATTCTAAAGATTCTATTTACATTCTAAAGAATTTTTTTTTGAGAAATAAAATATATTAACAGAATAGAATAAAGAATTTTGATTTAGTCTTTTGCATTTATTATGAGCATATTGTTATACTTTATTTTAAAGAACATGATTTGTAAAAAAAAATATAAAAAAATGAAATTTTCTTGTGATTTTATGATCGTAGAAGATGTGTATATATATATATATATTTATTTATTACTTTATTTATTTATATTATATACATAGGCCTATACTATTACGAGTGGTTAGGTTTAGATCTATACATTGGTTCCACTTCCAACATCGGTAGGCAAAATTCTTTTTTTTTCTCAATACTTATGAACACAAATTAAAAACTTTTCTTACCACAATAGCTAATTCTCTTTTTTTTTTTTTTGACGTCAAAGTTTGATTTGGAAAACAACACAAAACAAAGGCTGCATCAAATGATTATTGAAGAGCAAGAAGGCAGTATATCGACTCTTGCCTTGCAGATTGCAGTGTTTTATCTCGTGATTGGATCGGAGTTTTAGTAAGATCTAATCCAGTGTTTCTCAAACGTTTAACCTGAGACCTCTCTCGTGGTGAAGAAAAGAAATTCGAGTGCGCTCCCTTTAGCCTGTTAGAGGATCTGAGAGAGCGATGAAAGCTCTCCCAGCTGGGTCCCGGCGCAAAGCGTTTTCTTGAGATATGAACTTGAGAAATTCATTACTCTGGCCATGGGCGTAGTCAGGATGTCTATCTTCATTTCTTCTGGATAGAATGCAATGTTTAGTTGTGTGCTTATTCTCCCACTCCTGACGAATTAATTAAATTTTAATATCTTCAAAATCTTCATAATCTGACAGAGTACTCTTCGCAAATTTCCCTCTTTTATATGAAATCTTTAAAAATATCTGTATCGAATTCTCAACTTTAATTTATTTCAGTAATTCAGATACGATTTTTCTTATTATAATTGTTATTATTCTGCTACAAGTTCCGTAGTCCAGTACAAGTGGAAGCCCAGGTAATATAATTGTGGCGTCCCCTACCCGCTTTTGAAAGTTTGTAATGAGCATGCTAAGAGTTCTAAAGTCATCATCTATAGGCCTACCTGTTCATAGCCATTTTACTTATTTGTTAAATATTTAGAATTCACTAGCCAGATATGAACCGCGGCCTGTATATCACTCCTCTAGTACATTACAAACAAAACAACAAAATAAACTTATAAGTAAAGCTAATGCGAGAATCTATAATATTTTTTTTTAATTAGATAAGATACATTTAAATAAGATATAGGGGACATTCATGCTATAGTGGTCAATGACTAACACTTTGAACTCGCTTTGACCTACATCGAAATGTAAATAGAGAGGTCAACAAAATCCAAAAATAAAGAATTGATAGTATATATATATATAGACCTTTAGGCGGGGTCTTTCCATGGAGCAACCTATAAGACAACTACTTTCCTCTCAAGTCAATGTTAACCAACATTCACAAAGGGGAGTGGCTGAACCAATGGGCATCAGGAAACACAGGCAGAGCTATGAACAAAAAAATGACCACGCCAAACAAACTGGACAGTATCAATTTCCTTACCCGCTGAGAGCCCTCTATAATCTTCCAAGAACAAGAAACACACCTTTATATTACCACCTTAACAGAATAAATCCCACACCCACCTCTCTATAAACACTGCGCCCAACTAAGAACAGGACAAACACTTTTAAATTACCACCTTAAGAGAATTAATCCACACACCCACCTGTCTGTAAACACTTTGAATCATTCCCTATTTAATTCAGCTTAAGCAAACCCAATTACAATACAACCCAACATAACCAACAATCTGTACGGCAGTGTTGAACAACTGAAGAAGACTGCACGATTTTTTCTTGGCACAAACTGCAAAAGAGCAAAAGCTGGCTAGAGGGAAAAAAATGCATATTTTTAAACATATTCAATTTGAGTAAGTTTGTTGAGCCCCCTCCCCTTTTACTGTTGAGACCATGGGCAGCTACACAGTCTGCACAAACATATGTCCCTGGATGAGACTATCATCTCTACCTATCTACACTATCAAGAAGATGAAGAGGCCATTGCGAGTGTATGGGGCAGACTGTCGTGATATCCAGATATTGAAATGGAAGATAACAGTCATGTTGGACTATATTTTCAAATCTGTTAAAAGTTGAGAATGAAAATAGGGTGATCATGGGTGAAGCACGTGAATTGTTGAAAGACCTACTTTTCAAATATATTTCAAAAGGTCTTTAGAGACAGGGACAACTAGTTAGGATAGCCGCACCACTGATGAAATCAAAATTTGAGATGAGAAACCGTTGTGTCGCGATTTTCAGAGAACTGGAAGCAGGGTCGGCCTTGGATTATTGGAGGTCTTAGGCGAAGTGAATTTGGTGGCCCCAAATAAATTTTAAAAAATAATAAATAAAATTACGCAATTTATTAAAAACCCCTGTCATTCTATATCTGAATTGACAAATAACCGAAATTCGCGAATCGCAATTTCCATAGCAAAGACAAACCAGTAAACATAGAGTCATAATGCTCACTTATATTTGAGATCTAACACAAGTTTCGCAATTTTTTCTCTAATTTTTTTTAATCCTCTGCGAAACTCCCACCAACTGGCGGCTGCCTAGTTGGCCTATTTTAAAGCCGGCCCTGCTGGAAGCTTTTGTAACGAGAGGGTTGTCCAGACTGAGACTACAATCACAACTTTTTGAGTTATAAGTAATGACAAAATTCCAACTGTTTTGCACAAAGATCAAGCTGGAGTGCTCCTAGACCATGGCCATTTCCTTATATTTCTGAGAATCCTAAACATTCCCATTTAAAGTCGAACGAAAGAAAATCAGATAAGAGACGCCATGTATAATAGTAATAAAAAGATATACATACAGTAAAAAGCCTAAACAAATTTAAAAAAAATGAAAACAAATTAAACAATGTAACAAATATAGTTTGTGTCGAAACACAAACTCAGTATCGGCCCCAGAAGTGGTCCACTCAGGTAGGTAAAAAGGCAGCTTTTAATATTTTCAGCAAGAATAGCAGAAGCTATGAGCTAAAAAAAACTATCAACTACCACAGCCCTATATCTGCCAGGGGCGGGCTGGCTATATGGGCAACCTGGCAATGCCCGATGCTTCGGTACCTAAATGGGCCGGCTTGTCATATTAAATGTCAGTAAGTCCCGTAAACGCGATTGACCTCGCCCTAACTTTTCTAAAGGATACTTACCTGTAAGTACTCGCTGCATATCACGAAATAATGGATTCACGTATACCCGTAAGCGTGAATCTGTGAGTTTCTTATCTCTATACACACTAAGAGATTAACAAACAACATAAGACCTATAATGTTATAGTCCTATAGAAGTCAAACTTGTATGAACATACTCGTGTGAACCTAAAACGAGACCCTGGACTTAAAACATGACTATTTCTTAAAGTTATAATGTAGTGCTGTTTACAGCAGTCTGTAGATCTACTGTTACTAAAATAAAATCAGGAACGTTGCGGAATCTCATGATAACTATCATGAATTAACATTCACAACTCCATATACTCCTGGAGATCATGCCACGTTAGACTATGTAGAAACACTTACTCATATCCACAAAAATGCAGTCTTAAAACGCTCTAATTCCTGGAAATGCATGCACGCTTTCAACTTCGGATGTCTTGTAATAATTTAGTGTCACTAAATGCAATCAAGAAACAGTAGAGTAGTGTCTTGAAACACTAATATTATTTAACGTTGGCTTACCAAACACAGGAATTAACAATTTACGTATCGAATTGATGAATAGAAGTATGACACTTAAAATATAAGTGTTAAAAGTTCCCCATTTCAGACCTTATGGTCTATAGGGCAGATGATGTAAAGCTCATCTGTTTCTGTGGCCTACTGTTAACGAGGGTGTCATGAGCGGTAAAGTGCTTGACTTCTGAACCGGGGGTCCCGGGTTCGAATCCTGGTGAAGACTGGGATTTTTAATTTCGGGATTTTTGGGCGACTCTGAGTCCACCCAGCTCTAATGGGTACCTGACATTAGTTGGGGAAAAATAAAGGCAGTTGGTCATTGAGCTGGCCACATGAATTAGATAATAAGGACGATGAATATTGTGGAAATTTATTTATGGCTATGGCAGCAAAAAGTGCTGTCTTGTGATAACTGTCCCAATGGCTATTAATGAACACTAGATATGATTCCATTTATTAATTCTTCAGCTAGGCTTTAGAGTTAGTGCTAATGTAACATTCGTAAGTACCTCGTGAACTAATGTTTCTGCATGTTTCTGCAGATAAAGAATAAGTTGAAAAGCATTATGACACAAGAACTATTGCATTTTCACGTTGAAATCTGGTGATAAGGGCGTTCACACGAAATTTTGGACACAAACATATCCGTCAGCGAGGAGTTTGTTGATGTTGGACCTTTCTTATCTCCCTTGAATTTGGAAACATTTATCTGTCGCCACAACGTTTCATCTTAATCTCTTTAAAAATGTGTTTGTTTTACATGCTTTGGTTTGTTGGGGTTCTGTAGGAGGAGGAGTACCTCTGTCAACTGGGTTGTCGGGCGGTCTGAGCAGCTCATTGACCTTGTTCTCCATTCAGTGCCCAACTTTCACCAGTGACCCCAAGTAGTTGTCTGCATGCGGCAACGGCCACACCCCGGCAAAACGTCTCGACTGACGGGCCAAACTAGGTGAGGGTTAGCCAGAGCTAGTATCTGGTTAAATTATGGTCTCTGTCCACCAGCACTGTAGGACATGTAGAGTACACTGGTCATCCACTGCATCCCAAACCAGCTCCAGTTGTCTGGACTCTGTTCTGCCACTGGATTCAGCTGGCAAGGGGCGAAAGAGTGAGGTTGATGCAGTGCAAATCTCCCTCACTTTAATACATTTTCATCGCGCAAGCCACATTCTCATCTCCCATGTTATCATGTGCTCTTCGATCACGAAGAAGGAGCTATATACTTCAAAATAACCCAAACATCATAAGGACAGTTGACTCACGAGTCGAGGGGGGGGATTGGGCGGTGTTTGAATATGAGACGATCAAGACGACACTCCAGAGCACATAACACAAGAAAAGGCAGCCATCAAGTATTTTAGGCTTTTAGGCTTTACTCTTTTAGTTATATCAAAATAATGTAATAAACTAATTAAAATTGCGATGTACTGTAGTTTTTTTTTTATTTATTTATTATTTTTTTTTTTACAAATTGAAATTCTTATAGCCCCTAAGTGTGCTTCCATGTAAAAATAAAATACGTTATAGCAACCTAAGTTTGCATACATGCCCACCTTACCCCACCGAATAGGCCAAGATACCAGAAGGGAAGCAACATAATATAAAAATTATATTTTAATCCATCTAATTTTGTTCACAAACTATGATTTCCCCATAAAAGTAGGACCTCCCCCCCCCCCCCACATTCAAATATTTGCCCCCCTCCTCACCCAATCGGCCAACAGGGAACGACATAATATAAAGATCGGTTAAAAACATCATTAAAAGTTTTAATAATATAGATATTTAAATGATTCATTTAGCAAGCTGGGATTTCTACAAATAAATTGGACCGCCCCCCCCCACTCGAAAGTTTAGGGGGGGGGGGGGGGGCAGGATTGATGCCATCGCACCCTCCCGACCCCACCAAATCGGCCAACATTCTAGAAGGGGGGGGGCAAAATAATCTAAAAATAGTTTTTAATATAAATAATTAGTATATACTATTAACATAAGTAATAAATTCGTATACAAATTGAGAGAATGTTGTGCTAAAATTCGTCGCCCCCTCCCCTTTTGGGAGGGGGGGGGGGGCGACCGAGTGTGTCTGGGGGGGGGGGCGAATACATAGTACATTTTGATACTTAAAATTTAGCTTGGTAGAAAAAAAGGTGAATATCTAATTCAGTGGCATCACTAGGGGGTGCGGTCCGTACCGGGTGACATCCGTTGGGGGGGGGGGGGGGGGTGACACCCAAGAAAAATAAAGCACTTTGTGAAAAACTGACAATTTAAAAAAATTAAAGACAGTGGTTAAATATTGAAACATGTTTTTCACAATTAATAAATAGATCTACTTATATTTTTTTTTTATTTCGACTAAACATTTACTTTTTTAATGAAATTCTATCGAAAAGTTTAAAATGCTATATCATACATAATCAAAGAAAACGTGAAACCCTTCTATCAGATGAATACCAGCTGCATGTATGTATATAAACACTGCTTTGATTCAAAAAATGTTTTAATCGAATCTATTGAATTTTTGCTAGCACTGTAATATCAGGATGCCAACCAATAGTCACTGTTTAACAAAATGACATTCTTCAGGCATAAAATATTATTGAAATCTCACATGTAATTAATGTTAATTTTGTAGAATTGGAAAGTAAATAAGTGGCCATTGAGATTTCTGAAGATGATGATGCTATTTCATATTTCTGTAATAGAAGCTTTTGCTAAGATGAAGGAAATGTTACAATATGTCAGTCAAATGAGTATACCGGAATATTTTAGGGGATTTTTATTCTTGGCTAGTGCCAAAAATGATTCTGATGCCTTCTAATGGGGACGATTTATTCTATTAATAGTAAAAAAAAAAAAAAAAAAAAAAAACACTGTATTCTTATTTTTTACCTAATTGTATTGAAATGAAATGGAAATGTGTAACTTAATTTAATGTGTGGTTGAAATAAAGTCCGAAATAGGAATAGGAATAGTATGAAGAATTCATCTGGATTAGAAAATTGGCAAACTAGAACATCCGGCTGCAAACGCAATTGACAAGGAAGTCGTTGCTAGGATTGCTGTAAAGAAGAAAAACAATGGAAGGAGATATTGGACGGACTGTTTCTATAAAAGCAAAATATTTGACATTTGCGACTATATTATCAACGAGTCTTTATTCAACAACAACCAATGAAGTATTGTAGATGTCAGTTTCAAAATATGATTCATATGCCACTAAAACCTTAAAAATTTCTCTAAATCATTTAACAATGTCTTCAACCGTTTCTTATTATCTGCTTATGTATGGCGTCATGTGAAAAATGATTCTTAAACTTAAAATGAAAGAACTTACAATTACGAACTTTTTGAGACAGAGAAACAAATGACATTTTCACAAAGAGGAATTTTATTCAAAATGAGATCGTTAAAGACGTTAACAATGATAAAGTTAATGATAAGTTTTCAAGTTTGAAATCCAGAAAAAAAAAAACAGTGGTAATTTACTTATGGTTGCATTGTTGCAAAATTGAACAATAGATTAATGGCAATGTCTTAGATTCCAAAGATCAAGGATGCGTGCAGAGTTTCACATGACTACACAAACCCAGTGAACTGTAGATAAATTGTAATAAACAACTGAATTTTAAAATTGTACAATCAAATAACGTAGGTAATTATAGACTATATGAATTACAGCGCAATAAACAAACGAAAAAAAATGGGAGGGAGGCGGGGGTGACACCCAGAGCTGACCGCATCGGGTGACACCCACCTAAGTGACACCACCGATCTAATTTAGGTATCAAGGAAACTAACTGTATTTTTAAAAATATTTCCCCTTTGTAATAATAACCTCCCTTTAATTGCGCTCATTCTGCAGGCAAAGCACAGTACAGCGGAATTTGGGGGGGGGGGGGGGGAAGAAAGTGTTCCGTATCTGCGATTTAGAAAATATAAAACTACTCAAACCGACTTTACAGATATGATCAATACGGGCAAAATGCCACTAAACGGGGTACAGATTCGTCATTTGTTATACTAGCACAGAAAATATGACGTTTGGCTGCTAAACAGTTGCTGATTATTTGTTACGGACCAGCAGAAAAGTCAGGTTAGGTTTGCTCCTGCCCAGGTACGCTGGTCTGCCTCAACGTGGCACTCGGGTGGAAACGGTTTCTTGATGGGGTAACTAGGCTAAATGAATGGCGAAACAAAACCCCCGTGTGTCCAAGGGTACGCGAGAGTGAACCCATTGCACGGACGGAGTTGAAAGAGAGCTCTCACGACCATGTCGATAATCCATGCGCCGTTCCTTAAGGGACCGTTTACACTAATGGCGAGTCCTCCACGGTTAGCTTGGTACAACATAGGGCAATGGCGGAGGTTCCCGGTGTACTCGGCCTTCGGCCATGTCTAGCCCATGTGTCGGGGGCCAGATGCATCGGAAATAGCAATGCTTTATATAGGCATTGACTTGGGTCAGAACTGTGTGTTCACACAGGTTTTTTTTTTTTTACTGTTTGACGCTCAAACAGGTTTTTTTTTCAAACTTAGACGATCTAACGGTTTGCTCCTGAAAACTAAAACATAGGCCTATATGATCATATATTAATTTAAGACCCTTTTTTACAAAGCTAATCTCGACTCACTCTGTCTGTCTGTTTGGTAAAAAACTTTATACACGTTATTTCTCCCACACCCAATCTCGGATCTAGCTGAAATTTCGCACAACCATTTCTTTAACATGCCAACACAAGAATCAATTTAAAAACAAAAACCAATTAGTTAATTAACTATTGGTAATTAATCATTTCGTTTGGTATCTCGAACAAGGGAAAGAAATTTTACTTGACTGTCAATCGTTTTTTACTGATGCAAAAAATTTACCTCGTGATGTAGGTCATTATTAAAACTTCTCGGAGAAATAAAGTTTTCAATGAACTAATAGACAAATCGAAGTACAGTTCTTAACAAACAACGGACCCACATGGGCCACCTACGAGTTCGTTTTAACAATCTAGACACTTTGTTATCCTATTTATTTTGGAATCTCTCATGTGTTGAATTTATATTTAAAATTAAATGCTGTGTGCAGATTCATTCTAACGACAGAATTATATCATGGAAAACATTCAGTATATGTGTCTACTTCTGTAAGAAAACTCGTTTCAAAATAAAAGTATCCAAAACCAATTCATTAGCTTTATAAGCCCAATTACTAAACAATTTTTACAATTCCTATATTCAGCTTGCAAATTCATGGTCTCGAAATCCTGTGTTTCATTTCATTTCATTGCATTTCATTTCGTTCTATTTCGTTAATTTTATTTCATTTATTTTATTTCATTACATGTTATTTAATTTTTTAAAATTTCATTTCATTTATTTTATTTCATTACATGTTATTTAATTGTTTAAAAATTTAATTTCATCTAATTTTATTTTATTTTATTTCATTGTATTTTATTTCATTTATATTTATAATTCACTTCGTGGTCCAACCATGCTGGACACCACGAAAATGTCATGGAAAGATAACTCTTTTATTTCTGCAAAAGTCGGACTAGAGTTATCCCACGTAACTTTCGCAGAGAGCACGGCTCAGAAAAAAAAGAGGGGGGTGGGAGAGAACAAGTAATCTTTATCTTTATAATTCTTTTGACTAAATTTATGTGTGCATTTTTTTTACTCACGTCAATATCTGGTGTCATTAAAATAGTTCTTTTTTTTTCTGTATGACGGTTTTGATTTGCCCCTTCGTATTGCCCTTCGTTTCCTAACCATGGCCACAACTTCACATATATTTCGTGGAGTCAACAGGTCTTTCAATATAGTCGAAATTCCTGCATTGGCAACTATTTATTTCTGTCAGTCGCATATTTCTGGAAAAATGTCATGGATGAAACTGTTGCTCTCGAACTTCGCAAGATGGCTGTAAGCTTTGTTTGCGAACATCGGGATAATTATGCGACGCCCTGTCCGTTGTTCTTACTCACGGAAGCACAGTCACTCTGCTTGACCATGCGCTGCCTACATGAATACTTCAGGCAAATAGTGGGAAGCGTGGTCGAGAGGCTAAGTGCGATTGAACTTGGCTTGGCTTGGCTACCTATGAAAGGGGGCTCGAGGTTCGACACTCGACTCGGGCAGAGTTGTGTTTACTGAGAGACTAAAGGCAGCACGGAAAAACCATCTCATAGATACCCTCCCCCCACTGGTCCACAACTGAGATTGGACAAAAGCGCTCTGAGCATGCTATAAGCTATATAAAAGCCATAATTTATCATTTAAATAGCGGCGTACGCATACAAAAAACAGAAATGGAAAAGTGGTTTGAGTGCTGGGACAAGGCCCAAAAAGTCCCTGGGAGCGCATGAGGCGCCCTGACCGCACTTCCCCGTGGTGGAGGCTGTCCAAGTTATTATAGCACAGTGCAGGACAGGCCACTGTATGGCTCATATTTCTCTCGGCTATGGCCAAATTTTGATTCACGGTGCCCCGCTGCGGGGAAGAAGAGGAAACGTGCCTCATATTCTGTTTCACTGCCCCAGACTTGTTGATCTCCGTCTCGACAGGTCTGGGAAACCAAAAATTCTCGACCTGTATGGCGACATTTATGCAATACGCAAGACAGCAGGGAAGAGAGGATTTGAGCCACTCAAGCCCTTACTCTAATGAGTTTGATGATGATGATGATGAAAATGCTACGCCGCGGGTTGACTAGTTTAATTTTTTTCACATCATTGTATTTCTTTTCATAATATTCTTTTCGTTTAAGAAGCAAAACCTAAAATCTGAATATAATAAAAAGTTTAAACAACTAGGCCTACAATCTGATGGCTTCCGGGTGCGCTTCAGACTGTCGTCGCTTCTATTCCCTTTCTTGCAGGATGTTTGTACCATGACTTATTTCTGAAGGAAAGTGCGAAACTTAAAAAAAAAAAAAAAAAAAAAAGGCTTATAAGAAGTGTAATTGTATCAATTAGTTTGGATCAATCAAATAAATAAATTTGTAATAGATCTAGACCAGCAATAAATCTGTGCGATTAGAAATATCTTTACCAATTGGTTTTGTTTGGCGCCAGTTCATGCTTTTAGCTTTCTCTATACGCTATGATCCTATCACTTATCTGGAGCAGTTGGGAAAATGGGGGGGGGGGGGGGGGGGGAGAGAAAGAAAGGTATATCTGTGTGAATTATTGTCATAATCGCTTTTTAACAGCATTTATACAAAAAAAAGGGGTGGAGGAACGATCTGAATTTAAACTCATGGCTCAAGCCTCCTCAAGCCGACATACTAAGCACTCTGCTAGTGAGGGGCTCATGAAAATAGAATATTGTATCTATTATTTGCTTCAAACGTACTCTAAAGCGACGTTCTATCAAGGGGACTAATTCAGCTTATGCCACCACTTCAAATACAATTTATTTACTTTGTTTGAGATACCAAACAAAATAACTAATTACCAATAGTTAATTAACTAATTGGTTATTTTTTAAAATTTATTCTTGTGTTGTCAGGTAAAAAATAATAATTGTGCACTATTTCAGCTTGGTCTGAGATTGGGTGTGGGAGAAATAACGTGTACAAACTTATTACCAGAGAGACTGAGTGAGTTAATATAAGCTTTGTAAGAAGAAGAAGAAGAATAAAAACACACGAAGCATTACCTTACAAACTCTCTCTCCATTTCGATGTCTTCTCCCGACATCTAGATCTAGTTTTCAAGAACACAAAACGCAATACGAATTAAATGAATGAATGAAAGAAATGAAACAACAAGCTAAAGATCTAGATCTAAGTCTAACTATGGAGTACGAAAAATCCGTTGAATCTTAGCAGCAAACGAAAATGTCGACTGTATGTTTTTTTAGCTGGATTTTTCACGTGACAAGAATCCTCTGTAATGAAACACGCCCCCCTATTTTGTATTCAGAATTGGCGATTAATTTAGCATAAATAAATCGATAAAATCTTAAATTATATTGGAATGTATAGTATATAGGGCTATTCATCTAGCTAGCTCTTTAGTAAACCATTGTTATGTAGGCCTATAAGTTGAGGTTCATATTCGCAAAATAACATTACAAAAAGATTACACTTTTAACTTGTAAACTCACTAAGACTTCACTTTCTTGATCCTGGAGAAAACCCGACCACTTTGTGATGACTTGACGAAGTCATGAGGGAACGGGTGGCAGTAGTCTTCTAAACTTTGTCCGATCTTGCTGAGAAGTCTTCGTTGAGAAAGTTCATTCTGTGAGTTTGGCTTTTGAAGCTTTTTTTTTTATAAGACTGTCCAAGCGGCACAACTGTCCAAGTGACACGTTGCCTTGCCAACAAGTCATTCCATATGTTAGCAGATTGTGTATCGTCCCACAGTAAAAATTAGTCAAGATGTTTTCATAGTAATTTAAACCTATTCAGATTGTGAAAGAAACATAGCCGCTTTATGACTTTCTTGGCCAGGTTTTCAAGCCTGTTTTCTACAGTGACACTCAGATATCTGTATGTCAACTTGAAGCTTTATAAGACAAAGAATGTCGTAGAAAGAGAAGAGAAAGCGATATTAAGAAATGTGGTGGCCATAAGGAAGCCTAATGAAACAAAAAGTAAGAAGATTAAAAAGAAAGAGGAAGTTTGGAAGAGATTTAGAAAAAAATAGAAACAATGTCAAGGACGCCATCTTGAAAGACCAATGTTGATAACTAAAGAATAAACTTTACTTTGTGCTACAATCGCTTAATTAAGATTATAAATTTTACTTTAAAATGTTAAAAATTGAGCAAAAAAACTATCGTAAACCTTTTAAAATACATACATGATCAACACTTCCTTTATTGAGTAAATCGAATGCGTTAAAAAAACATCTAGTAATTTATAACATGTAGGCTTTGTCTACATCAGGGGTGTGCAACCTTTTAGGATCGAGGGCCGCATTTCTTTAAATTTGGGAATTGCGGGCCGCATATGTATATACAACTTAGAAAAATACTCTAGCTAACTTTTAATTCATATTTACACTGTATTATATTCACGTTTCTTTTTTTCCACACTCCATGTTAAGGAAATACAAGAAGAGTTTGCAATTTTTTAAATCAATTAATTTTTTTTAATTGCTGTTGCCTTTTTATATTACTATAAACCACTAATATACAGTTGTACATCATGTGCAGTATTTTACTTTTTACACTCGTGCATAATGTTTCGGAACTGTGGAATTAGCTTACTAGTTGTTACCCTTGTGACTGCTGTCAAATTACAGTCAGTCAAAATCGACCAGTAATTATACTTGTTTAGTCCCCCCCCCCCCCCAAAAAAAAAAATATAATGCTTGTTCACTGGATGAGACAATATATGTTCGGAAGTTAAATGTCGGGACGAGCGAAATTTGCCCTTTTAGAGCATTACCAGAGAATGCTGACCATTTCCTTCAATGGTGCATACTAAATCAAGAGACCCGAACAAAACTCTGGCCACAAAGCCCTCCTATAGAACCAAAGCTATTTGGCGAACTGCCTGATTTGGAAACCACTGCGCGGTTCATCTTAGATATATAATTACTGATCTGAACCATCCAACATGCAAAATGAGAACAAAGAAGAATAGATGTATGTGTACACAAATAGTGTGAACAGCAGCACATTTTGTAAAGTGTTGACATACAGATTCTGGCACTCATAAGACTCCTGTGGAAGTACTGACTGGAAATTCTCTTTGCTCGGAGTTATGTCCTCTGGAGCTAAATCAGCTTCTGCGCTAAATGGTGAGCTTATGGTATTGAAAACCGGTTCTTGACGTTCTATAAACTGCAAAATTAAGGAATCTAAATAAGTGTTGTACTTTTAGTCATTTCACTTGAAATTTCACCTTTCAGCAAAGGAAAATGACAAAACCTGTTTTCTTTTGCTTGCTTGTAGAAATGGGAAAGCCTTGTTTAACATCCATTTACATTTCATATGCAAAAAAAACCCATTGCAATAGCGATTATGATTATGAAACATGAAATCTGTCTTCCACTCTTCATTAGAACTATTGGTAACAAGGTCACAGTCAATGTCCTTCAAGTAACAGAACAATTTCTTCCTTCAGACTTTATATTGTTCTCGTTTACCTTGCCCATGCTAGGATAGAGGAAATATTGGATTAGTTTGTTCATAATCTAAACTGCCTATGGTTAATACACCCTAGTTCTAAAAGTTCAATTATTATCTGTTCTGCACTTGGAATTTGAAATTTTATGCAGCTTTGTGCAAACTTTCCTGTTTAAAGTTTATGGTTGGGGTATTTAAAAAAACAAAACAAACCATTTTACTCAGTCAAAGATCGAGCTCCACCAGTTGCCATCTTGCTCCGAGCATACCCAACATTCAACACAGTTCTTCATAGTATTGAATAAATACTGATCAGAGATTGTGTCTTGAATTGAGTGTATTGATGTATACCCAAAAAGCATACTCTTCGTTTGCTTGAAACTTTTTATAATGACAGTTTCAATAATTTATATTTATATTATTTTTAATATATTTACATTTTTATAAGTTTATACTGTGGGCACACCTGACTTCTGTAGGTGTCGGCGGGCCGCATAAAACACTCCGGCGGGCCGCATGTGGCCCGCGGTCTGTAATTTGCCCACCCCTGGTCTACATCATTGTATCAAAATATATATGTCACAACTGGGTTTGTGTAGTCGTGTGAAGCACTGCACTCATCCTTGTTCTTAGGAAGCGAAGACATTGCCATTATAGTTATCAGCCACAGATGAACATCTTCAACAGGCTACATTATTGTAACCCTGTCCTGCGCACTGACATCCCGATAGTGCCGCATTTTCTGTTTCCTTGTGCAATTTATATGCAATTTAGTTCAGCCGAGTAATCGAACAGAGATTACAGTAAGAGATCATTTTCTGATCTATGTTGCTTTTAACTCGATCAAGTTATGGTCTTTGATCAAGTAAAATAGCTTTCATTGAAAACAAGGGACATTACTCAGAGAGGCGTAGCTCGGGTGGAGGGAGGGAGGGGGAGAATTTGAACATTCCCCTGGGGCCCACTTGAGGGGGGGGGCCCAAATGAGTGTTTTTTACATTAAATATCTTGCTTGTTTGTTCGTTTGTTTTTTTCTTAATTTGTTTTCCAAATCCAACCAAAATGAAGCTATAGATCAATTGAGCACTAAATGGATTCTCAAAATTCAACTGCATTTGTCCAAACATTTAACTCATTATACAAACATTTTGTTTGAGTCTGCTGCCTAATTACCAAGTGTGATTTCCTCGTGGATAGATATAACAACCATTTCAAACGTTTGAATTCAGCATAATTAAACTCTTGATCCTCCCCCACCTCCCAATAAACTGTTGTCATCTAAGGGAGGAAACTTCAACGAAGGAGCTGGATGAGATGATGATCGTTTTATTTCTATGCTAATTATGATTGAAGAATGATGTGTGGGTGATCACAATAAACACAGCGACTGTCAGCCTTGGCTTTTATTCCACAACACACGGAGACTAGTTCTACCTCTACTTGGTGCACAAGGTTTAGTTCTTATCATCACCTGTCCTTTCTACTTGTCGACTTTTCAGGCAACTTCGACGCACTACGCCAACAACATACTTCTGAGTGTTGTTCCAGGCCCATGTGCAAAAGCCTTCCAGGTTACCAGGTGTCGCGATCATCAATGATGCTAGCTGTCAGGTTGAAGATTATCTTGATCTAAACAGAACAATCAATGATCGTGGTTGCCGAGGATCTAGAAATCATCAGTTGATAAGATATTTTAGAAGTTGCTTGTTGATAAGATGATCATCTAGAAGTTGCCAGCTGATAAGAGGATCATCTAGAAATTGCTAGTCGATAAGATGATCTAGGTATATTATTATTATAATTAATGAAGAAACTTCTCCTCGTCAAATACAAATACTTTAATTCAAAACTTGGAAAAGCTATTCACAATAATTACAATTATATACTGTGATTGAATAAAACAGAATATGTATATTTCTACTAAGTTAAATGATCTACACAATAATATAATTATATCATCTTCCTTTGAGTTCCAACACAAGACTGGCGGTAATATCTAGAATCTTTTCAGACCTTTGGGCGTTACCACGTGACTAATCTCTTCTTGTCGCTTGGTTAATCAATTGACAAATAAAATACAGATTAACGTACAATAATTAATATTTCTAACCAATCACATTTATTCCAAAACAGAAGGTCGCTGCATGCTTGGGATTCCCCGAGCCAGCTGAAATCTTGCCGGCAAACCTTGGGCTAAATATAGACAAACCGTACGTGGCGAAGGGCGCATTTTTCCTCGTTCCAGAACGCCAGACAGTAATTTCTTTTTTGTTGCTTTGGAACGGAAGAAGTCACCTTTCTCTCTAAACAAGTGTGCATGTATAGTGTTGAAAAGACGAAGGTGTGCAAGTCTGTGTCAAAAGCGCCGGTGTAGGGGCTGTGTTATAACAATATTAACCTGGTGTATCAATCGGTAAACCTTTATGCTGCTCTAAGACAAACTTCTCTTGTATTAATATAAAATGTAAGAATGTGATATGAGCGTGTAAAATGCATATAGTAGGTCTTTAGTATATGAGTGTGTAAGATGCTTATAGTAGGCCTATAGTATATGAGTGTGTAAGATGCGTATAGTAGGCTTACATGAGTGTGTAAGAAGCGTATAGTAGGCCTATAATATATGAGAATAACACTATAATGACTTTGAAAAGCTTGTGCTGAGAAAGAAAAGTTTTAACCAGTTTTAACAAATTCATCTCTTTATAATTGTCAAATTCTACTTTATTATAGATTCTAGCCATAATTATAAGAATTCGTAGGATTTAGCCTAAAATTTTGTTAAAATTTATTATTATTCGTAGACCATCATATTCATCGAACTCCAAATGGGTGAGGGCTTGAGAGATTTAAACCCTCTCTTCAAAAAACCCTTGGCAAAAACCCTGAGGGTGTGTGCAAAGCACGTATGTCAGCATACAGATAAAAAATATGAGGCTTCTTAGACCTGTTATCTTATCTTATATAATACAGACGTTACTTCAAAAAAGAAGATGATTACGTCCTACGCGTCATGCATTTAGTCATGCATATTAACCAATGACTTAAATTCTGCCAAGTCACTGGTTTTTCTGGCTAGCTCAGGCAACTTATTCCATGCTCTAATAGCACTAGGGAAGAAGGAGTATTTGTACAAATTTGTTCTAGCATAGGGGACAAGGAATGTGCTGAAACGGAATTCAGCAAGTCTGGGACAGTATAAAAGAATTTAAGACTCGGTTTCCTCTTTTTCTACGTAAAGTCGAATCAATGGTACTATGGCCCGTCCTGTATTACTTGTTCAGCATGGTAGCCTTCACCACAAGGAGGCACCTAATGTGTTGTTTTTGTTTATTTGTTCCAGCACTCAAATCCTTTTCCATTTTTACCGTTTTCATCTTTACTATAGCATGATAATTCCTACACCACTGAAAATACATCATCATCATCACTCCTTTGAGTTCCTCATGGAACATAGGGCCTTGACAAAAACACGCCACTCTCAACGGTCTCTTGCTAGTTTTTTTTATGGTTTCCCAGCTCTTCCAGGTCTGCTCTGCTTCTTCAAGTACACTGCGTCGCCATGTTCTTTTTTGGTCTTCCTCTGCGTCTTGTTCCCTGGGGGTTCCACTCTAAGACCTGCCTAGCTCTGTTGCTGGTATCTGTTCTAAGGGTGTGACCAATCCATTTCCACTTCCTCTCTAAGATCTGCACTTCTATTTTTCTGTCCACTCATCTCCCACAGTTTGGTGTTTTCTACTGTCATACAAGTGTATTTTCAGGATATTTCTCAGGCATCTGTTGATGAAGGTCTTTTTTTTTTTTTTTTTTGTTCTGGCTTTAGTTGTTCTCCATGTACTGAAAATACATAAACATGAAAAAAAAAATGAACATACAATTTGGTCTAATAAGATATGGTTCATTAATTAAGAAATTTACATATTGTAGTATTAAGAGTTATTCAGAATATAGCCTCATAACGACAGGATGGAGAGAAAAAGAGAGAGAGAGAGACAGACAGACAGACAGACAGAAAGAAGTTTCGTTTATTTAAATAAATTTTAGTTAACGAGAAAATATAGGCCTACATTTTCTGTATGATCAAACACTAAACGACATTATAATATACAAAATATTGAACTTAATAATTTTAGTTTTTAAGAAAAGCCCATTAAAAAAGAACCCAATTATTTTTAAAAATCATTTTTAAAAAAAGTTATCTGAGGGGGAATAACTCTCAATAATGTAGAAATTATTTCCCTTATTCGATATCAAATAAAGTAATTATTAGCAATAATTAATAAACAGATTTTTTAATTGATTTTGCT
The DNA here is from genome assembly GCA_030265305.1 of Biomphalaria pfeifferi. Taxonomy (NCBI): domain Eukaryota; kingdom Metazoa; phylum Mollusca; class Gastropoda; family Planorbidae; genus Biomphalaria; species Biomphalaria pfeifferi. The sequence continues at coordinate 108,258 of JASAOG010000267.1, forward strand.
TGTTATAATAAATAATTGTTTAAAATTCAAACTTGATCCGAAAGTGGGTGTAGGGGAAATAATGTGAACAATTATATAACAGGGCTAAACCCTAGATATTTAGCTATATCTTTGAATACTGAAGTATTAATTTCCCTTGTCAGTATAAAATATAATATTACCAGCATTTTATTGACTAATTGGTTAATTTTTTAATTCATGTCTTGTATGTAACAATGAGTATTGAGTATTCGTGTGAAGTTTCAACTTGATCCGAGAATGAGTGTGGGAGAAATAACGTATAAAAATTTTTATCAGACAGAGTGAGTTGATATAAGCTTTGTATTAAAAAATAAATAAATGCTTAACCGACATACAAACTCAGAAGCCTGTAACTTTACTATATATGTGTATTATATTTTTTAAAAAGAGGCAACTAAATAGTATTGTATGCCTGATTTTGTGGTGCAGTATTGGAATATATGAAACGCTGTCTCTTCAGACAACAATAAGTATAGCCTATGGTATTGTTGAGTTAACCAACGAGAATTCAATCTTAATGTTTTTAATTAAGCCTAGTTATTTTTCTTCTGGCTTTTCCACACGTGATAGATAGATAGATAGATGGAAAGATAAAATTCTTCATCTTTTAACACGATTTTGTTTTCAGACGTCATAAATGGACACTCCCTTAAAATTTCTGAAGAGCTATATAGTTAGACCTATTCTTTTTAAAGAAATTACTAAGATATGTTTTAAAAGTAAATAACTAGTTGTAATTTAAAATTATCCTACTATCTAGTCTAAATGTTATGCTTTACGCCTAGATCTATTTATTCTAAAATGTAGTAGATTCTAGTTCTAGTAGATCGATGTGTGCTAGCATAGAGGCGATATTTTTACTTATAGCCGCCCAATGTAGGTCGCAGTGACCGCAAACCAAGCCCTTCCCATCATGCTTTATTTCCTCTTGAAAGAGTGTTGACAAGCATCATGGCTACCAATTTCAAAATCGGAGATTTAGTTTGGTATGAAAATGCAATTATGCTAAGTTATATTGATTGCACAATGTATAACGTGAATTAATATGAATATTAACATATTCCCTTATCTATTATTGCAGGGCTAAGATGAAAGGGTTCCAGGCTTGGCCAGGAAAGGTACGTTACCGGCTTTTTCATGTACTGTTTTAAGTTGGAAGAATTAAAATTAATGGCGTGCTTGAAGTTCAATGCTTGGACTTGGCTTGGTATTGGACCATAGACTAGATCTACACTCTACAGCAGCCAATGTTCATTGAATGTTGTATGTAGGCCTAGATCTAGTTTTTAGATCTCATTTAGTGACATCAAGGTCTAGACTAGAATAAATATAATTAATATCTAAATCTAGAAGTCTAGTCTTTTCTAGCTAGCCTCTACTTAGACTACTAGCCACTCAACTTCAAGAGTTAGGGTGATTAGAGTTCAAGTTAGCAGTTTCTAAATTCTAGATATATTCTAGACTCTCTCTAGTTACTTAGTTACTAAAGCTAGATCTAGGTCTATTTATTTATTAGTAGCCTAGTTTCTCTTGACACTAGTCCTAGAAAACTGAAGTCTGGTTGGTCCTCTGGATCTAGCCTTTTCTAATAGACTACTTCAGACTAGCCTAGTCTCTTGGTTGCTGTTCAGAGTGTTGCCTTGCTGATAACATTACATTACATCTGTAACTTATGAAATCTATATAATGACTATAATCTATCTAGATCTAGTCTATGATAGATGACTAAAATGTACACCTAGATCTACATAACCCTATATATATAAACATTTAATCTAGATTCTAGATCTATCTTATTAAGACTCTAGAAACTAGATCTAAATATAATATAGTCTAGTTTAGTATCTAAATCTAGATATCTATTCTAGCCCTGCTAGTTAGATCTAGATTTCAAAATGTAGAGTAAATCTAGATTTTGTCATAACTCACAAAAAAAAAACTACACATCATCGTAGATTATGGTAGATCTAGATCCCAGGATTTATTCTATAATTTCTAAAGTTCAATTAATAAACATCTACTCTAGATCAAATCAAAGTTCTTGTTTTTTTAATGTGAAACATGCTAGATCTCTACTAGACCAGTAAGACAATAATAATATTAATTTACTGAACTATAACAGCTAAATTTGCAAAATAGTTAGTTCTAGGACACTTATGTCCTTTTTCAATCTAAATGCCATATTATCTAAACTTTTAAATATGTATCATAAATTTATCATCAATGTGTTTAATGTTTCTATGACCTTTTTTTTTTATATTACAGATTGTGGAGCCCAAAGATAGTGTTAAAAAGCCTTCAAATAAGAAGAATGTTCATTTTGTTTACTTCTATGGATCAGAAAACTAGTAAGATTTATTAAGCATGTATATATTTTTAATATTTTCTTTTTTCATTAGCTGTAACTTGTTTATATAATTTATAGATCTTAGGAAACAATTCTGTAACAGGTTTTAGCTGCTGTTGTGTCTTTCATGTTGCCAATCAGGGAGTTTTTATAATAAACATAATCACAGTAATCTTATGTATATTTTAAGGTTAAAGATCTGTATTACTTTTAAAAGACATCTTGAAAGCAATAAAAATGGTAATAGATTTATAAAGAGAAAGTGATATACTTAGAAATATTGGTGTGCTCTTATGGAACCTTAAAACAAAAATTAAAATATTAATGGAAGATTTTAAAATAAAAGGACTAATTCAAAAATAAAATGAATGATATATTGCAAGATCACTGTTGCCAGCTAAATAATAATATATATGCCATTATTTGTGTTAGTTTTTTAATAGGTCCTTAAGATTATAGTTAGGCTATCGAATTAAAATTACCCTGTAAGTAAAACTTTGCTTTAGAAAAATATTTATAGTTAATATTGAAATGACAAGTATTAATTATTTTTTAAATTAAATTATTTACTATAACACTGACTTATTTATACTCTGCTAAGGCATACAAAAATAGTAATAAATGAGTGCTGCTATATTATTGTATTGAAAAGCATCAGATGTTGAAAACTGTGATTCTTTTAAATAAAAAATGGTAAAAACGATTTTCTTACAAAGGCTTAATAATTTGGGTATAAATAAAATAAAATAATACAAACTTTTTTGTAGCTGATCTAACATTGAGTACTTTTCAAGTAAAATTTGAACCATGCAATTGAATAAAAAATCATAGAACTTTTTTCTACTTTTATTGTACATGCCAAGACTACAATAACAAGATTTGTTTGTACTATAGCCAGTTAATATAGTTATGGTTATTTGAAGTCAATAAAATTATAATTTGTAATAAGTCTAAGCACTAACAATACAGGAGGCACAGAGGCTGAGCGGTAAAGCGCTTCCGGGTTTGAATCCTGGTGATGACTGGGATTTTTAATTTGAAGATCTTTGGGCGCCTCCCAGCTCTAATGGGTACCTAACATTAGTTGGGGTAAAGTAAAGGAGGTTGGTTTTTGTGCTGGCCACATGTCACCTTGTTAACCGTAGGTCACAGAAACAGATTACCTTTGCATCATCTGCCCTATAGATCGCATAGTCTGAAAGGGGAACTTTACTCTTTTTTTTTACTAACACTACAAAATATAATATGTTGATAACCTGGTGCATAACTGATTATTTTTCCTTCCTGCTGACAGTGCTTGGATCCAAGAAGAAAATATCTATCGTTACCCTGAGTACAAGAGCAAGTATGAGGGAAGTTCACGTATCCCTAAAGGTTTCAAGGAAGCTCTGGAAGCCATTGATAATGAGTATCAGGCTATGCTGGTTTGTACATTTTTAGTATTATCAATTGTAATTGTGATAGGCCATACAATTTTAATTAGAATCATTAAAACCCTAAGATAATATAAAGTTGTCACATTTTGTATTGGAATATTGGATCATTAGAATCATTTAGAATTCATTGGATCATTTTATAAGTAATTTAAAATGTTTTTACTAGCTATCTTAGTTTTCTTTTTTTCTCCCTTAAATATATATATATATATAAGTTTTAATAAATTATTACAGTTATTTATTTATAATTATTGAATTGAATAAAATGAAACTACATTTCTTCGTATAAAAAAAATTTCAGGCAGCAGGATCTCTTGAAGATCTTCCTTCAATTGATGAAGAGGTTGCATTGATGCAGCACAAATCTGTGGGCTCTGATGTAGATGTTACTCCCTCTGCTTCAGCCAGCTCAAGCAGTGTTAAAAAGGTTGTGAAATATTGCATGGTTATTTTTTTTTTTTAGTATTGAAAGTTTAGTGAAACATGAGGTCAACATAAGACTAAATAAGATTCTTCTATAAATATATTTTCTTATATAAATGCACAAAAAAAATTGGAATGAATAATTTGTATTAAAATTCTACATATCATTTTATTTCTAGACAACTAAAAAACAAAAGGAACCAAAGGAAGGAAAGTCTGAAAGTAGAAAGGTATGTCAGAATCAAATATCAGATTCATAATTTTCCTAAATCTAAATCATTACTGTTGTTTTATTTTTAACTTATATCGAAAGTCTCAGGCACATGGGGCTAATTAGTTTAATTGGGACACCCAACTCTGTTGAAAACTCTGAATCTAAACCTCCCCCTGCTTTGTGACATGGGACGAGATAAATAATTTAAAAAATTAACCTCGAGGAAGAATATAATAGCCAGTTAGCAGCTTTCAGCACACTAAGATATTGCGAAACTGGTGACCCCAAACTGTATTGCTTCTTGTCAATTCTTTGGAACTAAAAATTGCACAAAGTTGGGGTAGTTGTATATGGGACAGTATTCTAATCATAGCTAATGATCAGGCCTTCATCTATTTCATAAATCTCTACCTTAAAACCAGAGTGGGTTCTTCCAACTTCACCTTCTGCTACACAGCTATGTGGCCAAAAATTTTGGGCATAACATTTTGATTCGGGTAAACTAAATTATAATATTGTGCTCAACTGCCTTTATATTGGGTAAATTTGTGTTAATCATGCAGGTTCTTTAAAGGGTATCTTCATTGTGCTTGTAGCCATGGAAATTTGTTAATTTGTAGTGTTACTAAGTCTGATTAGCTCTATTATTGATTCATTATGTACCAACAATATTTTTCAAGGTACTCCATAAAGGTTTATTGTGTTATAATATAGTCCAACCTTTTAATATTACAAGTGCAAGTAACTAACAAAATAATTTTCTTTGTCAGAGTAAACTGAAATCTCCAGTGAGAAAAGGTGGTGGAACTGGTATCAAACGTCCTAGTGGTACTCCCGACTCAGGAACACCTTCCACCAAAAGGTAAGTTATATTGTAAATTATATTTTTGCTTCAAAACATAAATTCCTATTGAAAACGTTACCAGTATGTTTATTTTATTTTTTGTATTTTAACTTGAAAAATTAAATCGCATAGCCTATCATCAAGAAAAGGTAGGGCTAAAAACTAACCTTAAATAACATTTTCTAAATATATATAATAAAATACATCTTTATTGTAACTTTTTATTTTTGTAATTTAAGTTGATCTAAAGTTAAAAATATGTGATGTCCTGTTTCAAATGTATCTGTATGGCATACATATCCATACAGTAAAAAAAAAATATGTTTATGATTTAATTCTAATTATCAATTACCACTTGTCCACAAATGAGATTGGACCATAGCACTCTAAGCTTGCTATAAGCATGAAAGTATCACTATATAAAGGCTATTATTTTTTTTTTAATACATTAGCACTTTATTATGAACTTGACCTAAAATATTCACTTAGAAAAAAATCAAAGAATGCATCTTTTACAAACGATTAAGCCTACTTATTTTATTTATGAATTTTTATAATGTTGTTGAAAATTCTGTGTAATTTTTTTTTTCTTTGGCCAATACTCATTATAACAGTATTAATCAGATAATACTAAACATAAAAACCAAGTATTTCTTTGAAATAATGAAACTACTAGATCTATTGTCTTTTTATGGCTCCTCATTTTTGATGATTTCAAAAGTTCTAGGTAAAATATTCTGCGTTTTGCTTTCCTAATGACATAAGAGCTGCTTGTCATTATTTATTTGATTTTGTGTCATTCTCAGTAATTTATACATTCTTGGTTGTTTTTTTTTGTTTTTTTTTTCAGTTCATTATTTTTATTCCAGATTACCCTGCCATTAGAAAATATACATTTGTTGCTGACATTTTTTTTTCTTTTAATCAAAATCAATACCATATATAATATTTATTTAGTTTCCTCATATGAATTATTTATTTTTTCCTCGCATATTGTTTTGTCATTTGTTTGTCCATAATTTTCTTTTATACATATATAAAGAATTTTTTTTTTTATTTTCAGATTTTTTATGACTAAAAATAAAGGTGACATAGAAGAGACCCAAAAAACTGGGGATGACTCGATGAGGGAGTCTTATCATTTTACACATGCTATAGGTGTGGGAGATTCTACAGTAACCAAACTAGAAGAATTTGATGAAGCTGAATCTGAAGAAAAGGTAAAATATTTTTTTTTTGTACCATGGTGTTTTTTTTCAGCCGTAAAACTACAAGTTGCTTCCCCACATTATTACTGGTGACCTTTTTTTTTTTTTTAGTTTTCATACACAATTAAAATCTTTTGTTTTAGCAAGGGTGCACATTTTCTGGGATATCGAGGGGTCTGATTTTTCTTTCATTCAGGTTTGAGCTTTTAAATTACTAGTCAACCGGCTGCGCAGCATATGCCGCTATTTTGGCGGGCAGCCTTAGACCACTGCAACCTATGCTGCCGTAGTGGGCCCCTCACTTTCATAGGACCCGCGCTAATTCTAGGTGTATAAATTATTAAATTAAACCATTTTATAACTTATAGATTTTCCGCGGCCTCCTGATTTACCAGGAGCTCCTGGAAATCTCCTGAAATTGCAAAATATACTTAAAAAGTCCTGGAAATATCCGGAAATTATTAAAAATCTTTTGAAAACTCATACAAATACCTCCTGAAATATATAGACAAAAATTGTCACTTAATACAGAAAATGCCAATCCTACGCGCATTAAAAAAAAACAGCATTATGCAATACCCGTAATTGTGGAATTTTGTTAAAGAAGCTTCTTGCGCCTCAAACTAATGAAAGAATTACTTGAGGTCAACAATTCTCAAAGATAGATTGAAACATTTGGTAATTCTTGCTATTGTGCGTGATCTATGTAGAAAACAGAATTCTTATGATATACTTTATGACTTCGCTACACACAAGGCTCGTGTAGTAATTCTGTGCGCAGTAAAGAATAAATAAAATGCAAAGACAAATATATTTTCTAATACAAACTCTTAATTTTCACTTATCCATATCCCTACCCAAACTGGGCCCTGGGAAATCCGTTTCACATTGGGCCCCACAATGGTCCGGCCCTGCTTTTTAGTGATGGGTGAATACAGTGTAGATTACTTGTTCTCTTTCCATCACTTCTTGGTCACAATGGTTAAGTCCGGCCCTGCTATTTAGTGACGGGTGAATACTACTTGTTCCCACCCCCCGCCACCTCTTTTTTTTTTTTTTTTCGCCTCGAAAATTACGTGCAGAAATAAAAGTGATCTTTCCATTACTTGGTGTCCAAACTCTTGAGCCATGAAGAGAATTAAATATATATAGATTTAGTTTTTTTTTTTTTTTTTATAGATTTAGATTTTGATCTGAATTTCTTAGTTTTTCCAGTTACTCTTAGTTTGCTCGTTCCAGTTGAGCGAGCCACCATTTTGAAAAACATTTCCTGTTTCATATCTCGCGCGGTGGCTGAGCGGTAAAGTGCTTGGCTTCCACATCCAGGTTCCGGGTTTGAATCCTGGGATTTAACATTTTGGGATCTTTTGGGTGCCTCTGAGTCCACTCAGCTCTAATAGGTACTAGCTTCTACAGGAAATGTGCCAAAATTTAGAACTAAATCTAAATCTGATCTAGACTGTAGATGGTCATTTGGTATAGTTCTGAGATTTAAGAATAAGTCTAGATGTAGTCATATATGTATGGAAAAAGTATTTGTTAGTGTTTTCACAGTTAACTGTTGAGAACTGAGAATTTTATGTTTTATAGATCTAATACATTCTAGATTAAATATTGATCTAGATGTAGCATCTAGTTTCTAGATTTAGGATGGATTAGATCTCGATCTACATACAGTAGCTGGGTTTACATAGTTTTAGTGAAGATGGTTGAGTCCTAGAATGCCTAGATCAGAACTAGAATCAATGATTAAAGAATTTTTAAAGTTCCCCTTGGTAGAAATCGATTGGTGTAGATATGTTCAAGCAGTCCAGCACATTCTAGATCTAGATCTACATTTAAAATATTACCATCGGGATCTGGGACTAAAAAATTGATGTCCATTTTTGAGTAGATCTGGATTAAATCAAAGTCCATTTCTATTGAAGTTCAATATCATTTTATTTATATCATTAATATTATGTTGAAATAGATTTACTGGTCCATGCACATAGAAGGAATTAGTTTTAATAATGTGGTTAAACAGGGTGTTTCGGAGGAATAATGAAAAGTAAAAAGAGTTTCAAGTTTGGAGAGAAACATCATTTAAAATATCTGTAGCTTTTTTTGTGTGTGTCTAAAAAAAAGATCATTGTTAAAACAATGTTAAACATTGTCCATATAAGATTGTACTTCATCAACCTCTTTAACTAATCCAACTATTGTATTACTAAGATTGTACTTCATCAACCTCTTTAACTAATCCAACTATTGTATTACCAATTTCATCAATAACTATATATATGACTATATATATAACTATATACATTATAATGATAGGCCTATTAATTACATATATATATTTACTATATGGAGGCATATAGATCTCATTTCTTGCAAAAATTTGAATTAAAAACATTTAAGCTTGCACACACTTATTTTCAAGGCTTGTGAAGTTTGTGTATTTCGGTTCAGGGTTTATAAAAATTGAGAAGTTTGAGTTACGTGGTTAACTGGAAAAGTAAATGGCATCCCTGTTTTTTTACTTAACATACACAGCGTGTAGCTAGTAGCCTTGCCAATGGTAAAAGCACCTAATCTTAGGCATGAAATTTAGATTAGTGTTCTAGAAAGGATAGAATTGACATAGATTAGGTTTGTTACATTATTGAGATAGCCAGAGTTGCCATAGAACCTTCTTAGCATGAACATCTTTTATTACAGACTCAGACTGAATTCCATTTGATGTTGGATTAAATGTATTTGTATTAACTGGACATGATTTTTCTGTTACTCATATAATCTTACAACCAGTCAACCTCTGACAACTGAATAGCCTACAAAACAACCTATTATACTAAATGGACTGCAATTGTTAAACAAAAATTATTTACTAAATGTTTTATAAGTAATTTTTTTGGTACTTATGGAATATAAAGAAAAAACGTTTTTCAAACATTTTCAGGTATCTGCTAAAACTGTCATCCCTACCCCACTTAGAATTGGTTTTCTGGGACTGGGAATCATGGGACAAGGAATGGTTATGAATTTATTGAGATCAGGTCATGAAGTGACTGTCTGGAACAGAACTGCTACAAAGGTAGGAACAGTTTGTATTTATCTTGCATAACAAAGGCACTTCTTTGCTAGACATGAAGGTTGGTGGAAAACAAAACCTTTTTTAAACAGTTGCCTAACTTCTTACATTTTTTCTTGTTAGCGCTTTTAGTTGAGCCCAACATTGTTGCCACAATTCTGTTATCTTAATAAGTTCTAATTATGTAAAAACTTCTACCAACAAAACTTTTTTTTTTTCTTTGAAGTGTACTGGTAATGAAGATTTTAATTAATAAACCAAAATATTTTGCCCTCATATGGAAACAGTCCACCAATTGTCACCAAGCTAAACTAGAACCAAGGAATATTATCCCACTAGATCTTATAGTGGCCTTAAAACCACCACTGAAAATTTGGAAATGTTTCATAGGGTAATCACACACACAAGTCTGGTATAGTGCAATCCATGGAAAGGGGACATTTTATAAATTGCAAGCAGGAGATGGTAATAAGATTTGTCTTAACACAATCAGACTTAGGATTCAGGTACCCACATAAGGTGTAGGTTTGGAGGTGTTTTCTTCTCTTTGTTCAGGCTTGACATCAAGGCTGATGTTCCTATTCTGTTAAAGTAAAACTGGATTTGAGGTTCCAGTTTTGTACTTTCTGTCCTTTCTTCTGTTGGAAGAGAAATAGGTTTTGATAGACTTTGCTAAATATCCAAGTCTTACATGCTTTACTTATAAAGTCACTACTTATCCACACTTTGACCCGTTATAATAACAGCCCTTTCAATCAATTTAAAAAAAACAAGAAATTATTATTTTATTCTTTTTTCTTTCATTTTAGGTCTTCTTTTTTATTATTATTATTATGAGACACTTTTATCACCATTTAATTTTTCATAGACTGACTGTGCTACCTTTATTATCGTATTATAATATAAAAATTATTCATGCTGACAATCACAATTGTTCTACATTTATTTATTTTTAATATATATAAAAAAAAAACAATCTACATCTTTCAAAAATATTTCATAGAAAGTATATTTTGTCATCTAAGACTGCTTTATTGATGCTTGTTGGAAATGTTCTGATTACAAGGACTCTTCTCAATCAAAAACATTCCACATAAATAGGACAGACAAAACACACAGAGAAATTCATTGAGTCACTACACACAGGCGTCTTGATCCTTTTCACATTCCCTAGTAAACAAGTAGTGCTGATATATGATAGTCTGAGTAAGGAACAAAAAAGTTTTGTACCATTTGGTTCTAGTCTTGCTGGACAGAAGCTGTTCACTTCACAATGACTTGAAATAGTCATAATGGAGTTGGGAGTTGTCTTCTAAGACTTTGCTGAGACATTTTTGTTTTAATAGTTCATTTAAATGAGGTGTTGTGCCATGTGGTTTTTCAATGCTCTTTTATAAGACTATTCAGAAATAAAACAGTAAAAAAAATACTTAAAATATGTTTTAATAAACTTTTTTTTTTCTTTTGTGTATGGAAGAGTATCTGATGAAGACTTCTATTCTTTAGGTACTTCACTAATACAACTCCACTCTCAAGCTTTAAAAAAAAATCTGTTCACCATATGTTATATATTTTTTGATAAAAGAAACAATTTCAAGGAAATGAAACAAACCTTGTGTCTTGATATCTCTATGGCACTAAACTAAGTAAACTTCTTTTATAATTTATTCTAACATATTTCTCCCATGTTTTGTATAAATTATCAATATAATATAATGATATATATATATATATATGACACAACAAATGATAAGTGTGCTACATTTTCCTTCTTTACATTATCAAATGTCTGACCCTCTCAGCTAATTTCTTGCAAACAAATATTCTGTTTCTAATGATATGAGCAGAGGTAGAATTGTTTTAAAAAATATTTATTTGTTCTGGTTATGCATACTCTGTAGCTTTTATACTCAAAATGAGTGAATTTCTTGGAAATGCGTTGATATAGTAAAAAATCTATTTACATTTTACACTGGTTTAAATATTTGTACCAAGTAGAGAGTATAGTAAATAGCAGGAGTGATTGCAGTTTTTAAATAAATATTTTGAGTTTCAAGAGTATGATGTTAATATGATGCACATTGCGTCAACTGGTCATGTGTTTTCATGTCAAATGCAGGTATTTCTAAACCAAATATCAAGCCTTGATGAAATAGTGAAGGAGTCTATTTGGGATACTTAACTTGCTAAAAAATTACTTTAGACAATTCTTAATAATAACTTGTCATAATCTATTACTGTGTTGTCTTTTTTCAATTTGGACAGAAAAAGAGGCCAGTATTATGATATCATTGAGTTAATTTACTATGATGTATAATATACTATAATATATGCTGTCTGACATCCACATAATTCTTCAATACATTCTTTGTCCAAACTACATAAATCAAAAGTTTATTCTATACAAGGGAAATATGCTGTCCCCTGCTTACTGGTAACTTTCTGTCTAATCTCTACCTTGAAACCTTCATTATCAGTTTCCCTCTAAATATAACAAGGTACATGATTTTATATCCTATTTCCACTAGCAATGTACCTTCACAACATTGATAATTGAGATAGATTACCCATTTATCAGTTTGTAACATGACATGCCATTTGATGAGTTTGGTATCCCAGATTAGTAAGAAATAATAAAGAGAGCAGTTCAGCTCTGCCTGTGTTGTTTTTTTGGTACTTAAAACACTTGGTTGTTTTTCATATTCATACCCCCCCCCCCCCCTTTTTTTTTCCCCATTACTTTTTTAAAGTCTTTATAAAAAAAATAGCACATATATAATAGGTCTTTTTTTTTTTTTTTAATATTATTACTGTAAAACTGGGGCTGTTCATATATACAATTGAAATAAAATATAGACCTATTACCTAGCTAGTAAAAAAAATTGGCAGTTCTCTCATACAGTTTTGGCTTGCTATCATGATACTTTAACTTTTTTCTTGCTGATGTATTTTGATCTCTTTAGAATGTACATCCTCTATAGCAAGAAAAACAATACAATGGTTTAATAAATAATTTATTCATTCTATTTGGTTCATACATTAAAAGAAAAGAAAAAGTAACCTGTCCCTGAAATGAACAATAACTTGTGAAACAAACAATCTTTACTCTGTTCTCACGATTTGTCTGGCATCCAGTTTACTTTTAATATCATTGTTTCTTGAATACATTTTCATACATCCTGAGACATAGCAATAAGTAAAATGCAGCACTTAATATTCTGTACACAAACCGAAACTGATTTTTTTTTTCATTGGCTTATTAAATTCTCAAGTGCTTAATAAGACAGTCTGCCATTATATTTTATTACATCTTTTTATGTAACCTAAGCACATGAAAGATGTATGGTAATCCTAGTAACATCTTGGTTAAAATATTGCACATAAAGGGGTGGTAGGATACAGAATGTATTTAATCTCTTTGACACTAGTAAATGTCTGGAATAGTTAACTTGTATGATTTACATAAATAAATTGAGCAGATGAATATCTGCATGGAAATAGAAAGTCTGGAAGTGCAGGCCATGAATGCAAATAATTTATACAATGATTAGGGGAAAGTGACAAGATGAAAGAACATTGGATTAGTGTGTGTGAGTTTTAAATAAAGAAAAGATGTTGAACACATTCTGTCTATATACTATTCATGAAAAACTTACTTTGAAAAATAACTCTAAAATGTTCTAAGTGTGAAGTTATTTGTGCACATAGTTTCATGAGAAAATTTAACATAATCTCAAAATCAATTTAACATAATCTCAAAATCACCATCAAATATCAGTCTCTGAATTGTCATGAATTTTTTCTTGACATTCTTTCCCTGCTAGATGTTTTAGTTTATAGTTGAAAGTTTGACTAATTGGACAGTATTTCACTGGAGATGAATCAGGAGTGACATAGGATCCTTCCCATTGACTTTCATTGTCATCATGTTTCTGTTTGACTGCCTTCAGCATGCCCTCAATGTCTTGTTCAGGGAGAACACTTGTCTCACTCTCAAGTTCTAGCAGACATCTTTCATTGCCAGATTCTGACTGACTCAGGACTTTCATGCTATACTCATGTCTTTCTTCAAGCTCAGGGTCATATTGCCACCTGTCTGCAATGTTCAGAGTCAAAGTAGGCTCCAGGTCCACTCTAGTCTGCATCTCAATGACAATGTCCTGGTCACTGGAACTAGTGCTATAGTCTCTATTGTTTCCAAGATCTACTTCCATGGTGCTGCTCAAGCCAACATCACTTTTCTCTTCCAGGCTTGTGGCAGGACTACTGGCTGCTGTTGTATACTCTGAGAGAGGAGAATCTGTACGGTCTTCTTCTCCCAATAGGTCTATATCATACATCATACTCTCTGCACGCATACATTCTGTTTCTACCACATGACGGCAGTTGTCTAAGTTCATTGTATCCAAAAGCTTTAGAACATGCTGCTGTTGTAGTTTGTAGGTCTCCCTAAGTTTATCTAATTGAGATGAGCCATAGTCTCGAATTCGTACTATCTGATTATTAGCACGTTCTCTAATCTGTATTATTTGGCTGGTGGAATACTCTCTGAGATGATGCAGTTTTGAGTTGTAATTGTCCCTGACTTTTTCTACTTGGTTAGAGCACCCTCGCTTTACCCTAGCAACTTGTGAAGTATAATTGCGATGAAGCTTATCTCGCTGAATGTGATACTGGTTCCTCACACGGGTTAGCTGATGTGTATAGTTTTCATGAATTCTAGTTATTTGGGTTGTTTTATAAACGTTTAGATTCTCCAGCATCTGTCTTATAATTTCTCTTCTTCGTTTGTTGACAAGGCGCCTAGCTGTCCATGATATTATTACATAAATGACATTAAGAGTGAAAAATGCCAGTGCACAGAGTAGACCAACTACTATAGCAAAGATTTTGACCTCACCTGAAAGCTTGCAAGCTATATAAATTTTGATGGATGTTGTTTGGTTGTAGAATTGGTTGCTGACTTGGCATGTGTAGGGCCCAGGGTCAGACCTCATCATGTAGTCAATGTACAAGGAGCCATCAGATAATATCATGACCCTGTTGCTCTTGGAGAATAACTCAGAATGATAAGAGCTACTGTCGTGCCAGTAGTGGCCAATGTGGAACTCAGACTCTGGCTGCACATCCTGTGGGGACAGCATATGCTGGCTGGCATTAGTGTAAAAATGATGATGGTAATAGACAGCCCCTGATGGAGTTGTCCATTTTATAACAGCCGCTTCATCTGAGTCATACTTGCATTCAAGTAACATCCTGGATCCAAGTGGAACAGACACTCTAGAAGTCATATTGTGAACCTTTAATTCATAGCATTGAAAGTCTGCTTTAGCAAAAGAGGATTTAGTTTTATCCTCAAAATTAATACATTCTAATAAAGAAATGTTCACAAATTTAGAATGGGCTTCATGTACTTCCTTTGCCAGCCAAGCATTGACACAAGAACAGTGAAATGGGTTGTTGTTGAGAAAGACCTTCATAAGATTTACATTGTTCACAAAAGTTATTTCAGATAAATATTTGATACCTGAATGAGATAGATCCAATATTTTTAATTCTTTAAGAGGTGTAAAAAGATCTGGTTGAATCCAGTGCAAGTTAGGATTGTTACTTAAATTAAGATATTCCAATTGGGATAATCCATGGAAAGTTAGATGAGACAGAGTGGTCAGGTTAGGCATTGAAGAAATAGATAACCACGTCAATGATGTTTCCTGAAATAGTGGTTGGGACAGGATTCTAATGCTATTTGAATTGAGATTAAGTTTCTCCAAGTGTTTTATATCCTTAAACAAATGGGCACTCAATTCTTGTAGGGAACAGTTGGCCAAATTTAAAGAGTGCATGGAAGGAAAATGTTGAAAGAAGTCCAAAGGTAGCTCCATCAAAGGGTTGTTAGATATATCCAGAGTGGTCAAATGATTGAAAGAAAACACTAAAGTGGAATTGGCCTGGAACTGCATGTGATTGTTGTTTAAAAGCAATTGGCTTAATCTACTGAGAATGTGTAAGCTGTCCCAGACAGATGTATTAATGTTATTGTGACTGAGATCAAGCAGCTGTAAACTGACCATGCCAGTGAAGGTTGTATTCTCAATATGATAAATGCTGTTGTGGCTTGTGTTGAGATAATCCAAGCTGCCAAGCTGCGGGAACATTTCTGCTGTCAAACACTGAAGTTTATTATTGGACATATCAAACGCTTGCACCTCATTCGATGGAAAGCTTGTAGTGTCTAGTTTATTATGATTTGAGTTAAAGGAATCAAAAGGTTGACCCTGGATAATTAATGTATTGTTTGCTTGATCATTTTTATTTATTTTAAGCTGGTCATCTAAGTTTAAAGTAATATTGTCATCTGTAATGCCAATAGAACTATTGGAAGTCAACATGTACTTAAAGACCACTTGAGAAAAACCTAGGCCTGAGCAATCAACTGACATTAAGGCACCAGAGCTTGGTGAAATGGAATCTGCACTGAAGCAAGTGCACAAATCTGGACATTGCAACTTATTGGATGCTGCGGAAGTCTGAGATAAACAGAAGACCAACAATACGAGTATCTTTGTCAAAGAGACAGGCCACAGTTCCAGTGAACTAAGAGCTGAAATGGAAATTTGCTTGAAAATAAGCATGACCCATCTTTTTACTGACCGCAGAGATGTGCTAGCTGGACATTTCTGTGTGAAAAGTTGAATTGGCTCAGAAGTGAAGATGTTAAGAAAAAAAGCTGCTCTTTTAGAAGACCATGCACTGGTTTCTCCCATCTCTCACTTGTCAAACCTCTCTCTTGATAGTGCTTTACAGGTTTCTGCTTTCATCAGATTTGGCCTGGTATACTGTCAGACATTCTTAGCATCCTGAAAAGATAGTTAACTTCATTATGTGCTTGTGTAAATTTAATTAACAAATAGTTGTACCTGTATAAATTATTACTAAATCAAGTCAGTCTTTATTCAGTCTATTCACATTTATCACAAAGCATTCACCTAATTGCAAATACAATACATCTATTCCAGTCACACTTTAGGAGTGGGCAAAGGGAGATAGACACAGTTCTCAAAAACAGCTCGAATATTTTCCTAGAAATTTGACAGTTGATGTGGATAGTTGGAAAAAGAATTACTAGCTCTTTGAAAAATTGTAATGGTCAAACTATAGTTTTCCCCACTGTAGCCAAAGTATAAAAAGAAATTAATTTAAATTTGGCTAGATTACTAGAAAGTATTTATCTTCAACAGAATATATGTCTTCAGGTATTTTTCATTTAGTAATACGTTCATAGTCATGGAAAAATAAATCAGACTACCTAAGAGTTTTTTTTTTGTAATCATTGTTTCTTTAAAGTATAGTTGAATATATTCTTTGAAAATGTGTATCCTACTAAATGAGTGGCTGTATGATAGGTCTGTTTTTGCAATGATGGCTTTAAATGACATACTCTTGGCAAGTTCATAAAAGGAATGATCAGTGCTGAATATTATTTGTTCCAAAATTCAATTTTGCTCTACTTTATTTATATAATAGATTTATATAATAAGATTTCAATTGAAAACAATCTGACAAGAAACTAGATGATAGATGATATGAAAAGTAATCTAGATTTAGATATTTAATTCTAGAATATTCTAGATCTAGACTGTCTAGAGTTTAATATTATTATAAAAAGAATCTCGAATTATGTTGATTATATTTATTTTATTTTTTTTGCACTTTAGCATGATATAGATCTACTGTGAAATATAAGTGTATTACATATATACTATACTAGATCTAGAGATGTCTAAAGTCTGAAAATGTTATATACCGATATCTGGTCACCTAAACTAATACCCTTAATTCTAGTTCTAGATTCCTTTCTTCTAGAATCGGACTCAGAATCTTAAAATTTATTTTAAGCTTAATGTTCTTTGGTGACTCAATCTAAAGAAACTAATGGAGTCTGCTTAGCTAGATCATAGAGTCTAAATATTTTTGTCAATAACCCGCTCCAATCTCTATCATACTCTATGACTTAAACGAATTCACAATGAAGTGTTGCTCTCAACATTGCTAGAGAACTAACCTGCTCTAGCACTTTGATCCTTTTCTAGCAGCACAAGCCTAATAGCACAAAACTAAACCACAACAAAATGTTGTAACCGTCCAAGTACACAGCCGTGTTGTTCATCAGCTCGATGCACAGAAGAGATGGAACACGCCAGCCCGTCTCGGTCTGTGTTACACACAATTCGCCTCATCTGCCCTCGATTCTCGCAGCGCGGATTCTGGACCACCTTCGTCTTTGTGTGCTAATTTTTTCCCTTACAGATTTTTTTTTCTTTTTAAATTTTAGTTTATGGCGGTCTTTGTCTTCGCTTGTTTTTCTCTCCAACAAGTAGCCAGCCCCGCCTGTCTTCTCCTCCCCCCGCCACCGTGATGCTATCCACCACCCAAATAAAGCCATGTATTATTTGTATCACATTTCGTCCTACACCAGTGAAGTTACTTATTGTGTTGTCTCGTGGCAACAATCTGTATGTCAGAGACACCTGAGATTTGAAACCCCAGCAAAGTACATAATAATTGGGTAATGGTGTACGCTTATCATCCCCCCTCTCCCCGTTCATAGTCAGTTCATCTTGTATATATCCACTTATGTGAGATCACATAGCGATTTGGTGGAGCCTTATTAAGACTAGTCCCAACTGTTTCGTTACAAAGACTTTTACACTATTTATGATCCAGTATCTTAAGGATTGTGTTTGGGATTCAGTTATTGTAGCGTTGAGTTTTTAATGGCTCAATAAAATGCCAGTGGGAAGTGCACTTAAAGTGTTCTAACGTCATTTCAAAGAAGAAAAAGTTTCTTAGAAGTCACCAGTGTTTAGTTCCTGTGGGCATCCAGGTTTTTTTGCTAACTACTGCTAACTAAAAATATCCAACTATACAAACTCTTCTATTTACATTTGTCAGTACTTTGTGCATATTTGAAAAAAAAAAAATATCCAGACCTATTCCACACCATAAATGCCTTGGATGGCTATTTGTGGATAGTCTGACTACTCCAGTGAATTTCTAATATTTGCCGTTTGACTATTTTTAATACTGAGAACAGTAATAGGCCTATTATAAAGTTATTCATGTCTGATAGCTTGTTTCAAAGTGTTGTTTTTCATGTCGAGTCAATGACAGTAAATGTAAAAATAATAAAAACTTTACCATGGAAAAAAAAACATGAACCTTTCTTTTGACATTTGGTAAAGAAAATAAAAGCAGAGTAGCTTCTGTTGTATTATCATCTCTCTCTCTCTTCTCATATGTCCCTTGACTTTCGCCTTAGGGCTGCCTTGGCTCTTCGTGTAACCTGCGGTCAGCAACTGTTCGTAGCAGTCTATCGAGACCGATCTATTCTTTTCAGTTGTCCAGACATCGACTAACACAAAAAAAAAAAAAAGAATCTAATATCAAATCTGTATATTCCCCCCTACAAATACTCAGACGATCAAATTCGATGCTGTGTCCGTCTTGTGATTGATTGACCGGATGTGCGCAAGAGGAAGTCTTGCATACATTGTTATTCAGCCGATGTGAATCTAAGAAGCTGACTAGAGTTAAGGACTTGCTGATTCAGATGGACCATTATTAGATGTCACCGCCACATTATCAGTGTATTTGTTGTTTGTGCTGTATTGTCCTATCACCTCAAATATCTTACATCTATATGTGATGACAGTTGAAAACCTTGGGCAGCAAACATAATGGAAAGCAGCTTAGGCGCTGTACTCTTTTTCATTTGAAAAGTTTCCTTGTAGAATTAATTACACTCTACTGTCCCGCACCCAAGACTTGAATAAATCCACGTCCACACGAAGTTGACATTACACGAGGCTGGAGAAACATAGGGCAAAGGTCATTGGACCAGACGATAGCAACTTTTATCACGTACAAAGACAAAGGGAGATAATTGTATTGAACAGGTTTTAAAAGACCATGTGTGTATTTGTTGCAAATGTACAAGAGTTGTTCCCGTTCTCCTCAGTACCCGTCAGAATCTAAAATCTTCTCTCAGACCATTAGTGCCCTGCGTGCGAAAAGATGGCTGGCCACTGCCATTGGTTCAAAAACACTATTGTCTGTGACTATAGAAGTAATCAGCGAACAGTGAATAGAAATTGTCCAAAGATATTAATCATCAAACTTCCCAAATCATTTCCCTGTTTCGATAGCGCTTTAACGTTGTTCTATTAATAGCTTGGAGATGGAAAAACAAATCTCTCTTTGTTTTCAGCACAGCTCACCTCTTTGATTGCTTTAGATCGTCTGTTGGTGCTCTTGTCACCTTGCCTTCCTGTCAGCTAACGTGAGTAGTTTACACAACACAGAGAGCGATGCCCGCTCATGGACAGGTCTCAGTACATCAGGTCGAGCAAAGCAACACTGAGAACATAATTATGTGATGTATCATACATGTGTCGAGGGTTAGACATGGGGGGGGGGGGGTGAACAGTTATCACCATTTTAAAGTTGCCTACCCTTTCAGAATGTTTGAAATTAATTCATTGCTAAAGTAAAACGGACGAAAGTGTCACCGTATAAACTCTTCTGTGTCTAAGTAGTGTCATGGAATGGAATTGTAAAAGCAAGACTTGTAGTTTTTAGTTCTGAAAGTATTTCTTCATTGATGCACACACGTTTGAATAGTTTCCAAAAGTTTCTGGATTGTTTGACGGGAATCAAGTTGTTCAGATATCAGAAGTACCTGACTGAACAAAGAAGTCAAAAATCAAAAAAATTAAAAAATCAAAAAACAATAATTCTTCATTGACGAAGTTTCTTTTGTAGATGAACTGAATAGACAAGAATATCAAGGATTGTATATGCCAGTAGCTGCATGCCACTAACTCATAGTAACCACCCTTAAAAAGAAAATGAACTTACATCTTTAAGGCTTGTTCAAACCTGCAAAAGTCATATTAACATTAAACTTTCTATCCTAGTTTGACCTAAAACTTGTATACTTTTGATCATTGTAATTAGTCTGTTTTACATCTAGATCTTGCTCAACATGCGGCGTACGTCAAACTACACACTCGATGGTTTGTTTTCTACCAATGTTTGATAGGGAGTCGCCTGGTCCACATCGAATGCGTTGATTTGTCTTCACGGTGTCAACTGCAATGTATGGTTTGAGTTCTTGGGCTAGACTTAGCAATCACGCCTTGATTACGTTGTCCTAAGCTTATTAGACTGTTGACATTGCTCGTCCACTCCCCCCCCCCTTTTTTTTTTTTCCCCAAAAGAGAAGCATTGTGTCACAGCAGTTCAAGCAAGTTGGAAAGGTCATGTAAAGATAGTCTTACAGCGGATCATGGCAACTTAGCAGGGTGTGAGTAGATGTGTTTAGTTTGCTGCCAGCAGAAATCAATAATTATTTCTGGGAGACCTTGTGTAATATTCTTTGAATTTCCTCCCATCTACGTAGATTTGTGTGAGGGGCGGGTACACTGGACGTGTGTGTGTGTGCGGAACTGTGCTATAACTTGTAGAGTGTATTGGACAGAAGTAACAAATAGTTCTATGCTTGTGCTAAGGCCGCTACTCTGGGATATTGTCTGTTGAGAATCTTGAAGAGATGTTTTGACCTATGTAGTAGGCTTCTGTGGGTCTGGGCGTTTGCTATGGGTGGTATTCTGCGTTTGTGGTAGGTGCTATGGGCGATATTCTGTATTCATGATATTGATGCTTATATCGGTACATTAGGATGAGCACATTTTTTTTTTAGGATCGGGTAAAAAAATATATGGAAAACATTTCACGGTCCATAATAATCTTTCTTTTTTTTTTAATAGCAGTGTAATACATTTGTATGTTCAAATGAAACTAATGCGATGTATACAGCTGCTCAAGTTTTGATAATAGTGTGTCAAAATGTGGTTCTAATTCGCTATATTGTCTCCTTTACAAAAACAACTCGCATTTAAAGTTAATCTGGGGAGTCTTGAATATAGTCTAGAGATAGACCGGACGGAAGCTTTCGTTGTCCCATCACTGCACAATGGTGTAGGTCTAGCTACTCAAGTCAAAGTACTAACATAATCAAAGACCTTTTTGACGATAACACTTTAGATTAAGAGTTCTAGCAAAGTCATGTTTCAAGTGATTTGATTCAACTATGTCCAGATTTTCCCCACCATTGTATGTGTATTGTAGACAAGTTGCTGGAGTATGGCTCTTACCTACTAAGTAACTAAAGCCACAGTATGAGCTTATTTCAGTGCATCGTTCATTTTGGATTCATTAGATGTGTACATTCCCTTGTCTTTAGAAAGTAAACAGTCATCTCCAATGAGAATGCAATACACACTTCTTAACAAAGTACAAAGTTTGCCCTCACTTATGAAGGATAAACTAAAACTAGTCTATTAAATATGTATTAATCTAATCAATGTGTAGACCAGGACGCCAGGGCGAGCATGGTAGATAAAGCTTGAGAGAAAATGTTTAAATGTGATTAGATAACAGAGAGATAAAACCTGTCAGCCCCATAGGCCTCTACACACTTAGACAGTATATCTACTGTTTTGAAAAGCACAAGAAAATGCTTGTCATCCCAATCATCAGACCTTTCCACTACACACTGGCATAACCCATATCAAATCATAACTTGTTTAATTATGTATTTCCTTAGTTTTTCGCGAATTTGAAGTCAGGAGCATCTATCGGCTCAGTTTAACCATACTGTTATCAAGAAAGTTAAATGCCTTGTTTTTAGTTTCTAGTTAAAAGTCTAGTCTGTGATCTCGTTCTGTTCTGAAAAGGAAGACTTTTTTTTCATAATCACATGATTCTGTATTTCAAAAACTTAACACTCAAGACTTTTCCTGTTAGGTTATATGATCACTTCAAGACTTGGTAGGCTCAATTGAACTCTTTGGCCACTTTTAGGTAGACTTATTTTTTTTTAAAGCAATGTTACGAATTTGCTTTGCACTGTTTTAATTGTTAATGTATTTGCCAACTCAGAATCTAGTTATTATGGTCCATTGGAACCTCAAGTTTTCAACCTCTGTTTTCCAGACCTTTTCTATTGATTCGCGTTGGTTTTTAGATTTGAGTCTTGTATGAGTGCTCTATAAACTGATGTTGTCCCCCCCCCCCCCCCCCAGCCCTACACTATCGCTCTATGCACTATAGCTTAGCGTGATGGCTCGATACTTGAGTCAATCCGGGCGCCGGCATAGTCAATTGAGTAACTATTTACTCGGTCATAAACTTGGAAGAAGTTAGGGATTGATTTTGTTTTAGCATTTATCCTCGGCCTATTTTGTGTGTTTACGTACGTGTGAAACTGTGTGCGTGTCTTGTATTTCTTTACTATAGCGCCCCCCCCCCCTTCCACAATATTCTAGTCCATTTATTGATTGGGACTTGGTGAGCAGTGTAGACTGGTCTCACACAAAAAAAAACCCTGCGCTAGGCCTGCTCATTAAATCACGCCTCTGGTCTGGCTGAACACAAGTGTGTGTTGTAGCGATGCAGTGCGCATGTCCCTTGCTAACGTTAGAGCTTTTCTTATGCATAGCAGATGAACTTTTATGTAGATGTCTGTCGCTCGCCGGAGGTAATGCTATTAGAACAGATGCACGTTGGCGACAATTGACAGTTTTTCCCCAGCTGTGACTGTTTGGGGGCGGGCAGCGAGCGAAATCATGTCACATCTATGGAATATTCAATTAGATCATATTTCTCCTGCATCATTATTGATATTTATTACATGATAAAGTAATCTCATATTTATTACATGATAAAGTTATCTCAATATGGCTTTCAGGATTAGAGAAAAACTACTCATCACCCGTAAATGAAGCAAATAAAATCAGTTAAGTTTATGTCTGGCCTGGTTTGCTATTAGTCATTTGAGTTGATTTTTAGATAGATTATCTCAATATAGCTTTCAGGACTGGAGAGAAACTAAACATGTATACTCATCACTCGTAAATGTAGCAAATAAAATCAGTTGAGTTTATGTCTGGTTTGCTTTTAGTCATTTAGCCTATCCACCTCCCTCCCAATGCCCCCCCCCCCCTCCCAGGTAGACTCCAACAATCATTCTGATTGAAATCCTTCATCTGGTCCATTCACTTATCTGGTTATGTACTTCCTCCACAGTGCCGTGAGTTTGTCAAGGCTGGAGCACTCAAGGGAAACAACCCAGCAGATGTAGTGCAGTCCTGTGACATTACCTTCACCTGTGTAGCAGACTCTACAGCAGTCAGAGATGTGTGTGAAACAAAGACATAGGCTTTTTAGTTGGATTGACAAGAATAGATCAAACAGTAGTATTTAGAGCTCACTTTAAATTATTCTTTTTTCTAAATGTCTTCCTATTATTAACTTTTTCTTTTTGCATCTGCTCTAGATCATGTTTGGAAATATGGGTGTCCTGGATGGTATTTCCAAAGGCAAATGTTATGTAGAGATGTCAACAGTGGATGAAGAGACTGTTCAAGATGTTGCTGATGTAGGTGCATTCATGGACACTGTACTTACTAATGAAATTCACCTAATAATAGCACCATTTGCTTGCCTAGATAAACTACATGAGTATACAAAGCTCGCCCCATGGCTAGTTTCAAATCTGAATCCTTTACAAATATGCAGATCATCGTAATTTTTTGTTAGTATTTTATGGACTCATTTAAGAGGGTTGTACATTTTAGGTTTCCAATCAATTGAATAGGGTTACAAATTTTAGGCTTCTAATCATCAATTCAGTGCTATTCAAAGATCAAATGATTTTGCAAAGGGAGATGATAGCTGATGAAGTATTATTATACATATTTTTCTGATGATGCCCCCTTTTTCAAAGTAAGAAGAAAGAAAGAATACTAATGTCCTTATAATTCTAACTCTTGTAATCCTTTGAGCTGACTTAAATAATGATCCAAAATGTTTGCTATAATCATTGCATGGTTAAAGGGCTATGAGAACAGTTATGTACCTCTTTAAGTCTAGTTCTTTTGTTTATGCTTTTAATTACAAATGTTTTCCCCCACACTGTCTGTAAAAGAAACTTTTTATTGTACAAAACTACAATTATTTTTCTAAAAAATGTTCTTAAACTTGACATTATTTTTCAAGCAATTTTTTTTTTTTTGCTTAGTTCATAAGGGAAGCTTGTTGTGTGAATATGTTGTGGTAATCAACTGATTGAGTACTTGACAAAAATACTTGTTTGAAGAAAAGCAATCATTGATGTGTTTATTCATTTAATATATATATATATAAATGTATTTCCCTTCGTCAATTAATTTTGTTTATTGTTGAAAAAAAAATTTTTAAACAACTTTTAGCTAGAAAAAATATGAATGTTTAAGCTTGTCTTTCTGTTATCAGGCTATCATGGCCAGAGGGGGTGCATTTTTGGAAGCTCCAGTGTGTGGTAGTCGTGTTCCAGCTCTAGAAGGTCAACTACTGATCTTGTCTTCAGGAGACCGAAAATTGTTTGATGATTGCTACTCATGTTTTGAAGCCATGGGCAAAAAATCATTTTATCTTGGAAGTGAGTATCAAGCTTTGTGAAAGATATCTCAACTAAGTGATTAACTCTTCATTTTTGTCTTGAGTCATTTAGCTTAACATTTCATTTTGTAGATCAAATTTATTTTCTATTAAATCACAAACTTTTTTTTTCTTTTATATTTTGAATGTTTAATTAATAGCCATATGTGTTTTTATGTTTTCGTCTTGCCAGATGAAGTGGGAACAGCCACTCGTATGAAGCTAATCCACAACATGATCCTGGGCAATATTGTGGCCAGTCTCGCTGAGGGTATGGCTTTGGCAGAGAAAGTAGGCATAGATCTGGAGGATTTTGCTGAAGTTCTTTCTCTTGGTTCTTTGGCTTGCCGCACAGTCAATCACAAAAGTCAAGGTGCAGTGTCCTAGGCTGAACTACATTGAAAATACATTTAAAATAAATTCCTTCTCCTTCACAGTCTAAGGTCTAGCTAAAAATGAATAATTTTGTATACTTGGGTAAATTGTTTCAGATTAGTCCATATGTTGTTGGACACCTCTTGGTCTTCTGTAGAATGACATAGACCATATTAAATAGCCAGCATTAGAAGTATTATTGAATGACGCAGTTTAATAAAAAAAAATGTTTTAATTAGGGTTGCACTGGATAAGTACTTTATGATATTCGGCCTGAGCTGAATATGGCCCAATAGTAAAACATGTGAACTAATAAACTTGTGTAATTGCAAAACTTCTAATACTAGTTGAAACTACTAGCGGCTGTTAGTTTATAGTAGAATCAGAAATGTTGTAGATCAATATTTAATGGTTTAGATTAATTCATTATCGTTAAACGATATGTTATTAACAGTAAGAACATCTATTTATAGCTTCAACCTTAGATTGTGCCGAAGCTAAAATTAAATTGTATTCTGTAGGCTTATTGAGATATAGGGTCTATCTAGATCTACAGTTAGCAATCGTATAGAGGTGTGTCTTGTAAACCAGTCCGCTGAGATTTTTCTCAAAGTTAGCAAACCTATTACCCAGTTACCCGTATAGAGGTGTAACTTGAAGTCCTTTTCCGTAATTAACATTTACTACCATGTAAAACTACTCAGTTCCCTCTTAAGGTGTGACCTCTAGACAGTGTCAACATGCAGACATTATGTCTGTCCTGACTGGTCACCTTTCTTTCTATGAACTCAATGTGATAGACTAAACAGATAAAGGGCTGGGAGTTGTTCATCTCTACCTCTAAGATATATGAAGATATACCCTTAGAGCTAGTCATGTGGTCAGCGTGAAGTAGTTAAGGAATATAATGTTAACCCCCTCAAAGGTCAAGACAAACAAATTGAAAAAAAAGTGCTGCTTTATATGTAATGCACATTAAAAATGTAAAGTTTCTTTCTTTTTATATTAACACACCTTGTATTGGTAATAAAAGATGTTGAAGGAAATTATTTTGTTTTAAATATAAACATTAATGTATTGCATAGGAAACATTAATTGAACCACGCCTACTTTATACATATTGTTACGAATCTCACTATCCACTCTCTCTGCAAACTGCACCATACACCACCAACTTAAAGAACTTGACAACTCAGGGCTCCAAAGTACGTAACAGTTTAATAGTTGAATAAATAATAGCCAATACTGTACAATTGGCAACACGTAGACTGTACAAATATCTCTCCGATAACACCATATGGCCGTATCAACTCTTGCACTGGCCTCTCCGTCTCGTTCCGGGCTTGCACTGGGTTCAACAGTTCAGGACTGACTTCACACACTAGGCTCATTGTGTCGGACTCGATCGCAGACCAAGATCAACACGCCAGTCGTCTCAACTGTACTTGACAGTACTCCCCACTAAACCGTCGTAATGCTCCATACAGAACCACACCGTTGAACTGTGCTGTAGTTGACCGTGTTCTGAGCCTTTGTCATAAACCCCTTTTCTGATCAGTCTTGACTGCGACACCTCCGCTTTTATAAAGGGTCCCTACTGGCCTTCTCGGACCGGACAGAACGCCGCTTGACGTTTCTAGGTGATCAAGTGACTACAACTCTCGTGACGCTCCTGATCGCTGTTCATGACGTCGATCCTTCCCAAACCGCCGTGCTGACACTCGTCTCGGCTGGCCGTCGTAACTCGTCACAGTTGACCGCTCGTCTAGCGCTGGCCTGGGGCGATTTGCGTCGACTGACTACACTCACACCTCTACCCCCATCTGTGCCACCACCAGGTTTATAACAATATTAATAGAAATGTAGGTACTACTGTGTACTTTTTACTATCCTGCCAACTATTCTGTTGTGTAGGCCGGATCTGGATAGTGAAAAATGGCCGGGTACTCAACCAGAGCTGGAGCTAGGATCAGGTGCATCCCTACTTTTAATATCATTAGAGGCTTTGATATGGCATTAGGTTAGGTAAATGTTGGTGACTGAATATGTTATGTTGGGCATACTTACAATGACATAGCGTGCTGAATAGGAAAAGCAGGGAGCATTTTCCAAAGGTTGCAGCATATTTGGACAAACCAAGCCATTTGATTTGAGACAAAAATACACCTTCTTTACACAATCATCATCCCAACAGCAACATATGCATGTGAGACATGGAAGTCATCTGCCAAAATTGAGAAAAGACTAAATGTGGCTCAACAATAATGGCTAAGCCGGATTTTAGGAGTCAGTTATATGGATTGGGTCTCAAATAAGGACATCCTTTGCCGAACTGGGAGTCGACCACTTAGTGAGGTTGTGACAGAGCGTCGCATGAGGTTTGCGGGGCATGTTCTCTGACAAAATAAACTGCGCATACCAAGAGTTGCGATGACATGGAGGCCAACATGAGGAAAACGCAAAACAGTGTTGTCCTTGTATAACTTGGCGCCACACTTTCATGGTGGACCTCAGAATAGTGGACACCTAGTGGGAAGAGGCTTCAGACATTGCCAGTGACAGATCTTTGTGGAGACAGCTTGCTGCCCTATTCGCCGAACGGCTCTGGAGTGTCTAAGTCTAAGTAATGTTGTGTTGCATTGAAAGGCTGAAGGGTAATTTGATTTTTAATTAAGCTATTTAAGACATCTAGGAGTTCACGATTATCTAATGGGTTACTATCATTAGTTAGGGAGAGTAGAGGGAGCTGGTTGTGGTGTTTGTGTGACAACAGTTTTCTTCACAAACATGAATTTTCAGGGCCTTTTATCCTTAAGATAAATTTACTTATCCTTTAAGTATACTATTGTCATGTGGTGTATGGGTCAAGGTCTCAATAGATGTGCAAACAAGATGTTTACTTACACATTGTTTTGCAAAAATTCATGTTTTTAAACATAAGATTGGAGAATAAAAGGTAGTTAATTAGAAATGAAAAGTCTTTATTTCCTGTTTGAGATGTGTTTTTAAAAACAACAACTTATAAAAGTTTATATTGGAGGTCCTTTGGTTAATATGTTTCAAGTTTGTTTGTGAAACACTTTTATGAATCTAATATTGTAATTAATGTACATTGTGTGTTCAATCTGTTTGTGATGTCTACTTGGAGAATGTAAATGTTTGATTTTGTAAAGAGGATTAGGGTTATACCTTCACCTAAACAAATATCTCCTGCAGACTTTTGAAATTGGCTCATCAGATTTATAGATCTCTGGCATACTTTAGTCACCAGATTTATCATTTGAAAATACCTAGACATTAGCCACCCTACTGGATTATAGCAACCATATTTCTAGCCAATGTTCTATACAAATGATTACATGGACCTGACAATTTGTATATTAAACCTTGCATTTATGTCCACAGCTATCTTAAATGGAAGATTTGATCCCCACTTTCCCTTACAACACCAGCAGAAAGATCTCCGCCTAGTCCTAGGCTTAGGTGATAGTGTAGAACAGCCTTTGTTCCTAGCTGCTGCTGCCAATGAGCTGTTTAAGAAAGCCAGGCGGATGGGCTATGGTGATGCTGATGTTGCAGCTGTATTCAAAGCTGCTAGTAAGTTTATCTTACACAAACTTCAGTATGCATTCTAAGTGTCAAGTTTGTATTTTTTTTGTCATATAGTGTTTCTAGATCTAGTGGCTTTAACTCTCATGATGTCAGTCACAATATGAAGAGATTACAAAACACAATTCCTATTTAGTATAGTAAATTGTATAATTGAATAAAATAACCTGTTCAGAAGAAAGAACAGGCACAATCATTTTGTTTTTCAGTGCAATAATAAATAATTTTCAAAATTTTAAATTTTTTAGTAAATAATCCAATACTAATTTTCAAATGACTCCCAAAACATTGTTATCTGCCACTTTGAACAGGAAGGAAATTAGTTCTATCTTCATTTAGTATCTTTTGGAATTAATTTTTTGTTTTTAAACTTTGCTAAGAATTGAGTGATCTCTCAATAAATAATGTCACTATTAAGGGATGCATAGGTGACAATAGAAAATGAAATAGCTAAATAATCTTACTCTCATAACTCACCATTGGACTTATTGTTTCTTTGTTGGTTCTAAGTTTTGCAGACCTCATTTGTTTTATTTAGTTGGAATATGATTCTCCTGTTATGTTAAATTGTTTGAACAAACAAAAAAATATACTTGTCTTTTTTCTAGATGAATTCTCTGCAGGAGATAAGAATGAAAACAGTACAGAAAACTCGTCCAAATGAAAACAGTCACTGCCTCATCTGCTACCATTACTTTGTTAATTACATTCACTTTTGACTATGGCCATCATTGCTAATGTTCCATGAGCTCGTACATTATTTTTTTTACATGTAATTAATTAAAGAGAGAAAATAACTTACCACATTGTTAGGTTTGTATAGTTTATATATAAGTACACAATTAATATATATTCATGCAAATTTTGTTTTGGTACATAATTAGACAAACAAACATTGAATTATAGTTGAGCTAAATAGTTCATCTACAACTGTACTTAGTTACTACTTTACTTTTTAAAGTATCTAAAATTATTTTTTTTGTTTTAATCTACATTTCAAATAATATCATCCCCATTTAGGTTTCTTTTTCTGGACAGTAGGAAAGATATTATCTTTCTTGTCAGCCATATTTAATTGAATCTCTTGTTCTAGACCCATCAAATGTAAAATCATTTGGTACAATACAACAAAAACCTCCCCTGCACAACACTACTTTAACACACTACCATACAGTTGTATAATTGTGCATACCAAAATCAACTCTAGATTCATTAAAATCGTTGAGAATACATGAGTCCTGCCTTGTTAGCCAAGAAGCAGTAGAAAACTCCCATAAGCCTCCAGCAAAAGACATTTTTTTTTTACTATCTTTTGTTTCTATTTATCTGAACCAATGTCACAGTATATGTCAGTTATCTATGATATGGAAGTGATTTTATTATTATTATTATTATTATTAGAAAAACATATTTTTAACTTTTCTATTCATGTATCATTTTAGTTCTGATATTTTTTGTTGTACTTCCCACTATTTGTAAGTCAGGATTGTGGAAAGTAAATTGCTTTAATGCATTACATATTAACAGTCAGATCTATTTGAATAGTGAGGAAGATTGAATTAAAGATTAATTAATTACACCGTTCATTCATTGATTCATATCTTAGTAACTTTAGATATATCAAGTGGTCATGTAATGATTATAACTTTACCTTTGATTGTAACAAGATTATACTAGATTCTGCCATAACAAATTAATGCCACCCCACCCCCTTTTTTCTTCTTCTATGTTAGGACTAGTTTACGTTTAATTACCCAAATGCTTATTTTTTTATATACACTTAAACTTTGTTATGAAGAAAGGAAAGTTTAAATTTGATTGGTTAAGTTCTGGTTTTAAATAAAAAGCCACCATTATTTTGTCAGAAATGCATGTTTTTATTTGAATCCATTGCTTTAATGTTGTGTATATTTTTGTATTCATGGCTATTGATTCATTGTCATCTTTTTTTTTTTTTTTTTTTGACATATAAACCTTTTATGAGAGAGCTAGGTTTTGAGTGGGACCTTAAACACTTGAAGTTCATGATCTATAGGCTTAATTAATAAATAGGCCTACTAGATTAATTCATGTGGAGGTGTTTGCTTTTGAGAATGATGGTTACAGTTAGATTTGGTTACAAACATCTAAGTATCAGCCGTAGACTTGCATGGGCTTTTCTAGACACTGTGCCTAGCGAGGAGTTGTGTTGAAAATTTTTAACGTTTTTGTACATATTTTTGATAATCTGTGTACCGTTGATTTACTAGAACCCATCTTTTTTTTTTTATTTGCAATCATTCACTAATGACTGTTAGTGCTATGGAGTTGTGTTAAGTCAGTGATCCTTGACATTCTCATCCACACTTTTTTTTGTTCTATTACAAAATATTTATTATTAATTTTTTTTTAATTCTTTAGAAGCAACAATTATTATTATTTTTGTGAACATTTTTTTTTTCAAGAAATACTGAATTTAGTGTTGCCTTTTTTATATGTTGAAATTAATGTTAGCAAAATTAGATTCTGACAAATGTGTTCAGTAAGATACATTCTTTGAAAGAAACCTCTTGAGCATTGACATTTTATTTTGGTTTTATTTTACTGAAAGATGATAGAAGATTGTGACTAGTGTCCTAAGTTGCTAAAGTTTAATGTGTGTTCTCAGCTGTTGACACATTAATGGAATTGAGGTTCTCTGTAAAATGTCCTTACAGAATTGTGTGTACCTGACAACAAAAAATGTCTTAAATTTCAATTAGTGTGAATGATTGAGGGTAGGGAGAGGAGAGTTACTAGAATTAAATCGACTTAGTGCGTTTTGTTTCAAGTATACAGATTTGAATGTTGAATGCATAGTAGATAAACTTTTAAGGTTTAAAAGCTTTCCTACAGTATAGAGCTAAGAAGTTTATTTGATTTTTCATACTTTTAGTTTATCTTGACATGGATTGTAAATTTGTATGGAAGTCAAATTGTTTACTTCAATTGCATAGAATGTTTTTGGTTTTTTTTTGTAATAGAAATTGAAATTTTGACCTAGAAATGGTTACCAAACTTGTTTGGAAAACTTTTTTTTTTTTGGTTTTGTTTAAAGGATGATTTTTAATGGACTAAGGATGAGTAGTT
Source organism: Biomphalaria pfeifferi (assembly GCA_030265305.1). NCBI lineage: Eukaryota > Metazoa > Mollusca > Gastropoda > Planorbidae > Biomphalaria > Biomphalaria pfeifferi. Next base: position 140,462 of record JASAOG010000267.1, read on the forward strand.
GTTGTTTTTTTCTCTGTAGGAATAATTCAGAGGTTGCAGAGAGAGAGTATTAAGCCTTGTTGATGATGTATTGAGGTTTTGTATTTGTTGGTCATGTAGACATGGTACCACAGAATCATTGATCAAACATCTTTATATAACATGTACACTTTGGAGTGCCTGTTGTCCTGTTGTGTCTTCTAGCTCCATAAATAAAATTATGTCTTAATCATCACAAGTATTGGTTTTATTCTCTTTGGAATGTTTGCCATACATTGACATGGGAAAAGGTTTAATGGATTTAAAGGGTTGATTTATAGATCATTTGAATTGATTTTGATATTAAGGATTGTGGGGAAAATTGAGACACATTGTTAAAAGGTATCAAAGAATGGAACTTAATTGTATGCCTTGTTTCACAATGGAGCCATGAAAGATATGCTTTGTTCCAAATGAAAGTCAGTGATCTTAGATACTAAAAAAAAATTCTTAACGCATGTGTCCTTTTTTTTCCCCAATTAGCATTACTTCTAAAATTTGACAGACGCATTCTGGAAATTCTTTAAACCCTAAAACAGTGAAGTCATGCTAGATTTGTATGCTCTTCCTTTCTACTCGAGTTGAACAAATTAAAGCCAACATGCACGCTAAACTTAACAGTCATCTTTTTTTTTTTTTTTTTACATTTCAAATGACATTTCAACTAAAATTCCAGGACACAAGTCTGAGAACCGTTGATCTCACGTCTCCATCAACATACCACCCAGTGATCCATTCACAGATGTGACTTCCTTTTATTTACTCCCTAGTTTGCGTCATTCGTACACAGGCACTTGTGACAAATACTAGCAGTGACAGTGTCAAACGTCAATCTGTTGGTCAAACATTCATTCTGGGAAAGAAGATTTCGATTGTCTTTCAACACACTCATTGGTCCATCTCAGATTGATAGAAGAAGAATGACTAAGAAAAAAAAGAGGTCACAATAAAATGCAACCTGCTAGGATTGCTTCGTGTAAAGTGCATATACCATGTACGTCCTGGGGGGGGAGGAGAGTCATTTTAATAGACCTTCTTCCATTGCAATGTCTGACACAAGCGTCACTCAGTTTGAATTGTTCCAAAAGTTTAGTTTTCCTTATTAACAGTGACCTTTGACATTTTACCCCAGTAGCACAATGGACTTGGCTTGAAGGACTTCAAGCAAATATAATTTGAAAATGACGAAAAACAGAAAGAGCGAACAAATGGGGGGAGAGAAGGCGGGAATGTCGCAACCCACCAACACCGAAACCTTTTTTCGTGGCGAACTGTCCGACTGATTTGGACAGTATTTGAGAGAAAAGGTTGATTATAATAGAATTTCGATTTAGGAGGAATATATGTTTAATAATCTTTTATGATACCCGTATCAATACCTTTTTTTTTGTTTTTCGATTTTGGATGTTTTTAGTCCACAATTAAAATGGTTTAGTTTTGGTGACAAGTATCACTTAGTTCGTTAGTCGTGTTTGTCGGTCGGCTAAGGGGGAGTTCCTGAAGAGGAATATCAAGAATGTATGGAATGGGTAAGTTGTTGTTTAAGTCAACATTTATTTGTGGGCCTATAGTGCTTGAAAACATTGTAGATAAAGTTATACTGTCCGTGAACATTCTTCTAGAATATATTATTAGTAATTGATAATATGCTTATATTATACTGAACATAGGCCTATAAACAAATATCTTACTTCAGGCTTACTTTGAATCAAACAATAAATACAATGTACAAATAATAATAAACGTTCCACATAATGACGCCAACAATTTAATGTACCGGTATTAACTACGCGACTACAAAGGTTTTTACATTTCCAACTACATAGACCTTTGTTTAATTTTTTATTAGTTAACAAATGACAAAAACCTGGACAGACGGTAATTTACATTTGTCCTATAAAACAGGGGAGATAACAGAGCGTCGGTTTGTGTTTGTTTAAGTGTGTTTGCTAGTGTTTTCTTTGGTCCAAACGATGTTCTAAGAAACAAAAAAACAAAACAAAAAAACAGAAAAGTGTTACAAATATTAAAATAAAATTGTGTTTCTTTTGCAGGTTTAGCCTCCTATTTACAATTTCGAGTGTTGTGTAAAAATCAGAAATGTATTGGTTTCATTATTCAATACTGTAGAATAGATATAACTTAACTTTTAAATATCCCTTCTATGTCATAAAATGCCAATAATAATAATAAGGCTAGTCTTCGAGTCCGAAGATTAGTGAGGAATACAGTATTTCCCGTGGCTGCGCAGTCCCAGCTGTGTCCTACATATTTTGCCACATCCAGGGCAAGCATAACCATTGTCCGCAGGCGGTCTATTTAGATTTTCTTTTCGCCGTCTTCGTTTGGAATATACAGTTGTGTTTTAAGTTCTCAGATTCACAGATCTATTTTTAATTAGGCCTATTTGTGCGACCCACTAAGATTTTCTTTCATACATAAACAACAACAAAGGGAATTTACTCTTATTTCAGTAACGTTTCATTAACTTCCTAATTGATTTATTTGCGGCTACAATCAATATTGAAATCAAGATTTCAGAAAACAACTAGTTCTCAAAATAGTTCATGTTGCCAAAGATCACATTCTAGTTGAGAGAGATGGGAAGATAGACAAAAACATTCAAACTGAAAGACGGGAAATAGTGACAAACAGAGAGAGAGAGAGAGAGAGAAGAATGATAAAAAAAGAAAGAGTGAGAATCTGAAGTCTTTTGTCGAAGAACTTGTTGTAAAGTTTTTAGGTCAAAACCTGGTACATTATTCGCTCCACAAATCTTTACAACAAGTTAAAAATTTACAAATTTTTAAAAGTTTGCGATTTTTAAATTAATGTTCTTAACGCTGTAATATCATTTCTAAGTTTGTATCACGAACTAATTAGATGTCATCCTTAACGATGTTTAGTTTGGCTATTTATTTTAAAATCATCTCCTAATCTTCCTCTATTTCTAACATTTATCATAAGGTTACCCTGTGTTGTCTCCAAATTTATCCTTTTCGCTTTTTCTTCTTTTTACCAAGCTTATATCAGCGCACTCCGTCTGTCTGTTCGTCTGTGTTGGCTGAATCTTGAACACGTTATTTCCCTCACTTCCCATTCTCGGATCAAGTTGAAACTTTGCGCACTTATTTTTTTTAATAGAGACAGCAACAATTATTCTTTATCGAAGAATCAATGAAAAAATTAGTTTAATCATTTAGCTGTCATTATTTTTTTATAGAGACAGCAAGGCCTACTAAGCTAAGAGACGATAAACCTTTCGCTAAAATTTTTAAACTAACAATAGACTATAAACCTTCTACTTTAGTAAGCACTTGGTTCAGTTGCTATCAAGTTGGACTCCATCGTGGAGGCTCGAGTTCGAATTCAGACTTGCGCAACTCCTTTTTTTTTTATTGCATTTGCAAAGGCAGCACGGAAGCCTTCTCCCAGGCCCCCCCCCCCCCCCACACACACACACAAACACAACTGGTTCACAAAAGTGATTGGACCATAGCTCAGTGAGCATGCAAAATTCCAAATATTTCTAATCTCACAAATATATAATTGTTAGTCTGGATCTACTAAAAATTAATTACACGATGGATTCAAAATAAGTAAGCCTAATGCAATTTCAATCAATATAGGGCCTATGTTTTTGTTTTTTTGTGTTGTTTTTTTTTTTGTTGTTGTTTTATATAAATATCTAATTTGATTCTATGTTGCTGTATTTTAATGCTAAAATCGAAAAGCCAACAAAGAGGGGTTACATTGTTTAACATATATCATAAAAATCCCCAACTACTCTCTGTTATACAAAAACAACATGCAGATAACATCATCAATTTTATTTTTCAAGTGATCACATTAATTGCCTGGATGTATCTGGGTGCAAATCTAGGCCAGTCACAGTTAACAACAAGATTACCATCAGCACCATCCCCATCACCAATCTTGTACTACAGCAGCACGACCTCAGCGGCGTCCTCCACAACTACATCTACGACAACAACGACGCGCTCACCTCTGACTTTCAGACCAGGTAACTATGGTTACAGCAGTTACAGGAAGTTAATTTGAACGAGATTGGTTCAGTTTTTCATAAAGAGGCAAAAAAGTTTTATTTTTTAAATAGCACATGGAAATGTTTTTTGTACAGAAACGTGTAGTTATCGTGTAGTGCAGGGGTTCCCCCCTTGGGGGTCGATTGACGATTTGCCAGGGGTCGCCTAATAGGACCATCGAAAATATGGATTGCTATTGTCTATTCTTCTAATGCTGTGTGGGTGGGGGTCGCGGCAGAGTGGGGGATTAAAATAAGGGGTCGCCGAGCAAAAAAGGTTGAGAACCGCTGTAGTGGTTAGATAAGGGACTGGCTGGTTATAGGAGCATTTTTTTGGCTTAATGCCCAATGGGCCGGTGGGGGGGCTGTCGACAAATGAGCCATTTTAAATGAAAGTAAGAAACGATTTTAAATGTTCTTATACCTTGAGAGACCCTCAGCCTTTTATAAACAGATCTTTTACAGACTTTACAATGCACTAGGCCTAATAGCCTAAGAAGACAGTTACACAATATATGGAACGCCCGGATTGTATGGTAATGCCATGGCCGATATTGACATCCAGTTTCGCCCCTGGTGCAATGAAAGGAAATCTGGATTGTCAAAGCGATACTCCCGTGTTCAAAATTTGCTAGCATGCAATGCCTTCCATGGTTCTATCCTATGCTATATGCACCCCAAACAGAGTGATGGAAATGTAAAAAAAAAGGTTTTATTTGCAGGCCACTCTCATTATCAGGAAAAAAAAGAACATAGAGAAGTATATTTTTTTTTTTGCAATTATTATATAAAATTTGTTTATGTGAGAACAGACTCCTTACGCGACGTTTTGGCACAGCCGTTTGGCTTGCGCCTTGCGTGGTTTTCATAGGTATAGATACCTATATCTATTGTCGATAGATAGATAGATAGATAGATAGATAGATAGATAGATAGATAGATAGATAGATAGATAGATAGATAGATAGATAGATAGATAGATAGATAGATAGATTAGATTAGATTAGATTAGATTAGATTAGATTAGATTAGATTTTTTTTAGAAATCTCATTTTGCATTAGTGGCCTCTTTAGAAAAACCCGCTATTAGTTTTGAATTACATTTTTATTAAGCTGACAAAACAGGTGCAACGACTACCAATATCCGAAGGTATTTAAATGTAACTGTTTTAACATAATTAAACTCATGTAGCCTAAACTGATATACACCATTTTTTATAACAAGATAAATGTAGGCTTATAGTAAACTGATATGTTAGCCACAGTTATGTACCACTTTATAAATTAATTATTCATCTTTTTAAGACGCCACATCAACTGTGAGTCCTTTCGGTCAGGGGCAAAGAAACATAACCCAACAGGATGGCTCTGTGTGGCGACGGTGTGTGGGTCAGTCAAGGCCACGTGAGGAGACAACGGTGGTCAACTTGTTGACGTCGTGGTGCCAGTAAGTGTGACCAGTTAATACTACCGGAAGTTGACATAAATACTGAGTTAGTGTAGAGTCCGTGGTCTGTCAGCCACTTGTAGACCTTGACTAAATATTTATTGGCCCGCAGTCCCAACTATAGAGCAAGCATAAACACTTCCATCAGTTACAACCTTCTCATCGCCCCACACCTTTTTTTTTTATAATGACACGTTTTGCCCGAACATTTTTTGTCCTTGTATTTTCAATGGAACGGCTGCCGTTGAAGTAGAAAAGCGCATAACTATAACGCATATCTGGTTAGATTGACCCGAATCTTTATTATTATTTTTATTCAATGGAAAAGACAGCATTACAATGACATTGCATATTTTCTGCATCCTCCAATAGAACCCTCAAGCCCAACCCAACCCAAAACTTTTGGGCATTCAATTTTTTTTAACTTCAGATCAAACTGTTATCTAGAGAGGAACCTTGTCTAGAAATAAAACATCTTCATAAACCACAATATAGGCCTACACCCCTCAAAAACAAAACCCACAGTTTGAATCGTTTCTTATATTCACTGTGATAATTTTGTTGAGACTTTTAATTTTAGATGGATTTACAATACATATTGAAAAGAAAATCCACTGACCTATGTAGATGGATAAAAGAAGATCCAAATCGACCACCGGCAGACAATGTCCTTGAAGTGGCAGCTGGGACTGCGTAGCGACGTGAAAGACTGCACTCCTAATTAATCTTCGGACTGAAAGATAAGCCTTATATAAATCGGAAGGAATTTTAATTTTGAACTCCAGAAATTTAAATGTCGGCTTTAAAAGGCATAAACGGTCGAAATTGCGAATTTTTGGTTTTGATCTTGAAAATGGCTTAGTCATTATATGCTAGAGAAAAGTAATAACAGGTTTAATTTTGGCATAATACAGTCTATGGCAAGAGGGAGAATTGGTGATGATCAGTGAGTGAACAGGACCAAGAATTGTATATGTCACGTAATGTAGGCGTCTAAGTCTCATCGTTTGGCTAAATCAGATGTTTTCAACAAATTGAGTGCGCTTACTACTAAAAATAGATACGGGGGGATTTTCTCTAGTACTAAAAATAAATGTTGAGTTCATTCTCATACTTAAAGGTGAAAATAATAAGCAAGATCAGGAAGTTGAACATAATAAAAAAAATTTAGCCTATGTCTACTTTTGTAAAATATACTATTGAAATTAATTAGACTAGTCGACCGGCGGCGTAGTATACGCCGCTATTTTACAGGCCGGCCTTAGGCCACTGCATCCTATGCGACCGCAGTGGGTCCTGCACTTTCATAGGACCCGCACTCTCATAGGACCAGTGATAATTCAAGGTGTATAAATTATTAAATTAAACCATTTCCCGCGCCTTCCTGTCGATTTAACAGGAGCTCTTGGAAAATATACGAAAAAGTCCTTAAAAGTACGCAAATATATAGACAAAATTGTCATTTTGAGTGTCATTCAATATGGAAAACGCCAATCCTACGCGTGATAAGTAAAAACGGCATTATGCTTTAGCCGTAATTGTGTAATCTGGTGAAAGAAGCTTCTCGCGCCTCAAACTAATGAAGAATTACTTGAGATCAACAATTCTCAAAGATAGATTGAAACATTTGGTAATTCTTGCTATTGAGCGTGATATGTGTAGGAAACAGAATTATTATGATATACTGTATAACTTTGCTACACGCAAAGCTCGTAAAGTAGTTCTGTACGTAGTAAAGAAGAAATACAAACTCTTAAATTTCACTTATTACACAATGTAACAAAAAAAATTTTTTTCTCTGTTTATCAAAATTTTTTAATGTTTCTTATTTAATTTGTGTATGCTGAGTCTGAATATAATAGTCGCAATATTGTTGCATCAAGCGTTTGATCATAAAACCAAAAATTCAATTAAACATATTAATATGAATCATATTGCATAAGATACAAATTTAGTTCAACAATGTTAGTTTAACCGTTCAACAATGGTATGTTATGTTACAAAACGTCATGTTATATAACGTTACCTACATATATCACATAATGTTACATTATGTTCTAATGTAATAGTCCCTCAAAATTTAAAAAAAAACACTAAAAGTGAACAGCAGAACGTGCTTTTCTTTTATGAAGTTTGTCATCATCGCGTATCAAACACCAGATGTAGTCACCCATCATAGCTGCATCCCATCTGCCCTGGTATCTTTTTTCCATTGCATGGATATCCTGGTGAAAACGTTCTCCATGCTCTTCACTCACATCACCCAAATTTGGTCTGAAAAACTCTAAGTGTGAATGCAGGTAATGCAGTTTTAGTGACATTCTGCATTTCATATCTGCGTACCGTATGATTAAGTTTTCAACTAGTTCTTTGTAGTTGTCACTCTTATGATTGCCTAAAAAACTGTGAACAACATGTCTAAAAGCAATCCATGCTTCCTTTTCAACAGCAGACATTTTATTTTCCAGTTCCTTACATGCCAACATAACTTTAATCTGCGGACCAATGAATACACCTGCGGAAATTTTTGCATTTGACATTTTTGGAAACATTTGCCGAATATGCTGGAACGCTGCACTAGCTGGGTTTAATGCTTTGACAAGACCTAGTTTAATGTGAAGGGGTGGTAGTAAGATCTTCTCAACAGGTACCAGGGATTGATTAATAACATTGTGTGAACCAGGTTGTAAATGTTCCCTCACTGGCCAATCACGTCTTGTGAAGTGCTGGTCCGCAGCCCTGCTATCCCATAAACAAAGAAAACATGAGTACTTTGTGTATCCTCCTTGTAGACCGAGAAGGAATGCTAGCATCTTAAAGTCTCCACATACATCCCATTTGTAACTGTAGTAGTTGATTTTCTCAAACACCAACTTCACGTTCTTGTAATCTTCCTTTAGATGAACGGAATGAGCTACAGGAATAGAAGGAAATCGGTTCCCATTATGGAGCGAAACTGCCTTTAGACTTGTTGTTGAACTGTCAATGAACAACCTCCATTCTTCAGGATTGTGAACAATGCCAATGTCATCAAAAAGACCATGAACGTCATGACAGTAGCACAGTGATTCTGATACTTTATAAAATGATGCAAATGTTTCATGTCTTTTTCGGTATTTGGAGGTTCTGCAGCCTGGATCTAATAAATTCCATTCTTTCAAACGTGATGTCAGAAGTTCTGCATTTGATTTAGTGAGACCTAAATCTCGCACTAAGTCATCAAGTTCTTGTTGGTTAGGGAAATGAGGTAAATAATTTGGTTCCTTGAAATCACAGTCATCATGAACTTCATCCGATGTGTCTACGTCAGAATAATATGTACCTGCTTCTTCGGATTGAGGTGGGTTAGGAACAGGCAATTCATCACTGTGTGGAACTGGCCCAATAGAAGAGGGTATACTTGGATAAACTAGAGTCAGCCTATCCTTCGGCTTTTTATACTTTGAAATGTCAACCATGCAGAAATAACAATCATCATGATGGTTCGTCGGTTCTCTCCATATTCTCGGAATTGCAAAGGGCATTGACTTTCGGATTCCACGCAGCCATCCTTCCAGAGTTGATCTGCAGCTGCCACAGCGGTAGTGTGGGGCCCACGATTTGTCCTGATCTCCCATAGCCATGCCAAAATAAGCATGATATGCCGTAAAGAATTTTGTACCATTGACAATATTATGTTTAGTTTGTGTCGGACTAATATAGTAACCACAAACATAACAGAATGAGTCAGGGCAAAGCTTGCAGGATCTACTAGACATATTCACTACTTCATATAACAGTTAAACTGAAAATAAAAAAAAACAGTATAGTTAACTCATTCTATAATGTTGTAAATGCATCACACAATATAAAAAAAACTCCAAAAAATATTTTATGCTTTTTCTCAAGAAATCTTGATGATAGAGCAAAACCAATGATACCACTGAAATCAGCATACGAAAATTATATAAGAAACATTCAAAAACTAACATAAACAAAAATGTTGTTACATTGTGTTATCCGCTTCCCTACCCAAACTTAGCCCCGCGAAATCTGTTTGGCATAGCGCCTCACAATGGTTAAGTCCGACTCTGCTATTTAGTGACGGGTGAATATACATAGTAAGTTAATTCTGGCGCCGCTATTTAGTGTTTGTAAAATGTCTGTTTGTAAAATGTATTACATGTTTCGGATGTTCCTTCAGAGTTGAAGATAGTTTACTTCCTTGTCCAAACCTCCCGCAGGACGAAGGGGTATGGGAGCGGGCAGGGTTTGAACCCGGGACTATCGATAAATACAAACGACAGTCCAGCGCGCAAACCGCACGACCAGGTGACGGGTGAAAAAAATACTTGTTCTCCCCCCCCCCCCTCTTTTTTTCCTGAGCTGTGCTCTCTGTCGCCTCGATAGTTACTACAGAGTAGAGTACTTGTTCTCCCCCCCCCCTCTTTTTTACGTGAGGTAAAAATGAAAAAAAAAGAGTGATCTTTCTTGGTCACAACGGCCCGGCCCTGCTATTTTGTGAATACTTGTTCTTCCCCCCCCCCCCCCCTTCTTGTTTTTTCGTGGGTTGACTATCGCAGAAATAAGAGAGTGATCTTTCCTTTACTTCTTCTTCTCGTCCAAACTCTTGAGCGACGAAGAGAATTATATATATAGATGGTGTTTAAAGTTTGTGTTCAATATTTGTTATGATTAAGGATTAAAAGCGTTTTATTTTGTAAATAGAATGTCTGCACTTTTTCTTCCTTCCCTTAAATAAAGTATTCCTGCTGGATTCAGAGGGTCAAGTAAATAAATATATACTGATGCAATCCCATTGTGACATTAAGACATTGTTGAAAGAAATCCATTATGAATTTAATGCACAACACTTACAATAAATAGCTTGCTTTGGTTTGCTTAATTGACGGACCAGATGGACAATATATAGGTTGCTTTCTATTCAATTTTCACAATTTTCAAAATCTTCTATTTGCTTGGACCCCATCTGCTCTCCATGTTGGCTTTCCATCGGCAATATTTTGTTTTTCTCTGCCAGTCGGTTGCCTTGTTCACTTTGCAGCTGTCCAGGAAAGCGGGATGGGGGTGTTTCTGGACAACCTCGCACACACCGTTTCTCTCATCCTTTTTACCGCCTGCCCGTGCACACATGCGTCCATCTCGAAGCCTCCATGTTTGCATTTTAAAGCCATCTTGCTATCTCTTTCCTTTTTCTGTCAACCCTCCCTCTCTTTGTCAGTGTGTTTTCCGAGTTGTCCTTTCACGCTGGGCGTAGTATGTTGACTTGGGTGTTTAGAAGCACAAAAACCGTTCCAGGTTTGCCTCTCTAACATCCCAGAATGAGATAAACGCATAAACAAATGCTGTCAAATAACTGACTATTTTTTGTTTTTCCAAAGTCCCATCACCTCAACAATGCTGCCTTGAAACTAAAGGCTTCTTAGACTCCGCCTACTCCTTACAACCGCCGGAAGTTTTAGTAGTCCACTAGATTGTGTCGAACGTATATTTTCGGCAAAGCGAACTTATTCTTTTTCGGGCCCAAATATAAATCTATATCTATTTCTCAACGATAAGACTTGAATCATTCTGCTTAGAAAAACACTCTTTACACAGCTATTGATAACATCGAATTTATGAAATCAGCCCCACCTCCATTTTTTTTTTAAACTACTCATTTCAATTTTAGCTTTCAATGTTCTCTTTAAATACTTTCATTGTTCTGTTTAAATTTTTAAAAAAATACTTTAAGTGTTCTGTGGAAATTTTCACGATAAATAAAAAAGATTCAGCAGCATAGAATAAGAAACCAGAAATACCAAAACTCTGGTATTTAGCTTTTGTGCTTTTATTGTAAAAAAAAAAATATTAGGTGCCGGTATTGAGTGATTAGGTGCCGGTACTGAGTGATTAGGTGCCGGTACTGAGTGATTAGGTGCCGGTACTGACTGATGGCTTGCCTAACGTTTAACTACTAATAAATTAATAATAAACGTTAAAATACATGAAAACTAATAATTTTTCCTCACATTGAAAATGGTTCAGGTAGGCCTACGCCGTACCGGTGCGTACCGTCACAAATAAAAGCACTTTTTCTAGGTATCCGTCATAGATGCAAATCTCCAATGGATAATGGTGGGTAAAAAAAGGTAGGGGACAATACAAAGTTAGCCCATAATAATAGCTCATTCTAGGCTCATGTGAATTTAGGAACATTAACAATACAATATTTTATGTAAGACTCAACATACCTGTTTCTGGCATTGAATCCGACTTTAAACTGATCAGAGCTCTAATTTTGCAAGTACAGACCACCACACGTTATACCATATCTAATAAATTCATATTTTATGTTCAAAATAGTTCAAATAATATAGTAAACTAAAATTCTAAACCTTTATATTTTTTTTTCACGTGTTGTCTTAGCATGTGGGGGGGGGGGGGGGGGGGGGGGTTGGATATGCAAAAGTGATATTGCTGGAACTCAAGTTACAAGAAACAAATAATATAATTGTTTTAGTTCCGCTGAGTTTCCGTTGCTTTAATCAACGGTTAGGCCTACTTTTTCATTTTTAGTCACATAATTGATGAAGTGATCGTTCGGAAAGTTGACACAAATGTGTTGTCATGCAACAGTTTGGGGGCGAAATTTCAGTTCGATATGATAATGAAAAATTGTCAAGATTAAAACTTTTCCATTTTGACTCTGGCGTGTGCCCTAGTAGAAGGAACTGAAAATAAAAGTGTTGCTGATCTTCCAACTGCTCTTTCTTCCTTTGCCATGTTAGTTAATGAAGATAATCTTATTGTTAACTAAAAATTTTAATAAAGGTATTACAGTTTACATAACCCGCAAAGGGGGGGGGGGTCGTAGTTAAGTGACTGATCTTTTGCTTTAATTTTGTTTATTTTAGGTGAAATTTTAATACTAAACCATCACTTGCCCTTGCACTAGTCTATTGGGTGTTTTGAGTTTAAATTTCCCTTCAGAGGTGTTTGATGCTAAAAAATACCTCTTCAATATATAAAAAAAAGCAAATTACACACTAAAATTCTTTGAGCGTAGCCAAGCCAATGGGGGGTTTTGAGTTTCAACCCCTCTCCTCCAGATGGCTTTTTTAAATGTTTAAAACCCCTCTAGATAGTTTTGAGTTTAAAATCCCCCTACATAGCGTTTTAAGGTTGAAAGCCTCTCTTCAATTTAATTCTAAAGCAAACTACAGTCACCAAATTCTATGACCGTTGCTAAATGTGTTTTTGAATTTTAAAAAAACCAACAACTCCAGATATATTTTAGATGATTTTGACGATAAAACTTCCCTTTTCGATATAACATCTAAAGCAAAATAGTCACCTAATTCCAAATTCGCAGTCAAGAGAAGCTGCACATGTCTACCAGTGGCTGGGCTCCATTAATAAAGTGCAATGAAATTGAAAAGCACTAAATGTGGCTTACAAAGATGGCTAAGACGGATTTTAGGAGTCAGTTATAGAGATCGGGTCTAAATCAAGGAAATCCTATACCGAAATGGGAGTCGACCCCTTAGTAAGTTGTGACAGAGCGTCGCATGAGGTTTGCGGGACATGTTCTCCAACAAAATGAATTACGCATAATAAGAGTTGCGATAACATCCTAGTACAACTTGGCGCCACACTTTCATGGAGGTCCTCAGAGCAGGTGAGAAGAGGCTTCGGACATTGCCAGTGACAGATTTTTGTGGAAACATCTTGCCAGCAAATGCGCCGAACGGCGCGGGAGGGTATAAGTCAGTAAGAATAGCACATTAGGTTTTTTAAATAAAACTTTTTAATAGCAAAATAATGCACTGTAGCCTGTAGGTACCTTAGAATATGCATTTAGTTGGCTTTCAATACCAGAAATGGTGCTTGGCGGAAGGGCTCTCAGCGCTCCCCCAGACCCCTTGTTGTCAAGCGCGAGGAGTCTACAATTTTTCCACTAACTCCTCGAAGAACCTATTCTTGGGCACAATAAACGTCTTCCAAAAGAATGAAGGGTCAGAATGTATACATATTTTTTTTTCGGGGGGACGGGGCGAGGGGGAAAGAAAAAAATCCCCCTCCCAAACCCCCCCCCCCTGAAAAAAAATCCTGGTTACGCCCATGGTGTGATAAAATATGTATGTAACAGCTGGGGCTGCGTTAATCTTCGGACTCGAATACTAATTATTTGTCATATTATGTAGACCTACTAATTATTCATTCATTTTATAACCTTCCTATTTGTCATATTATGTAGACCTACTAATTATTAATTCATTTCATATTATGATGATTTCCAAATTGATCATTTAAAAAATTACAATGGTATTTTATATATGAAAGCATGTCATGAAAAAAAAATGGATGTTTATATTTGTACAGACAGAATGAAACCATTGTTGGTTGTCTGTCCCGAGACTTTGGTTCAAGTAGACTCAACAATGCATTTGACTTCTTTGTTAACTTGACGTTTAACCAGCAGCGACTTAGACGAAAGAGCGTTGAGCTATGCAGTCGGTATCAAGGTAAGAACAGGGTATAGGCTGTGTCTTGTTATCTAGTTTCATTATACCCATCAGAATTATTTCTTCAGTACGAATGATTTGAAGCTTTGTTTACGTACATATATGTGTGAGAAGGTGGAAGTGTATCTGTATGACTGTAATTTTGCTTACGAAAAAAAATAGGTTTCACCGATGTAGAATCTGGTAAGAATTAAACCAATGTCTGCTTACTTTCACTCGCTTGATTTGGGATACTATTTCCTCGTTTATCAAATGCTTAAAATTAATTTTCACATCCTGTCCCTGACAGATAAGATACAGCTAAACGAATTGTTAATCAACTAGCGACTGAATTCTTGTTTTTGCAGAGGCCATTAAATGGTCCCTTCAAGAGATAGTGCTAAAGACTTTTTTCTGATTGAGAGCAGCTCACTTTTTTTTATATAGCATGTTACGGGGGCTTTTAATTATGACTCGCACTCATTGGAACTGCGGAAGATGCAGCTGACTTGATGGTCTCTCTTGTACCATTTCATGTCAAAAACTCACGAAGGTGTCAAGTAGTTGTTGAAACAAAGAAAAATGGCACAACTGAATGAAGCTCTTTTCACATCCGTAAATAAATATTAAGTACTTTATCCATGTGGGGGTGGGATCGGTGAGTCCAGCAAACTCTACATCTGTAGCGTAGCAAAGTATCCGTGGGACCGGGTTCAGGAATATCTTGGTGGGTCCCCTCCCCCAGTAAGACAAATGTAGTGTGTGACGATTGATCTAAATGTATTGGTACATTTGCAGTTGCAATGTAGCCTTTTTAAAAATTAAGTAAGCCTAACTATATCGTTACGTTTGATTAGTAATAGTGTCTTTTAAGTCATGTTTGTGCAATTTCTTAACAGAATTAAACGACTTTAAAAGATGTTTCAAATGAATAGAGAAATGTTGTATGAGTTCGACACATTTCCAGTCCTAAAACACTTCTAGGTGTACAACTTTGAAACATTGCTACAAACTATAATTTGATTCTACATTCATTAATTTAACGGCAAATAAATCGAACATTTATTTACTAAAATGTTTCTGGCCTTCTTAGAAGAAATGTCAGTAACCAGTACTTTTGGCTTTTTCTCGCCCAATGGAAAGAACACCAAGTGAAGCTAACCTGCTCTGTGTCCTAGAAATTATAAATAATTTTTGTTCAATCGAAACTTCGAAAATGACCACTATGCTGAACAAACTGATACAGACAAAGTGAGAAATTAAGATGCATCCCCTGGGTGACAATGTTAGGAAAACTTGATGATAAAATGTAGTTATCATAAAAAAATAAACAGCCAAATTTCGTATTTAACTCAGACTACATGTCATTATGAAAGGCTTCTTAGACGAATTAGCCTCTCTGAATAATATCATCTGGATGAGGCTAGAAGCATGTTGACATCATCAAACTCTTTGCCATTTGCACTTGAAATGAAACTGGGCTTTATCTACTAAAACATTTTGACAATTTTTATACCCATGAAATCTTTCGTGAAACTGAGAAACAATGACATCGATAGTTCGGTAAAATACGTTGATTTTGAAAGTCTTCTCTTGATTTTTTTCTTCTCAGTAATTAGTGGTAGGCTCATCAAATTGTCTTTTAACCTTCTGCAATCGCGTAGAGCAAAAAAACAAACAAACTGTATCGACAGCCCAAGATCCAGCTACTTCAGCAGCTTCTTGTTTTACTCTCTAAAAGTAATTTTCTAATGAGTTACTTCCTTCAAGATCTTCTCCAGTTGACTTTCTGATGTATGTATTTCTCGCTGCTTACTTTCCAATATTTTTGACACAACGTTGATTGCGCTTACAATTTTGTACTGGGCAATAGGCAGAACAATATTATAGAATGGTTGTAATATTCCCAGAAGTGCTGCAGCATGTTATTTGCAGTTCGTTATTTATGAAACACAATAGAAAGTCAGTTAAGAGACTGACTTATCTTACAACAAAAACAGTTCATGCGTTTCAAATAACTGCTTTTTTTTAAATTTTATTTCAAATACAGAAAAAAATAAAAAAATTTAGCTTTAAGAAAATTTAATAATTAGCAGCTATGTCGAAATGTTGATTCGTGGCCATTAAGATTATCCCTATATACCTTATTTGTTATTGTCGCCCCTCCCCTTTCATTTTTTTTTCTGTACCACACATAAATATTTTCTTAACCAAACTCTCTCCACCCCCCCACCCCCATTCCTCTAAAACTATTAATGGTTTTATGAATATACAGGGAAAAAAAGAATGGGGACAACCTGGCAACAATAGTCTCCTCAAACGTACGCTTAGGGCTAGCCACCGTTATAATAAACCTGATGGAAAGCAGTTTCTTCGTTTAAGTAATTCAAGCCGCTGGTTCACTGACTCTTTAACTTAAAACACGGATTAATGCTTAAATTTTTTAATCGGTTCTTACAAAAGTGTTATTTTTGTTCCCTTTGGTGTCATCTCCAAGTTTTCATGTGAGCCTCAACTGGTCATGAGTCATGGACCCAAGCGCAATGGACTCCGTTGTTCTTGTGTTGCTAAGCTACAGGCTGTGGGCCCCTGATAGTCATGGGCCCGGGTTCATTGAAACCCTTCTCGCCATGGATGCTACGCCAACTGACTCTAATTGGAAAAAGTAAGGCGGTTGGTCGTTGCGCTAGCGTCGAGGAACCCTGCTCGTTAACCGTTGGTCAAAGAAACAGATGACCTTAACATCCTCTGCATTATAGAACGCAAGGTTTGGAAGGGAAACTTACTTGTTTTATCCATCAGAAGGCTTTCGAGGAATCTCGGGTTCGAATCCCTGTGAAAACTGGGACTTTGAATTTCGTGATTTTTAGACCAACCCCCTCCCGAGACCAAACGACGCTAATGGGTACCTGACATAAGTTTACGAAAGTAAAGGCGGTTGATCGTTGCGTTGGCCACATGATTCCCTCGTCAACCCTCAATGACCTTTATATCATCTGACCCATAGGTCTTAAAGGGCAACTCTGCTACATCCATCATATTGTTACTATAAGAAACGGATTCCATCTTGCCTACATTTTTCTTCTTACGAAATCTTTTTTTACTTTCACCCACTGCACAACAACTGCAGAGAAGAAAGACAAGTTTGGCTGTGCTGTAACGTCCAATCAATCCCATGCAAGCTCTTGCTTGGGCTCTTTCAGCAGTGGCCTGGCACACATCTTTGGGCTACACACGGATAAAAAGATGCCTCTGGAACTTCTCCGAGATGTGGCCTGCGAGTAAGTTCTTAAGTTTGTAGCTAATAGTTTCCTGTTTAAAAAACAAGGCTTAGATCTACGTTCAAAGCTTGATGTAACGAATAAGGAAAGAAATATTCTTGAGTGAAATATTTAACAAGTTCTCTATGAACATTTAAACAACTAATATATATATGTAAATATTTATTTACATATAAATCGAGTTTAATTTGTTTAAAAAATGAGGCCTATTATTGCTTTATTCAAATTCTGTATCAAGATGATTAAGTCGCCTTCAAGGATAAGTTGAATTAGCTGTCTGGAACTATATGAAAACATAGACCCTATATCAACTGGGACAGTAGGGGATATGTGACATACCTTCTAACAATATCTTTATTTTTTGTAAGTTACATTTGATTATATCTATCTTTAGCGCGTTGATAAATAACAAAAGTATGTAAATTTTCAGTGTATTACTTCAAACGACACTTTGTCTCCGTGACTCCTTGGCTGCTTGTGAAGAAGATGTCCAGACAGTCCTAGTCAACTACTATTCGCTGGTCCATAACGACACATGCATTGCTAAATTCGAACAGAACAGTGGGTATGGAAATAAAATATGTAATTCGCTAAAATTTTACTTTTTCGTTAAAATTATGGCTTTTGTATTGTGCATACATAGTCCCACTAAATATTACAGAATAAACATTAGAGAATACATCTAACTTCTATCTCCAGCTGCCTGTAAACACTAAACATTAGAGAATACATCTAACTTCTAGCTCCAGCTGCCTGTAAACACTAAACATTACAGAATACATCTGACTTCTAGCTCCAGCTGCCTGTTAACACTAAACATTACAGAATACATCTGACTTCTAGCTCCAGCTGCCTGTTAATACTAAACATTACAGAATACATCTGACTTCTAGCTCCAGCTGCCTGTTAACACTAAACATTACAGAATACATCTGACTTCTATCTCCAGCTGCCTGTAAACACTAAACATTACAGAATACATCTGACTTCTAGCTCCAGCTGCCTGTTAACACTAAACATTACAGAATACATCTGACTTCTATCTCCAGCTGCCTGTAAACACTAAACATTACAGAATACATCTGACTTCTAGCTCCAGCTGCCTGTTAACACTAAACATTACAGAATACATCTGACTTCTAGCTCCAGCTGCCTGTAAACACTAAACATTACAGAATACATCTGACTTCTAGCTCCAGCTGCCTGTAAACACTAAACATTACAGAATACATCTGACTACTATCTCCAGCTGCCTGTTAACACTAAACATTACAAAATACATCTGACTTCTATCTCCAGCTGCCTGTAAACACTAAACATTACAGAATACATCTGACTACTATCTCCAGCTGCCTGTTAACACTAAACATTACAGAATACATCTGACTACTAGCTCCAGCTGCCTGTAAACACTAAACATTACAGAATACATCTGACTTCTAGCTCCAGCTGCATGTAAAAAAAAAGAAAATAATTCTTCATGAAATGTTCTTTGTATTGACAGAACAATTCTGCCGGAAACAGTGGTAGATAAGTGCGCGAAAGAGGCTGCGGAGAGAATGCCTTCCAATCAGCATGAGCCAGCTTCACTTCGCGATTTCCTAATTCTGGGACTCAGGACTGATTGCAAGTAAGTTAGTTAGACTATGTAAATATCTACAGTAAGCATATACTAGCCAATCCGAGATAGGGTGGGGAGAAATAACGTGTACAAACTTTTTACAAAACTGACAGAGTAAGTTAATATAAGCTTTGAAAGAATACACCTCTTTCTGTCACACGCTTCTCGCTTGTTCTCCCCTTTTAACTTTCACGTCCTTTTAATTGACTTGAACTACGAGAGACTAGCTCGTGGTTTCATTAGAACCTATTCAGCTTTCACAACCAAACCATCCGCTCAATTTTGCTCATGGTCACATCAGAAACACCAGCATACTCTCCATAATAGTCCATAACACTAAGTTAAAATTATATATATAGTTAACGAATCTCTTCCTAGATATCCTAGATATTTTTGATTTTTTTTTTTTTGTTTGTTTATTAAATTCCATTTCATGTGAATCTAGAACGTATCCTGTGAGATATGGATGTTATGGCCCTGAACTTGGTAACATCACGAACTTCCGTGACTTCTGGTTATCTTTAACATTTGATTACGACAATGCAATGGCCTCACAGAAGACATATTGTGATCAAATCGAAAGTAGGTCTATGTATAAGCATAGATATTCTTTAGTTGCATTTTGCCTAGACTGATTTTTCTAACAAATTTATTTACCTTCTCTTCCCACCTTTTCATTTGTTTGTTCTTTTAGCCAACGTGATCAGTAAAATAAGCGAGAACTGTTTCACTCAAGCTCATCCCAACCTTGCCTCTTGTGAGATTGGGTTCGGTCGAGAGCTGGAGGCCATTAGAGACGAATGGTTTGGAAATGCCAATCTAGATGGTCTGGAGCTACAAACAATGGCATGCAGGTAATATCACTTTCTTGAGCTACAAACAATGGCATGCAGGTAATATCACTGTCTTGGGCTACACACAATGGCATGCTTTTAATATCACTGTCTTGAGCTACACACAATGGCATGCAGGTAATATCACTGTCTTGAGCTACTACTTACAATAAGGAGCATGGGAAAGGTACAGAAAGAAAAAAAAGGCATATGCTTTCTAAATAAAAAGTGATACATTTAGGCCAGTGACGCCACTGATTTAGGCCTATATTACCTCGAAATGTGATTTTTGGTATCATGAAGGGAAAGAGGGCGATTTCAAAGAATCACGACAAGCTACACATATGTGAGCAGGTCAGGGTGGCGCTACTGAGTGAGGCCTTTTTGTTATCTGCTGCTCAGCATTTATTCATTTATAACAGTAGGCAGGTAGTAGCTCTACTGGGTGGGCCCAATCTGTGCACCTCGGTCTGCGACCAAGGGGCTAGAGTCGCCTAAGCAACCAGACAGCGCAATCAAACTAAACTAAACTAAACTAAACTAGCTAACTAAAAATAAAATAACAAACTGAAATTATAAAAGTAACTTATATATACTTTATTTACATGAAACCAAAACAACATTAATAAAACTAAATATACACCTACTAAACGATTGATCAACCCTACTGAACTGAACCTAACAAATAAAGCAGCTATTTAGCAAAACTACAACAGTAAGCTACTTGCAGCAGCAATAATTACTACGGCAGCTATGGGGCAACAGCTATAGGGCAACAGTAATAACTGCGGCAGATAGTTAGGCAGTAATAACTGCGGCAGACAGTTAGGCAGGAATTATAGCCTGCAATTACAAATACATAAGACATAATTATTCATAATATAACAAAATAATAATGAACTAGACCTAGTCTAGCACATGCACATACCTAAATGCATGAGGTAAATACTATTACCTTCATTTAGCTAATAAAAAGCCATACATTATTGTTATTATGATACCTACTTAAAAGCTTACGCCACAACACATGTTGGGCCAGATAATAATAAACATAAATCTAGATTTGGCTTAACAAAGCCGCAATCATAGAGCGTTGAGTAGGACGCAGCCATCTTCTACATTAAAAATTAAAATCGGCAACATGCCAACTTATTAGAACCGTTATCCTAACAATATTATAATATTAATAAAAATACTTTTAGAAGACATAAAATAATAAGATATTTACAAATAGACAAAAAATAGAAAAACAATAAAGGGATCATTAAGGATGGCTAAAAGGGGGTGACGCTACCCAAGTCTACGGAACTTCCGGTTCCATCAGAGGTAATCATGGCTAATTAACTAGCCAGTGATGCCACTACACTAATCAGTCTGCATCTAGACTATAGCAGTAGATGTAGATCTAGAAACAATTAATACAAATACGAACTAAAGAAAGTAAAAATAAAAACATTTTCCAACTTACAGGCGGTCCCAGCTGAAATTATACAACACACAATTAGCTTTATACAGGCACCACTGTCAGCACTGACCACTGGTCAAGACAAAAGAGAGCTCAACGTGGTTCCGGAGCTAGCTATAACTGGTCAGCGCGAACATATCGCAGAGCATGACGTCACGCTAATTATCTAAAACTAAACTGGACTACCGATTTCCCTAATTTGTACCTAGCCGTACACAACAATAAAATCTAGCAAATTACTAAAGACACGGACTACACAACATTATATACCAAATTAAACAGCATTAAAAAGAGAATCTTAAAATTTAAATCCTACAAAAATACAAAAAGGAAGATAAAAAGTTATTTCTATTCTAAACTCATATGGGGGCTCTATACCGTTTACAGACCTGCACATAAACTGATATTAAAAAATAACAACCAATCCAACGCTAATGCCAAAGACAAAAATACGCAGAACTAACCAGGGACAAAAAATAGGAAATAACATCCACATCTCTAAGGCTAGTTAACTATTTTAAAAACTACTTTTTCTCTACAAGTAAAACACAAATAACAGAAAAAGACTAAAACTAGCAGAAAGTTATAAATAGCGGAAACTACAAAATACTCAGCACTGAACTATAAAAATTAAAAAGGACACTAAATTACAAACATCATAGCCCTGGCCTATATAAATAATATAAATTAGATAAAATTAGGTCAAAAATTAGATCTAGGAGCGCCAGCTCACACATATTAGAGCATTTATATTTCATCTTTATGTTCTTAAAAGAATATGTCAAATAAAAATTCTGAAAAACTGTTGTTATTGTCATCTCAGATATAAGACTGGCTATCAGAACTCTCCACTAAAGGAAAACAGAGGGGAGTTTGAAAACTGAAGGTCCTTGGTCTTGTGTGTGTGTTTGAGAGAGAGATAGAGAGCATGTTTGTGTGTTTATGCAGAAATCACAATTTGAACTAGAGTTATATGAAATTCCTAGGTATAACTTTGTCTTGTCTCATCGAACGTGTCATTGTACTTGTTGACCAGATCTCTATTAATCTCAGATTAATGACGGTAACTAGACTCTATTAATCTCAGATTAATGACGGTAACTAGACTCTATTAATCTCAGATTAATGACGGTAAGTAGATTCATCAGAAGGAGTAACCTTAAACTAGATACGTAAGATTGGATGCATAGAAATTGGCTGTTAAGTCCCTCCAATAGCAGACAAACTACATCTAGAAAACAGAATTTGTCAAAGGCTTTTCTCATTTTCTTTTCAACTCAACAGAACCTCAATGGCACGTGCTGCTTGTCTCAATCACGCCATGCAACCGTGTGGGTCAGAGGTTGCTACCATCATGGCTGTCAGCGAAATGGGAATCCTCCCTGACATTTGCAGACAACTTCTAGTCCCCGAGTCCTCGCCTCAAGATCTCTTAAACAAATCCGACAATGACCTTACACTTGACCGCCCACCTTACAACCCGAACGGTAACCAAGTAAATGGTGTGGATCGATCAAGGGGTAACAGTAACCCTATTTCATCGTCCACACCAAACCACCTCAGATCTGGTGAAACCACTCAAATTGTGCCTCGGCGCTCAACAACTTCGACTACAACAACTACCAACAATCCTAAATCCGAGATCACAGGGAACGTGCACCCGAATAGCGCGCAGCTAAGCCCATCTAACAACAGTTCTCGTTTAAGGACAGACCCAACGCCAAACAGTCATCAGCAAAACGTTTCCACGACAACCATAAAACAACAGCATAACAGTAATGAAGCCAGCAGTGGTCAGATAAATATTGCAGTTTTTATATTCCTTTCTGTATTTTGGATTTCTTGTATTGCTTAATTTGTTGTCCAACTTGTAAACTTTATTTTTAAGACTTGAAACAATGGTTTGATCTGAGCCGTACTTATTTTTAACCTGATTCCGGGGAGAAGAGAAATAAATTGGTTAAATTATCAAGATTTTAATGTCACTTTCAAAGTCTAATTTAGAAAACATGTAATAAATTTAACTATTTAGTTTGTGCTTGCCATGGATGTAGCAAAATATGTAGGTCACAGCTGGGGCTGCGCAGCCACGGGAAATACTACACTCCTCACTAATCTTCGGACTCGAAGACAAGCCTTATTATTATTATTTAGTTTGTAAATTTTTAAAGATTTTTAGATCTTAATAAAAACGCAAAAGTCTCTTAGCGGTTTTTTTGTTTTTTTGTTTTTTTTTTGCGCGACAAATCTATTTGGGTTTTGTTGCTGAGCTGGAGATGACACTACAGTCCGTAAGAGCCCGTCGTTTTTTTTATCTATCTATCTATCTATCTATTTATCTATCTATCTATTTATCTATCTATCTATCTAACTTTCTATCTATCTATCTATCTATCTATCAAATCTAAAATCTATTCCCATGTTTCTCTATTTTCCTCTCCGCTTGTCTGTTCTTAATATTTACATCATTTTTCATTTTCTTTTTAGATCTACATTTGGATAGCTCTTTTGTTTATTATTTTTAGCTCATCTAGTTGTCTCCCTTGTCATACTCAAATTGTCTACTGTCAGTTGATAAATTCAAGACGTGTTTCACTGTACCATGTATTTAAATATTTCAAAGTCCGTCTCTTGTCTGTACATATTTATGAGTTAATCTGTGAGTGAAATGAGCTTTTTATTCATAAACTATCTGCTATGTTTTTGTGGCTTGTAAAAAAAAAATTAGTAGGCCTAGGTCCCTGCTTGTAAATTGTCTAAGATTCTTTTACCAATCAATCCACATTTATAAAACCCTTTAGAATTGTATTAATTGTATTAATTTATTCAACGACTTTTTGGTTTCACGAAAACGTTGCCTAACTGCTTACCATGTATACATAAGTGCTCTTATTATATACTTATTCATGATAATTTATCTAGATCTAATGATTGTGATTAAATTCTATGTAAGCTTGTCAAAAAAATAGTCGTTTTTAATTCACTTATTTATTGCTTTGTTCCTAGACCTACATTTTAGTTTTTCGTTTACTTTGTATAAGGTCAAATTCAAAATGAAATTGAAAAGCTTTGATGAGAATTCAGAGCTAAATTTAAAATCTGTGTGCGGAGTTCAGGGCTATATTTAAAAGCTGTGGAGGGGGGGGGGGGGGTCAGAGTAAATTTAAAAGCTGTGCGGGACTTCATAAATAAATTTAAAATCTGTGTGAGGAGTTCAAATCTAAATTAAAAAGCTGTGGGGTTAAATTTAAAATTTATGGCTCTTCAATCAAGTAAAAGAAAGTAGAGCAGACATATGATAGATTTAAATTACTCTCAAGTCTCTTTTAAGTTTTACTAGTAGAGGACAAAGAAAGTAATTCAGTCCTTCAACTATCCGAGCGTCGACAACAATAGAGGAAAACAGAAAGTGGCTTCTAAAAGGGACAACACTAAGAGGGCGACACATAGTCTACAATAGTCTGCATAGACTCTACATCTCGCAAGATAGACTTCAACTTGAAGAACTAATTCATTTGCATCAATATTGCTAATTATTTTTCGAGATCAAATTTAATTTTAGAAAATACTAGTTCCAAAAATTAAAACGGTCAAACTAGAGTTTTCTCAGTGTGGCCAGTTAGGTAGTAATTCTTTTCCAAAAAGATATACAACTGTCAAATGTCTAAGAAAATCGTTAGAGCCGTTTTCGAGAACCGTGTCCATCTGGGTTTTCCATCCAGGTTTTTTTTTTTTTTTTTTGTAATTAAATTAAAAAATTAAAATTAAATTATAGCTTTTATATAGCGCTACTTTCATGCTTAGAGCATGCTCAGAACGCTATGATCCAATTTCAATTGTGGACCAGTGGGGGGGGGGGGGGGGGGGGGTATCTGGGAGAAGGTTTTCCCGTGCTGCCTATAGGCGCTCAGTAAACACAACTCTGCTCGAGTCGGGTGTCGAGCATCGAGCCCCATTCATAGGTAGCGTACTTAGCCTCTCGACCACGCATCCCACAGTAATCAGTATTGCCAACTGAATTTAAAAAAAAATATTTGTATTCGTCTAGAAGGTATATAACATAAACAATGTAGGGGCTTAGTGTCATTTTTTCCATTACATGATGATGTATGTTGTTCATGTATGGATGTAGCTAGTATGAAGCAATAATCAATTATTGGTTTATTACGATATGACATATCTATGGTTTTATATGATGAACAAAAATTTTTTTTATTAAGGTCACCTGTAAACGTTAGATTGACTTGGCTAGTACTGCAGTTGAACTAAATGGGGATTTCGACCATTGGATAAACTATACAAACTGAGTTGATCTCGCGAAGATAAGATACTAGACGCAGATTTGTCTTGTGGTTGTTCATAACAGTACGGCCAATACAAATCATGGCTAACAAAAATTCAGTAAGGCGGTGCCTCGTGAAGTTGATATAGGCAAAGTCACCAGACTTTATTAAATCTCTCGACTAAATCTTAGACTCCATAACCTTTTCACTCTTTCTGACACCAGGACTTTGATATAATCACGCTGGACAAAAACAGAAGTAAAAGAGAGAGAGAAATGTCAGTAAATTCCAAACTTTTCAGATCAAACTGCACTAGTTCTCCGCACGCACACTTGGCACCCAACTATTCGAGCATGTAGTACCTATTTAAATAAGCGTTAAGATCTTCACGAGACGGTCACAGTTCAATAGTTTTTATTGACTTGGTTTTCAGTCTGGATCATTAGGCCAGAATGTGTACGGCTCAATCTGTTAAGGTGATTGGCACTCTGTGACTTACTTCACTGTACAGGTAGGATGAATGTTTTTGAAACTTACATTTGTAATAGGCCTATATGTCTAATTTTAGAGAATATCAAATTAAAATAGGAAAATTTATTTGTTATTTTAGATTTAAAAACTACCAAAAACTTTTTAGGAAACTTTCTTAACAAAAATATATATATATATGTACTAAAAGCGCTTAAATTGAAACTTGACACACACAATTTTTGCTTAATGTAGATTGGCAAAGATCTACAATTTTCTATTTATGTTATCATGTCGTCGACCAACATTTCTAATCAATTTAAATATGTATATGATTTTTTTTAAATATTTAAATGTAAACATCTTAGCTAACATGTGTTTATAAATTATCAAGACATTTGAAACTAAATTATAACTTGGAATTCTACATTCCTACAAAGAACGAATACTGTACTTTAATGACAGATTACAGATGTTTGTTTGTAAAATGTTTTACATATTTCGGATGCTCCTTCAGAGTTGAAGATAGTTTACTACCTAGTCCAAACCTCCCGCAGGGCAGGTTTTGAACCCGGGACCATCGATAAATCCAAACGACAGTCCAGCGCGCAAACCGTACGACCAGGCAGCCAGATGTTCCTTCAGATATGAAGATGATTATTACAATTTGGTAGGGGATGAAAGTGGCAAGGCTTGACACATAAAAACATCGTGAAGACAAACCGAAAAGCATGCAACTCTACCATGAGCGGACTTGGTGTCAAAATCGGCCCTGGCATTACCATACCATCCGGCCCACACATTGTCTTGATTGCCATGCGACGTAATTTTTTTTTGTTACCTGCCCTCAAACTAATTTAAGTTTTGATAATACACCGAAAACTGATCGCAGGTATGCAAAAGAGGGTTTAGATCGGCCTAATTTAAAAGTATAGCATTTCTACAACAAGATAGACTTAGAGGCCTCTTCACCCGAGTACGTGCAACTTCTACAGGACTATACAAATTATAAACCATTGGTTGTTTGTTCAAATCAATAAGTGTATATAGAGGATTGTAAATCACCAGTATATGTTTATAGATCTAGGCATCATCTAGGTGATTCCATTATTATGAGAGTATGTTTATAGTATTGTACAGTAAAGTCTGTAAAATTCTTCCTCGTCCTTTAATGGTGCGGCCACAATTTAAATTGAAATTTTAAAAATATATGGGCTAATGTTAGCAAACAATGCATATTTAATATAGGTCTAAGAAAATAACGGAAATGGGTTTAAATTTAAAAGTACAAGTAAATATTTCTTTCTTTACAAATATGACCTGCTTTTAGATTTTTAAATATTATTAAGTGCATTTATATCGAAACTTGATGAGGGTAAAATCCCGTCAAGGGCCTCCGCTTTCTAAAATACAGCACTGGATGCAGCTCAGTTTGTACATGCACGTGCCTGTGTACCTTTAGACGTAGTAGGCTATTTTCTTCCATTTCATCGCTTTAAATGGTTCACAAACTCTCTTAAATAACATTTAAATTGACTAAACAGTACTACTATTGTTCAGTTATCTTGCCTGAAAACTCATTTCTCGTAGATTTAGAGACTTTAATTTCTGTGTGTGTGTGCGTGTCATTTGTGGTTAGCTAACATAAAACAAAACGTGTAACGTATATAATCGTTGGCATTAATGACCTACTACACGTAGGCCATAAACAAGCACGCACACACGCACAAATCTATTAGGTCTAGTCGATTTTTTAAAAAGAAAGTCTAGAATGTCAAAGTTAATTCCCCTCAAAGATTTACTTTGTTAATTAAGTCCTACTGTGGACCATCAATCAAAATCTCAAATATGTTGTACCATAATTGCCAGCATTTGAGAGTTGACCAAAAAAAAAAAAGACCTATTGACTTATTATTTATAAACCATATATCAAGCCTTAGACTTGATCAATATTCGCATTCTTCTCTCTTTAGCTTAGTCATCGGGTGTACAATCATGGACTGTTTTTCCTTTTAGTCTATTGTTCAACCAATCAATAAAAACCCGTCTCTCCGTTGTTTAAATGTGTATAGGCCTATTGATTTCTTCTCGACATTACGTTAAAAAGAGCCTACAGACATATTTAAAACATATTCAGTCTACAAGCAACGTAAAGTGTGCCCTAGACTGTCTAGAGCAGCGTTTCTCGTACTAACATTTATTTGGATATGAATAATGCGATGCAGAACCAGCAGAATGCATTTCAGCAGCTTGGAATACAGATAAACGCCTGGCGCTGAGTTTTAACTGGATTCCACTGGATGAGCTTATAAAGCTCCCCCAGACCCCTTGTCTGGTTAATTAAAGGAGGTGAGGGGATGCCTTTCAAGTGGAAGGGTGAGATAAAAATGACCCTAAAGCAATAGGCCTATATATTTTTTTTAAATGAACGCACAGTGTCTCTAGTTTCAGGTCAACTCTCTTCCCTGAAAGCGGCTGTTAGATTAGAACTAGATATAGGTGCTCTTAACCATAATGGAACGGATATGACTACTTTTATTACTAGATTTGGAGGTGCGGTGGTTGAGCGGTAAAGCCCTATTAGGTCGAATTTGCGAATAAAAAATGCTTACTTAAACCGCTGCGATTTCGATCTTGAAAATGCCTTAGTTGTTATGTTGGGTCCCAAGTTCGAATCCTGGTGAAGACTGGCATTTTAAATTTCCTGATCTTGAGTCCACCAAGCATTATTTGACTAAAAGTAAAGGTGGTTGGTCGTTATGCTGGCCACATGACACCCTCATTAACCATACGCCACAGAAACAGAAGAGACAGACGACAGAATCTGCCTTAGTTATATGTATATAACATATAGAGTATGCAGAAACACTTCCTAAGCCCATCATTTGTAGTTTTATCATCAGCCCCTCCCCCACACACGCACAATACATGAACACTCTACTTTTAAATGAAACTCCTCTCCCCAATAACACACATTTTGGTCCTTGTGATTTCAGTAGAACAGCCAATATTAAAATATTATCGCATAATTTGTTGGCATCCTCCGATAGAAAGCCCTCACTCCCAACCACGAACTTTTTTATCCCTCAAACAAAAGTTGAGTAAAGCACAGTTTTAGACACAGCATACACTTCCCAGCATACACTTACAGCATACACTTCCCAGCATACACTGACATCATACACTTTCCAGCATAAACTTCCCAGCATACATTTCTCAGCTTACACTGCCCAGCATGCACTAACAGCATACACTTCCCAGCTTACACTTCACAGCATACACTTACAGCATACACTTCCCAGCTTACACTTCACAGCATACACTTACAGCATACACTTCCCAGCTTACACTTACCAGCATACACTTTCCAGCATACACTTCCCAGCATACCCTTCCCAGCCAAAAGCGTTTCCTTGCACTTTTCACGGCTGAAGGGCATTCTCCTGAGATCTACAGTTCATTACTTATTAGTGGGGTTCGGGGCGAAGCCCTGACGCCAAAGGCGTTTTCTTGCATTTTTCACGGCTGAAAGGCATTGTCCTGACATCTACATTTCATTACTTATCAGTGGGGTTCGGGGCGAAGCCCTGACGCCAAAAGCGTTTTCTTGCATTTTTCACGGCAGAAACGCATTCTCCTGACATCTACAGCTTATTATTATTATAAAGAACCTTTTGAAAAATGTTTGAAAATATTCTAATATGAATTTATTGTCCCTGAATACATTGCAAATAAAACCGATTTGTTCCTTGAAAAGATAAGATACCACACAAATTTAGATTAAGGCTTTGAGGATCGCCGCCGAAAAAAAATTATTCGATAAATAATGTTCAATAAAATTCATGCATAAATTGTGAATTATAGTCCTAAATTTATTTAACTAGAAAAATATGAAATAGAGTAAAGGTTGGAAAAAGGCGACTAGGAAAAAGATTATCTGGCTTTTGAACTCATTTTAACCGTGACTGTTATATTGAAAAATTTTGTTTGAACTATAACTTTTCCAATGCAAAGTCTTTCTTAAAATAATTATGATAAATTCATGTGAAATTACACAAACTCTGTCTGGAAAGGGGAAGGGCGGTAAAATGAACACGATTAATCCTCGCGCCTTTTTATAATTTCTGCTAATGATTGCATTTTGCATTAAAGAATAGGTGTTGGGCGACTCGATATAAGAATTTACTTTATAGCATATATAAATTATATTAGTGACAGATTTTTTAAATTTTGTAATTTCTTACTATAATACAAAAAGAAAAAGTATTGGTTTGTCCGATGGGGGGAAGGTGATTACATGTATGCACTTCCACTTGTTTATATTATATATAGATATTCGACTAATTTTGTTCACATACTATGATTTCTCCATAAAAGTAGGACCGCACCCCCTCACACACACTCAAAGGGTTTAGATGGGAAGGGCAGTAGAGGTATTCGCTTCTCCCCTTCCAATCGGCCAACAGGTGAACGACATATTATAAAGACCGGTTAAAATACCAATAACAAGTTTTAATCATATAGATATTTAATTGATTTTGTTAGCAATCTGTGATTTCTACAAATAAATAGGACGCCCCCCCCCCCACTCGAAAGTTTATGGGGGGGGGGGGGGCGGATTGATGCCATCGCCCCCTCCCGACCCTACCAAATCGGCCAAAATACTAGAAGGGGGGCGAAATAATCTAAAAATAGGTTGAAATATAAATAATTAGTATATATTATTAACATAAGTAATAAATTCGTATACAAATTGTGTGAATTCTATACTAAAAGTCTTCCGCCCTCCCCCCTTCGGGAATGGGGGAGTCGGCAGAGTGGGGGGGGGGGATCGCCCCTACCGCCCCCCTGGATCCGCCAGTGCTTACAGCATACACTTCCCAGCTTACACTTCCCAGCATACACTTACAGCATACACTTCCCAGCGTACACTTCACAGCATACACTTCTTTGAATCACACGTTGCATCCTAGCTTACTACACACATTTTTAATGTATTACAGTATCATTCCCCCTCCCCCACCCAAAAAAAAAAAAGGCCGTTAAAATTAAATTCACTGTGACAATTGTGTAAATTCAAATTTTGGCTTTGGAAAAAAACAACAATAGGTTGTAGTTGTGAATAACAAAAAAAGGTCGATTTCGATCTTGAATATGTCTTAGTTGCTATAGATCTATTGGTTTTGGTTTTGTAATAAGAGGTTAGATTTTCGTATTTTATCGTCCACGGGAAGTAAGAGAATTAGTGATGATCAGGGTCAAGAATTTTATATTGTAGTTCGGAGGAAAGTAGGGGGTAATATGAGATGGTGGGTAATTAGAGATATCTTTGTATAGGTCTGTGCAATATAAAAGTGCAAACGATGTTCATAGGACTACCACTACCGCAAATTTTACCTAAATTTCAACCTTTGGAAAGCAAGCATCGTTTGATTTATTTTTTCAAGAAACTCAATTGTTCTGTTTAAAAATAGATCTAAATTTACACCACGCCACTATTTTTCAAGGAATCATACACACCATTTTAAAGGTAATCATATAAATTATTATTTGATAGATCTAGATATTACTAACCCTAACCTAGACTATTACTATACTATAGGATAACTATTCTAATTGATCTATTAAATTAATAAAATAATTAAATTATTATCATTAAAATATTATTTGTTATTTTGCTTTATTTTATAATTTAGATCTTTAATAAATTATACATTTTATATATTTTTATAATTTGACTCAGTATATCACTATATACTATATCAGTGTATCATACTGTATGGGTAATTTTAGCATTACATACTTTTGACACTTTTGTATGTTCTGCATCCAGGGTAAGTAAGGACTAAAGTTGCTACCATGGCATGGGCTGGGGGCCCATATCATAGGATAGCTAGTCCGGGGTAAAATGGGATAGCATCTCATATTTAATCATATTTAAAATACTATTACCCCCTATCTATTAGATTTTAATATTGCTCATAGTCATAGATCTAGATTCTAGATCTAATACAAACCATAGATTAAAAATTATTGATGAATTTGTCTTCAAGCTCTTATAAAATAAAAATAGATTTCTAGATCTTTTATTTTTATATATATAATCTATATAATTGACTATTATAGCAAGATCTGTATTACTATGTCTAGTAATAGTATATCTTTATACACTGGATCTGGATCTACATTTAGATCTACACAGTTATATAGATCTAGATAATAGACTTCCTATCCAGAATCTTGATTATGATTACTTATTTTTACTACAGATCATAATCATAATAATGAATTAATTTCTTAACAACATAGACCTAGATTAGATCTAAATGTTTTTTAAACTATTTTTTTCAAATAGATGCCACGAATATACATCCAGAAAAATATGAGAAAGCAGTGGACAACTGATGCAATGGCTGAAGCAATTACTGCAGTTAGAAACAAAGAAATGGGCTATTTAAAAGCCAGCAAAACTTTTGGTGTTCCTAGGGCAACTTTAGAACGTAAGGTAAAATGCATTGATGCACCACTCAGTGAAGTGGTGAATGTTCCCTTAGGGAGAAGGCCAATATTGTCACCTCATATTGAAGCGGAATTAGTCAGTTATATAACTGAAATGGAGTCAAGACTGTTTGGTGTAACTTGCACTGATGTGCGAAGAATGGCTTATCAGCTAGCTAAAAAAAAACAATATTAAGACAAATTTCAATATTGACAATCAAATGGCAGGCAAAGACTGGCTAGCATCATTTCTAACTAGGCACCCACAACTTTCTTTGCTAGAAGAACAATGTATGCAGTGTGTATCATGCAATAAATGGTGGCACACTAAATGCGCTGCGGCAGAATCAGGTGTGCATTCAATGTGATTTATATTTTTTAAAAGATTGATCTATTAAAATCATTTCTGAACTTTAAAAATTTTTGTTTTCTAAAATCGTATTTGTTATAGTTAAACTGAAAATGGTCAAGTATTCCATATTACCCACTTAATTTTGCATGTTGAAATAATTAAAAAAGTAATACCTTACTATATATGCTATTTAGGGAAAATGTTCTTTGATGTGTAGTGAATCTTTTTATATTAGTAGCCAGAACAGTAGAAATCTATTGCTGGTACTATATATATATATAAAGGTTTATTACCCCACTTTCCTCCTAAGGACTTTTTTTAGGCTAAATAAAAAGTTTTTTAAAGTTCCCCTCTAGACCTTGCAATCTTTAGGACAGATGATGTAGGCCTAAATGTCATATGTTTCTATGGCTGATGGTTGACAAGAATGTCTTACTAAATAACCTAGATCGAATAGATGACTATAAAAAAAATATAACCCACAAAATTCTGTTTCAAATGCCATACTGGTACTCCATGCCCAGAGTCTATTGACCAATTATTACCATTCTTTTATGGTAAATAGAGGAGCAATGTGGCTTGAGTGGTTCAGCGATTAGCTTCTGAACCTGGGTTCAAATTTTGGTGAAGACTGAGATTTTGAATTTTCTGGGTGCCTCTGAGTCCATCTAACTCTAATGGGTACCTCTCTTTAGTTGGGAAAAGTAAAGAAGGTTGAGCATTGTGTTGGCCATATGACACTCTGCTCATTATCATTGCCCAAAGAAACAGATGACCTTAACATCATTTGCCCTCTAGATCACAAGGTCTGAAAGGGAAAACAAATGTAGGCCTACTACTAATATAACATAACTGTTCCATCATTTCAACCTACCTGATATAAATTGGAAAATATTAACCATAGATAAACACCAAAACCTTAAGGACATAAATGAGCTTTTCATAGAAACTTTACACAACTTAAGTTTAGATCAAATCATTAATAAACCAACTAGATTAAACAACACATTAGATCTCTTCTTAACCAACAGACCTGGATTAGTAGTAGATTATGATATTATCCCTGGTCTATCGGACTATGATATCATTAAAATACACTGTCAGATAATAGTAGTAGCCAATAAAAAACCCAAAAGAAAAATCTTACTCTGGAACAAATGCAACCTAACACAATTACACCAAGCTGCATTAACAAGAGTAACAACTTAAGTAAAATCACTAAATTTAGAAAGCCTTCAGGAGAGAAGACTCAAAAGTAAAGTAACAATTATACATAAAACACTGAACTATAATCTTCAAAAATAAAATCTAATAAAATCCTCAGAAAGACACAAAGATAAAGGCATGTTAGGACAAAATTTTTGTACAAATGCTCCTTCTTCCCTAGTGCTATTTCTTTGTTTCCAATCTTAGTTATGTTATTTTGTAAGAGACCAATTAGAGATCTCATTGTTTAGACAGCAACTTTTTTGCTAGGCTATCAAAGTAAATGATTTTTTGTTAACATTTCAGCAGACATAAAAATGGCTAAAGTCCAGGTGGCAGCTTTCATCACCACAAATGTTGATAGTAAATCTATAAATGAAAGTTTTCTGTCATCTTGTTCCATTATGGTGTCCAAGCTGTTTTACACTGACGTTCAAGTAAGTATACACTGATGTAGAAGTATTTTTAAGACTACGGTTACCAGACATCCAACAAAATGAGGGCATGTCCTACTGTTTGTGGTTGTGTCCACTGTCTTGCACTTATATATATATATATATATTGCCTATCAAATAATACTGTTACACCAGACCAGATGAATCTATATATGATAAATACTTTTTTCTTCCAATTTATAGTACGTCACACTAGAACTCCAGACCAATGTCACTATGATGAGGGCTGCGTCCATTGCTCCCATGCTTAATCTAAAGCTCTTCCACAACTCAGACAAGGTAAACAACTCTAGTAAACATGATCTGGCTAAGCAAGTAGCTAGCTGGTTCGCCAAGCATTTAAGAATACCAGAAGACAGGTGAGGTGTAGCCTGAATGTGTGTAAATTGAGATGGGAAATACCTGAAAGGGGCAATGCTTATCTGTGTGGGTCATTTCTGTAACAAAAGAGTTGTCACTGGCACTATTATATTGTAATGTGGAGAAATAATTAACATAGTTGTAGTACTTATATTGAGAGATTGGGACAAAATACTAAAAAAAATAATTTTGTGGCAAAAGTTACTGTGTATGGCAATAAAAAATATTTATATGGAGGAATATTAAATAGTTGGGAAGGGGGGGGGGACACTTGGTGCATGTGTAAAACAATTTCTGGTTTTCTTTTGACAGTAGACTGTCAGAAAACAAATTTATTATAAATTTTGCGTACATAATAATGTAATTTAACATAAACACTGTTGAATCCTGTTAATCAGACCAGCGGTTTATTTAGGGTCCTTGTGTTGAGTACAAAACCATATTGTAATGCAGGAATTGCAATCACTGATCAGTCCCAAAGGTTAACACCACCAACCTGATCATGTCCCAAGTGGTTTAATAAACAAGAATTGATTGCCTATGTTTTGATACTTATGTAGTGAAATTTTGTGTAACAACTTGTTGACTTGCTGTCTTCCTGTTTAGGGTGCTGGTATTATTCATTGACACAAGGTTATGTAATGCAGAATGAAATGATGGAGACGCTGGATCAAATTTAAAAAAATATGTCCTATACATTCTGATAATATTGTATTGCTTTTATATAATTGTTTTGTTGACAAGAAAAAAACTGTTTAATGCTTTGCTATTTTTTAATGTCTATAAAAATATTTTATTTTTTTTAAAGTATTATTATTGTTAAAACTGAACCATTCCAAAGGTTGTTTTTTTTTTTGTATATTAGTCTCAGAGCTAGTAAAGTGAACTTTTTAAATAAAGTTTAAACATTTAGATTAGAATTATAAAAGAGGACTCATAAATTCTGTAGCAAATTTTTTAGTTTGTTAGTTACATATAACAGGATCTAAATGTATTCTGTAGTGCTGCCCTTAAAACATTTATCTCTGTGTTCCATTAATGACAATAAAGTGTTAGCTGAACATGTTTGAGGTTTTTCATGTCAGAATTATTAGGGACATGTATGGCAGCAAAAATAAAAAAGAAAATTATTTCAACAAAATTTAATAGTTGTTTATTTAATTCACAATACATATAAGTTTAATCATGAACAAAAAAAAGTAACTTCATACATTTAGCTTCAGTTTTTCAGAACCTTCACTGCTAAATATAATATAACTCTTAATGCCTCTATTCTTTACATTAACTCTGAAATGACAAGACCAAAATTTTAAAAAATCCTGCATTTTGATGATGTCAGCTGAATTTCCATCTTTGCTGTTATTTCTTTAAAGTACAATTTCTAAAAAAAAAATGCTCCCACTTATGACAATCCTCTCCAGTCATGGTATTCAATAAATAATCAACTAATTAATAAAATAATTAATACTATGACAAAGAGACTATACATTCAAATTGCTAGTTTCATTCTGCAATGTTTGATTATTGTTAAATTACATGACAGAAATAAATTGTTAGATTTATACATTGTACAACATGCAAAACATGAAGATGTCAATAAATAAATTGCCCCTAAATAAATTACAGTTCAAAACTTTCTGGAGTTTTCTTTGTCAATGTATGTTTAGTTTCAATGTTGACATTTCTATGATTATATCACTGTGTGTACAAGTTTTCTGCCACTGGGATGCAGCATGAGATTATTAAGCTCTAACTTTCTTTCTGGTTATTTTGTTCTTTAGCTACTTTAATGGATGCTAAAGTATTCTTTATCTCTTCTATCATGTTTGCTCGGGGAACTTCTCTCTGGGGGAGAAAAAAATAATTTGGAGTAAGATAACTAATTAGAACATAATTATTTATTGTGATTAGAGTAAATATGGAACAAAAAAATAGTTACAAAACTTAAAATAGTGCTACACATCACTAACATCACAATGTGTGCACCATCACAACATTCAGAGCAGATCTGAAACAATTCTAAAAAGATGCTAAAAGGGAGATGTCTCTCCACTCTGCTAAGAAGACTAGCCCAGAGAAACTAGCAGTTGAAAATCATTGCCAGTTAAATAGTTCATGCTTAGCAGAGAAACGGAAGTGAGTGGTACGGTAAATAAAAAAAAGGAAGATGTTCGTATTGTAGTAGTGACACCTGTTCCTGAAACTATGGCTGGGTAGTGGAGACAAGCTTGAGACTCTTGTAGTCAATATACTCATTACATCAAATTCCTTTAGTTGAGTATGTCCAAATTAAAAAAAAAAAAATTTTCTTCAGCAGTACTTCTAAAAGATGGTAAAGATTTCAATTTGACAAAATTTTAAACCATCAAGATGCAAACCAATGATCCTATTAATTATTAACCAAACCTTTGCATCCTGCTATATAATGGTAATGAAAATAATTTTTAAAATGTCTATAGGTATTTTAGGCTTTTTTAGTCTTCAAAAAAAAATAAATTATAATTTGTAGCAAATAATATAATTGGATCTTTTTCCTTGTTTCATCACTAATTACTGTGTATAGCATAAAAACGCAGCTTTTTAAAATTGTGTGTAATATACAAGTGGTAAAAAAGATGTCCCCATGCCATGTACTGTCAAAAACACTTTTGAAGTGGTTCTCTTTGTTCCCACTGTTATTATTATTTACATTTGGATTGACTTGCCCTGCATCCTACTTCATTTTCTACATAGACATAGCAAACTAAAACTGACTGTCCACATCCTCCCAAACTATCCTATCTTGCCTCTCTAGATTCTCCCAGGTCAACTTATCCAGTTTTCTTCCAGATTTTCCATGTTATTACAATGAAATTATTCTATTTGATAATTTAAAAATATTACATACAGGGATGGATTTAAGTAAGTGGAGGCGCCTACACTTTTTGAAAAGCTTTAACAAAAATTCACTTATTAATATATGTATATTTTTAGTTTGTGGAGGTAAAGGCCCTTGAGATCCTGAAATTAAAAATCCTTTCATGACTGAACTATAAGACATACACTATGATGTAAATTTAAATATCTATACTGTCAGCTTAAAGCCTCTATAGCGGACATTTTGAAATACATCTTTAAAAATTCTTTTTACTGATTAATGTTATCATAGGAGGTCTACATGAGTGAAACCCTTTTATTTTTGAAAAAATGTACAATGTAGCAAATTTGCAACCTAGAGCATAAGTGGCTAATTTTTATCATTTGTTCTATAATTGCAACATACTTTTTAAACATCACAAAAAGATATACGAAACCATTTTATACAAAAGGGTATATAAAAAAACAAATTTATTTTGTAACAAAAAACAATGATAGCATATCAATTTCTAAAAAAAATATTAATGCAAATTATATTTTTAAATACAAAACTGTTAAAAACATGCTGACTTACAGGCCCTAACACACACACATATTTATATTATTTTTTTTATTACAAGAATTGTACTAAAAGAAAATAGCATAAAAATTTTATTAAAAAAAAAAAAAAAAAAAGCATTTAGAAACCTCGCAGAGACACAAATCTTTTTAAAATTCTGATAAATCGAGCTTTATGAAAGGACAAAACAATTTGACTTTGGTCAAAGATAAAGAAACCATAAAATTTAATGCATTTGATAGTGGAAAACCCACTGCAGCGAGCCATTTTACAACGGCCTTGGCTATCTGGCAGAATGGGATTGTGGCCAATACTGTTTGTATAGGTCAGGAAGAATAACTGTGACAGAACTTTTTTTATGGCTAGCAATTGGTTTCAACATAACCAGTCTCTTTTTTCACATTCTTTTCTTCCTTGTTTTGTTTTAACAAAAATAAAGCATTCCTGTTTTGTTTTAACAAACATAAAGCAATCTCTTATTTAAAAGCAAACAAGGCAAGCTTACTATTTTCTGGGAGACCAGAAAATTTAAAATCTTGGACATATAACAACCATGCCTGGACCACAATTAAATAAAAAAAAATGTGAAAAACAATTCTGAGGTACTATTTCTCAGATCAAATAGGATTGCTATGCAAGAGAATCTTGTACACCTCCCAAGAAGGAATTGTAATGCACAATAATAGATAGACAAATTCAGTTTGACTATATACTTTTTATCCCATCTCTGAACTTTGACTAATGGTTGCAAAACCACAAAGTAGTTGATTGTGTTACTGATTTATTATCAGTCTACTTTACAGCATTTATTTAATCTGGTCTAGGGAGCTAGTTTTTTTTTATCTGATGCTTCTCAACTTTCTAAACTAAATTTTTATTTCATGGCAATGTACAGCCATTAAGTCTGTTTGCACGGAGCAAACGGATGCCTTGGCATGCAATACCTTGCTGCCACAATAAAGTTTGTAGAGAAATAGAATTAAACCCTTTGTCAAATAGACCTGGTGACAGAAGTGACAAGGAGCATTTTGTATAGGTCTCGAGACTATGTTCTCAGAAGCTCCAATATCAGGCTGTTTGGGCATGGCTCAATTTTCAAAGTATAAAATTCAGTGTCATGGATAATTCAATTGATACCACAACAAGCAAGCATTTTGTAGCCCCAATTTTTTTTTTAGGGTTGTATCCTTTGAATGCTGACTTTTCTTTAAAAGGAATAATTTGTTCATCTTTTACATTTGGGGACAATGTTAATCTTCTTTTTGAAATCTCATTTAAAAAAATGTATCTGTGCCAGTGGTTTGCTCATTATTTGCAAAATGCAAGTTAGCTTTTATTAGCTCAAATCTTTCTTCAGATATAGTATCTAGTATCTATCTGAATTTTAGTGCTCTGGCAGCAGTAGAGTCGACAGCTAGGAATTTTCACAATTCCTATTCCCTCTACATCACTGGTAGCTAGAACTAAAGGTTTAATGTTAGTTCACTGCTTGTAATTATAACTTATCAATAAAATCCCTAAAATACTATATCCGGGATTTAATTGGTCTGGGTTTTCTTTCTTCGCCACAAAACTCTGGTTCTTTTATTGTTGCGTCTGATGCTGTTCTTTCTCTCCGAAGAATGTGTCTAGATCCATTAGAAGGCGCTGGAGGCTTATCTATTTCAGTGACTGTTTCTTCTTCATCTAATAACAAAATTTAGAACAAAATAAATTAAAGCAACAGGCATAATATTGTTTAATTTGTTTAAAAAATAATTATAAAGAAATTTGAATACTATTTATAAAATTTTTTACCAGATGAGCTACTGAGGTAGGCTTTGTCATCTTGATCAACCACATCATCATCACTTGACAGCTCGCTGTCTACAGAATCAAAAGGAATCTTACAGCAGCAATCCTATTTTTGCAGCCACAGAAACACTTTGGATCCATCTTTGGAAAATATTGAGATCTGAAAATGATTTTTTAAAAATATTGATTCAATATAGATCTAGATTTATTTTAATTAAATTAATTCATTATTTATACAAAAATATGGTAATAAAAAAGAAGAATAAAACCTAAATGACAAAGGATCAGAAAGACCTACATCTATAGACTACATCATCATAGTGAAAATGTATGATTTTGTTTTAGGTCTATTGCAGATCAACTGAATGTAAATCTAGATCTAAGTAAATAGTTAGATGTCTAGATTACCCATTGCAGCTAGTATATTGAACAATTTTACTCTTTGTGTGCCAAATTTACACCTTTTTAAATGCGTTAGAAATAATAATAGAAATTATAAAGTTTATACTAGCAATGTTAATTTTTAGGTTAAATATTACTTTAATATCATTACATTATGAAAATTTTTTAAAAATGTTTTAGGTGATAATATTTAATGATAATGTAAAATATCTTACCGCTAAAGAAAATCCAGACAAGCACAATTTAGTACACTTCTGATGTTGTCTTCAATCAAAAAACGGGAAACGGAAGTTGTCTAATAATTTAATTCACTTTAAAGTTACAGAAATCAACAATTTTATTAAAAAAGGTTTAGAAATAAATAATTAATTTGATCTTTTTTTTTTTGCTTCATAGGAAATTTGAAACATAGCGCGATTGAAGGTTAAGAAAAATGATTATGTTAAATGTGTGGGTTAAGAAAAATGATTACGTTAAATGAGTGTTAGCTAGCTATGATATAAAGCTGTTTTATTTCTCTTTATTCTGATAATTTAAAAATAAACAACCAACTAGTGAAAATATACTAAATCTGTACAAACCTCTTCTCTTGAGCCAATAACCTTCAATTTCACAACTCCAGATTCTATTTCTGACTGACCAATAATGACTGCTAATGGTATTCCTTTTTGTTCACAAAACTGGAATTCACTCAACATTTTTGTATTTTTTTTGTAAGACTGTTCAGTCTGGTGGTAAAAAAAAGAACAACTGGACATTTATACTTTTTTTTTTAAAAAGAAAAATGTATCTTCATATTTTTTAATATTCTCTACATAAATGTCTTAAACAGGCCTGACTATTACCTTAATGTCAGCATCCCATAATGCATTTGTCAACTTCAATCTCTCTTCTACTATGTTTTTTTGTGCTGCTATCACATAAACCTCAGTCTCCGTAGTACGAATCTTTGTCTGAGCTGCCTATTATAATTAAGTTATTTTGTATCAATCATCTAAAAAATCTACAGAACAATTCAGGAAAATCATTTCTTTTAATCCTCAAATTAAATAATAAATACTGATTGTTTGTTAAATAGAACATTGTAGAAAAAAGCAAACAAATTGCACAATACCATATATCCTAATGGCTTTTGTAATGTAAGTTTGGTAATGCTATTTATAGTATAACATTGTTTATTTGAATGTATAATATTTAAATACTAATTCCTTCACAACAAACTGTAAAACTAGCTTTTGTTATTGAATAAACTGCCAAAGCTCTACCCTCCCTGTCAAAGACAAGACCACTAAGTCATAGTTGATGTGTCTATCATAACTACATTGTTCAACAGCCTCACCTTACAAATACACATGTACACACACACACATCTGTGAAACATGTTTTGACAGAATATCAATTTTTTTTCACGCAAGAATTGCAGCTTTTCTTTGACGGCCCAAAATAAACAATGCAGTAGTTGTTAACCATTGTTTCTTTGTCTTTACAATTACATAACCTATGGTGCTGCAAACCAGTTTGCTTTTTGCTTTGATGGGGCATGTCAGCCCTTAAAATGCAACCCATCTAGAAGAACTCTTGACGCAAAACCTCCACTTTGTGGCGATATACGCTTATAAGGGCGTCATGGTCTGACAAATGACCATGGGTAAAAATAACCCCACTGCTTAATCAACTTGCATTTCTTTAAAGGCAAATCATAGTGGACTCCGCCTTTATTGTTGCTTTTTGACAGCGGAGTGGATTGCACTATCCCAGATGGGGGTCTATGTCCTTCTACTGCTCTAATATATAATGTAAAACCCATTATGAGGATTTTTGGAGCTGGGGAATGTAAAAGCTGGTACATATGAAAGTGGATACAAGACATGACAATTGCACAGAGCAAGTCTATGGCAAAGTCCACATGTGGCATTGTTACAGTAGCTAAATTCCTTTTGGAGAGTTCTATGGCAGAGAATGGACCATTGGCTTAACTCCACCTTGTCCCATGAATATTTCAGTCAAAGCTAAACTCAGACAGCCTTTTGCTTCAATATAGGAGCAACAATCATGCCCAAAAACTCCATTAAAATGGGGGGAGGGGGGAATTATACAAAATGCCTAAGGAAACAAAAAGCCTACATTTTAATGCCAGGAAAACAAAATAAAAATTCTATCGTGCTCAGACATCACCTTGTAAAAGGTCTGCACATGGCAGTTTCTTCCAGGACT
Source organism: Biomphalaria pfeifferi (assembly GCA_030265305.1). Taxonomy (NCBI): domain Eukaryota; kingdom Metazoa; phylum Mollusca; class Gastropoda; family Planorbidae; genus Biomphalaria; species Biomphalaria pfeifferi. The sequence continues at coordinate 183,105 of JASAOG010000267.1, forward strand.
GCCTGTAAAAATTCAGGTAATGGAAACAAAATGGACAAATAGTAGGTACCTTAACATTTTACAACTCAACATTCTAGGCTTACAGAACAAGCAAACAGAACTCAAAGAACATGATATACACAGAGTACTAATACAAGAAACACTACTACCCAGAACAAAAATGTACATAATAAATATAGATTACAGTTTAAGGGCAACTAAATTAAAAAATGTACAGACCAATTTTTTTTTTTATCTAATTGACTATTCAAGATGCAGATTCTTTTTTTTACTTACCTGAGCCTTAGCTTCCATTATAGAGAAAAGTCTTTCGATGCCAATACTAACACCCACACAAGGAACTTTCTTTCCTTTGGCATCAAACATGCCTACAAGGCCATCGTAACGACCTCCACCAGCTACACTACCAACTCCAACAGATTCTTCGCCTGTTTGATCAGACAGTTGGACTGTGTGACCTGAAATTAAGATAATTAAACATAAATTTTTATTACACAGATATTAATTTAATCTACTTGTTAAGACAAATAATAATCAATATCCTACAATAATAACTTTCTATTTTAAATATATTTCTACTGTATTTTAAGATTTTTTCTTTATGCTAATTTGATATTAAAGATTCAATTTAAATAATTGTGATTTTTATTATTATGATTAAAAATATTAATGACATAATTTTAAATATTTTAAATAGTTACAAAGTTATGAAAAATATAGATGTCAATTACCCTCAAAATTAATTACCAAATTTAAAAAAAAAAGATAAAAATATATCTAGAATTTTTTTACAAATCAGAAAGTGATAAGTGATTGCCATAAAATTATTATTTTATTTTGACGTCTTATTTCAAGAAAACAATCTTAAAGAAAACAGTATGAAGATGAGCTACTGCTACCTGTTAGAATAGCTTCATATATAACACCAGTATAATAGTCAAGGCCTCTTGCAAGACTCATATCAAAGATGACCTAGATTAAAAACAATTGTTGAAGTATGTATTTCTTTTGCGTCAGTGAAATATTAAAACTGTTTTACTGCAGGAAATAGCAAAGTAAAGTAAGTATTCTGCTGATTGACCTACAGCGATACTGAAAGAAAAAGACTTACCTTATTTGTGACACCAATAGAGTCACAGTAAGTTAGTAAAAGTTTGAGACCCTCCAGACCCTCTATTGCATTTTTTTGTGACTTAAGATTTTGATCATTTAGTAATTCTTTCACTAGCTCTAAACCTCCTAGAATATAAGATAAGATAATTTTTATTGGTCCAATGAAATGGAAATTCAGTTTAACTACAATTGATCACCTCAGCGTAACTATTGTGACAATTACAATAAAATCAAATGATTAAAGTTATTCAGAAAATGTAATGTTGGTCATCAAAATGATATAGAAGATAGCAAAGCAAAATAATATGCAAAAGGAATCAAATTATTTGATCATAACTGCACAACATACATGAAATTTTTACACATAAATTTTTGCAAACTGCAGCTCTAAATTTTATTAAACATTATTGAAAGAATTTAGGATGTGTGGCAGAGTGGTAAAACTGTGTGGCTGCCTATCAATAGGCTTGAGTTTGAATCCTGACTTAAGTAGAGTCATGTAAACATTCCCCAGATACCCTCTTTCCCTTTGTCCACAAGAGATTGGATCGTAACACTCTGGGCATGCTATAAGCTTGAAAGCTGTGCTGTACAAAAGCAAGTTTTTAAAAATAATTTAATAGATAAAATAATGATGTTTTTTTTTTATCTTAAATTTCCTAAAAGAAAAATAAAACTTTCATTACCTAAGCAAACATTTTACTTAAGACTATATTTTAAAAAAATGTTCACTTAAAAACACAATCCCCCAACCCAAACCAAAAAATCCCCCACTGAAACGCAATATCTGATTTGGCAAACGTCCATATTGTTATGTAGATTATTATCACAATTAAGAATATTAATGAATCAAAACTATAATAACAACTCAGTGGTTGCCAAGTGATATAGCATTTGATTATTCAAGGCAACAGTTTCAAATGTTGTTCAAACTATGGCATTTGTTGTAGCTTTTAGGTTAATGAACCTGATCTACCTAACACATGAAATGCTTGGTCTTTACATCCAATAAAAATTACAGATTTACAAAATAAAGCAGCTGACATTATATAGCTATACAAATTAAACAAGAAACCTTTATATCTGACATATTCTCCAATCATATCAGCAGATTTTGGGTCCAGCCCTTTTTCATCAACCATTTCTGATCTGATGTCATCCCAGAATGTCTGAAAGAAGAAACCAATTAGAATATTAAAAATTAGGTTTAAAAAAAAAATCCAGATATTTTGTAAGTATTATTGCTTTTTTTAAGCCTGCCTTAAATTCATTTGATTTATATTGAATATTAAAAAAAATATATAAATATATAACTATTTTTTATTTTGTCATGTTTAAAAGTAAAAAGAAAACAACATAATTTCACAAAATTCAGTTCCAATGTATTTCTTTCACCACTCATATTGACATTTGTATGAGAAAATGTCATACCTTACATACTATTAGAAAAGAAAAAAGCATTAAAAAAAAACCACTATATCTAGGAGCAGCCTCATACACTGCAGTATTTTCACATTTATGTAAACAATTTTTTATATAAAATAAAAAGATTAAAAAAATGACAAAAAAGTTCATATTTGGTTTTTACTAAAAAAAAAAAATTTATCAAGGGAGCCTTCAGATATTAGCAACGACTTGGGAGGGGGGAAAAATATTTAAAAATGAAATAACAGGTACACTGTTGCCTTAACTTTCACAGGTCCGACTTTCACAAAAGGGCTATATCACACATTTTAAAAAAATATTAAAATTATTCAGCTGTTTTTTTACCACCATGATCGCTCGATGCATATGTACAGTATTGGGGAAAAAACAGAATACATCATTGTGAAACTTTATGATGCAGATGTGGCAGATAAAGCACATTCTTGTTATATTATGATGTGTGTGTGTGTTATGATTTGTTGCAAGAGAAGGATGGGAAGGTGGTTTAAAAGGCATTACGAGATATTCCTAAACGTTCCCTATGGGTATTTTCTCATTCTGAATGTGGACTGAAGAGCTTTCTAATACTTAAAAAAAGTTTAAAAATTCACTGGTTAATTCCTATAGTATTTTACCACTATGGGGGTTAACTATAAACATCACATTCTAGTGCAATAGAAGCTAATGTGTTAAAAAACTTTTTTTTATACTGAAAAAAGTAATTCTCATACCATTATGGCATATACAAGAATTCTAGAAGCATACCTTATCTAATTTGTCCACAGAAGAACAGATGGGTCTAAATTTGTCATCAGGAACACCACAAGCAGCAAACATACCATCTAAGAGTTTTCTGTGATTTACCTGGAATTAATAGAAAAATAATAACTCAAGCATTTTAGAAACAAAAAGCTCTCAGCTCTGCTGAGTACTTGACAAAGAAAAGTATCAACCTACTTACCTTAACAACAAAGTCTCCAACATCCAAACTAGACAAGATCTCTACAACTATCTTAATGCATTCTGCATCAGGCAACATTGGATCATACTGACCTGCAATATCAAAATCCTGAAAAAAAAATCCAGATATTTGTTATTTGGTAAGATTATGTAAATTTTTTTTCTACATCATTAAGGCTTTAAGGTAAAGTTGGGGTGTGCTTTCTTTTTGCAGACCAAGATTTAAGAGGTTTTTCTACCATGGTTAAAGAGGTATGGACTGCCTTTATGTTCCTCATTGAAGACCAAATAATTTATTCCTGCAATCCTAAATAAATTCAAGAAGTCTCGTTAAAAAATGTTTGTTTTTAAAATGTTTAACATGTTTTGAATGTTTTTTCAATTTGAAGATAATTAAATCCTTGCCCAAACCTCCAGCAGGATGACAGTAGGCAGGGTTTTAACCTGGGACCATCAAGGCCACCAAATCACAGTTCAGACACAACCTAGACAGCCACCTTTACAGCGGGACATGAACCACAGAAGATCCACTAGATCACATAGTCTTATTTTATATTAAAAAAAAAAAGGCTTTGTTTCATTAGAAGCCCTAGAAATTTATATGAGAGATTATGTAAGGCTGCAGTTTTAGCTATTTAGCGTTTTCCAAAAAAGGAAATAGCAATTTGTTTTGGAAATAAATAACATATTAAAGTGAATAAACATGAAAATTATTTTAAAAAATTAAAAAGTATTTAGTTCTTCCAAGGCAAAGGTAAGGAAGAAAGGGATAACAATTTTATTCTTTCATCTCCTCTCAATCCCCTTAAAGGGAGAACTAGTAAAAGGTGAGGCCCTAAGGGTTTTGGTTTTTTGATAAACAAATACACACATATTAAGTAAATAAAGCACATTTGTAAAACTACATACACACTAGTAATTGTATACTTACACACTGGTAAAATTCCCTGAATCTTCCCCGGTTCATAGCTGGATTATCTCTTCGATACACTTTAGCTATATGGTAACGTTTAATATTGGTAACTTTGTTCATAGCAAGGTATCGAGCAAATGGTACCTAAAATCACAGTTAGACTATGTTAGAAACATTAAAATATAACAGATAACATCAAACACTATGTTAATATATCTCTCAAATCTTTTATGGCAACTTTAAAAAAATTAATTTTCCTATAATTATCGAGAATCTTACAGTCAGATCATAACGTAGTGACAAAAGCTCTCCACCTTGGTCTGCTAGATCATAAATAAGCTTAGAGTCTTCACCATATTTACCAGTTAACGTTTCCTGACAAAATAAAAAAAAATCGTAATTAAAAAAAAAAGCAAAATATTCGAGCAGACCAACTTAAAGGCCCTAGTTGATATATATATATATATAATCATTATGTGTAGAAATCTTGTGTCTTAGAAAGGATTAGACAAAGAGAAAAATTGCTGTATTAAAAAACTCTAAAAGAGTCAATAAATAAATCAATAACATCTTGATGTGTAACACATTTTTACAAATTGTCATTGCAGTTTCATTTTTGTCTTTTAATGATCTATTTGAAAATCAAAATAATATTTTAAAAAAAACTACAATTACCTTGAGCTCAAAGACTGGTGTGTCTATAGTTTCAGCACCATGACGTTTAAAACATGCTATGATGTTGTTGAAGACACCTTCTCGTATTGCCATTTGCTCTGGTGAAAAATCTCTTGTACCCTAGGGCATCCAACAAGTTAAAATAACATTAATTTTATCTTATGTAATACAATTTTTAAAAGATTATATATAAATAAGGTAATTTAAGTGACTTTGATTTGTATTCTTAGTCATGAATGTATCAGCGACATCAAGCTACTGTTAGCTGGGTATAATAATAAAACATTTTATCAGCAAAATTTAATCTCTGTTGTACTTGGTATTTGTAAGTTAATACATCTTAATATATTAATATATCTTACCTTTGGGGTTTTGAGTACAAATTTCTTGGGTCCATCTTCATTTAGTTGCTTTTTTAGGTCAACTAGCTTGTTAACTTCAGCAGTAATCTAAGTCAGAATAAACACACATAAATATCTGATATTGTGTGTGTGGCTCAATGAGACACAATTTTGTTCTATTCTCCTTTTCAACTTAATCCCCTCAAGTGTTTACATGACAATACTCAATCTGTAGCTCACAATTTCTATACCAACTTACTAACCATAACATGTTTTACTTTCTTTTTTTTTTTAAACATGTTTTTTACTTCACAAAATGCCTCACATCATAAACACTAAGAGAATCTATTATGAAAAAGTCCTAAATTTGAAAGCTGTTAAGAAAGAAAGAAAAAAATAATAAACAAAAAGAAAACAATGATTAAAATGAAACTTGTGTCAAGTCATGAGAGTTCTTCAAAATAGGCATCCTTTGTTCTCTAATCATGACAACTATACCATTTTAAAATGTTTTTGACATTTTTCCCCTTTTGCAAAATTAAAGCTAATGAAGTCATCTAAAAGTAGACAGCCCTAAGCTGCTTATGAAATTCCTCCACCTCTTACAGGTGATTGATGTGTTTACCTTTGTTTTCTTATTTGTTTTGACACTGTTTATCTTAATGCTTTTGTGTATTCCCCCGTCACACTGCTCCATGTTGTCCAAATCGACCTCACTCAAAGGCACACTCTTCTCTCGGCACAGGTCACACTTATCCATGAATAAACACTACTATATTTACACACTCTTAACAAGAATTTTTTTTTCTCCTTTTAAGTTTATTCAAAACAAACATCAGATTTAATTAACTGCCCCAAAGACATTATTGGCTCTAAGTCTTAAAAATAGTAATTATTATTCCAGCGATCCATCGCCACTTCAATTATTGTCTTTCTCAAAAAAAAAAAAATTATACAAATGAGCATGAAATGTTGTAAACATATGGCATAAATTAAAGTCCACACTCTATCCAGGACTTTTTATCTAGTACTAATTAAAACTCTGAGTGTCCAGAAAACAAACAACACAAAATATCAAGATCACAAGTGAGAATTTCTTATCTATATTTTTTAAATTCTACCTGCGTGATTTTATTTCAAGGAAAAAAAAAGTTTTGTTTTTTAAACAAGAGAGAAAAAATTGTTAACAGTACGTCAATTCTTTTCTAATTGCATCAGCAAAAGCAAAAAAAAATAATAATGTTTCTGTTTTAAAGAGTTGGAACCAATACCAAGAAAATTACTAAAATGAGAGAATTAATTTTATGTATCACATAAATAAATAATTTATACACTAAAAGTAAGTAAAGAGAACTTAGAACCATAATAGAAATGTAGGTAGGTGTAAAATCAATATGATTATGAGACTACTGTATATATGGGGATTTCTATTAGGAAATTTTTTCTTTCCCCCATTAATGTCTCATACATATATGTATTTAAGTTCTATGGGACATAAAAAATTTTGAATAGATGTTGACTATGTCTTTAATAGTTATCTGGGAATTTCAAAGCAAAAATGACCAGCTAAACAACCTATTTAGATAGTATATATAAATGTGGATACTGGCATAAGGTACTCAAAAAAAGTAAAGTGGCTAAGAAAAATAACTACCTTATTACATAGAGTCCGTGCCAATGAATTGTAGATAGCAGAGCCGACATGTTTTTGTAGCCAATGTCGATGAAAACAACACAGGTTGAAAGTCATCATATTGTCCCAGGCAAATGTTGTGATGAAAATTTCAGAAGAATGGATGAGTCAAATAATATTACACAAATGCCACAATCAGCATAAAGTGGACACAGGATCATCAATATATGAAGATAAAAAATATTCCTTCTTTTTCAGTTCTTCTGGTGGAAAAATGAAAATTAACAAGCCCCAAAAATTTGCTTGATAAATAATTACATAGTCTCAACATTTAGTTTTAGCCTAATCAGTTAACAAAAGTACAACTACATAGAAAATTAGTTTGATACTCCAATTTGTTATGATAACGACCTTTAATTCCAAGGGGAAGACAATGCATAAAGCTTCTGTTATTTCTTAGCCAGAGTTAAAGAGGGTGTCATATGGTCTGCACAATAACCATCATTACTTGTTAGGATACCCATTATAGTTGGAGTGGAGGACTCGGGGTCATCCTAAAATAAAGCAGTTCAAAATCCCTGTCTTCAACAGGAATTGAACTCAGTACTCTTCCGTTTAAAAGCCAAGTGCTTAATCACAAAGCCTCTAACACCCCATGTTGTAATTAATATAAAAACTGCCAAATACTATATATTATTAAATTTATATTTATAGACCTTTTCATATACATTTGTATATAGAAGGTCTAAGGCTTAACAGTATATAGACTCTATTAGCATATATATATATATATTGTGTCAGACATTGTCAGGGTCCAGTTAATTTAATTTAGATCTTTCTATGATCAAAAAAAATATTTTAATTTAAAGCAAAAAAGACTACATAATTTTTTTTTTGAAATGCAGGGGTTATTTCAATAAGCTTTAAATCCCCAACCTACACATAGAATCATAGAACTTAATGCCATGAAAACAAAAATCTATAATTACTATAAATTTATATACTACTATAAGTATTTAGACAAACATCTCTTCTGCCAATTATGGGTGATATAATCTACTTTTTTGAATAGATAGCTAACTTTCGGACAGGTAGATCTAGATTCTAGGTACTGTTTTGACACAGTGTAGTTGAAGTTTTTCAGTCTATGTGTTCCTTTAGTGTCAGAGGTGAAACTTGTTAAATGTTAGCACAGACATACTGCAGGATAGCAGGGGATGGACACCAGATGGTGGCAGGTAAAGTTTGGACCCAGGACCATACCCTGTATACTTATACTTTACATAGTGAATGACCATTGAGTCAGTCAGTGTGCATACCAATCACCAGTTATCTAATCATGTAGCGAGGTGAAATTCCGGAAGTTCCTGTGTCCAAAAAATGACGTGAAATCTTCAGACAAGAGTTTTCCTTACTGCTACATAGGTCTTTGTTTAAAATCGATTATGCTGAGTATATGTAAAGTAAATTGTTTCAGGCGATTTTGATTGTAATTTTTAAATATTTTGTTATTTTCTGTCATTGCAACACCGCCATTTTTGTCCACACCTCTCTGACATTTCTTGTAGCTCTAGACCCAATAATTTGTTTATTTCATCAATATTTACATTATGAACAAGTGAAGTTCATAAATATAAATGAAATCAGATTTGTGAGCTAGAACTTTACTACTAATACTAGATCTCTACTAAAATAAGTAGATCTATCATCTACGAAACTCAATTCCAACTTTTGACCTGGGCGTGTGTCTCTTCTGGCTTAGCCAGCAAGACTCTTATGTCTTACTTGTTCCATGTCAACCAATGTTAGCTCTAAACGCCACCAAAAAAATCATAACTTTCAACTGTTAAACATATCTATCATAATTTATACACCATTGGAAAGTTCTTTTAAAGTATTTTAATGATGTATTAACAAAATATTGTATTTTCATAGATTTTTTTTTTTTCACCTCCCTAAATCATGGAATCTTCTATCAAGTATCATGATCAATCAATGATCTAGATTCATCATTTCTACTCCAGTCTTGACATAAGACATAGTGACTCCACTCACTCATCACTGACAGACACATATTATTGTCATGATATGATTGTTCAGTGTGTGCTCACTTCATTGACTTTTCTGTTCAACTGTTATCATCGTGACCATATGTTATAAAGTTAACTAAACAGGCACCGTGTCAGTTACTAAGTCACATTCACTGGACTCACTGTAGACTACTAACTAGAGAAGTGTAGATCTCTTATGAGATCATTTCTAATGTAAATTAAGTACAGATTAAATTTAAATGTAGCCGATATTTTAAAGAAAAAAACACCAAATATGTTTCTAGTCTCACCAGTTCTTTATCTGCATTCTCAGCTTTCAGTTTTCTCACGATTTCGCCTTGGAGTTTTATCTGTTCGTCAAGTTTTTTCTTATCTGTATCCGCCATTGTGGGAAAAAAAAGATCAAGCTTGAATAATACAGATTTGCAAAGATACAGGCTTACAACAGGCTATGTTAAAAGTCAAATTTTTTTTTTACAATATTATTCAATGGCAATATAGAATAGATCTAGAACCTAGATTAAATCTACAGTCTGTAAATCTCAATCTATGTTTTTTTTATTACATCTGGATAATTTATTAATAAAATATGAAAATAAAGTATTGCGCAAACAATCATAATGTTGTCAACTTCTAAAAAAATAGTAATTTGATTCGTATACTTTTCATATTTGTGAGACATTTGATTAATCCAAAATGGTAGCCCCCATCTTAGTTGGCATGCGTTGTTTTGAAATATGATGCAATATACTTGTAATGATTTCTTGTAAACAAAAGGCCTTTGTTAGAGCTAGATCTATATCTAATATGTTTTTGTTGAAAATGTCCTTTAATTTTTAAGTCTATATCTAAATATAGTCCACAGACTAGATTGTTACGATTGTATATTTAAAAAAATATCTAGATTTACTTGCATTATTTATAAAAATTAATATACTATAGTAAAATGTAGTTGCATCATTCATTCAATGATTCATGTAGAGATCTAGACTTTTTTCAAAAATCTAAAATTGAGTGCTAAATGTTTTAAATGGGAAATTTAATAGAAAAAAAAAAGGAATGAAACTGGGGAGATAATTTAAAATTTTGACTCTGACACAATACTACAATAGATTTTCTTTAAAAAGATCTGTTAGTGAAACTAGGTTTTATTATTCCTGAATGCCATTTTTAATATATATTTTTCAACATCTTGTTTAATTGTTACATTTTAATTTTATTAAGCTACATCAACACATTTGTGTACTGTGACAGGTTTATGCACCATATTGTTCAAAAATCTTTCCATATAAATTTGTTGTCACCATTCACCATATATATATATATATATATATCTCCATGTACAAAATTTGTAGAAAATGAAAAAAATTGTTTTTAACATTCTCAACACAAAAAGCAAAAGTTTGATTTTTTCTAGACCAAAAAAGTATTATGCATCATTACATAATGTCAGCAAATGTATTTTTCTATTTCCCAATACACCTCTTAGTTATATCAGAGTTCCAAAAGACTTGAAAATATCTAAGAAGTTGAGCGATTTTAAAATAAAATCAATCACCGGTGGATTCCAACGCAGACCAGAACTTTTAATCAACAGTTCCAAAACTCATCTGAATAAGTGTGTGACTAGTAACTCAACCTGCACTGGACACATCAGTAAAAGAAAGCTTATAAAAAATCAGCGAATTCAACATGAACTCATCTCAATGGCCTTAAAATTAAGTAATGATATTGTTAAGTGTAATACATCACATGTAGATTTCAATAGTCCAGCAAATGTAAATTTACTTCCTCTGATGGTTTTAGATGTAGGATGTGGTGACGGCATGAGCATGATGCCTCTCCTTAACTTAGGGCACCATTGTGTTGGTGTGGATATAAAGCTGCAGTCTCTTGTTGGTTTTAAAAATGATCTTGATGATAAGGAGTGTCTCCTAAATATACAAAACAATGTTTCTCTGTGGTCTCAAACAACAAGTGTTAATGCCAACACTAAATTAATTGGTAATGAAAAAGATAAACTAAATATGTGCAACAGTTCAATGTTTGACCTTGTCAGGTGGGATTTAAGGTATGGACTACCCTTTAAAGAAAACAGTTTTGACCTAGTGATCAGTGTTTCATTTCTTCAGTGGCTGTTTTATGGACCATGGCAAAAACAATTAGAGTCTTTCTTTGGTTCCTTAAGAAAAGTTGTGGCCCTTGAAGGCAAGACTGTAATACAGTTTTATCCAGCTTCAGTTAACCAAGTAGAAAATACTATAGACATTGCCATGAAATATTTCAAAGGCGTTCTTGTTGGGGATTACCCACATATAGATAGAGGAAGAAAGCTTTTTCTGATACTATTCTAACAATACATTTTTATATGAATAATAAACTTAATGTGTTTTGTATTTTGTTTGTGGTGTGTTGGCGATTACCCACATATAGATAGAGGAAGAAAGCTTTTTCTGATACTATTCTAACAATACATTTTTATATGAATAATAAACTTAATGTGTTTTGTATTTTGTTTGTGGTGTGTTGGGGATTACCCACATATAGATAGAGGAAGAAAGCTTTTTCTGATACTATTCTAACAATACATTTTTATATGAATAATAAACTTAATGTGTTTTGTATTTTGTTTGTGGTGTGTTGGCGATTACCCACATATAGATAGAGGAAGAAAGCTTTTTCTGATACTATTCTAACAATACATTTTTATATGAATAATAAACTTAATGTGTTTTGTATTTTGTTTGTGGTGTGTTTGTGTTTCTTTTAGATTAGATTTTCTACTATGCTTTAAACAAAACTATCCTCTATTCAGGGAATATCCTCTTATTTACCTGTACACAATTTGTTCAAAACAAAAAGTTTATATTCATTGATATTTTAAAATATATTCTGTTGCTTCTTTCCTAATAAAAAAAATTCAATCAACAGTAAATCTAAAATGGGGAGATACCCATAGGGAAAAGTTCTCATCATCTCAGCATGACACCTCTGTGGAAATGTCCACCAGGGAAAGCGAGTAGGCTAAGAGTGAGAGCAAACATAGTCTCCAGAAAGCTACCACATCTTATGCTCTAGCGAGCATACTTGCACGTGATGAGGATTGAAGAAAGCCTTACTAACCCTGTCCGATCTGTTGCAGCATTCCCCAGCAGGGACAATATGGGCGATGATGGCTCCTCCACAGAATGTGATGGTTCAGTATGGGAATATGAAGTTTGTTCCTTGTGTGCTTGGCCTCCATCCTTGTATGGGAAGGGTGAACACATTGAATTGGATCAAGGGACTGTGACAAATTCATGTGATTAAATGATCATCTAGTTGATGGAGTCATCCAGACAGAAGGGTTGGTAAAAAGCTAATCCTTCATCCTGGCCACAGGATAAAAGTCTTTCCTGTGTCAAAGGTTCATAAAAGGGATTTATCTCGAAACTTTTTTGGACAATTTGAAGAGGAGTATATACCTGCCTCCCAGCTCTTCATTGCATATCCAGCTTTTAAAACAGGATAAGGTCACAATATGCTAATATCTTTTTGCAGGTTTTCTTTATTTTAAAAATTTAACATCAAATTTTTATAATTAATAACTGTACTAAAATCGTAGTCTTTTACTTTCCCATGCGTTTTTTTTTCTTATGAGAACTTTTGCATGACTAGTTCTATAACAAAACTGAGTTCCATACGTCATAAACGAAATTAATTGCTTTGGTACAATTGCCTAGATAAATTGATTTGAAATACTAATTTGGAGACATTGTCGCGCCCCCCTTTTTTCCACCACTTTTTCTCTAAATCAGCTTTTTCTGACCTAAGGAAAAGAGACATGTTGACGGGAGAGGCGCGAAAGTGTTATTTGATTTCAAGGGACTTAATGTTATATTAACATTCTTTTAGTAAAACCATAATCATGAATATTGATCATGTAAAAATAACAATATTGGCCTACTAATATTATAAAATATTTATCGGTACATTAAAAGGAGTAGGTCTATTATTATATTTATTGGACGCATTAAAATTGACTCAAAACATTGTCTCCGTTGACGCCATCAAATTTCACCCACGTTTCTCACGGCCATAGAGCGCCTAACCATCGTTCTATTGACGTCTTTTGTTGGACCAAAACAGGCCTGCTACAGGGAGTCCGGGTTTACTGGACAATCACGTCAAATAATAGGCACATCGATTTTTTCCTCATACGGTACGTCAGTATCGGCCCGTGCCTCTCCCCAGCTCAGTTAAGTATACTAAATTTCACTCGCAGTAAATGCATCTGAGCAGTGCAGAATGCAAGAAATTGCTTGGTGGGGACCTTATAGCACTCCCCTAGACCCGCTGTCTAAAACAAACTCGGAATATTTTTTTTTTTGCTTGGGGTAGGATGTCACCAGTAAAGGGTTGAGAAGAACTGCTCTTAATTTTAATATTGGCCTCTCACATTAACTCTTTCTCTCCGTAATTATTTACCACATTCTAGTGGAATCAACGTTGGTATCGTCAGTTAGGAGAGAAAGAGTTAAGTATCTTTATATTTAATTTAAAGTTTGCTGTTTCTGTAGCAATTTAGTTTTTTTCAGGGTAGGGTCGCTAGCCCCACGCCATACCCCTCTCCTTTCTCATGGAGCCAGCAGATATTGGAGGTCAATACGAGGAAAACGCACAAAGGAACGTCCTCGTATAACTTGGTGCCATACTTTCATGGAGGACCTCACATCAGATGGGAAGAGGCTCCATTCATTGCCGATGACATCTTCGTGGAGACAGCTTGCCGCCCAATGCGCCGAAGGGTCTTCATCAGATAGGTCCTCCTCTTTTATAGGCCTACATTGCACTTGCCGTAAAACCTATAGAAAAAAATAGCTTGTATGCCTACAATGTTCAGAACCCATCTATAGCATTTTTAAAAAGAGGTTCTGCTTTTACCTAAGCTCAGCGCTGTACTTCTGCTCCAACAATAGGCTACATTTCTGCAGCTCAAAATGCAGCATGTCCCGTAATTAGTAAAAAGTAAAGTTCCCCTTTTAAACCTTGTAGTCTATAGGGCAGATGATGTAAAGGTCATCTGTTTTCTATGGCCAACGGTTAACGAGGGTGTCATGTGGCCAGCACAACGGCCGACCGCCTTTACTTTTCCCTAACTAATGTCAGGTACCCATTAGAGCTGGGTGGACCATATTGAAAGACACCCCAAAAGTACAATTTTTTGTCTATATATTTATGGAGATTTTTATGATTTTCAAAAGATTTTAATAATTTCCGTTCGTATATTTTGCAATTTCAGGAGAATCAGGAGGCCGTTGTAAATCTGTTATAAGTTATAAAATGGTTTAGTTTAATAATTTACACCTAGAATTAGCGTGGGTTCTATGAAAGTGCAGGGCCCACTGCGGTCGCATAGGTTGCACTGGCCTAAGCCCGGCCCTGCAAAATAGCGGCGTATGCTACGCCCTAGCTGGGTCGACTATAGTGTCTAATAAAGAAGAAGGCAGCACTGAGAAGGACACTGATGAAAATATAGCACCCGTACGTCTGTAGGCCAAGTGGACGTGATTGTCGTAAAATGATCTTATTGCAGACTTAATTTGTTATATTTTTTTTTGTATAAAGCTTATATCAACTCTCTAAATCTGGGTGGAATCTTGCACGCGTTATTTCCCCCCGTTCTCGGATCAAGTTAAAACGTTGCACAGTTATTACCATTGGTCGATGACAACACAGGAATAAATAAACAAATTAACTTTTTTTTTATGAATTAGTTGAAATCAATAAACTTTTTATACAGAATTGTATTAAGCTAAGGGAAGATGTCTTGAGCCGAGAATTAGGTCGTTCGCTGAAACAATATAAAATCTTTTTTTAAATAAGTTCTTGTATATATCAGTGGCAAGCGTCGGCTTTCTATCACCGAAACTTCAGACGCCGAGTTCAAATTCCAATTCAGACTCGAACAATTAAAAAAAAAAAAAAAAAGGTTACAAAGATAGTTTGTGTGGAAACACAAACTGAAAATCGGCCCCTGAAGTTGTTCACCCAGGCAGGTAAAAAGGCAGGTTTCAATATTTCAGAATGAAATTCTATCAAAGACAAATGACAGAGAAGAACTGACAAAATATAGATGTGAACCTGGCCTAACTGATGACTTATAATGAATATCTAATTGTTTTGTAAAGGGTCAATCTCTTAATTAATTATTCCTCAAGAAAAAAACATTTCCGTAAAAAAAAAATTTTTTTTTTTCCTTTGGTTAAGTGCTCTACAGCAGTGATGCCCAACCTTATTCAGCCAGCGGGCCATTTATTTTTCGAAAATCGTGCCGCTGGGCACATCAAGTCTGAGTGGGCTACTGAAACTAGAAATGTAGGTGTTCCTCCGTGAGACAATTAAGTAACATGGGTCTCGCCCTATTCATCAGTCAAAAGTTTAGCCCTCACTAATAATGCTTGTAATTGCTGTGATCATCGCGCTTGTTTCTGGAGATTTAGAAAAGTTTCTGCAGGTAGCCTTGAGTGGAAATCAATTGTCTGCATCACTTGTAATTTGACAAGGAGTTTGTAAGTCAGTCCATTCAAGTTGCAGCTCCATCTGGGCACTTGACACACAGGCCGTAGAGGAATTTTCGAAACGACGGATCATCATAACATGGTCCAGACTGAACAGCTTGCCACATAGATTTTGTTGGTGAATTCTTTAATGAAGTGCCATTTGACTCAACAATTTTCCTAAGAACTCTTGCTGTCAACCATACTTGTGGCACCTTCAGTAGTCATTTCAACTCATTTCTTCCAAGAAAAGAAAGATCCTCTGTAATGGTTGTAACCTCTTTGATCAAGACTTCGCCAGTGGTGGTCCCATGTATGCCCCCCCCCCTCCCCCCCCCCCCCCCATGGCTATTAACTTCTCTGATTTGAAAACTGTTGTTTGTACCGCGAATACAAAAAAAGATTTTTAGCGGTATCAATATGTCGGTGGACTCTTCAGCGACAATAAAAAAAAATAAATTTTGAAATCTCCTTTGTCTGTTAGTTTTGAATGGACATATTTACCCATATCTTTCACTTTCCTTATAATTTTCATGAGAAAGGTTAAAAGCTTCAATACAATTCTACTTTTAAGTACTCATTTCTTCCATCAGTGCAACTAAGTACCGGTACTTTTTTACGCATTTGCCGTGGGAAAATGGCTTCATGTCTCTAAGTACAATGTGAACAATTCTTTAGCTAGCTAGCCTTACAGCAGATTCATTTTCTGGTCTTTTTTTTTTGTATCCTCCACTCTAGGTGTAATCTAACAATGATGTTCCAAACCAAGTATGCAGTCTTATTTTTATTTATTTGTTTGGTTTCATGTAGTTGTTTAATGTTTAATATGTTGTTTAAAAAGAGACTCCTTTTGTTCACGAAACAAATATGTTGGCTTATTATCAATACTAAGTAGTCCATTTACTCTAGAGAAAGACGTTTTTTTTTCAAACTTATATTTTTTTAAATATTTTTTTTTGTGTGGAGAGGGTATTTTCTACAATTTGTGCCAAAGTTTCGATAGAACAACTTCGTGGGCCGGATATGGCCCCCATTTTGGGCACCACTGCTCTATAGTGTTCATGTGATATTACAGCTCACGCGATAATATAAAAACGAATTATTTATTGTTGTTTTAAATTATGACCAACTTATATGAATACTAAATATATTTTTTCTCTTGAAAAAAATAGTGAACATTTTTTGTGTGCAAATATATTTTACTTAGTATAATAGAGCTTACATAACTTAACAATACAAATGTAAAAATATTTTTTTACAAAAAATCTACAATAGGTTAAAAATATGGTAGGTTGTGGACTCCCTAACAAAGAGCCTCTCGTGTTTGTTACTATTAATAGTGAATAGTTGTAAAAGTGGTGCATTGTTATGAAAACAAAACTGATTGCATAAGTCATTTTAAAAAATAGATTTTTCGATTTCAGAAAAGAAAAAAGTAGCCGTTGCATCAGAACTTTGAATGGTCTAAAATATTATGATGTCGGATTTTCACTATCTTTTCTAGTTTACGAGATCTAAACGGGACGGACGGACAGACAGGCCACGCAAAACTAATAGCGTCTTTTCCCCTTTCGGGGGCAGCTAAAAAAGAATAACAATAATAAATTTGAGCGATTGAAATATTTTTATCAATTATTTTATATATAGTGCGCAACTTTTTAGCCGAAAATAATCGCGTTTTGAAATTTCTTCTTCAAAATGTTTTTAGTCAATATTGTTGCTGACGCCTCTGGCGAAAACGGTAGGGCTATAGATATAGATTTTTAAAAGTATTTTTTGAAGACGAAACATCTCTTAGAATTAGATCTAGTACTTATTTCTAGTTTTTGTGTAAGGCAGCGGTTCTCAACCATTTTAGCTTGGCGACCCCTTTTTACAATTCCTCACTTATTCGCGACCCCCAACATTAAATTATTTTCGTTTATAACTATGATGTTACAAAATATTAATTGGAGGCCTAATGTAAATATCTGATTTGCAATGCCAAAGCTTATTGTTATACATTCTTGAAATATATATTTCTCCTGATTAACAATTACAAATCAATGAAATAATGTCTTTTTGACGTATCTCTTTTTACGTTGGTATTTCCTAGTCACATTCCACACACAGGTGACAATTTTCTGTATTTAAGTTGGATAACTAACAGGCTGTTGTTTCAAGAAATAAATACCGTATATTATTGCTAATGGAAGAAGGTACAACATAGACAAATAGAAACATGGCTGCAAACGCTTGATCCAGAAGTGGGTAGGCTTGATTAAAGAGAAAAGTTTCACAGTGAAATTATTTATGTCTCCTAAAAATCTTTAACTTTGACTTTCAAATGGATTTCTGGCAAGTGCAATGAGATGTTGAGTAGATTTGGAAAATATGAGGAAATTTTGTCTGCAGACATGCGCAAATGTTCTTTCACAGAAATTATCATTTTATCTGTTTGCCAGGTTCAAAATCATTTCCCTCATAGACAGCAGATACGATTGGAAGCATATAAATATTATTTTCGTTACAAGTGACATACTCCCCCCCCCCCCCCTGCTTTAACTAATGGGGCAGGCATAGAAAACAATGGTGCATATCTTACAAGTGTGTCCAATAGCTGCGTAGAGACAACTGAAGGGTCACATGAACTGAATGGAGGAGTTACAAGAAACTACCTTAGCAGAGCATTTCGGGAAGCTCATGCTTTCCTCCCCTGCTACCATTTGGAGTTCCTCCAATTTTAATGTTATCCAATGTGTTATGGATTTCTAAAAAAGTTTACGTATTCAATTTTATGGATGCCTTATTCAACCTTTTTTAAAACGTACAATGTTTCGTTCATATATTACGGATTTACATATTTATATGTTGCATAATCGATAATGGCCCATTCTTAGTTTCAGGGGTCGGCAACCTGCGGCTCGCGAGCCACTTGTGGCTCGTTAGTTCCATACTCAAACATTATTTATTTTATCGAAAAATAAATTAATCGTTTAACTAACATTAGGCACCGATTCTGTCTCTCAGCCACTTATACTCGCTTTTCACCGCACCCTCTCCCCATGTCTTCAAATGTAACATATTTGCAGGTGAAAGATATTCAACCTTCTTCAACTAGCCAGAAGTATGAAAGGAAAAAAATAAAGGAGAATCTACGATTCTTCACGAATTTTCTATAACAAGAAGCGCTTGTCAAAAGCACTCTACCATCATCAGTTTAAAGAATTCTTCAACGAAATGGAGACTCAGTATTCCGACCTTCTTCTTCCCAATAAAGTGCGATGGCTTTCTACGGGTATGGTGTTGAAACTTCCAGGTTTGTGCTTGAATGAAATAAATACATTCCTAATTGAGAAAGGTATTAATCACCTAGAATTAGAGAACGACAAATGGTTGCAATAATGTTACTTTATGATGGATATATAAGCAAAAGTAAAGGGGATGAATCTAAAACTACATGAAAATAGTGTTTTGATAGAAGATAAGAGCGGTGGCTGAGCTTGGCTTCAGAACCGAGGTCCCGAGTTAGAATCTTGGCGAAGACTGTGATTTTTAATCACTGGATATTTTTTGGCGCTTCTAAATCCACCCATCTCTAATGGGTACCTGACATTAGTTGGGGAAAGTAAAGGCAATTGGTCGTTGTGCATGACACCCTTGGTAACCGTGGACCACAGAAAGAGATGACCTTTACATCATCTGCCCTATAGATCTCAAGGTCTGAAAGGGAAGCTTTATTTTACTTATTCATAGCGGTAAATGGCTTCATTTCCACTTTCTAAAGCAATATCGCGATAAAACCTGTGAAACTGTTGATTGGAATTACTTAAGCACAGTTATTTAAAAAGAATACAGATTAATTTGATGAGAGATTTGAGCATTTCAAAACCAACAAAAACATTATAGCACTCATAGTAAATTCCCTCAACACAAACAGTAACGAAATCGATATTGAGCTATTTGGTATTGATACTGGACTTTAAAAAGTAAAGCTTTTGGAGCGAATTCTGCAGATTCGAAAAGCAAGTTTGAAAAGTTGGAGGTCCAGAAATGTATGTAAGTAACGCAACAAAATTGGAAACTTTCAAAGAAATAACGCGATATGGGGCACTTATATTCGACTTAGCCTATATTCTACGCATGGAACTGTCTTCCAGATTGCTACAGTGAAGTGAAAAGGTTGGCCATTGGAGTGCTGACTATATTCGGATCGACATTTTCATGCGAGCAAGCGTTCTCTTGCATGAATATAATTAAACATTAAGTAAGATGCCAATTAACAAATGAAAATTTAGAGTCGTGTTTGAAACTAAAAACAAGTGTTGAGACAAATGTATTCAAACTTTCTAAAACCAAAGCCATCGCTCACATTGAATTTGTTTGCTCAATTGTTTTGTTATTTAAGTACAAGTTAGTGTTGTATGTAAATGTTTAATTCTTTTAATTTATTTACTTATATAATGAGTATTTAACTAATAATGCCATATATATATATTATCTAATTTGTTGTGAAAAACACTAGTCATATATAAATAAATAGATATTTTTTCTTTTGAATAAATAGATTTATTTTTATTTATCAAAAAAACTTTATTTATGCTAGTAGTGCTACTATTTATAGTTGGCAGGAAAAAAAAAATTGTGGCTCTTTAAAAACTTTAAAATTTTGTAAATTGTAATTTTTGGCTCTTCCGACTCAAAAAGGTTGCAGAACCCTGCTCTAGGATATCTGTTTCAAAATGTCTGACGCGGAAGGAGATGATGTCCAAACCTCAACCCCAAGTGGTGCCAAAGATTCCAGTGCTCCTATGGATACATATGAGGCTTTGAAAGAAGTTCTTAAAACAGCTTTAATACATGTTGGCTTATGTAGAGGTGTTAAAGAAGTCACAAAAGCATTAGACAAACGACAGGCTCATTTGTGTGTGTTAGCTAATAGTGTTGATGAACCATTGTATACCAAGCTTATTGAAGCTTTATGTGCAGACCATGGAATCAATCCTCTGAAGGTAGATGATGCCAAGAAATTGGGTGAATGGGCTTGCCTCTGCAAATTAGATAAAGAAGGCAAAGCAAGAAAAGTCAATGCATGTGGCGTGGGGCTGTAGTTGTTAAGGATTATGGTAAAGATTCTCAGGCTCTCGATATTGTCAAGAATTATTTCAAATCCCAGTAAAAAATAATGTCATTTGGAAAATTATATATATATATCATGGGCGTAGCCAGGATATTTTTTCGGGGGATGGGGTTTGGGGGGGGGGTTATATATGTGTGTGTACAGAATTAATCTTTATTACATTCTGACTCTTTCGGAAGACGTTTATTGTTTATTGTAGATTCCCCGCCCTTGCCAGCAAGGGTGTCTGGGGGAGCTCGCAGCTTTCCCCCAGCGCGGGGCGAAGCCCCGCCGCCGAGTACTATTTCTGGTATTGAAAGCCAACAAAATGCATATTCTGGGGTATCTACAGTGCATTATCTTGCTATTAAAAAGTTTTATTTCAAAAACCTAATGTGCTATTCTTATTGACTTAGACCCTCTCGCACCGTTCGGCGCATTTTCCGGCAAGCTGTTTCCGCAACTCTTATTTTGCGTAATTCATTTTGTCGGAGAACATGTCCCGCAAAACCTCATGCGACGCTCTGTCACAACCTTACTAAGGATTCGACTCCCAGTTCGGCATATGATTTCTTTGATTTAGACCCGATCTCTATGACTGACTCCTAAAATCTATCTTAGTCATCTTTGTTGAGCCACATTTAATGTTTTTCAATTTCGACAGAAGACTATTCACACTTTATTAATGGAGCCCAAGCCACTGGTAGAAATTTGTAACCTTTCTTGACTACGCTCTTGGAATTACATGCCTGTATTTTATTTCGCTTTAGATTTTATATCGAAAAGGAAAGTTTTTTCGTCAAATCATCAATTGAGTTTTTTTTTTTTTTTTAACTCACAACCCAATTTAGCTACGATCATAGAATTTGGTGACTGTAGTTTGCTTTAAAATAATATTGAAGAGAGAGGTTTTCAACTCTAAACGCTCTGTAGGGGAATTTAAAACTCAAAACCATCTGGAGGGGTTTTAAACTTTAAAGAAAAAGCCATTTGGAGAAGGGGGATTTAAACTCAAAACGCTCATATATTTTATAGTGTGTAATTTGCTGCTTTTTTTTTTATATTGAAGAGATACTTCAAACCCCAACTGGAGCGGGGGGGGGGGGGGGGTAAACTCAAAACCCCTTTGGATACGCTCATAGAATTTTTAGCGTGTAATTTGTTTTTTTTATATTGAAGAGGGGGTTTATCGTAAATTTTGGAGGGGGTTTGGCTGTGCTGTGGTAAGTGATGATTTAGTATTAAAATCTCACCTAAAATAAACAAAATGAAAGCAAAAATCAGTCACTTAATTCCCGGGGGGGGGGGGGGGTTGAACCCCAAGAACCCCCCCCCCCCCCACGGCTACGCCCATGATATATATATATAATGAATAACACTTTGACTTTTCTTTTAGTTAACAAACGATATGCATTAATCTGCATTAATTTAAACATATACAAATATATCTGCTGGACAATCAAAATGTTCGAACAAATTCTGATTCAGTTGTCTGCAGCATCTTTCCTCGAATAACAATATATTTAGTAAATTTCAACGGACAAAAATTGATATGACAAGTTTTTCATGTTAGAATGGACAAAATCCTTATTTTCGATAAACATAAGCGACACCCAAGGGGGTCGAGATCCACAGTTTGAAAAACCCCTGGTGTAAGGTACAATGTTTGCCTGATTGGCGTTTAAAAAAAATTACAGACACTTTCTTTAATTGAACAAGAAACGTATTTGCAGTTTTAGTTTCAAATATTTAAATTGATTATACACATGGATCTCGATTTTAGTATATTATATTTGCATTTAAAAACGTAAGAAGCTTGTCATTAAACATTTTAGGCGTCTAAAACTTTTCATTATAAAATATTGGTAGCTGCAATCTACTGTTTTTTTTTTTGGCCAATCAGAGCGGCGGGTGTTTTAAAGAGTTGTAAAATGAGTCATAACAAAAGGTAAATACGGTATATTGTTTGTGTGCGACATTTGAATGTGGCGATACGCGAATTTTTTAAAGTGGAATATCTTAATATTAATAAACCAAGATCAATAGATCTAGACTAGGGTAATTATGTTAGACTAGATCTAATTGTCATACAAATTATTTAAGTTCTGGATCCAGTCTAAATCTTTTTTTTTTCAAATTTAAATTATATGTTTAAATAGATCTAGATGTAGGTCAATGTATTGTAATGTTAAATGTAGGTGTAGGTCTAGCTAGACTCTAGAGTAGATAAGTTTAACAAATTGAAGTTAAAAGGACTCATTGACCCGAAGGAGTCGGACTCGGCCAGCCCAGGCTCAGCTGGCATCTCTTTATCAGATTCAGGTGTGTTAGGTCTAGATCTAGTAGATCTATAATCATAATAATGTCCTGTAGACTGTAGATCTAGATATTTAAGTAGACGCCTCCTTTTATTAATCAAGTGACACAAAATGACACATGTCTGTAATTGTAATCACAGTCAGTAATATTATTAGTCTTAGAACTCTACACTCTAGAATAGATTATAAATATAATATTATTTTTATTTATATAGATCTAGATAAAATAATAGATATACACTTTTTACAGTCTGAGATACTAGTAAAAGTAGTAATTTAGTAGTATAATTATAATATAATAAGTATTATAATAATACTAATAATTATGGCTTTATGCAGACTTAGACTACTTAGAGAGTCTAGATACATTATCATTATGATTATAATATTTAAAATTATATAGATCTAAATCTAATTAGACTATAATAAAAATACTAATTATAGCATATCTAAATCTATGTTTAACAATCTGTCTGACACTCCATATAATAGATTTATTAAACCTATAATAAATTATAATAAAAATAAAGTAGTTCTATATGATGCCTCCATTATTCATCTCTACAAGTGGAAGGGAAATAGACAACTTTATTAATGGCATATCCCACCTATCCATTACATAAACTCATACTGGCAAAATCCTTGCTAAGGTCAAAGGTGCTGCTAAACAGACAACACCACCACCAAGCTGGCTTGCTTCTGGAGATTCTTTTGTGGTCTTTGGCAAATCATGTAAAATTTGGCTGCCCAGAACAATTCATAATAATGGTGCGAGAGTCCAAGACAACAGAGACTACTCTTGAAACCTTTTTCTGTCCCAAACAGAGTGAAGCAGGCCTGTGTGCTGGCTCCAACAATATTTAGCTTAATGCTCACCGCTAAGCTGAAAGATGTCTTTCTCAAAGAAAGCAATAGAGTTGACATTTAAGATATTGCACTGACACAAATCTGTTCATTTTTCAAAGACTTCAGTAAAATATATAATTGCTTCAGAGACCTGCTATTTGCAAATGACTGCCCTGAATGTCTCAAATGAAAAAGACCTTCAAAAGAGCTTGTCCCTCTTTTCCAATGCCTGCAAAAATTTTGGCCTCTGCATCAATGTTAAAAAGACAGAAGTGTTGTACCAACCTCTCCAAAAAATTTGTCACAGAACCAGACATTTTCATAGATGGCCAAAAAGTAGCAAATGTTAAAAAGTTTGTCTATATGGGAAGTACCATATCTGCAAATGCCAAACTAGATGATGAGGTAATCTCTTGTGTCAGGGCTTATTTTGACAGACTTCAGGAACAAGTATGGCAATGGATTAAAGTCGGCATATAATCTAAAAAACTGACTGAAAGTCTTTAAACAGTGCTCTAGTCCTCCCTTCACTTATATATGCTTCAGAGTCCTGGAAATTACATTCTTGTCACATTAAAAAAAGCTTATAAAACTCCTTCCATCTACACTGTTTTAATGGGAGCTGTATGGGGTCAACACAGGTGATACAAAGACACCCTTGACAGCTCCCTCAAGGAATGTGATTTTGACATTGAAGGCTGGGAAAAACTAGCACTTAATGGCTCTTTGTGGCTTGAAGCCATGAGTATCGAGAGTTTCAATATATATGAGGCAAGAAGAGTGACCAGCATGAAATAACACATAGCCAGCAAAAAGCAGAAGCAGGACTATCTGCATTAGGCCCAACTTTCCTATATACAATGTGTGTGGCCAGCTTTTTAAAGAGAGGATTGGACTTTTACAGTCATCTTCAAGCTCATAGGAAATGAGAAATGTGCTCATCTTTGATGACGAAGGAGGAGCTAATATATTATATATAATATAGATTTAGTTAAGACATGATATTGATTTTGAATTCTTGGGATTTAGATGTGAGTTTTGATTTTTAGATCCTATAATGACATAGTATCATCATATAGAGCTGTCTAGAAGAGATCAATTCCATAGAGACATTCTAAATTTTATAGATCACCTTAGCCTTGACTATTAACCTGAAATGACAGTTCTTTGGTTGTGCGGCATGCGCATTGGATGCCCACTGCATCTCCTGTCGTCCTGCAGGAGGTTTGGGCTAGGAAATAGTTTATCTTCAACTCTGCAGAACATTTACAATTTAATGACATTCAATGATAGATGACATTGTGTACAAAGAATTGAACGATACATTTTTAAATTAAAGTCTTAATTAATCTTAATTTAAAGCCCTCTAGCAGCAACTGTTGCTTCAGGAAATCTATATTGCAGTGCGACAAGATTCCTTTCGCATACATCACAAGTATTTTTCAATATGTTTGTCAAGACTATAGATATTACATGCTGGAAGGATTTACTGTCATTTAGAACTACACCAAACTTAACCAAAAAAAAAAACAAACTTTGGTGACTATTTTACCTAATAAATTACTGACTTTCCTTCAGACAATCTAGTTTTGCATCTTGATTAAAGACTTAGAAGCCATTATAGGTTTTCCTGGCTGATTCATGCAACCTGTTGTATGCTATAATGGCACTAGGGAAGCATTCATACTTATATGAATTTAACCTAGTATATGAAATAAGAAATGAGCCTTTATAGAAATTTTTAGCAAAATGCTCAAGTTGGAAATATGAAAAGTTGCTGTGTACAGTTTCAGGACTACATTTATAAGTGATCAAGCAACACACTTTGGCTGTATGGAAGAGAATGTTTTGTCTTGTATTTTATACTTTTAAAAACAGATTAATAATCCATTAATGTATGATTTATAAATGCACATATATATATTATATATTTTTTTTTGGTCTTCTTTCCAAGATAATTATTCTTTATGTGCTGTGAAGTGCTAATGCTGACACATTCTAAAAATGCGACCCACTGGTGTAGGAAATACTACAGTATCATCACAGCAACTTGAGCATCAATTGGATGGGTGTGATCCAATATCATGTATATTGTATTCACACTCACCATCTATTCAAGTCTACTATGCTCTTCGAAGTCGTTTGGAAAATAGTTCAGAAGCATGGCTTCAGGTATACAGCTTTAGAAACACTTAGTTAGGGGTTATTTTTTATTTTTACGTTAAGTGAAACGTCAAATATATTCTTTAAACCAATATAGATTCTTGAACCTAAAAACAGCATTAAATTTTCCCCTAGAATTAGAATAATGCCTACTCACACTCTTTGAATGCCCCAACTTGATTCACCACAGACCCTATTACCGCAACAACCCAGCATAAACACTTCTCTTTATGGCAGTACAGAACAATTTAAAAAAAACAACAACAAATCAGCATGCTGTTTTTACTTGGCTTAGACTACAAAAGAGCTTACAGCTGCAAAAAGCTGGCTAGTTTAAGAAGATGAAAGAATAAAGACATTTTTGTTAGTAAATTTCAATAGAAATAACAAATTAATCATTGTAAGTTACAATGCAAGTTTGAATTGTATTTTAACTGAAATTTGCTCTGTATGTCTTTTTTACCATAGGACTTGGGCTGTTAAATAAAAATGTTAAATCGTATCATTTTAAGGACCTTTTTGGATTCACTTTTAAATCATGCAGGAATTCGTTTCTCTGGATGGACTGGACAGTTTACTTGACTCCCTGGGACACATGATTGGTTCCAAATATTCAGGCTTCACAGATGCAATTTTGCAGATTGACTGCCTATCCTGTATAAGAGCTGTACTCAATTCTCGTGTTGGCATGGACACAATAGTCAATAGCACAGATGGAATTTACAAACTTCTGAAAGGTGGACTGTTTTATCATGCTTAACAGTAAACAAAATTACATTAGTAATGGCAGCTTCTGATTTAAGACAATGGGTAGCTGATGGAGTATACCAATTCATTTGCACAATAATTCTGATTGCTCTATTTGGCAAAAAAAAAAAAAGAAATATTTTAGAGAGGCCATCATCATCAAACTCCATTTCAGTTGAGGGCCGAGAGGTTCAAATCCCTAATTCTAGCCGAGGACAAAAACCCTACTGTTATGCGTAGTGCATGTAGAGAGCCCATGAGGTTTCTTATCTATCTCCTTCACTAAAACTTCCCCATGGGGGTCATGAGATTAAAAAAAGGCATTTAAAATTATAAATTGGATGTCTATGATTAAAAATTGGGTGGGGGACTGCTTGATTGGAATATTATACAATAATTATCTCAGTAATACTTTGCCTTTAAGTTAGTAAAATCTAACTGTGGTATTTATTTTTCTTAAAAATAAATAACACAAAAGAAAAACACTGCTTTTTTGCAGTTTTGCTTTTTTATTGTTAAAAAATAAATCTATTTCAAAAGTTATTTTTCTAATATTGTATTCGATGTTACATGATATATATATTTTGTTTATTTATACACATTACAAAGCTAAAAAAATTGCTGTCTCTCTAGACCCAGTAAATAAATCTTTTTTTTTTTTTTTTTTTTTTTGGCTTTCCAAAAATTTTTCCCCTGAGTTAGTTCATTCAGTAGTTTTATTAAGTACTTTCCTTGTCTAATAAAATATAGCCAATTGTTTTGAGAATATAGATTTGATTTATTTTGAACATTTCTTTTTGTAGGATTTGATTTGGCCAACACACTCCCACGCAAACATGTTGTAGAAATCCTGTCAGCTATATGTGTTTATAATAAACTAGCCTATAGACGACTATTAGATGCATTGGATCAATATAAAGTAAGTCTATGATTGACTTTCTTTACATCTCTAGTTCTATTATATATGATTTATAAAAGTTTTAGTGTCTTTAAATGTTAATATAATTAATTGTAATACACAATTTTAATATATACTTTAAGAATTTAATTTTTTAAAATTTAATTTTGTAATGCCTATGTCTTTAATAGTAATAGTTTCTTTTTAAATGGAAACTCCAATGGTATTTCAAATTTGAGTTATTGACATATAAATTCTGCATAAAAAGTTTTAATAGTAAACATTATACAATTTTTTTATAGAGTCATGACAGGATTATATGACATTTTGTTTTTAGGATATGTCTACGTCAATCCCCTCAACAATACTGAAAGCAAATCTAGATATAACCAATTGCATTGCTTCATTCTTTTATTGGCCTAGTGACGGCCTAGTCCATAGTCTATGATAGTCATTGGTACAGTTATATAGATATCTAAAAGCATTAGTATAACCAACTCGAGAAAAAAAACACTTAACATTCTCATCCACACCCCTCCCTGCCCAAAAAAAGGTAAATAGACTGTGAGTTTGACTGATTCTAACATGGTTCCTTCAGGCTTAGACTTTTTAAGCATATGTGTATTTGTCATGAAAAAGACCATTGCACGTTTTTTCCTTGGGTCTTAGGCAATAGTGTTTTTTGTTTGTTAATGAACCTCATTCACCAATCGTAAACAAACAACATTTAGCCACGTGGTGCTTTATCTCTTCTATATAATTTACGATCTCATGTTAATTCATGATGGTTGTCATGTGACATTTTTTTTCATTGTTTTATCAATAAGATCACGTGACTAAATGTTGTGTGTTTACGATTGGTGAATGAGGTCCATTGGACAGGTGAGAAAATATCACAGTGACAGGGTTAGTCAAGCATGTAGTTCTACCCTTACACTAGTTACATAGATTAAATGTTTTTTAGCACATATTTTATTTTTTTTTGCTTACTAAATCTAGATCTAACTGCATAGACCTAGATCTATTTTCATTTACAATATTTTGAACTTTACTGTATGGCTTTCCGCTAATCATTACTTCAATAGAATTTTAAACAAATGAATGTCACCACTTTTGTAAAGATTTTAATTGAAGGGGCAAAAATAAATATATATATACATGCAGATACATGGTGCTGAAGAGTATAATAGACACTAGTCTGTATTACCAAGATGTTGGTCTAGATCAGCGGTTCTCAACCTTTTATGCTCGGTGACCTTTTTTTACAATACCCCACTTACCCGTGACCCTCCACCCCACCCCACAGCAATTGAAGAATAGACAATAACAATCCATTTTTTCAATGGTCTTTTGCGAACCCTTGTGAATCGTCAATCGACAACCAAGGGGGTCGCGACCCACAGGTTGAGAACCCCTGGTCTAGATCTACTTAATGCCTTAAGATAACCAACTCTACGGAAAAAAAAAACTAGCCTTTTTCATCCACACCCCTCCCTGCCCAAAATGTAGTTATGTGGCTGATGTTAACAAACTGGTCAGATTTTTGACGTCACATAAAAAGACAGCAAAATCTGATTATTTCGTATGCACAGCAAATAAAAAAAAACATAAATTACTAACTTATTATTGAAAATAAAATGAAAAGACTAATATATTCTTCATCTGTAAATGAAAACACATGTCAAAACCATCAGAGTTTCCCTTTAAACAAAGATTTCTTCTTAGGCTTCAATTTGTGTAGGTATAAACATTAGAATAGAATTAGTAAATTTATGATTTATTGTTGCTTTTTTTTTCCTTGTAGAAATCCAGGCATTTGTACCACAGATTCAGTTTTGTAGTTAATGAACTGAAAGCTGCTGAGACATTGCCCCACAAGACAGCAGTACTGACATTCATCAATGCTATCATCAATTCAACTGGTGATCGCTTTCAGAGATGCAGAATTCGCAATGAATTTATTGGTAATTTTTTCTTAGTTTGTTGAAAGAATTTTCTATTTAATTTTCAAACAGCAATATTTTAGCCACCCTCAAAGCAAAAAGCCACTAACGGTTTTGTCGTCTCCTTGTCAAATTTATATCTGAAAAAATTAAAAATACATTTAATATTGGATTGTCTGTATCATGCTCTAATAATGCACAACTGCTAATTTTGGTCTTTTAAAAGTAAATTGTCTGTTCTATTTACGTAGATGTTTTTGTTGTGTTGTCTTTATATGAGAAAAGAGTCCTTGTTATCACAACTTCCATAAGGATCAATAAAGCAGTCTTAGTCTTAAATCTTTTTTTTTTTTTATTCAATGTGCATATTTTTTAATAAACATACACCAGTTGTAGAACAAGATTTATAAGCACTATATGCATATCATGGTGGTGCTTGGCTTCTGAACCAGGGTTCATAGGTTCGAAGGTTGGGATTTTTAATTTCGGGATATTTAGGGCTCCAATCAGCTCTAATGGGTACCTGACAGTAGTAGGGGAAAAGTAAAGGTGGTTGGTCATTGTGCTGACCACATGACACCCTCATTAACCATGGGCCACAGAAACATGACCTTTCCTCTTGCAATTTCAAGACAACACTTCTTCTTCTAGCCAGCTTTATTGCTGCTGAGCTGTGAGCTCTTTTGCAGACTGTGCCAAGGAAAAAAAGTGTGCTGTTTAAAGACATAACACAAAAGTGTAGCTATTTATTCAAGTTTTTTTTTAGTTACACATTTTAATTACTTTTTTATAGGCTTGTCATTACTTGATGTGTTGTCCTTCCTTCAGCGAGAAGATACTGATGAAGACCTGTATACACAATTACAAGTAAGTATTATTACAGAATGTTTGCTGAAGAGCACAAATCTTTCACCCAAAGCAAACAACAAAGAAAAAAATGACTTTATTAAAGTAGACACACTTTTTATTTATTTATTTTTTGTTTTTCAGACATTCATTGAAAAAAAACATGAAGATGAAACAAGTCTAGATATCAATTCAAATGTAGACCTAAGTAGCCCACAGGACTTGGCTGATGCTATACAAAGTAGAGTGAGTTAAAACATAAAATCAGTAGGACGTAATCATCCTTTTTTTTTTTTTTTTTTTTTTTTTTTTTTTTTTTTGAGGTAACGATGATTTTTTTGTGAACAAAAGAAAATATACTATTGATCCACATAAACAATCAAGTACCTGACATTTTTTTCCCTTTCACAATAATTTAAAAAAAAAGGGTTCTATTTTTGTTTAATTACTATAATATCTGTAGAATCTATAAAGTTAACAAATTTAAATCTTTTTTTTTTTTTTTTTTAAAGAAATAATTAAAAATGTTGCCATAACAATAAATTTTTATTTTTTTGAGAAACTCCTTTGAAGGTCAAACTTTATGCAAAGTGTTTTATTGCAATCATTGTTTTAATTTTAAGATCTTTTTCATCAAATTGAAATTCCTCCAAGAAAGCAATTCAAAAGTTTTCAAAGTTTCTCCATCACTTTTTGTGTTTTGTGGAACTCTAGCACATTTGTTTGAATAATTATTCAATAAAGCTTTAATCCTTTGAAATGTAACAATCCTTTTTCAAAAGTAATATTAGGTGTAACTATTAATTAGGTTAATATTGTTATAAAATAATATATATATATTTTTTTACCTTGTCTAGGTTTTTGGAGGTTCCAAAATGGTATCATTTGTGAATATACTTCAGGATCTGTTAGCTATAGAGATACATGAAAAAGAAAAAAGGTTCAAGTTTTATTATAAAAATTGAAATATTTGTTTTACAAAGTTCTATTTCTTTTAGCAAAAAAAACCAACAACAATTGAAACACATCATAACATCTATTATACTAAAATAACTCTTTTTACTTTTTCAGTGATATTTTATGGCAGTTGTTAGAGAGGCACACACATCACTTGGTGCATGGCTGCAGTGATGCCACAAGCTTATCAGAAATGGACACAGCGCAAGCTTGTCAAGCACTGGTTACAGCAGATTTGGCCTCCTCCCCCAAAGTGATTGCCGAGAAGAAAATCACACCTGTGGAAATCACTAAGATTACCAACCAGACCAGCTCATCCTTGAAAAAGGAAAGTTTTTTCGGGTTGAAAGCTTACTCCGATTCTGGATACATGGGATGTGAGGATAAGCTAAGCCCTCCTAGCTACACAGCTGACAATGGCACAACTTTCAACTTTGGTACTATCAGTCCTATGACTCATCTTATTTCCAACAAACAATTACAAGATGTTGGAAAACAGCTGACTTTCCATAACAAGAAAACTAAAGAAAATGTTGGGAGTGCTGAGAATATCCATAGGCTCAGCATGTATGACAACTCTTCTCCCCTCAAACTTCCACCCAGATATGCTGGGCCTTCCCCCCGAAAGAGAAAAGCTTGTGGCATTATCAATTCTCCCATTGCCCAGGATCTAAAGAAAGACACTAAAGCAGTGTTGACAATGAAAAGAGCACCCAGCAGGCAGAGCTCTTTAAACACTTTACAAAAGGATGTGGAAAAAAGTCCAGTTGACAAATGCACTCGTGTCAACTATTACAACTACCAACGAAATAAAATTGCCTATCCAGCTTATGATATGAAAAACCTAAAATGGATAAAACTGGATGAACCGGATATTGGTAAGTAAAACATGAAAATTGGATTTTTCTTTACATTTTTAAGCATTTTAAAATAAAGCTAACAAGATCTTGTCCAAACCTTAATTTGATTTTTCCATCATTGCAATGAAATCTAAATTTCTTAAGTTAAGTAAATTTCACATGTAATGTTTTAACAGAAATTGTGTTGTTACCATATATTTTGTATGGTATTGTGTATCCTTGTTTTATCTAATAATACTTATGTGTAATGCACAATTGTAAGATAAATTTCCTAATGAGTGATTAAGATTGTTATTATTATTATCATACAGCAAAGTTTGCACACTGTATATGGCTGAATTGTGATGTCTCCAAGTTAAAACTGCAGCCAGACTTTCAGCAAGTAGAAGAAGTTTTCAAAGAAAAAGTTTCCAAAAATGATATTCTAGAGGTAATGTCCCAGTCATTATTAGCACAAGGTTTGAAACTGATTGATAAACACAATTTCTTATTAGTTCAGGAAATATGTTTGTTTTGCAGACATCCTTACTAAGCAATGCAACTAGACTGAGCCTCAATCTATTCTTGAACCGCCTTGAGGAAGAACCTATAGCACTTGTTCAGAAACTGTCCACCGGAAATACATCATGGTTTCCATTGCCCTTAATCAAATATTTGATGGACATTCTTCCAGACCATGATGAGGTATGATTTTTTTTTTTAAACTTAAAATATTTGTTCTCTTCAAGTTTGCAATCAGCACTTGTAATGTCCTGACCATTTTTTTTTTAGATTTCTAATTTCAAACTTAATGAACACGTAACTTAAAAAAAAATATTCTTACTTTATGTTCCAATAAAATCGGATCAGTCGTCTTTGAAAAAGAAATCTGACAGTGTGGTGATTGAGCCCACAACATTTGGGTTATTACACATGCTGCCAGTTCCAGGCTTTTCAATACCATTTCTCCTTCCACCCACCTATAAAGAGAGTGTAAGCTAATAGTAGGAATTGAAAAAGAGTAGCTATAATGATTTATTACACTGTAATGAAGTTTTTGTCCATTACAGATAAAACACTTAAAATATTACAATGGCAATCTACTGGAACTGGGTCAAGCAGAGCAATTCTTATTGCATCTCTTGGACTTGCCCAACTACAGGATATTACTTATGGGCCAGCTGAGAAGAGCAGAGTTCACAGTGATGACTTCTCAGCTGAACCAAGTTCTGACTAGCATGCTGGAAACTTCTAGATCTCTTTTAGTCAGCGAGGGTCTTAAGGAAATGTTTATGTTAATTTTGAGACTTGGAAATTTTCTGAATCATGTAAGTAACAGATTTTTCTTTTTAATCTCACCTTTAGTTAGTGCTTAGATTATTCTGAATTTAACTTGTAACATAAAGTTTTGGGTTTAAATCTTTGACAAATCCCTTTTTTTTTTTTTCTGAAAAAAGCTTAGTAGTTTAGGGATTGCCAAAAATGGTTGTCTGCTAGTTAGAAGCAAGTAAAAACTTAAGTTTTGAAAATATTAAATTTACTTACTTGGATGGCATGTACCTTTAACCTCTTTAAAATATAATTGTCTCATGTTTCCCCTCTTATTTTTAACACGTTCAATCTCTTTTGTTCATCACCAAACTTACAGCTTCGGCCCTGCTAAAGTAATTCTTGACTGTGCTAACTTTCAGGGTCAGTACAATGGATATGCTAGTGGATTTAAACTTGGCAGCTTGTCAAGGTTAGCAGATGTTAAAACGTCAGAACCTGGACATAATCTTGTCCATTTCTTGGTCAGTTTGGTGGATAGTACAGATGAGCAGCTATTAACATTCTTAAATGAAATACCAAGACTTGAGAAAGCAGCCAGGTAACAGTACAAACTTTCAAATGTTGACTACACAATTTTACTACAAAAATACCAAAGGGATTTCTTGGTTCTGATTCTCTGAAAGCTTCCACAAATATTGAAAAATTAATTTGAAGTAATTATTTTTGGTCCTTTCCTTTGAATCTGTGCATCAGCTAATTATCTTATTTCCTTCTAATCCATCATTTACTTTTCCAGAAATCTGTAATCTTTTTTCTTGATTCTTCCTCCTCAACAGCTACAGTCCAAGCCAAATTAAAGCTGACTTTGACAAAATGAATTCTGAGATTAATACCTTTGTTCGTCTGCTGGTCAATGCTAGTCCAAGTATTAGAAAAGATTTTGATGCTTTTCTAGAGGTGAGGCTGATATCATTAAGTAAGAATAAACTTTTATAAACATGAGAATTTATAAGCATGTTGCCATGCACCTTCAACTTTCTACTATATCCAATAAGTTGAGGACTTGTCTTGGAAACATGTTTATTATCCTGCTAGTTTTTCCTCTGATCTTTTTTTTTTTTTAATGACCAAACATCATCTACTGCTGTCTGGCCAACTTTGCCTGGGTGCAATATTAATTCCAAAACACGACAATAGTCTCAGTGCTCCAAAAAGAAAAAAAGATCAAGTCCAAAGGAACTAAGCTTTCTGGGGCTTCATTATATACTGTGATCAGAAGTTTCAAGGGTCAGGTATCACCTTGTCACAAGATGAATATGGCAACCTGCTATACTGCTACATTTTGAAGGATACTAGTTTATTTACTTTGAAATCTTTTATAAAAGTTTTGGCATATGAACAATTATCTGCAAAAGAAAAAAAAAGTTTTGAAATGGTATTTATTATTTAGATAAAGTTTAACTTTACTTAATATAAACAAAAATTGTTTTCATTCCCATAGGAGGTCAAGTGTACATTTAGAGATCTACAGGGTCACATTTCAGAACTGAAACTTCAAACCCACAGATTAGCGGAATATTTTTGTGAGTTGGAGACATTTGACATACAGTATTGCTTTACAACACTACTAAACTTCTTTAAACAGTTGCGTCAGTGTCGACAGGTAATCAAAGACTTAATGATTTTATATCATTTATTATTTTATATCATTTATAGGTAAATATTTTATTGAATGCGCAATGCTGTTGTTAAAGTCAGTTCTTAGAAGATGCATGTATAATGGGTTGGTACCAATTATTCTATAGGGCAAATGATGTTAAGGTCATCTGTTTCTTTGGCCAATGGTTAACAAGCAGGGTGTCATGTGGCCAGCACAATGGCCAACCGTCTTTACTTTCCCCAACTTATGTCAGGTACCCATTACAGTAGGGTGGACTCAGGGTGCCCTAAAAATCCTGAAGTTCAAAATCCCAGTCTTCACAGAGATTTGAACTCAGGACTCCAGGTTTGGAAGCAAAGTGCTTAACCACTCAGCCACCACACCCCCACCAACTATTCTACATTGTTGAAAGTTTTTCTACAATAATAATTATAAGAATAAATTTTCTAACATTCATATTAGATACTTTGACTTGAATTTTATTAAACATACGTTTTAGTCTTGGAACTTTCAACTTTTTATTAGGAAGTACAACTCATGAGAAAACAGAAAAGTATAGCAGATAAACATAATGACCAGTTCAATCAGAAATTGAGAAACAAACATTTAGCCCTCAAATTTGGTCTGGATGCAGGCAAGTTTTTTTTTGTATACAAATAATGCTTAGTGTTGTATTTGGATTTTGTTAAATAAAAAATTAACAATTTAGGCAAGAAATGAAACACATTAGAATATTTTATGATAGTTTATAAAGATGTTTTATAGAGTAAACTTATAGGAGTTTACACACTTGTGTTTTCTTGAATTTGAAATTTGTATTGTTGCCCTTTTGTTATGTATATTTGTGTGTCATTGTTGCCTTTTGTAATGTGTTTTTTGTGTGTCATTGTTGCCTTTTGTGATGTGTTTTTGTGTGTCATTTTTTCTGGTTATCATTTATATTTGTCTTTTCTAGCTGCCAGCTCATCCATGGTAGAAGAGAGGAAGCCAATGGTAGAAACTTTGTTGACAGAGCTTCATCATGGTAACTTTAAGCCAACATTGATACAGTCCTCACATCCAAGTGCACTGTCTGCCAAGAACTCACCTAAGACCACACCAAAGAAGTCTTGCACCACACCGGAGCGTGACTTGAATCAAATGGACTTGAGTGGGATTACATTGATGGGAACACCAATGATTAACAGGCCTTCAAGTGAAATGTATGATGCAGACCTGACTATCACTGCTATGAGTACAGCTCCTAAAATAGTTACAAGCTCAGGTATACTTTTTGTCATAACCTTTTTTATTTTGATCAATTGATGTCAGTACCAGCCCTAATCCTAGGGCAATACTTCTCCCTAACCTCTAAATGATCTTTGAAGCCACCATTAATCTATCATTTTCTTATTCTCTATCAAGATAAAAAACAAAAACATCCAACATCTCTTTCCAAAAACCTAGGATATTGTAAGGCCCTACCTTTACCTCTCAGACAGTCACTCAAAACATTGAATACGAATTTTGTAACTGAAACAAAATTAGAGGCAGGCAAACAAATGATTCTGTTCTGTATAAATTACTCAATGATTACTAGTATGTTATAATTATATATATTATAATTTAAAAAGTGCTAGTTAATTCCTGAAGGTATCAGGTTTTAACAAAAGATTCTAATTTCCCCATTAGTGTTTACTGTCTCTATTGATTGCCAGCCATTGCTTTAGTTTTTCTCTTTAAGATCCCAGTTTAGTGTGTCCTAAAAGAGTTGACCAAATGAAAGACTAGCAGCTGGCAATATAAAATTGATTGATTGACTCTTCTGTCTATAAAAGTGCTTTATGCACTAGATGATAATTTAATCACATACATTTTGTTTCTTGAGACGCACCTTGTCCCCCTGTTAAAAAAAACGTATTTCCTAGGACTCTGGATAGTAATTTACAGGATTTAGAAAGTTTGAAATTATTTCATTCTTAAGATGTACCTCTAATTAATGCTTTGAGTCATAATGATTTTGTGGATAAACAACAAAACTTTATTTTTTAAATAATATTTGTTTTATTTCCTTTACAGTAAAAAATCTTCACTCTGCTCCATTGACTTTGTATAGCGGACTTCAAAGAGAACCACCTGCAGTGCCTACTAAAGTTAACACTGTCAGGACACACCACAGAAGCCGAAGTGATTTAGCTGATTCTATCAATGTAACCCAGAAGTGGATCAGGTCAGTCTGGTTTTAGAGGAATGTTATAATTACAAACAGCTTAGTGTTTGTAAGTCAGTAGAAGTTTAAATGAGTACAATTGTAGGAAACAGACTTATTATTTCTTTTTAGTAGACCTTTTTTCTACCATGTATGAAAACATTACTTTATATTTTAAAAAATATTAAAGACAATGGTAATGATGTTGTTTAATGTATATTTAGGCTCAATTAGAAATAACATAAAAAGTAGTATACATTTCCTATATGTTTCTAAAATATTTATTAAGAAAAAAAACAATCTTTGTTCTCTTCATCTTCACACTTAAAAAATCTAAATAGAAATTTAGCCTAATGTGTTTGTTAAAATCATGAAACAAGCTAGGGTTTCCTACAATTGTAATGTATATATTGTTTTAATCACAAATGTCTCTCTACACGTCTGGTCATATATAGTTACAATAAATCCTACAGGTACCAAGAGCAAGCCCAGCAGGATCACTTACTTGTCCCCTTGGCTCAACCAGAGAGCTCTATGATGCTAGCCACTCTCAATCTTGAAGCTGGCTGCAGAAAGTTTCCCTACCAACAGCCCATCTCACTGGTAGCTGGCCCAACCATTGCATTGCCTCAGTGTCCTGACCATTCCACAGATGATGAGGATCTGGGTACAGGGCAGTTTGTCCGGAATGGCAAAAGAGGAGAAAGAAAGTCAGGAACCCTTGCCAACTTTTTCAATAAGATTGCCAAGGCCCTAAAGCAGAAGAACTCTGAGCAGAAGTCACCAGCAAATGGGAACTTACACGGAGAAGATGGTGCCCTCAAGGGACTGTCCAAAGTCAACAATGGAAACACACCATCCAGTCCGTATCCAGTAATGAAGATCTCTGACAAGGAAAATGTTCATCCTGAGAATGGGGGTCAGAACATGGTATTTGAAAAGCAACGGAAACACCCTGCTCGGCTGTCCAATCGCTTCCGAGGTAAATCAGCAAAGTGATAATTAGTTGGTCAGAAAACATGAGATTCATCAATTTCCAATTGCAGTTCATGTCTTTCTTATTTTTTTCTTCACTATTTAGTTTTAGTCTTTTTTTTTTAATGAAAAAATCAGCTTTCAAAATGGCTTGGGTAGGAAATAGTATTTCATGTGGCTTTTATTTGTTGTGATTTGTAGCATTCATAGAAGTATACTTTTTCTTGGGGTTTCTTTGGGAATATTAAATTAAGTACTCATTTGTGTACTTATTTTTTTCTAAAACAATGCTACAAGGGCTTTTAGTGTGTGTTGTTTTTTTTTTCTGTTATTTCCGAAAATTTCATGTGCTTTCATTTTTTTTTTTGCTGCATTTGTTAGATTTAGCTAAATTTATGTTTTTCTCAATTTTCCTATTTACTTTTTTTATAGATTAAAAAAAAATCATCAAACATTCATTTTGGTTATTTTTTTGTCTAGTTTTTTACATAAGGAAAACAATTTGGATGTTTGGATTTAGCCATAAAATAAATATTTTTTCTGCTCATTTATACATATTTTTTAGTAGTTTATGCAGGAACTTTTTTTTTTTGGTCACAGTTGCACGACTAGTCAACATTTGCTTTTTAGAAATATTTTTAGCATTTTTTTTTCAATTGTTTTTCTTGTGTGTGTGATAATCTTGAAGGATTTGATTTGTGTGATACCAAAAGTTTTGTATTGCATCATCTGCAGCATTCATTGCTGAGTTGCAGTGTTGTGAGTTTAATTTATTCCATGTCTCAATCAATTGTACAAACAAATGTACAGCAGTATTACTTTCTGAACTGTGTCATCAAGATTTCTACTAAGATTTAAAGCCTAGTCAGGAGCTTTACATTATATTGCTATACATTTCTGCTACTTTATTGTTTTGTTTACTGTATATCAAAGAACAAAACACTTGTGAACAATGTTACTGGATGTCTTTCCTCTGTTTCTATATCTTGCTCACTACCAAACTTTAGAAGCTGAAAATTACAGTGAAAACTGCTGATATTTGTGAAAATTATAACAAAATGGTTGTGAGTATACATTTTATTTATGTTTTGTGAAACATGCAGAGTTCACCACAGAAGTTCTATAAACACCTGCTGTTTAAAATTAAGTTAAGAACATGCCACATGTTCAAGTAGATCTAGCTGAAGTCAGCTTCCTGTTACACCACAACCTGATGTATTATCTTCAGTTCAATTAGTTGAATTCAGTTTGTTGAATTTATAAATTATAGGCTAAAATATATTTATTTAATGTCGAGATATATTTTTAAAATTGATGTTAATATTTATTTAGCACAGTCTGTTATTCTAGGTTTGTATGTTATACAGAAGTTTAGATTTGCCAAGAACAATAACAAGTTAAACACAGTTCCTGTGTCAGGGTTTGTTTTAAAACTTCTATCAAGGTTTTCAGATCTGATTAAAAATGTTTATTTCTCACCAAATCTAGAATATCTACTTGCTAGCCATTCTCTCTTACTTGGTTAATGTGTCTGTAGTAAATAGGTTGTGATGAAGTGTATCTCCCATCTGTTGCTAGAAACTAATGGATTATTTCATCTAGTCTTTCCGTTATATCATGCAGCAGTCAAGCCTAAGAGAGTGGTTGTTCTGGGCTACATTGTTATAAATGGCAGATCATTAGACTAGTCTAAAAGACACATTGACTTAATAACACTAGAAATTTCAGTTTTTCTTTTGAACCCATGCGTCTTTCAATAGACATTTTGTATTAGATACACATTTATTAAAAAATTTAATTTTGAAATCCTTTACTCCAACACAGAGTTATCAGCTATATGATTCTACAAAGTAAACCTTTTTTTTTTTATAATTGTAATGGTTTTTAACATCAGCACTATAAGCTGTTGAAGTATATTGCAACAAATGTGTTTATTGGTCACCTTTAAAATATATATACACTTATATATAAATTTTTATTGTCTCAACGTGTGCTTCTTACTTCTCAATTAAAATTGTTGTCATGAAATGTGACTTGATTTGTGACAATGTTTTATTACATACAAAGTTGCTTAATTGTTAGAATTGAATGCAGTAGCTTTTTTGTTGTTTTTTTTCTTCACTGTAAAAAAATTAATAAAAAAAAAATTATAAATTGCCTTGGAACTGTTTGATGTGTTTTACAACTTAGTTGAAAGTCTTTATAATGAATTTGACTGTAGTGACCTACAAGTTGGATTTAATGTTGGTTCTCAAATATAGAATCATAGCTAACTAGAAGATAATTAGAAATTAGTCTTTAAATCAAATGGTGTCTATTCAATTAATAAGGTAATGTATTTGTTTTATAGGAGATATATTTTCTGTTTACAATTCCATTTATAAACATGCACTACTTTTTCCAAATATAGACAGACTCCATTTGTTAAAGTTTGAAAATAAAAAATAAATTCAACCAAAATCAAAGTAACTTTTTACACGTCACTGGGAATTTCTGCAGGTATTTTGTAAATAGTTCAGAAACATTTTGCACACTGTCTTGTGTAAAAATCATCATGGCTGAACTGCTAGAATTAATTTGTGACTATATATACATGTGTATAAAATACTTGTAAAAATGTTCAATTCACAATATAAATACTTTATCTCTAAGTATAGATCCAATATTCGAGTCTAGCCTACTGTCTTCTAATGTTTTTAGGTCTGGATTTATATCAGCAAATTCAGAATCTTCTATACTCTGAGTAGATTTATGCAAGGGCATAATCAGGAGTATTTGGGGTTTGTTAAACCTAACATTCATTAGTTATTAAGAGCAAAATAATTGCTCTATAATTTGTTCAAAGGAGAAATAGTCCTTTAAAAAAAAGGTTTGTTTTTTTTTGTTTAAATTTTATTACTTGTTTTTGTAAGGCAGACTATTGATCTCATTCACTTAGGCAGGTAGCAATAGCAGCACAACTCATGCAAAATTTATCATTTATTACTCATGCATACATTTTGTAAATGTCTATGAACATAATAGATGCAATCTATTACATGATACACATGATTGAGGTTGAATGAGATCTGGTACACCATAATTAATCTTAACAAAGTAAGTAAATCAGAGCCAAGAAAATTTTGAAAATAAAATCATATCTATTTGAATATGAATAAAAAAAAATTAAAATAAGGCATTAACTATACATTCATCAAAAAAGGCATAAAACTGTCATGCCCACAAAAGAAAAAAAACAACACTTTTACAAGTTATTTATTCAAAATGTTACCATCAACTTATCTGCCTTAGATGCTGATGCTATTAGGAATGAATTCTGGATCCAAATATTTATATTTAGGGAATCTTTCTTTATTTCTTGCTTTGATGGTCTGACTGATGTCTGCAACATCCTTTTTGAATCTAAAATCAAAGCAAATAATTAATTTCAAATAATTTCTAGCAATGCTTAAAGAGTTACATGACACTGAGCTAAAACTATTTTCAAATTTGCATCACATAAGAAACATTTTTCATTGCATTACAAGTCATTACTTGGTACACAATTCTTAGTATACAGGATACTACTACTTATTCTACTACTTATTCCAAATATAGACTTAATCTAGGTTTTAGAATAAAAAGAAATTAATTGAAACAAAATCAAAGTAAAAAAATCCTTACTGAGCAAGAGAAATAATAATAATAATTGAATTTATAAAGCACTGTTAGCAAACAAAATGTAGGCTCAATAAAAGACAAAAGATTGTTTTAACTTGT
This sequence comes from Biomphalaria pfeifferi, assembly GCA_030265305.1. Lineage (NCBI taxonomy): Eukaryota > Metazoa > Mollusca > Gastropoda > Planorbidae > Biomphalaria > Biomphalaria pfeifferi. Next base: position 225,264 of record JASAOG010000267.1, read on the forward strand.
AAGGGATAAGTGTGTTTTCAGGTTCACTCTTTAAATTAATGTTATGTTACAAATTGGAAATTGTCCTGACACAAGTGTTATGATATTGACACCAGGGGTGCCACTTTTCCGGGTTAACCCGGAAATCCAGGTTTCATGGGTGGCACCCCTCAATTTGACACTTACCGCTCCACTACAGCGAGTGCCTTAGGATCAACAATATACTGTACTTCAAAGTCACCAAGACTCTTTGTTCCTTTAGTGCTCAATATTTTAGTCATAGTCATAATCTCAAGTGTCAACTCTTTGTTTGGCAGAGATTTCAGAATGTCTTCCTCAGAGATAACTGCTTTCTGGAAAATGAATTGAATTTGAAACAAAGGAGTAAATTTTTAATAGGCAAATTTATTACTAGACTTTTATAAGCATTTCCTAACATTCTTAACCGCAGAAATGCATTCTCCTGACATCTACTTTGCCCTTTTCATGCAGGTAAAAAAAATAAAGGTCACATTAAATCACATAAGAAGTGGAATAGGTCAGTTCTGAAATGTGAGTGACATTTGAAGCACAAGTAGCGCAAGAATGTCTACAATAATTCTTGCGATCATTAAACAAAGTGTCTTTTGATGGGTCTACTTTTTGCTAAGTTATAGATGTCAGCAGAGTGATGGCTTGACACTAAGAGAAAATTCAACCACCTAAAGTCCTCTTATGACCAACCTGACATGAGAATGATGGGAAATCTTGGCAGATATGAAATGTCCTCTTTGAAAGAACCTTTTTAACCAATCTTATTGCAGATGCCTCTTTAGAAAATGGTATACAAGATACTACTCAGAAGATGAAAAAACATCTCGTAATTTAATTATTTTAATTTTTTAAACTTTATAGATTTATAACTACAATACAGACACAAAGATTTTTAGTCCCTTAAAAAAAAAAGACTGCCTTTGCACCCCAAAGCAACACTGCCAAAGAAAAATGTTATATTAGCTACATGGAAAATGAATATGTACATTTAACTTTAAAAAACAATCTTACAGTATCTGTTGGTGGCTTTCCTAACAGAGTTGCAGGATAGTTTGGAGGAAAAGCATATTCTTCGTACTGAGGGAAATTGGTAGCAGCATGTGCAACACTAGAGATGAAGATAATACTTGTCACAATCTGTTGCAGTTGTTCCACATAACTGATAGTTCCATTGCCAGGAATTCCCTGAATAGTTCAGAGTCAATAACATAATTTGCATAATAGAACAATTGAATTCAATTTTTCACAATTATCTCTCATATCTGATTATTATGTATAATACAAACTGATTTATCAATTAAATTACTAAATAAAAAAAATGTTTTTTACTTTTATTCCCATTCCACCTTCTGCAAAATTTCTTTCTTTTACCAATTCTTGAGCCCAGTTTTGAAGTTCATGATCCGTATTGATCAATTCAGGTGTAGCTTGAATAAAATGACATTAAGTTTTTCTTTAAAGTTTGTGCAGTTATGTATTTGTAAAGATGGCTGTGATTTATAATTTATTAATGAAATTTTCAAATATACAGCAAGTTAATGCTTTTTAACTTAAATTTTAATTCTTAAAGTTGTAAAACTGTTTTTAGAAAACTGTTTAGTTTTTAAGTTTGTTCTCCTAAAACACACTTTCGTTTATTTGTCATTAATAATGTAGACTAGATTAATTTGGCCCCCACCCCCAAATTAAAAAATAAAAATAATCTGCGATTCTTATGATCTTAAAGATAATATCCTACCTAAATATAAGAAATAATAATAATAATATCTTTATTATCTTTGCTGAAATTAGGAAATTAATTAGTGCATTATAATAAGTAAAATGCAGGTCTGTAATTCTCAGAGTTTATGGTAATTTAAAAAAATGTATGTAATATAACAAGTTAAACAGATACCCAAGTTCTAAAAATATCCTCACTGAAATTAGGAACAAAACATAATCTCTGTATATAGTGATTACATACTGTAGTACAATTTCAGGTAGTCATGGACATATTTGTTAATAGCATTATATAGCAGAATGGCATCATCTCTGAAGTGGTATCCAGGCAAAACATTGAAGTCATCAAGCTAATGATCAAAGAAAACAGAGTACATTACAAAAAAAAAAGTAATCTACAAAGAACACAATCAATAGAATCATGAAGTTTTTAAAAAGTTCCATTTTCTTTTTTTCCCATGAGCATTAAATTTAAGTTCTTTTGAAGGTCCAAGGCTCTGGTGACTCTGGGTTGAAGAGTCTCTGTGACTAATGGCATGGCTGACCTTGGGTAACTGCAAATGGAAGCCCTAGGCAAAGTGAATAAGGTGGCCAAAAATGAAAAAGAAAAATTAAAATTAAGACCAAAAAATATGTAATGAATTAAAAACCTATCCAAATCAACATTTAAGTTAAATTTATATAGCTCCGATAGCATGAATGTGATTCATGGGTGAATCATGATTACCAGACTAGAAATTATGTTTCAACTTTTCACCATAAGGAAGAAACAATGGTCTTCTAACATGTTTAGTCTAACAGGTAGATATGAACTTTCGTGAATAAACCTTGAATCATAGAAGAGACTTAGAGCTATGCTAGCAGACATAGAGCCATGGGGTTCTGATCCATGTTTCGCAATTTATTCTCTAAAAAAAATTTTTCTTTGAGTCCTGTGCGAGGCTCCTACCAATTGGAGGCCCAAGGTATATGCCTATTTTACCTATACCTAAGGCCATCCCTGCTAATGGTGTCCAGGAGTGTTTTATAGCAAGTGCACCAACTAACTGGAAGGTATGCTCTGGTAGTTAAAGGGTCATTAAGTCAGTGTGAGTATGTGTGGGGGTGTTTTATATTTTATTTGAGAATTTACAGAGTGAAGTTTAAGATTATCAAAAATGTGTATACTAAATTTACACATTTCAGACACAACTGAGGACAAGTAATACTTTGTGCTGGGATCTTTAGAGCAGGGATATAATCACAAGTAAAAATCTCAAGGTTCCTACCAGGGCATCAACCTCATATCCCAAGATCTTTACTTTTTAGAGAATTAGAGTGTGCATAACCTAAATTTAAAAAAAAAAATCAATCATCTAGAAGTATGCAAAAAATGATTGCAATTACTATTTGGAAGAGTACATAACTCTTATATATATATATATATATATATATATATATATATATATATATATATATATATATATATATATAAATGGATAGATATCATTATAATGTATGTTTATAGCATGAATAATTTATGACTTACTCCCCTTCTCTTCAGCTCTTCAGGTAGAGTTCCATCAATATCCAGTCTCCAGTCTTTGTATCTGAAATGTGTAAATTTAGAATACACATTTTTGCTAATCTAAAACGTCATTCTGTAAATTCTTAAATAAAATATAAAACACCCACACACACATATACTCACACTGACTTACCCTTTAACTACCAGAGCATACATCCCTTTGTTGCCATAGTTCATAGTTTTGTCTACCCAGCCACCATCACTAATTAGTTCAGACACAGCAAGGCTGCAACATGCATTGAAAAATCTAGCTTTAAAGACAATTTTGCTCTTCTACTTAGTTGTAACTCTCTAATAGTTATCTAGGAAATATTTAAATGTAATACTGTCTTTTGATCTAAGTTGTTAATATCTAATGACGTATAGACTTATGCAATTCAGATGAGACAAGATCGTTGTTTTTGTTTTTTTATTTATTTATTGAGAAAGGTTTGTCTGGATTCAGAGTTTTGAATGTAAGATTTCATAATGTTTATATCTTTGAAGGGTAGACCGTAGAAATATATGTTATAAATTAAACATTGAATAGGATTTCATTCTGAAACATTTTTGAATATCTAGAGATCGCTAATGTTAATCTTTTTTTTTTTTTTTAAAGATGTCTTTTATTCCAGTTTTTGTGCCCACTTCCCGCGTGGGTTTCACTCTGCCCCCTTATTCTCTCTTGGGACACCACTCGAGATCTATAAAGAATGGAGGCTTAACACATATTTAATATAGAAAACATAAAAAATCAAGCCTTTTTTTCCCTCTAAAAAAACATACATTGTCCCCCCTAATAGTTAGGCCCTATATATCTATACACTTACTTGTTGATAGCAACCAAATTTAGAAAGTGTGGTGATAAGATTTTATAAACTGGATGAGAATGTGACAGATGGCGTTGAGTCGCTAAGGAAAATGATTCAATTAGTAGATGGGTGAAACCTAAAAAAAAATAAAAAAAAATATTTTTTTTTACAATATATTAAGCACAATCTTTTCATCCCTTTTTTTTCCAAATTAAAAAATAAAAATTCACCAGAATCTAATTTCCTTTAATAAAAAACTTCTGGATGTGCATAATAATTTTGTCAGCTGATGGCAACCAAATTCAAAATCGTTCTCTTAGCAAATTAGTGCTAGATTTAGAGGTAAATGTGGCCAGGGGGCTTGTTGTATGCTATTCTGCCATTATTATGGTTCCCATATCAAAGCTTCATTGCTGTCTTCTCTTGCCATCTAGCAGGAGGTTTGGTCTTGACATTTTTTTCAAAGGAGTGACTAAAAATGCAAAAAGATTACAGATCCAGAAATTAAATGTTTAGTAAATGTTTCACATGTCTCAAATGTTCCTTCAATCTACATCCAAACCCAAACTTCCATCAGGATGGCAGCAGGTTGGGTATGAGCCCGTGACCATTGAGATGACCAAACGACAGTCAAGTTGTCATACTGCACAACCAGATAGCCATACATGGGCCTATGCAGATTATGAAGTGTAATTAGTATGTTAACATATAAAATAAGATCATGATCATAAGAAGCACCAATGTTTTTGTAAGTAGGGAAACATCAGAGAAACAAAACAACATACTGTTAACCTTAAAATATAAAGAAATATACCATAAAAAATATTTCATCAATGTCAAGACAACACGTAGGACTGTTATTCCATAATAAATGATAATTCATGACTGATTGTGCTGCCTTTATAAATAAAACAAACCCGACCAGTGGCGTAGCTAGAGTATATGATGCCTGGTGCGGTACCTCAACTTGATGTCCCCCCCCAAAAAAAAACAAACAAACAAACAACTAACTAATTAATAACATTGCAAAACTTTACTTTTTTTGTTCCAAATAATATGCATTCATTAATCAAATATTGTTAATTCAAAAAAAAAAATAAACATAAACATACTACAAATGAATTTTATGCACTTTCTTGATGGCAAAAGTATCAATAATTTTATTGAAATCAATTTTTTCCAACAGATCTTGTTCAATGGACAAAATGGCCAAATTAGTGAGTCGTAATTCCCTCTCATGTAGCGACGTTTACCGCAATAGTAAAAAAATATGCGAATCATGATGACATTATTTGGGACTGAATCAGCTAGCTGATATTTTTTTTATAAATTTCAAGAGCTCAACAGGTCCTTGTTTTGGAAGTTCGGAGGCTTCTGATGAAACTGTGACAAACCGTTGAAGCCTCTTTCGCTCCAGCAGAAATTTGTTATTATCAATGTCGCTAGGAGTACTATCGAGATTGATTTCGACCTGAGGATTTAATATCTGGGAAGGCGACAAAAATTCATATCTATCTGATATTATGAAGTTGCTCGAATCGGGTGATTATTTCTTGAACAATCCTGTCCAAGGTAGAATAAATTTCCCTTCGTAGCTCTTTTTTGTGTGTAAGTACAGAGTAGTCACTTTTCTCACCAGGCATCTTTTTCTTATGGCCAATACGTTTTTGAGGTTCTATACTGATTCTTATATCTGAGCACACGCTTTCGGCAAAGGTAATGCTGGCGTCAGCGATGTCCTCTCGATTACTACTTAAAAATGTCTCTAATGTTTTTAGTTTGAGTGAGCAGTCTCGAGTAGACAATCCTTGTTTTTGAAGGTAGAATTGCGCATCGTTAATTTCAGTTAATACAGGAGCCCAAAATCCAAGATAGGTGAGAAAATTAAAAAAGACTGAATAGAAACTAATAATCCACCTGCTTCAGATCAAGTCGATGAATTTTCATCTCTGCTAGTTAATGTCTCCAGAGTTTGAGCAGGCAATGAATAGTGACTTCTAGAATACGTTTTTGGACACCGTAGTTTTGACCTTTCATGACCGCAGCATTATCATAGCCTTGACCCTGCAGTCCATTATGTCTAAGCCATCCGAACGCAGTTTCTCTAGAATCATCTCAGCGATTCCAGCAGCATGCTTGTCCTTTGTATCGATGAAGTCAATAAAAGACTCACGAACCTGCACGCCGTCATTATCCATGACTGTACCGTACAATTTGGGAAGTTTGATCCAGCTTTGAAATGTCAGGTGTACTGTCAAAAATAATAGAGAAATATTTGGCTTGTTTTACTTGCTGTTTGATTTGTTTTTTAGCGTGATCACTTAATTTTGTAATAAATTCATTTTTTATTTTTGGAGACATGTATGTATTCGGTCTTGAACAAAGCTTAGTTCGAAGCACATGCTCCCTCAAGATGTCTCTACGACGTATCTTTGAATTGACTGTCCATACGCTGAACTTTTTTCGATCCTTGAGTGACAAGGTGTATGCGAATATTATCTGTGATGACATCAGCCAATCTCCAATGTCGTTCAGTCTAGAGTTTATTCTCCTGCTTTCTGTTGTGTTGGCACAATCTGATCATTCAGCTTCTTCAGTAGGCATTTTTGAGGAGTGTACTAAAGACATGCTTGTGTGCTGTCCTTTAGTCTCTAGAACCTGCGGTATTGAAGTATTTTCTTCTTTTTCATCATTCAGGATGTCGGCCTCATCATTTTTTTCTGGATTCAATGATAACGTCTCATCTTGCTTTGTTGCTTTTAATTGTTCAGTTAATTCATACCCAATAACAGCTCGCCTCTAGTCGGTGGTCTCTGGCAATGATGTGACTTGAAATTGTCTCGATGCTTCTTTAGACTTGAGAAATTTAAAAAACGCACCTCACTTCGGTCAAAGAAACTGCTTTATGCGGATGACATTGTCCTCTGGTCAACCGGGAAGAAAGCCTACCAAATACAGGCGGCATTACAAATGACAGATTCAGATAAACGTTGCCAAAATGACCTGGTCGCTATTCAGCCTAGGGATCGACATTCTTAAGGCTCCATTCGAGCTTCAACTCGGTGGGCTGCGACTCCAACGTGAAAACACGTCAAAATATCTAGGGGTGACCCTGGATAGAAAGCTGACAATGCTCCAGCACGTCCAGGAAGTTGAAAGAAAAGCCTCAGAGAAGTTAGCGTTATTAAGAAAGCCGGCCAGCACAAAGTGGGGTGCCAAAGCTGACATGCTACGCACATTGTACTTAGGGGCAGTCAGATGACAAATTGAGTACAGCTATACAGTTCAAGTATACGGTAGTAAAACTGCCCTCGAATCACTCGACCGAGTACAAGCACAGGCCCTACGGTTCATTAGTGGCACCTTTCGGACAAGCCCAACAAACGCTGCTGAAATTTTAACTAACGTGGCACCCTTACATCTTAGGAGGGAGAGGGCAGTACTTACGGCCTACGAGTGCTACAAAAGGGGCGATTCTAGGCTACCCACCTCTACATTAGTTTCGACAGTGGAGAGACAGGAACCGCATCAAAATGCGATCGTTCCTCCACATAGCGGCCAATTTGTCAAAATCAGCCGGGCTATCCACTGACAGAATTCCTATTAGAAGAATTAGTACTTGCCCTCCGTGGAGGAGATTTCCGGCCCCACAAATAAACATGTCCCTTATAGAGCAAGAGGTAGCCACCAAGAGGCGACTAGCACCTGCCATACTCCAAAACTTGGCATCAGCTACCCTTATGTCTTACCCATCAGATGCCATTTTCTGCTATACCGATGGGTCGGTAATAAGGGACCCCGATAGATCTGGGTATGGGGCCCTTATAGTCTACCCAGACCGGACAGAACCAGAGATGCCGATTTCTCCGTCTGTGCTTAAAAGGGTTTTGAGGCGCCAGCCAGACAAGTCAGTCTTGAGCACTGTTCATCATTTTGTTTACGTTACAGTATTACAATTAACTAATTAGTTAAAAAAAAAACTCGTAGAAAACAAAGGTTAGCTTATTTAAAAATACTGACATTACAATAGAATTATTTCCAAAATTAAACTTTTAAGAATCATAAAGAATTGAATAAATTAAGACAATTGTTTAGAGCTAGAGTTTAGAAATATATTTGTAAACTCAATATCTAGATTAAACCAATGGACTAAACAATGAAGTCAAAAAAGCTTGCCCTATCTTCTTTTTCTTCTTTATATTACAGAGCATTGATCAGTGTAGTAACAACATGTGCCGTGTGTCCGTAATAAATCTAGTAAATTAGATTCAAACCGTTCTAAAGCTTACATTGTATGGAAGAAATAGTAAAAGAGATGAAACAAAATAGCGACATGACTAGTTTATAAATAGTTAGTTCATGTTTAAAATACAGCAGTTTATGTTTTTTCGTGTCCATACAATTAGTCGTTTTTACTGAAAAGCTCAGGGAAATAGGATATTAATACACGCTGAGTGAATTTTGGTGCCCCTCTCCACTTGGTGCCCTGTGCGGCCCGCACCACCAGCACATTGGTAGCTACGCCACTGAACCCGACCAATATTTTTAAACATTACTTCTTTTTTTTTTTTTTTTTGCTTTTAACTTTACACCTCACAGGTATAGAAATAAAAAATATTTTTTTTTTATAGAAGTTTACAAAACGAAAAAAATATTTTTTATTACTATGAAGAATGACCTGACCACAAAGCAAACTGGTTACAACACTGACCTAGATGTGTTAAGGCTTGATGGTGAGCAATATCTGCATTGTTGTACCACATCTTGACCAATGCCCATGTTAAAGAGGGACATAAAGGAGTGAAAATCTAAGGATGAAACATGTCAATCATTCATTCATCTTATTCACACGGTTTAATGTTCCACTACCAAATTAAGAAATAGCAATTACTGATTAATTTTTTAAAAACTTGATATTTCATAAATATTTCAAAATCTTACTGGATTTTCTTTCCCTGGTTTCTGAAATAGTTGAATTGCAATAGGTCTAAGTTGCCCTGACATGTCCACAAAAAAGAGAGCTATTGGTGAACATAGCTGTATGATTTTATTTGAAGAAAAAACACATATAATTCAATTATGGGTTATTATTAGCTCATTTAATATGAATGTTTGATGTGGTAAAGTAGAAGAATAAATTAGCATTTAAATTTTTGTTCAATAAATAATAATAAAAATAATAAATCTATTATCCTTATGTGAGCTTGCGCTCCTAGATCTTATTTAATTTATATTATTTACATAGGCCAGGGCTATGATGTTTGTTATTTAGTGTCCTTTTTAATTTTTATAGTTCAGTGCTGATTATTTTGTAGTTTCCGCTATTTATAACTTTCTGCTAGTTTTAGTCTTTTTCTGTTATTTGTGTTTTACCCGTAGAGGAAAAGTAGTTTTTAAAATAGTTAACTAGCCTTAGAGCTGTGGATGTTATTTTCTATTTTTTGTCCCAGGTTAGTTCTGCTTATTTTTGTCTTTGGCATTAGTGTTGGAATAGTTGTTATTTTTTTATATCAGTTTATGTGCAGGTCTGTAAATGGTATATAGCCCCCATATGAGTTTAGAATAGAAATAACTTTTTATATTCCTTTTTGTCTTTTTATAGGTTTAAATTTTAAGGTTCTCTTTTTAATGCTGTTTAATTTGATATATAATGTTTTGTGGTCCGTGTCTGTAGTAATTTGCTAGGTTTTATTGTTGTGTACGGCTAGGTACAAATTAGGGAAATAGGTAGTCCAGTTTAGTTTTAAATAATTAGTGTGACGTCATGCTCTCCGATACGTTCGCGCTGACCAGTTATAGCTGGCTCCGGGACCACGTTGAATTCTTTTTTGTCTCGACCAGTGGTCAGTGCGGACAGTGGTGTTTGTGTAGAGTTAGTTTTGTGTAGTGCTATTTCGGCTGGGACCGCCTGTAAGTTGTGAATTGTTTTTATTTTTGCTTTCTTTTATTGTATTAGTATTGATTGTTTCTGCATCTGTTGCTATAGTCTAGATGCAGACTGATTAGTTTAGTGGCGTCACTGGCTAGTTAATTAGCCATGATTGCCTCTGATGGAGCCGGAAGCTCTGTAGATCTGGTTAGTGTCACCCAATTGCCCCCTGCCTTAGTGCTTTTGCTTTTCTATACTATGTCTAGGTGTAAATATTTTATTATTTTGTTTTCTATGTAATTTTATTATTTTTATCGTTAGGATATCCCCTCTATTGAAGTTGCCATCTTGTCCTATTTTTTTATGTAAAAGATGGCTGCGGCCTAAGCATTGCTGTCATGGCGGTTTGTTTAGTCTGATCTACTATTATTTAGATATAGCTTGTGCATTGTAGTCTAGCCTGACCTGTGTTGGTTGTGGCTGAGACTTTAGTAATTCATGTATTGCTTTTATTAGCTACATGTAGGTGATTGAAATTACCTCATGCTTGTATTGTGAGTATACACTAGACTAGACCTAGACCAGTCCAGTCTAATATAGCGTTATAGTACATTATTATTTTATTTTGTAAATATTGTTTTATGTTTGTTTATTTTGTAATTGCAGGCTATAATTCCTGCCAAACTGCTGTATTGTTACTGCATAGCTGCTACTGCATAGCTGCTACTGCATTGCTGTCTGCCTAACTGTCTGCCACAGTTATTATTGTATTACTTCCTTACTGTATTACTGCATAGCTGTCTGCTGTAGTTCTCAGTTACAATAGTTTATTGTTTTGTAGGTTATACTAGTGGTTTATTGCCTTGTAAGGTGTCTTGGTGGATTTTGGTGAATCGGGTTAACTAGTGGTTTTATTTGGGTTTGGTTTGTTGGATAGTGATTGTAGTTGTAATAGTATAAATTAAGTAGAGTTGATTAATCGTTTAGTTTTTTGTTTATCTAGTTGTTTACGTATATTTTCTTTTGCACATATATTTTTATTGATTTGTTTTTTTTTCCTCGTGTAAATAAAGTGTATATAAGTTCATTTTAATCTTAGTTTGTTTTTTTAGTTAGCTAGTTTAGTTTAGTTTAGTTTGCTTGTGCTATCTGGTTGCTTAGGCTACTATAGCCCCTTGGTCACCATACCGAGGTGCACAGATTGGGCCCACCCAGTAGAGCTACCATCTGCCTACTGTAAAATGAACAAATGTTGAGCAGCAAGTAACACAAAAAAAGGAGGCCTCACTCAGGTAGCGCCACCCTGACCTGCTCACACTTAAGGAACACATAACTTACAGATCTACAGTTGACAGTAGACACGGCAGACACAATATATAAATAAATCGACTCCAAATCTGACCAACAATATTATTTTTTACAAATTAAGGGGGTTCAGTCCATAATAATTAAGAACATTGGCTACACATTTTAAAAGTTACACTTGAGGGGTAAAATAAATTGGACTAAAGAACAGCCAGAAGATCTCATTAATCATTATTCCAATTCGTAGACATGTCCTAAGATAAATTGTATTTACCACTCGACCCTGTTTCACTGGTAAGTCTTCTAGAATCTGTAAATCACAAATAAACAGCCTCTTTTGATGTATGGCTTCTTTTAATGTCAGTCCTCCTAGCAGGGGTTGTACTAGATCATCAGTCACTGGCAATCTTTCAAAAGAAAATAAACATCAACAAAACTGATGTAGATTTATAACATGCTGATGGTTGACAAGAAAATGGCAATGTTTGTTGCTGAGAAACTACAAAATATATCCAATAATCCAGGAGACTTACTTGTCGGGAATATGTGTCACTAATCTTATGACGGAATGATTAACGCTAGCCAGTCTCTGCCTTGCAAACGAAAGATCGTCAGTCCAAAATGAAGCTCTCTAAAAGTAAAGTGACAAAGAAACAAGCAAAATATATTAAAAAAAAAAATCCTCTTTAAAAAACAAAAAAACCTAAACGTATTTATGGAAAAGAACACTTTTAACTATATCTCTCTAAAATGTTAATGCTATTTCCCTTATTCAATATTAACCAAAATAGTTAATTAACAATGATTAAATGATTATATAATTGGTTGATTTTTTTTTCATTCATATATTGTCAACGACTCTACTCCAATGAATAATTGTGCAGAGTTTCAACTTGATCCGAGAATGGCGGGAGAAATAGCGTATACAAACTTTTTACCAGACAGATCCTTCCCGCTTCTATCTTCTGCCATCTTCAGAGGATTAGGTCTAAGAGGAGTCTTGATGCATGGGACCTAATTGCCCACCCTTTATCTGACTCTTTTATAAACGAAGTAAATTTCATTCTTATATGTATATGAAAACAGATATGATCAATAAACAAGTGACTTTGAAAGATAGCGTTAACTCTTTGGTGTCGCCTCCTGTGGGTCATTAAGTCTTTTTTACAAACAAAGGCGCCAGCAGGATTTTTTGCAGGAGGCTGCAAGTTGCGACCTATAGCTTTAGTCGGAGCATCAACGTTCTACTTACGCAGATTATTAAAGAAAAGACTTAGTACCCACCCCCTTTATTTTTTTGCCCTGTGTGCACTTTAAATATTTGTTTCATGAAATAATAAAAACTATATAAAAAAATATTAATAACTAAAGAAGCGAACAAACTATTTACTGTACCCGTTGTTGAGTTTATCCGTGCGGCCCGTGCCTCCCTACGGTTAAAAAAAACCTACAAACGTTGACTGTGGCTATCGAAACTGTCAGTAACTTTACTGAAGAATGGTTTCTCGTTGCGATGGTTAAGCTGGCGATGAACTCTTATCGTGCACAGTGCTGAGAGTCTTCACGTTTCAGCTCATGCATCAGTTTAGGAACCCTATCCCAAAATCCGGTTTTGGAGTCCCGTAGGCAGGAGGACAGTGGCAAGATCACTACTCTCCGGCAAGCTCTCCATCCACTGACCCCGAATTGCGATGGCTCTCCATCGCTTTGGAACTGGTCAGGAAGAGAGGTGATTGTTGACTTTGGGAAGCACAACACTCACAAGTTTACCCCTAGGCTTTCCCTCAGCAATGGATAGGTCACTCCATCTCAAGTTGCAAAGGGAAAAGATCGTCTCTCGAGATGTAAAATGCCACAGACATGGTCGGCCATCAACTTCTGATTACCTTATTCTAGTTTATTACAATAATAGCTTCTCCTTGCAACTGTATGTTAAGTGGAAGTGTTGCTGGTTAAGTTGCTACTTTCAAGAAGTTAATTAATTTTCAAGGTGCAAAAAATTGTCTACAATTTGGCTACTCAGAATTCAGGGAGGAGGAGGGTGCACGTACATGCACCGCATTAGTTCCTCCTGATAAGCCTAGGCTGGTTTTGTGTGGTGTAATGTACAATTTTTAAGACAAATTTTCTTCTCGATAATAAAGTTTATTATTAATATTGTTATTAGTCTAATACAATAGCTTAACCTTACAACTGTACTTCAATGAAAGCACTACAATTGCTGTCATGCGCATATTGAGTTGCTTTTTGGGTAATGTTTTCTAATTCTTTTTGCTTATTCCGGTTGTCTATGTAGTTCAGTTTTCAATATCTCTTTGAAGACTGTACTTGCCTTCGCAAGATAGGTTGATGTAATTGCTTCATTGCTTCTGTTGTGTTTTTGCTGATGGCGGATCTTTTGCTGGAGCTTTCTTTTGCTGCTTTCTTCCCCAGTATTGGGTAAGTTCGTTTAGTTTGTTTTACTTCTTCGCGTTGTAGTTTTAAAATCGTTAGTAAATAGAATCTTGTGTATGGCGGTCTTAAGGAATGTGTATTTCTCTTGTTTAGGGACGCAGGCTTGGGACTTTGTTGTAGTCAAGTCCGATTGTAATGGTTTGGTCCTTGTATCCATGATATTGGGCTGTGGGCTTCGGAGCCCTGATCGAATTGTGGCACTGAGCTTAAGGTGTGCTATATCTCATTTGAATAATATGTATAACTTGTATTTGCCCTTGTAAATACTATTAATATTTAGTCATCCCTTATACCACATCATATCATTACTCCACTAAACCTTTGTTTTGTTATATGCAATCTCGTTATTGACTAGCAGACGTCACTAGTTTTAGTATTCGTTCTTTTGGTAATTATCTCATAACTTGATTGCAAGACTGTTAGGGGTGTCCAGGCAGACGAGCCACGACTAAAGTTTAACCCCGAAAGGAAGTTAATAATCAGCATTCAGGTCATACCCTAGACCTGTAAACCCATCTGACAGTTGCTACCTAGAAGAAGTTAACGGATTTGAAGGTGTAAAAAAATTGGCTAGAATTCGTCTTCTCAGAATCCAAGGGGGTGCACGTGCATGCGTGTGTGCCCTAGAGCCACCACGCAACGACTCAGCCTACTATAGAGATCTTGATGGACATCCTCAATCACCAACAAGCCTCGAGCCTTAGAACTTGAACTCTCTACATTTGGCCTCATTGTCTTATCACACGTCACTCGTCGCCTTTGACTTGGAATGTCATGTAACAAAATCTTTCTCCTTAATTGACTCATTACTGACATACCCACCAGCCAATGACTTATCCATGACTCACATTTGGCCTACATAGGACTCACACGTGACCTATATATGACTCACATATGACCGATTTACATACAGCTCAAACATAACATGCTCATGATTCATACATAACCTATATAACTCACAAATGACCAACATATGATTTACATGTGACCTACGTATGACTAAAACATGACCTACATATGATGACTCACACGATCTACATACGGCTCACACTTGACATGTATATGACATACATAGCCCACATGACCTATATATAACTCACATGACATATAAATGACTCACAAAAGACATATTTATGATTCACTAATGACATACATATGATTTACAAATGGCATACAAATGAATCACAAATGACCTATATATGACTCACATGACAAACACATGACTCACAAATGACATATATATGAATTCACAAATGACATACATATGATTCACAAAATGGCATACATATGAATCACAAATGACATAAATATGAATCACAAATGACATAAATATGAATCACAAATGACATAAATATGAATCACAAATGACATACATATAACTCACAAATGACATACATATGATTCATAAATGACACACATATGGCTCGCACATGACATATATATAGCTTACTAACTACTGTCCAATGACTCGGTCACTCACCTCGGGTTTAGGGAACGCTGGGGGAACATAGATTGTGGCAATGTCACCAATACTCTTCCAGTCACCAGATGTGAAATTGACAATTTTGCTGGAGACTTTAAGACCAAGTGTCAAAGCTGTCAAGCTAAACTGTAGCATAAACATTGAGAACAAAGAAGAATAAATCAGGCCTCAGTTTAAATCTACATATCTATGTAAACTTTCATTTCCATTTTAGGGTCTTTAATTGCGATGATTAAATTCGTAAGTATAAATAAACAGAGGGTCATAACACGGAAGTATTTGATTAGTAAAAAAAAGTGAGGCATTTGTTTGATAGTTCAAGATTAGACAGAAGCTTAAGTTGACATCAATGTGAACCTCTTCAAAGTTAGAATGATATGCTCAATGAAAATGGAACAAGCAAAGTGAAAAAAAAATGCTTCGAAAAAACAATTTTTAAGGAAAATAACCACACCCCCCACTCCTACATGTCTCTATACTGCAAGGTTCTCTATACTGCAAGGTTTAACTCCCTTTTCTTTTATAAAACAGAATTAATTAATTAATTACCACGAATTGATCAACTAGTTCGTCGTTTCCATCGTACATCCATATGGTGTATATACTTCAACGTATTTTTGTAGAAGGGAAATCATTTGTCAAAACGGTGACTTAGGTAACATTACACATTTTTTCTTGACAATTGATTAATATACATACAGTCCTTGATAATACACTTACATCAATATACAGTTGTAAATATAATTTTGACATTAACAATGCATTATTTCCTCTGACTCTAGCTATCTCTTTCAATGATTATCGCGTCTAATTCTCAAACAGAGTGTCATCTCCCTTTAGCTTACCATCTTTTTACTATAGGTTCTACTCAAAAAATCTTAATTAATTAATTACAACTTATCAATAAAATAATTGGACAATTTTTTCGATTGTTAGAGCAATGAATAATTGTGCAAACTTTCATCTTGATCTAAAATAGGAAGCGCGAGAAGTTACGTTTACAAACTATACACAAGACAGAGAGAAGGTCTTATTATAATCTTAGTAAAAAGGTATATAACGGTCAATTAAAAATACTCAAAAGAAATTCTTTAAGAAGATTCGTGCATACGAACATAATTTTGTTAACATAATTTTATTATCTAGATCGTTGAAATCAATATTTGCTTAACAAAATCTACAAATACTCTGCACTGACTTTGTCATTGAAGGAAAACTGTTCATCAAGAGGCAACTCTTTGACCTTAAAAAAAAAAAAAGAACAAAAAATATTATGAATGTTTTTACAAAAAATAAAATGTGGATTAGGATTATAAATAAAAAAAAAATTCTGATGAATTAAAAAAAATGCGATAAAAACAATGAGTTACCTCATAGGAGACTAGGACAAACACGGCAGCGCGCGTAGTCTTAAAAAATTTCCCTAAGTAGTATTCCTGTTTTCCCTACATTTCATTCCCACCGACAACTGTGTCAAGTATGATAGTACAATAGTAATATCCAAAGTACGACCCCGGGTCATAATCGGCCCGTAACGTGCAACTATCCGGCCCCCTCGAAACCTCGGTCATAGTGCCTAATGAAGTAGAGGCGGATGTTGGGCTTCAATAGATTCAACGATTTATATTTTTTTTCCTGCATAATGCAGCCCATGACACTGTGTAGAAAGGTTAATTACAGCCCCCGGGTAGAAAAAAAAGTTGGGGCGTCACTTGAATTAAATTGTTTTTTTACTTTCCTTGAACGTTTCGGTTATGTGCATTGCCATGTTAAATACTGATGCGCCATTACAGTCTAGCCTATGAACTACTTATCTGGATATTTTCCATGAGTTAGCAGTGGGATCCATCTAGGACACCTAAGATTCAGGCTTGGTAAGTATTGACTCAACTCTGGGGCTCGTTGGGATTATTTGTTTTTTTAAAATCTTTTTCTTCTAGTCATAAAAAACTATATAGGCTTATATACAATTGTATTGCGAGGGTTATCGTGAGGAATTATTTCGCCTTTTCTTCAGTGTGGGAGTTCCCGTTCTTTTTTTTTTTTATTTCTAAGATCTAGTTTTCCTTTCTGTTTATTTTCAGTCTCCAACGGAAGACGGGGCATGGCAGCGAGCAAGGTATGAACCTGGGATCATCGAGACGCCCCAACAACATTCCAGTGCTCGACCAGGCAGCCATCCGTCTTCACATTGGCACAATAGCTCTAATGCTTTAATGTTCAACCTACGACCATTGGGACAGGACATAAAGCCATGCTATTCGGTCCCTAGAAGCTCGGTTCCATTGGATTCTTTTGCTTTAGTGCGGCTCGAAACACGCACGTCACAAATTTTAACGCCCCTCCGGGCCCTCCCCCTCCAATAAGAAAAAATGTTGGGCTCAATCGCTCCCAAAGAGTTGCAAGACTTCTGTGTTAATTTATATAAATAAAACTTATCTAGGTTTTTAAACACAGAAGAAACACAGCTGCACAGTTCTATTGCGTTAATGAACGAAGGGAAGGTCAATGCCGTGAAGACGATTTTAATACGGGATTGTCTGAAATCTAAAAATGGATGCACGAGTTTCACATTTAAGCTGCACTCTCTATTAAGGAGTATACTCTGGGGTTCAGAACGAGTGATTGAATATATTTGACATTGGAAGTATAGCGTCAGCAGCTTTCTAATAGCGATATTCTTTCTACTTTCAGCCTTCCACTCATCCCCAGACTTATTAAACATGGTGAGAAATGCAAATGCACAATAAAAAAAAAGAAAACACTTCACCTGAATAGGACAGTTTGGAAACTCTTTGGGAAACTTCTGATCCAGAACATAGTTTTTCTTTTTCTCTTCGAGAAAGTATTTTCGCGGTTCTTTCAAATCCTCGTGCTCCTGCTGGGGAAGTGACGTATCCAAGTGTTTGATCTTGTAATGGTAGTTGGCAAGTACCCAGCGGTACACCGGGAAAACAAAGAGACTTTTGGTTGCTTTATTTTGGACTTCTATTTTGTCCACGTACCAGTCGCTGCTAGAGCCGTGGTCATCCCTCCAAAACTCGACTCTGGCAATCTGTCCATCCTTCCTCAAGTTGCTGGTTTGAGACTTGCTAATTTGGAAAACGTCCTTGGAGCCTCGTTCGAAATTGTTTTTCAGCATCTGGTCCAACCTGATAGCAGAAGTGGATTTCCCAGTCTCATCGTAGAGGACGATCCATACATTGGCGTTAGTGCCAGCCCCAACAGTGTCTCCAGTTTTTATTTCTATAATATAGTCACTTTCGACAAGACCAAAGAAAGAAAACATTTTTACTAAAGTCACTTTTTTTTGGCTTTATATGTCACAGAAATATTCACAAAAAGTTGAAGTATTGTTAGATTGCTATAAAATCAAAAGTTTCAACACGAAGTCACCCTGCACGTCGTACCCGGCTCATTCAGGCTGAGCCGCATGCCTTTATATTTCAGTTCTTGTCCCGGATTTGACAATAGTCACAGCCTACGCATACCTGGCTCATGTCACATGATACGTGAAGCTAGTGTTGTTAATTTAATACTTATTAATACAACTTAAAAAAAATAAATTTTTTTTTGGTTACACTTGAGTGAATCTTTTCATGCAAAAAGTGTTCATTCAAGGTTATCAAGGGCTGAAGCAAAATCATCAGATCATAAACTATTAATGGTGTGAAGGTATAGCGAGAAGACGCTTGCTCGGACCTAAAAGATATTCGGTTTACATATCACACAATATAAAATCTCAGGTTTGCCTTAAACTCATTAAGTGTTTGACCTTCGCTCCTACTATAAAGATTTTCATACTTAAGTTAAACAGTAATCTTCTTTTTGTCCACATCGTTTTATTCTTAGGGTCTCTTTCTCTCCGTAATTATTTACCACATTCTGGTGGAATCAACGTTGGTATCGTTAGTTAGGAGAGAAAGAGTTAAAGCTTTTTCCTTAACGGAACACTTCGCACATTGTTTTTTTTTCGGTTGGATTGTTTCTATTATTTAAATAAGAATAATTTAAAGAAACAACCAAAACCATATTCTAAATAAAGCAGTAAAATTATAACAATTATTACAAATATCGTGCTTGATAGCAAGGAGCTATGCTCCTTCAACGACACATATATATAAAAGATGGCCCT
This sequence comes from Biomphalaria pfeifferi, assembly GCA_030265305.1. Taxonomy (NCBI): domain Eukaryota; kingdom Metazoa; phylum Mollusca; class Gastropoda; family Planorbidae; genus Biomphalaria; species Biomphalaria pfeifferi. The sequence continues at coordinate 244,599 of JASAOG010000267.1, forward strand.
TTGAGTCCGAAGATTAATAAGGAGTTCAGAATTTCACATGACTACGAAGTCCTAGCTGTGACCTACATATTTTGCCATAACCAGCGCCCAAAAACTCTATTCGCCTTAGCAAGACGGTTACCAACTGTGGCTTTTTGTTGTGCCAATGTGACGTTTTGTTTTTACTATGGCATTGAACACATACACAGATACTAGTCAAAAATTCCTTCATAAATCCATAATGATGTATAAGTTTTCACTTTAAATCCTTGCTATTACAATGAATTTTAAGATAGTTACCTATGGGGGGACATAATATAAAAAAAATTGTTAAAATATAAATAATCCGCTATTTCTTGATATTTATGTTTACCAATAGTTTGTTCAGTATGACGATGTTCAAAACTATGAATGTTTACAGAAATGTCTTTCCTTTTGTCACTCATACCAGTATTTGTAGTTCTAGTTCCAGTCACGTCTTATCTAACGATAAGATGTAACAGATGACCCGCGGCGTTCCAGTACCACCTCATCGTGGTCGCCGCGTGAACACTCCGCTCTCCAGAGGGGTGGCCAAGGGTACTGGTTGCTTGCCGCTGATGATTGAGCAGCCGGCAAGTGTAAAAAGCAATCAAAGGGGTTATATCCAAGCCCCCCCCTTGTGGGGCCCGGGGCAACGGTGAGTAAGAGACCTAACGGGATCTCCGAAAAGCGGATAGCGCTGGACACCAACTCGAGGGTTGGTCGGGTTCTCCTGGGACTCGGCTGATTCGAGGGTCTCTCTTTGGGCAAAGACTGGACTGACTGGCGCGGCCTTAGCGGGCTGCGTCGGGCGGACATGTCGGCGCCCACGAGCTAGGCTCTAACTAGCCCGTTCCCTGGCGAGCTAGTGGAGAAATTCGCCGCGACAAATGGTAACTCTGACACTGGGAATGTCGAGAAACGCGCGCCGCCCCACTCCTGCCTTTCAGGAAACTTATATGCCAAATTGTGGTGGTGATTGCTTGGGCAGGTTTCTGCCTTGCTCTTAGTGGCGACACAAGTATAGGCCATGCACGCTGCTACATTAGAGCAGTAACTAAGGCCGCCAACGGCCTTAACAATACAACTATGATAGACACAGACACGGAAAAAAGCGGGCACGAGCAGTCCCGAACAGGCTCCGTGCGCCGGGTAGTGGGCGTCAGGCCCGGGCACGAAAAGTCCATTACTAGTCGCCCGCGACCTCGATGAGGGGGAATTTGTCAGGTCGTGAAAAATTAGCTAAAATTCCTCCACCAAAGCCCTCTTCTCAACGAACACTGCATTCGTACCTCCTTCGGAGGTCCGATTCGAACAAGGTTGATGGAAGTCCAAAAAACTGCTATATGCTGATGATATTGTCCTCTGGTCAACCGGGAAGAAAGCCGACCAAATTCAGGCGGCACTTCAAGCAGATCTCCATACCATCTCCTCGTATTGCGACAAATGGCAGATTTTGAAAAACATTGCCAAAACGACCTGGTCCCTATTCAGCCTAGGGATCGACATTCTTAAGGCTCCATTCGAGCTTCAACTCGGTGGGATGCGACTCCAACGTGAAAACACGTCAAAATATCTAGGGGTGACCCTGGATAGAAAGCTGACAATGCTCCAGCACGTTCAGGAAGTTGAAAGAAAAGCCTCAGAGAAGTTAGCGTTATTAAGAAAGCCGGCCAGCACAAAGTGGGGTGCCAAAGCTGACATGCTACGCACATTGTACTTAGGGGCAGTCAGATGACAAATTGAGTACAGCTATACAGTTCAAGTATACGGTAGTAAAACTGCCCTCGAATCACTCGACCGAGTACAAGCACAGGCCCTACGGTTCATTAGTGGCACCTTTCGGACAAGCCCAACAAACGCTGCTGAAATTTTAACTAACGTGGCACCCTTACATCTTAGGAGGGAGAGGGCAGTACTTACGGCCTACGAGTGCTACAAAAGGGGCGATTCTAGGCTACCCACCTCTACATTAGTTTCGACAGTGGAGAGACAGGAACCGCATCAAAATGCGATCGTTCCTCCACATAGCGGCCAATTTGTCTAAAACAGCTGGGCTCCCCACTGATAGAATTCCTATTAGGAGAATTAGTACGTGCCCTCCGTGGAGGAGATTGCCGGCACCACAAATAAACCTGTTCCTAATAAGGCAAGAGGGAGCCACCAAGAGGCGACTAACACCTGCCATTCTTCAAAACTTGGCATCTATAACCATAAAATCCTACCCATCAGATGCCATTTTCTGCTATACCGATGGGTCGGTATTGAGGGACCCCGATAGATCGGGGTATGGGGCCCTTATTGCCTACTCCGACCGGACTGAACCAGATAGGCTCTCTGGTCCATGCGGCTACGCCGCATGCTCCATGGATGCCGAACTCACAGGGATAACTCGGGCGTTCGAGGCCATTAGGGCCCGAATGCTAAAACGCGAGACTAGTGCCACTACGGTGGTGCTGGTCACCGACTCTCGCTCCAGTCTCCAAGCTATGGGTGGCGGCGGGGGAGGGTCGCCCGTAATAGAAGAGGCAATCGGCGCCGCAGATAACATCCGCCGAGCTATTGGAGCTGTCGTTTTCATGCAGTGGGTGCCTTCACATTGCGGAGTGAGGGGCAATGAAACGGCAGACGCCCTAGCAAGGGAGGGTGCTTTGGCAGCCACACACCTCGAAGCACCAAGAACGTACTTACAAGCATCGGCACAAATCCGAGCACTCATTCATGAGAAGTGGTTAAAGTCCTGGGAGGAATCCGACAGAGCACGTGGTGTCTGGCAGCGCATGCGTCACCCAGATCGCGACGATCCATGGTACCGACTGAGGAGGTCTGAGCAGTCAATTATTGCGCAGTGCAGAACGGAACACTGTCCTCTTGGGGCATACTTTGCCCGGCTCCGCACGAACTTTGACTCCCGATGCCGTCACTGTGGAGAGAGCGTCGAAACAGTATCGCATGTCTTGTACGAGTTTCCCCAGCTCCGCGAGCTAAGGAGGGACCTGTCTGTGCAGTCACTCGAATTGTATGGTAGCTATGAGGCACTACGCCGGACGGCTAAGTTTCTTGCCAGAGCACTACGGGAGGACTAGTCCTTCCTGCTCTGATTTTTCAATAGGAGTTCATCTCAGGAAACAGATGACCTTAACATCATCTGCCCCATAGATCGCAAGGTCTGAAAGGGGAAACTTTACTTTATTTATCTAACTATATGTCAAAACCTTTAAAAAAAAACAAAAAGACTATGGGCGCACTTCAAATAACAATGTAGTATGATAGTATCTAAGCAGAGGGTGTAAATAATCAAACAAAGCCAACAGAACGATTATCAAGTATATTTATTACAGTAGACCTAGTACTGCATGTACAGTTAATATAACTGACATTCTTGTAGCCTTTCAAGACCATCATTGGGTATAGAAACAAAGTTAAATTTTTAAAAAAATTTAGGACTATGTTTAGAAATACCTTTGTGAAAGCGACATTGACGTCCATGCATTTCAAAACTTATAAAATACTAACCTAACCCTAACGCTGAACTGAGTTACTTAAAGAAAAGAAGATGGCTACATGATGGCTACATTCCACGCTTGTCCCTAGGTCAATCTAGTCATGCATGTTAATCAATAACTTAAAACTCTTCCAAGTCACTGGTTTTCCTGGCTGACATTGGCAACCCGTTCCATGCTCTAATGGCACTAGCATATATAGAAGCTATTTCTTTACACTCAGACCTTGTCTAGTTGACACAGTTGTTATCACAATCAACGTTTCCTTTTTAATGGTACACATAGTACTATTTATAGACTATTTTTTTATTTTGTCAAAACTTGTCCTGAGGTATTCACGCTCTGGTTAATTTCAATATTTCAAAGGGCCATGACCGGTTAAAAAATAAAAGCCAAAGGGCACAAAAAAAGTGATTTAATTTGGTTTATTTTATATGTAGGCCTATAAATATATAAGTATGTTATAAATGAGAGAGAGAAACAGAGAGAGAGACGACGACGCTGCTGTCGTGCGCAGGTTAAGGAAAGAAAGTTTTTTTAAACTGGAGGCTACAGGAGATGAGTTGAGATAATCTTTAGGAGATGGATTGTTTTTGGGAGGTGTGTTGACCTATACAGTTTTTAAAACGTTATAATAATATTTAAAGATGTTTATCTAATCATATTGCATTCCAGGGCCAGATTTAGGTATGTGGAGGCCCTGGTGCAGAATTTTTGTGGAGACCCCTACACTTTTTTCCGAAAGCTATAATTAAAATCCACTTTTAAACATTTATTATTAATTTATTATTAAACCATTGTTACATAAGATCTGAACGAAGTGGTCGTCTTCTTTCCATTAGAACTAAAACAGAAAGATTTAAAAACTCCATCCCACTTTCGGTCAGATTGTTACAAGATCATCTGTCGTCATCGAGAAGTACATAGAAGTCAAATTCATAAAGCGCTGGTTGTGAATGTTGTTCGAATTTTTCATCTATATTGTTATTGTACAGTAGTTACACTGAGGTTGTCAATTGTAGTCAAACTGAATTTCCATTTGATTGGATCAATAAAAGCTATCTTATCTAAAAAATGCGGGGAAAGTTCCAAAAAAAAAAAAAAAAAAAAAAGTAAAAAGTCTAAATTTGGGATTTTTAAAATCTTTTTTTTTTGAAGGCCACTTTTTGTGGAATAGCCCCACCTTAAATCCGGTTCTGGTGTCTTAGAGTTATATTCTACCATATTGAAGCTACTATATAAAAAAGGATTTGACTCAGTGCCCTTTCCATAACCTTTCGGTCCTCTTCCATCTATTCTATGAGATCGACCTCCCAACCTTTTTTTTCTTTGCCCCACCGCCCCACACTATGTCCTACTATAAAAGAGGTGGGTGCATAACAAGTGCACAAGCACCGGGTCATCCTTCACCTCAAAAGTGAATCCCCGCTGTTGTTATCCATCCGCACTGCTCTTCAAGTAGATCGACAATTGTATTCCTTAAGGGACCTGTTATCCTATAATTTCTTTCATAATAATTTTTTTTTAAATGTTGAATGAAAGTTAATAGATCTCGTTATCAATGGACAGTGCAGGTAAACTTAAAACAACAAAGTAATTATAGAAGAACCTTTGAAAAAAATGTACATTTTATTCTGTTCGTTTTACGCTTTCTTTATGATTACCTTTTGAGTTTAAAGTTTACATTTAAACAGTTGTCTGTATAAACGAGAGCATAGTTACAATTCTGTGTATTAAGTGCTTTCAAATATTGCTTTAGGACAGCGTTTCCGAAATGATGGGTGGAAACCAAGTAAGAGGCCATGAAAATATAAGGGCGAAAAACAAAATTGACAACAAACCAAAAAAAAAAAAAAACCCCGCTAAGAATCAAACTGACAGACTTAGATTTACTTGTATCGATACTTTGTCTTAAGATAACGACTGATGATGTTAGACTTAGGGGAAAAAAACGCCATTCAGTTGAAGTAAGTGGGTTAAGTGAAGGGCGAGTATCACAAGTTGTCAGTGAACACTACAGACGTAGCACAATGTAGCATTCAACACTACAGACGTAGCACAATGTAGCATTCAACACTACAGACGTAGCACAATGTAGCATTCACAGAGCAGCATAGGTAGCCAAGAAACATTGAAGGTTGTAACTTCAGCAATAGCAGACCTGGTAGTCAGACCTGATGAGACGAGATACATTCTAATGTCATTTCACCACTGTCCACTTTCCCCCCTTTAAGTTCCATTCCTTGTGCCCGAGCTCTGAATGCTCCAACGACAAGTTTTGTTGAGATACGTTCAATTGTTTGGTCTCGTTAATTTGTTTGGTATCGCCCTTAATGGCAACGTACCATTTGTAGTCTCTGACGCTGTTTCAAGTCCATGCATACGATTTCATTTAACATTTTAATGCCGCAATTACTTGGTCAACACTAAAGCTTAGGGCCCCAAAGAAATATGCATCTAGATAATACATGTCAGTGCTAAATCTCAAATAGCTTAGGGCCTTTTAAATTAAATACGGCACGTAACATTTTGTTGTGCGAACACAAATTTAGTTGTAAAAAATAAAATAAAATTCGGTCCCATTAAGAAGTACCAGAGTTTACTGTTTTTTTTTAACTAGATCATGAGAACCTCTAGAAATACTGTCGATGTAAACAAATGTACTACATAGAAAAGTACTATGTATTTTATATTTGCTGTCACGAAATGACTTGAAGTTTAAAAAAAAGTATCGCAGATTTGCATGAAGACGTAATCATGTGGACAAGTTTGATGAACTATGGAGAGCAGAACCGTGTCGTGTTTTCTATGTGCAGTCTTATTTATGGAAGAAGATTTTAAAGTTTACCGAAACCTACCAGATGATTTGCTTTAATCAATGTACGAGTTTTATTCTGTAAATGTTTAAGAGCTAGTGTTGACAAAATGTAAGCCTGTAAATATTGGGCTAGTCTCACATTTATAGCATTTAAAGTTTGATTCAGTTATAGTCTTAGATTTGTATTAACATGTCACCATAATTTTAAGATCTTGGATGCTTTAAAAAAAAAAAAAAAAAAAAAAAAAAAAAAGACTAAATAAGCTCTTTGGCTTTATTTCTAACAAATGTCAATAGATCAAAATGTAATGTGATAATATCAAAAAAAAATATTGAAGGTATACAATAAAATGTATACAAACTGAGAATTCCGAGACATGCAACAAACTAGGTTTAGCTAGGTTTTAAATACTAATGCTATTTGGAATATATTCAGGATCCAGGTATTTGTACTTTGGGAATCTTGATTCATTTCTTTCTTTGATGATTTTGCTAATTTCAGTAATGTCTTGTTTAAATCTGAAAAATTAAACGAATATAAAGATTTAAAACCTAAAAAAACTCAGTATTTTTCGTTAAATGTTTTGAGTGGCCATTCAACGCTAAGATCAAAGAATATTGCAATGGCTCGGACTGGAACACAAAGGGGGTAGAGTAAAGACTAAAGAGAACAAACTAGGGAGGGGATCAAGAGAACAAAGTCAGCAGAATGGACGTAGCCCGAACTAAGGGAAGTAAAACCCAATTGAAAGGAGTTGCCCAGATCATAGTCCGATGTCACTCTATGCTTCACTGATCCACTTTTTAAACAATGAATTCAAATTTAGAATTAAAGTCAATCAGTTTTGAAAATCACTTCTAGATCTACACAAGTTATTACACATTGCACCATTTGCCAGGTTTCAAATTTCGGATTTTAGTTAAAGGTTTGCATTTAATATTGTGAAACGTTTACCTGTCCACAACAGCCTGTGCCTGAGGCTCCACAATGTGCTGCACTTCAAAGTCTCCAAGGCTTTTAGTTCCTTTGGTGCTCAAGACTTTGGTCATTGTCATGATCTCCAGCGTCATCTCTTTGTTGGGCAGACATGCTAGGACTTGTTTTTCAGTCATCACTTCTTTCTGTGGGAAGGGAAACGTTAGTGATTACTAAAGGATACATTGGCTAAGGGATACACGCCAGATTAACATGTGCGATAGAATAACATGTGCAATATCGAGTTAACACCTTAAACCAGAAAGTCGACACCACCCTGTCATGTAATCTGACAAGGCAATATAAAAATTGCTTTAAAAGCTTATTCAAGGGAAGGAACTGACAAGGGAAGGAACTGACAAGGGAAGGAACTGACAAGGGAAGGAACTGACAAGGGAAGGAACTGACAAGGGAAGGAACTGACAAGGGAACGAACTGACAAGGGAACGAACTGACAAGGGAACGAACTGACAAGGGAAGGAACTGACAAGGGAACGAACTGACAAGGGAACGAACTGACAAGGGAACGAACTGACAAGGGAACGAACTGACAAGGGAACGAACTGACAAGGGAACGAACTGACAAGGGAACGAACTGACAAGGGAACGAACTGACAAGGGAACGAACTACATATTTTACTTCCATCTCAAGATTGCAAGATTTCCTTCTTTTTCTATATATACCAATAGTTAAAATAGTATTTTTTTAAATTCCTGTGTTGTCAGACAATTGTGCATGTTTTCATCTCTATCCGAGAATGGAAATGGGAGAAATATACAAGTATAAGCTTATGTAAAAAAAAAAAAAAGTAATCGGCTCTTACATTCGGCTAACATCCTAAGTAAAACAAGGTAAAACAAGGTAAAACAAGGTAAAACAAGGTAAAACAAGGTAAAACAAGGTAAAACAAGGTAAACTAAGTAAACTAAGTAAAACTAATTAAAACTAATTTAAAGCAAAATAAAGCAAAATAAAGCAAAATAAAGTAAAATAGCGATGAAGAAATGTGATGGCATGCAAGTAAATCTAAAGAAAAAGATGAAAAATAAGCAATGACAAGGAAGTCAAAAGATCCCTAATGTTGACAAAGCTAAAGAGAAGCAAATGTGGACATCTTCCTTTGCTCATTACAGCTATTTTTTCTCTTTAAAAATACGCCACTGTCAAAGTGCACCTCAAACACTTCCATGCTGTGCCTCCAATGGGAGATGCAATGAACATAAGACCTTTTATATATTAGCACATCCTATTTTCTGTGCACCAGATATTCCATATAAAATCTAGCAATATTTTTCCATTTATTTAAGAACGCGAGTTCAAATTACCTGAGATATTGAATTTCAAGATATTGAATTTCAGTCGTTTAGGCGTTGGTGCTAATTGCAGAAAAAAATGTTTCTAAACGGCTAAATCTATGTGTTAAGTTTTTGTAGGTTATTGTATAACAACTTACAGCATCTTTCGGTGGCTGTTCAACAAGTGTGGCTGGATAGTTTGGCGGGAAGCCATACTCGTCATATTGTGGGAAGTTGGTGGCGGCATGACCGACACTACAGATGAAGATGGTACTTGTCACTATCTGTTGCACTTGTTCAACAGCACTGAATGTTCCATTGCCGGGAATTCCCTGAAATTTGGGAAGGAAATTATAATCGATAAGCAAAAATTATATGACTTTCTGTAACGTTCTAATACATAAACAGCTGACTACCTTGATTCCCATGCCACCTTCAGCGAAGTTTCTTTCTTTGACCAATTCCTGAGCCCAGTTTTGAAGCTCAAAGTCACCAATAACAAGTTCAGGCGTACCTGGACAATTTAGTAATTACGTTTCAGGACTATGGCTTATTAGAGACATTGTAACAAGATTTGTTTTAAAAGAATTAAGGCGTAGGCTAATACGTACTATAATATATAGCGAGGTAGTCCCGCACGTATTTGTCGATGGCATTGTAGAGCAGGATGGCGTCATTTCTGTAGTGGTATCCAGGTAAGACGTTTAGATCATCCAGCTAAAAAGGAAAACAAAAACGCTACAAGTCTTAGACTGTTAAGGTTAAACAAGCCTTTAAAAGGCTTGATCTTTAATCAAAGCGTCAATTCGATAAGTGATTAACTTACCCCTCTTCTCTTCAGATCCTCAGGTAAAGTTCCATCCACATCTAGCCTCCAATGTTTGTATCTGTATCGGAAAATGTTGAGTGATAGTACAACCGATGAACTACATTTCTAGAATAGAAACGTTAATTTGTGCATTAAAGCTTTTTTTTTTACTTACGCTTTTGCTACCAGAGCATACATTCCCTGATTGCCATAGTTCATTGCCTTGTCCACCCATCCGCCTTCACTGATCAGCTCAGACACTGCAAGACTGGATTACAAAAAGAGTTTAGAACAAGCTAATATTCTTTGCGATTTACATTTCTTAGTTGCTACAGACCTTATAAGGCAAACTTTTTTTACCTGTTGATAGCTACCAGATTTAGAAAATGTGGTGCCAGGATTTTATAGACTGGATGCGAATGTGAAAGATTACGCTGAGTTGCCAAGCAGAATGACTCCATGAGCAGATGGGTGAAACCTTGGAGTTATTCAGCAAAAAAATAAATATTAGCACACTATGGAAAATTAGGAAGTATTAACACCCTAGTTGAATTCAAACTGACAACCTACCAAGATGAGTTAAGGCTTGATGGTAGGCACTGTCGGCGTTGTTAAACCACATCTTGACCATTGTCCAAGTCAGACTAGGTGAGCGTGGAGTAAAGATCTAAAATGATTCACAATAAAAAATCGTCTTTATGAGTACTTTAGGCTTCTTTTTTCCTTGCATGCATGCAGGGGCGGACTGGGTATCAAAATCGGCCCGGGCATTACCATATAAACCGGCCCACAAATGGCATGTCATATTTTCGGTGTGGGGGGTTTACCCCACTTCGCAATATATATATATATAAGTGTGTGTATACGTAACTAATCTTCATTACATTCTGATCTTTCATTCTTTCAAACGTTTTTTCTAGACTAGAATACTCTCTTCCTATAATTAGTGGAAAGACTACACACCGCCAAGGGACAGGCAGGGAGTTCGGGGGAGCGCTGTGAGCTCCGACAGTGAGGTCAGGGGCGAAGCCCCGGAACCAAGCATCATTTCCGTTTTTTTAAGCTTTAAAAAAAATGCATATTCTGAGGTATATACAGTGCAATTAGCCTGCTACTCTTCCGCTAAAAAAAAAAAAAAAACTAAATTTGCTATTCACTGGAGTTCAGCGACTGGTAGAAAATGGTATGCTTTAGTTTTTGTATTGGAGGGGGGAGGGTAATCACATAACCCCTTTTGGCTACGCTCATGAAATTTGGTGGCTGTAGTTTGCTTAAGTTGGCGGCTCTGGGGCAGTAAGTAAAGTTTCCCTTTGAGACAATGAGGTCTGAGGCAAGTGATGGTTTGAACCCCTCCCCTCCCGACTTCGCCCATGTATTATATTGTAGGTGTAAGCCTAATTGTCTACAAAATATATGAAGTTTGATAACACATCGAAAACTGGATGGATGCAGGATTACATAATGTATTCTATTTATAAATGTCTAGTCTGGAAACTAAACAATACAATAGCAGACCATTAATGACTTCATACTAAGCATAAGTTTGCCATTAATTATAATAGTGTACACATTTATTTAGATCTAGATTTATTTTTCAATTGAATAATTTGTTTGCCTCAAGTGTATTATTTTTAGATCTGTTTTTAAAAATAAACAAAAAGAAACTATTTTCAAATCGCAGAAAGTAGAACTTGATACCCATTTTGAGCTGTGAATAAGTTGGGCGGTTTGCAATTTCGCAGCTGTGTGCATGTGTTCAAGTTAATTTCTATTAAGTATTGTTAAAGAGCTAATTGTAGCGCCTATTTTTTGGCTGCTTTATATCACTGTTTTCTAACTTAACCTCTCTCATCCCTCTTTTTCGTTAACTGATAATGGAACCATCAGAAGACGGAGGAGGGAAGGAGCAAAAAAAAAATGGGAGCGCTATCAAAGGTCCATGCCGACCAGCAAAATGATTACAGCCTCGAAGACATCAAAGCAGTCTATGCCGCTCGTGCATAGCAGAAAGTACAGTCTAACGTTTTGCAAATGATAAGTGTATTTTTCTTGTTTCTTGTTGAATTTCAAACAAAATTAATTGTAATAAAAACAAAAAAACCCCTAGAAAACGTGATAAGGCCTTTGTGTCTTGCTGCAGTCACTTTTTTAAAGTTGTCTGCATTGAATTTTTTTTCTTTGGTCGCGACCAGATCGGCCCATTTGGTACCGGCCCACCGGGCATTTGCCCCTTTGCCCATATAGCCAGTCCGCCCCTGCATGAATGTAGTCCCTATTTTTTTTTTTTAGAAAAATGGATGCATGGTTTATTTTATAATTAAATATACATAGTCTGATATAATCTTTACATCAATTTATTATTTTATTTTACTGTAGCTATAATTCAATTCTTGTGTAAATCTCCCCATAACTTGGTACGTTTTTTTCTACATTTCCAAAAATATCGTTAGCCTAAAGATAATACTTTTAAGAGTTGAACAAAAGCCTTACTGGATTTTCGGCTCCAGGTTTTTGGAACAGTTGTATTGCTACGGGTCTGAGCTGTTCAGCCATGTCAACAAAAAACAGACCAATGGGAGCACAAAGCTGGAATTAAAGGCACGTGGGTTTTTATTGGTTGCAAATTTAAGTAGAACGCTGACTTCACTGTAAAAATGTAGATATTAAAAGGTTTACAAAAAAGGTTCTCACCACACGATCTTTTAGTGTTGGTAGGCCTTCCAAAATCTGGAAATCACAAATAAACAATCTTTTCTTATCCAAAGCTTGCTGTAATGTTAGTCCTCCCAAAAGAGGAGCCAGAAGTGCATCGGTGACGGGAAATCTGAGTTGAAAAATTGACACGATACAGAAAAAATTGACAAGCGCTAGACTATGTATGCAAGTTCCAATCGTTACAAAAACTTACTTCTCGGGTATAGATGTAGTCAATGCAATGACCGAATGATTGACACTAGCAACTCTCTGCCTGCCAAAATTTAGATCATCTGTCCACAAAGACGCTTTCTGAAATGGAACAAGTAAATGCGATCACATTTTTATACAGTATAGTTTCATTGATTTTTATCACATTTTTATACATTAATACACTTTTTTTTATACAGATATGGAAATAAACTTGAATGCATTGGTTTCAGATTTTGAAGTTTTAACCCAAGTATCTTTGTAGACGTGCTGAACACTGCACTCCACGAAGTCTTAAGGTCACATTAGGAAGAATCAAAACTAAGGTCTATTGCTACGATTTGTAGGCTAACTTGGAACATGCCTTATAATGAAGGCCTTTACTAGGCTTAAGTGATCTGAAACTGTCTAGGGTTTATAAGCTAAATTAAATTTGTACAAGGTTTTTTGAAGATAAAGGTAAACTTACGTCAGGTTTTGGGAATGCTGGAGGTGAATAGATGGACGCAATGTCGCCAATACTTTTCCAATCACCGTGCGCGTAGTTGATGATTTTACTTGAGACTTTCAACCCGAGAATCAATGTTGACAAGCAGAACTAGAAAATAGAAATGTTTAGGTTGGTAAATTATTCACAATTTCAAACCTCTTTGATAAAAAAAACTAGTCAAGTGTTCACAAGTCATGTATAAACTGAGCACTTACTTTGTCATTGAAGGAAAACATTTCATCCGCTGGCAAAGTCTTCACCTAAACACGAAGCATAAATTTAAAAACTTAATGAGCGAAATTAAAAGTTCAGTTGATGTTCAAATTTGCCCAAACCGACATAGCGCATTCTTCGACGGTTGCATAATTCACTATTGAATGACATGCTGAATAAATTTGAAGTAATTACTTTGTAAAAAAAAAAAAAAGTGTCTTACCTGTACTGGTCCATCAGGATACTCTTTGGGAAACTTCTGATCCAAAATGTAATACTTTCTTTTATCAGCGATGTACTGTTTTCTTGGTTCTTTCAAATCTTCGTCCTCGTGTTGTGGCAGCGCTGTGTCCAGATGCTTAATCTTGTAACGGTAGTTGGCGTTGACCCAGCGGTACACCGGGAACACGAAGATACTCTTGGTGGCCTTGCTCTGTACAACTATTCTCTCCACGTACCAATCGCTGCTGGAACAGTGGTCGTCCCTCCAGAACTCGATTCTCTTAATGCGGCCCTCTTTCTTCAGGCTTCCAGTGTAGGACTTGGAGATCTGAAAAACATCCATGGACCCCCTCTCAAAGTTGTTGGTCATGATTTGATCCAGTCGTATCGCAGAGCTGGACTCTCCTTTGTCATCGTAGAGTAGAATCGAAACGTTGGCGTTCGTTCCAGCGCCGATGGTGTCGCCAGTTTTCACTTCGACTATGTAGTCAGACTCCACAAGTCCAAAGAATGAAAACATTTTGATGACTTCACTGACGGTACAGATCCAGTAGTTAATCCAAATCGAACAATTTTCGGTATCCAAACAACTATCTAGTTAAGGAAGTCTTGTACTCGGCTTTTATAATAATGTTGAACTATCTGACCCAGGTGAACACGGGAAGTCATTCACGAGAAAATACAAAAATTACAACTCAATTTTCGCCATGAAGGGTAGGGGAGCACAAGGAAAACTATAACACTAAAAGACATAAATCTTGTCAACTGTAAAGGCGGGTACAAATGGAGGTACCAACGTGCTCCCATCTCCCCATGCTGTTCTCTTAAATTCTTATATGTTACATATTGTTTTTTTTTTCTTTGCTTCGATCCAGAGGCGTCTCTAGAGTCGGTGTTACCCGGTGCGATTGTCAAGTGGTGTCACCTTTTCATCAACTATTTATAAAAGAAACTTGACGATAAAATATGTCGTTGGTTTAAACATTACATAAAGAACCAATTCACTGCATTTATTAATTGGTCATTGTAAAATGGGATGAGCCGTTGTATTAAAAAAAACTTTGTTCTTTCTGACATGGTACTTCTTTGGTGTCCACCCGATCCTGATACGTGCCATAGGTGAGGACAGCATGCCTCGCACCTCTAGAGACGCCGCTGCTTTGATGATTTCATAGCAATGTTGTAAACTTAAGAATAGTAGCCTAATTTAAAAAAAAAATTAAACTGAGGCTAAAAAAAAAATCAACGTAGAAGCTGGAAGGGAGAGAATTACATGAACAAATGTAACTGAGCCCCCCCCGCCCTTTTTTTTCCCGACCACCTCGTCAAACCACACATTCTTTGTGTGTGTGTGTGTGTGTGACTTAAAAATACAATAGATGTATTTCTCTTTTAAACAATGTTCACCCAACGACTTTAATAAACATCCGTCTGACCTTTTTGTAGTAAAATAACCTCTTCAAACTGACCTACATATTCTCTGAACAAATGGTATTGAAGCGTAGCGAGAACAGAAAAACTTTAACAAATATTTCCTTGGTAGAAGTGTAAAAAATAAAAAATAAAAATAGGTGGTGCGAAGTGCATACACTTACAAATGGTGATGAGGGTGTTTTTTAAAATAATCCTGTTGCTATCTATTCAAATGAAAATAATTTGGTAAAATAACGCAAGAATACCAGGGCAATTATCTTCTTTTTTTATAAGCTACAGAGTCCTTTAAAAAAGAAGATAAATAAATCTTCATCCTCCCACAAGTTTTTTTTATTACTAACAATGATTTATTTATCCATACAAAAGTAAAATGGCAACAAAAAAAAAAATCTAATCGAACTCCCAAAGTCTAAAATGTCAATTGGAGTAGCAACCCTTGCAGTTCAATCGTACTAAATTATTAAGACACCTAAATAATTAAAATGCTACGAAAATAAGGGACTGCGCCGACCGAGGCTCGAACCAGGGACTCTGGAAACGACACCACCGTCTAGCGACAACGGATTAAGCGAACTTAACCTCTAGACTCTAGACCATCGGAATGTCCAGTCTAGAGTTATTTCGCCCGTATGCAAATTACCACCCCAGTGGTCAAAGGTCACATGCCCTAGCAAGCCCCTCCCCCCACCTCGCAGCATCCATTCACTAACAACTTCATTAAGAGCCGACACAGACAGCCGTTAGGCATGTATAAGACCAGTGATTCCCAAAGTGGTCTATATAGACCCCCAGGGAGTCTACGAAGACTTCCAAGGGGTCTACGAAACCATAAATTGGGGGTCTATGAGATGTCTACGGGGGTCTACGATAATAGATTTCATTTAAACAGGTCGTGACTTTAATTTTAACATCAAATTAATGTAATTCTTTCATACACTAATATATGATTTATACCCGAGTTAATCCTTTAAATATTTATCCTTCTATACAAACGAAAAAATTGTAACTAATTTAAATACTTATTTAAATAGATTCATTTTGTCTACATGCAACCAATGTTTAACAAAACGAATGTAGACTGTACAGCGTTGATTATTTAAAATTGGTATTTATTCCTTCCTTGTCATACTAGCGGTTGCCTAAGTGCCTTTTTATACCGCTATGAAATCAATTATGCTGGAGGATCATTTGAGACAAAGCCTGCACCCTGACAAAATAGATAAAGATTTGAAAAACGTTCGTATTCTGATCAGATCAGAATAGACCCACAAAATCTCTCTTCGACACCATGTAGAGAAGATACTAGTTTGTGAGCGTCTAACAAAATCTCTTTACATATAGCAAAATACAGAGAACACTATAGGTAAAACATTGATTTTACCCGCCGTTGTAGTTTTAAATAACTGTTTTACACAAATTTACATCTGATATTATTAAACGAATTTCTTTAAGCAACAATACAGTTCAAGGTCACATCTGTGGCATGAGTTATAAAATTAAAAGCTTCTTTTGTAATTCTTTCCAAACGACATTCATATAGTTTGGGATCAGCGGCGTCGTAGGCTCTGACAGGGTGTAGCGTTGTGTGCTGCAAACTGCCTAAGGGTCACCGGCTCCATATTTTTAACAGGGATGACCCACGAAACCTTTTCCATGTTCTGGTATAGCTGCACGGCAGCTCAGTTTGAATTCAGTTTTCCTTCTGCTAGGTGGGCTGCAAGCCAAGTCTAATGAGCCCTTCCTGCCGAAAGCTTACTGGTTTAGGTACTCACTAGGTACTCACCTTCACCCCTTCTCCTGTTAATGAAAACAGTTCTGCGCACCCAATATTTGAGCCACACGTGAAAGATAAAAAAATACACTTTACGAAAACTTTTACAACGATACATAAGGCTAATTAATTAATTGATTGATTACTATTTAATGTTTGAGGACTACTTCATTGAACAACAAATTCCTACATGAAACATAATATCCGTAGCAACAGATAATAGATGTTGTTACGTATCTAGGCATTGTTACCTAGATACTATTTTTTTTTTACCTGTAGGTTGTCTGCCCCTTGTGTAATAAGTTTTTTTATTTTATTTTTCACGGCGAGTCAAGCCACACAGACAGTGACCGGTCCTTGACCTATGTGTGTACCTCTGGTTGAAAGGAGGGTGGTTTTTTTTTTCTTCTGTCTCTTTGAAGAGCGTTCTAGATCTGGGTGTTGATGACTTATTCTGTTCTAGAAAATACTAGATTTGTCTTGATATCGACGCGCGGTATATTATATAAAGACCGCCCGTGTAACGTTGACAGACAGACATACGGAGACAGCCGTGAGACAGAATAGCGGAGACATTGCGTGACCCTTGCGTGGTATACCAATCGATAGTGTAAGTTAAGATTTTTTTCTTTTTCAAGGCCTTGCTTGTATTTGTAATTATATTTTCAAACTCTTGTATTGTAATATTTTTACATGCCATTTTTGTAAAAGGGTTTTGGTCAACCCATCAATTCTGTATTGAGTTATATTATATTAAACATTAAGTTGATATTTTACCTTCCGATTTCTTGTGTCATTTTTTGTTTGTTATTCATTGTAAGTCTTTGATTAAATTCAGACTTAAGATAAGTGACACAACTACCCTTTTCTCTTGTCACGTTCCCCTAGGCAAGCCATTTAAAAATTAGAATTCAATTCGTAATACGTGACAAAAGAAGTTTGAGGGCTTTCGTCCCGGATATTTTTCTGAACCTATTTTCGTCTTACTTGAGTAATTTTGTAAAGGCGAAGTTGACTTTAACAAAAAATTTTTTTTTGTGTCAAAGAGTCGGAAGTAAAGTATCAATAGTATTGACCAAACTCTCTTAAGGTTTTTTGTTGTACTGATTTTGTACTGTATATTTACATTGTATACATTTTTTTTTTGCTTGTAATAGTTGTTAGTTAGTCATGGATATTCAGGTTTTTCTTGCAAATCCCTCTGTGGAAGAGCTTGATGCTTGTACTAGGAAGGAACTGGTCCTTATTTCTAAACAGTTAGGGTTAAAAATAAAATCAAATGCCCTTAAACAAGAAATTAGAGATAACATTGTAATCCATTATGTAGACGAGGAAGTATTTTCTGAAGACCTTTTAGAGACCCTTAGACCCGATGAGGGTAAATCAGATTTAGAACTTCAGATAAAATTAAAACAAATGGAAATAGAAGCCCAGTTAGCTTTAAAAGAGAAGGAAATTAAACAACAGGCCGCACAAAAAGAATTAGAGCTTGCAGCGGCTAGAGAGCAGAAAGAAATTAAACAAAAAGAATTAGAGCTTGCAGCGGCTAGAGAGCAGAGAGAAATTAAACAAAAAGAATTAGAGCTTGCAGCGGCTAGAGAGCAGAAAGAAATGGAAATGAAATTACAAATAGAGTTAAAAAAATTAGAGTTAGCTGCTAATGTAAGACCAGATTCTTCCCCTGCCAGTCATACTGCTGAAGCAACAAAATTTTTGAAAATAATTCCACGCTTTAATGAAGCCACAATTGACAATTATTTTCCACAATTTGAACTTGTTGTGAAAAATTTTAATGTACCTGAAACTTTGTGGCCCACTTTGCTGCAAACAGTTTTGACTGGTAGAGCTGCAGAGGTATTTTGTTCTTTGACCATTGAACAACAAAAAGATTATAATGTTGTTAAGGCCTTAATTCTTAAGGCATATGAACTTGTTCCGGAAGCTTACCGAAAGCAGTTCAGGGATTGTCGCAAATCGGATGGCCAAACCCATGTAGAATTCCTGCGGGAAAAGGAACGACGCTTTGAGAAATGGCTCACTTCCAGGGAAATCGGCACCGACTTTGCAAAATTCAAGAACCTAATGCTGATGGAAGAGTTCAAGAGTTGTGTGCGGCTGGACGTCCGTACGCATATAGCTGATCGTGGCGAGGAAGATGTGCACAAGGCTGCAGTGTTGGCAGACGATTATATAATATCACATCAATTTGCCAAGTATACGACGGATGTCAAGCCAAAACAAGTCAAACAGCCTGAGTCCACTGCTAGCAACTCCATCAAGAACAGCAGTACAAATGACAGAAAACCTACTACAAGTAAAGCTACTTGTTCCTACTGCAAACGAGAAGGCCATAAAATTGACGATTGCTGGAAATTGAGGAAGAGAAACGAAAAAGCTCCTTCAAAAGTCAGCGCCTGCACAGTACAGTGGTCGGCGAGGTTTACTCCCTCATCATCAAGTCATATCAAGAATACCTCGACACCACCTGTTTCAAATGTATTGACTGTACAAGACTCTCCGAAAATGTCTCCACGATGTTCCTATGACTCAAACAAGAGTTTTTCAAATACATCAAGCCGATGTTCCAATGACTCAAACAAGAGTTTTTCAAATACATCAAGCCGATGTTCCAATGACTCAAACAAGAGTTTTTCAAATACATCAAGCCGATGTTCCTATGACTCAAACAAGAGTTTTTCAAATACATCAAGCCGATGTTCCAATGACTCAAACAAGAGTTTACCTAGTACATCACCCCGATGTTCCCATGACTCTATCCAGAGTTCCCATAATACATCACCCCGATGTTCCAATGACTCTATCCAGAGTTTCCATAATACATCACCCCGATGTTCCAATGACTCTATCCAGAGTTCCCATAATACATCATCCCGATGTTCCCATGACTCTATCAAGAGTTCCCATAAGACATCACCCCGATGTTCCAATGACTCCATCAAGAGTTCTCCAAATACATCCAAAAGATGTTCTACTGACTCAAGAAAGAGTTTTTCCACTGCGTCTCCTAGAGATGTCAATGACTCCAGCGAGAGTTCGACCCAAGTCCAGTCTGCATCAACCAAAATTGATGTTTTATTAGAGGATTTTAAGCCTTTCATTTCGGAAGGATTCGTATCACTACCCGGTGATTCTACAAGTCTACGACCTATCACCATTTTGAGAGACACAGGTGCCTCACAATCGCTACTTTTAGAGGGTATCTTGCCCTTGTCAAAATCATCATCGACTGGGAAGAGCATCCTGTTACGAGGCGTAGAGCTTGGATGTATAGATGTGCCTCTACATCTAATCGACATAAAGTCAAATCTCATTACTGGACCGGTTGTTGTAGGTGTCCGACCAACATTACCATTGGAAGGCATCTCGTTGCTGTTAGGCAATGACTTAGCAGGTGGAAAGGTGATAGCCGAACCCATCGTCACTCAAACACCCGACTTATCTGCCACACCCGAGGAAGACCTAGAGTTATATCCAGCGTGTGCAGTAACAAGGGCAATGAGGTTGAAAGCATCTCAAGAAGAGAACGTCATGAAGGCCAACAGTAACCACGATGATGTGGACTTGAGCACCACATTCTTTGCTTCTCTTGAAGAAGAACCAACGCCAAATTCTGAAAAGCCGGCATCAACTCGAAAACAGTTGATTGAGGACCAAAAGAAGGATCCAGAGCTCGCCAAACTTCGAGAAACCGCAATGACATCACAAGAGGCAGAGCTAGCATCAACGTGCTACTACATCCAAGATGATATGCTCTTCAGGAAATGGAAACCTCCAGACGCATCCAACGAAGAAGAATGGAGAATATGCCATCAAATCGTGTTACCAGAAAGATACCGAGCGTACATCATGAATCTGGCTCATGACACACCAATGTCAGGTCATCTCGGCATCCACAAGACATACCACAAGATTATGTCACACTTCTTCTGGCCACGTTTGAAGAAAGATGTCATCCAGTACTGCCGATCCTGTCATGCCTGTCAGATGGTTGGCAAGCCAAATCAAAAGATCCCTGTTGCTCCTCTGAAGCCGATTCCAGCCTTTGAAGAACCTTTCAGCAGAGTACTTATTGACTGTGTTGGTCCTCTCCCAAGGACAAAAGCTGGCAACCAATACCTGTTGACCATTATGTGTGCTTCAACTCGTTTTCCTGAGGCTATTCCTCTAAGGAACATAAAAGCATCAAACATTGTAAAGGCCTTAATCAAGTTCTTTACTCTATTTGGTCTACCAAAGTCCATCCAATCGGACCAAGGAACGAATTTCACGGCCAATCTTTTCAAGCAAGTCATGACTCAGTTGGGCATCAAACACTGCATGTCGAGTGCGTATCATGCCGAGTCGCAAGGCGCTCTTGAGCGATTCCATCAGACTCTCAAGAACATGATCCGAACCTATTGCTTTGAGCACGAAAAAGACTGGGACGAAGGAATCCACATGCTGCTGTTTGCAACCCGTGAATCCGTCCAGGAATCGTTGGGATTCAGCCCTTTTGACTTAGTCTTTGGCCATTCGGTGCGCGGTCCCTTGAAATGTATAAAAGAGACTTTGTTGTCACCAACAGCCACTGAAGGACTTTTAGACTATGTAAGTAAGTTTAAAACTAGACTTTATGATGCTTGTGTTCTGGCCAAAAATAATTTACAAAACACCCAATCCAGCATGAAACGCTGGTATGATAGAAAGGCCCGTGTTAGAGAATTTTCTCCCGGGGATAAGGTGCTTGTATTTTTGCCCATACCAGGTCAACCCTTGCAAGCTAGATATTTTGGTCCCTATGAAATTGAGACCAAAATTAGTGACCTCAATTACACAATCAAAACTCCTGACCGTAGGAAAAAGACTCAGCTATGTCATATAAACATGCTGAAGCCTTATGTATCTCGGCCAGATCACTCAGAGAAGAGTAATTGTGTTTTAAATACAGTCAAAAGTTGTTCAAATAGCCATGTTTCTCCTATTGATGATGATATTGTAAAGGAGAAATTTGGACAATACAAAATACCTAATTCTTTTGTATTACAGAATTTGGATGTAAAACTGTCTCATCTGTCTTCGACAGAAAGGCCAGTTATCATGAAACTCATTAATGAATTTAATGACATTTTTTCTGATGTACCAAAACAGACTAATGTTATAATGCATGATGTAGATGTTGGCGAGGCTACTCCAGTCAAGCAGCATCCTTACAGGGTCAACCCTGAAAAACTTGCCATACTTAGGTCAGAAATCAAGTATATGCTTGAAAATGACCTCATTGAACCAAGTTCCAGTAGCTGGAGCTCCCCATGTGTCTTGATACCTAAACAGGACAGGACTTATCGTTTTTGTACAGACTACCGTAAGGTAAATGCTGTAACAAAGACCGATTCGTTTCCTATCCCTAGGATAGACGATCTCATAGATCGTATTGGTGACGCTAAGTACATCACCAAAATAGACCTACTTTCAGGTTATTGGCAGGTTCCCCTGACTGATAGGGCAAAGGAAATCTCCGCCTTTGTCACCCCTGATGGTCTGTACCAATACAAAGTGATGCCATTTGGCATGAAGAATGCTCCTGCCACTTTCCAGAGAATGATAAATGCCCTGCTTGCTGACATGGAGAATTGCCACGCATACATAGACGATGTAGTAATTTTTAGCCAAGATTTTTCTAGCCATTGTAAACAACTGCAGTGTCTTTTTACTAAACTTTTACATGCAAAAATTACTGTAAACCTGAGTAAGAGTGATTTTTGCCAGGCTTCCATCCAATACTTAGGCCATATTGTAGGACAAGGCCAGGTGAAACCTGTAATGGCCAAAGTAGAAGCTATCCAAGCTTTCCCTATCCCTGCTGATCGGAAACAACTCCGAAGATTTTTGGGAATGTCTGGATATTATAGAAAATTTTGCGAAAATTTTTCTGTCATTGCCAGTCCTTTAACAAACCTCCTGAGAAAGAACGTCCGATTTACTTGGACGGATGAATGTCAGAAAGCCTTTAACCAAATTAAGCAGATATTATCTAGCTCCCCCATTTTGATGGCTCCTGACTTCGGAAAACCTTTTAGGTTAGCTATTGACGCCAGTGACACAGGTGTTGGGTCAGTCCTTTACCAAGAAGATAATTTCCAAGTAGAGCACCCTATTTGTTTCTTTTCCAAGAAATTTAATAGACATCAAAGAAATTATTCTACTGTGGAAAAAGAATGTCTTGGGTTGATTCTTTCTATACAACACTTTGATTTTTATATCAGTGGGTCCAGATGGCCACTGGTTGTATTTACTGACCACAATCCCCTTACATTTATCCACAAAATGTCTGGCAAGAATCAACGACTTCTCAGGTGGAGTTTATTTTTACATGAGTACAACCTAGATCTTAAACACATAAAAGGCAGCGAAAATGTTATCGCCGATGCCTTATCTAGATTGTAAAAAGTATTTTGATGTATATTTTTTTTTATATATATCATGATAAATACATTCTGTAATGTAAATATCATTTTTGTAATTATTCTAAAAAGCTTTCCATTTCGTGGAAATGTAAACTTTTTATTTTTAGGAGGGAGGTGTTACGTATCTAGGCATTGTTACCTAGATACTATTTTTTTTTTACCTGTAGGTTGTCTGCCCCTTGTGTAATAAGTTTTTTTATTTTATTTTTCACGGCGAGTCAAGCCACACAGACAGTGACCGGTCCTTGACCTATGTGTGTACCTCTGGTTGAAAGGAGGGTGGTTTTTTTTTTCTTCTGTCTCTTTGAAGAGCGTTCTAGATCTGGGTGTTGATGACTTATTCTGTTCTAGAAATTACTAGATTTGTCTTGATATCGACGCGCGGTATATTATATAAAGACCGCCCGTGTAACGTTGACAGACAGACATACGGAGACAGCCGTGAGACAGAATAGCGGAGACATTGCGTGACCCGTGCGTGGTATACCAATCGATAGTGTAAGTTAAGATTTTTTTCTTTTTCAAGGCCTTGCTTGTATTTGTAATTATATTTTCAAACTCTTGTATTGTAATATTTTTACATGCCATTTTTGTAAAAGGGTTTTGGTCAACCCATCAATTCTGTATTGAGTTATATTATATTAAACATTAAGTTGATATTTTACCTTCCGATTTCTTGTGTCATTTTTTGTTTGTTATTCATTGTAAGTCTTTGATTAAATTCAGACTTAAGATAAGTGACACAACTACCCTTTTCTCTTGTCACGTTCCCCTAGGCAAGCCATTTAAAAATTAGAATTCAATTCGTAATACGTGACAATGTGCAAAAAAAAATAATAACAAAAATAAAAAAATTTCCAATGCTTTTTGGTGATTCCAGTAATAAATATAAATTGTTATTTTAATTAGATTAAATTTGAATTTTATCAATTAAAAAATAGATCTCTATAACCTTTAAATTAGTTTTTCACTCTTTAACTCACAACAGTTAGAAATTTGTTTTAAAAATGTTTTGATGAATTTGCAAAAACTCAATACAAGTTAAATAGAGGGTCTACCGAAAGCCAGAAAACATGGCAAGGGGTCTACGAGACAAAAAACTTTGGGAACCACTGTATTAGACAAACGATCGATAGAGCGCAGTCCCTTATCATAACTGGCGCAAATATATATTTATATAGATCTATGTATTATATCAATGTATCTATACTGAAGCATCTAAAACTGTGAGAACGATTGCACCAAAATGTACCTCCTTAAGTTTTTTAATGGAAAGTTCGCATTACGGATAAAGATGCTCTGGTGATCACCAATTCGGACTTATGGAGGTTGATCTTATGCCAAAGGCACTCGAATTTGAAGGAGGACGGCCTGACAAAAACAAAAACGCCCAGAACAAGACTACTTTCTAAGGCACAAATAAAAATATAAAAGTAGTAGCGTTTTATTGACCACCCTCCGCAGTGGCGTAGCAAGGTAGATCTATACGCGGTCCCTGTTTCAAGAATAGGGAGATTCCAAATCCCCACCACCATGGGCGTAGCAAGGATTTTTTTTCGGAATGTGTGTGTGTGCGTGTGTGTACATAATTAATCTTTATTACATTCTGACCCTTTATTCTTTCGGAAGACGTTTATTGTACCCTAGAATAGGTTCTTCCTGGAGTTAGTGGAAAAATTGTAGACTCCAAGCCATTGCCAGCAAGGGGCTCTGGGGGAGCGCTGTGAGCACTATTTCTGGTATTAAAAGCCAACAAAATGCATATTCTGAGATATCTACTGTGCATTATCCTATTAAATAGTTTTATTTAAAAAACCTTATGTACTATTGTTACTGAAGGCAAGCTGCTTCCACAAAAATCTGTCACTGGCAATGTCTGAAGCCTCTTCCCACCTGCTTTGAGGACCTCCATGAATGTGTGCGCCAAGTTGTACTAGGATGTCCCTGTTTGCGCTATCATCAAAATGGCCTCTATGTCATCGCAACTCTTATTATGCGTAATTCATTTTGTCAGAGAACATGTCCCGCAAACCTAATGCGACGCTCTGTCACAACCTTACTAAGGGGTCGACATCCAGTTCGGCATAGGATTTCCTTGATTGAGACCTGATCTCTATAACTGACTCCTAAAATCCGTCTTAGTCATCTTTGTTGAGCCACATTTAGTGTTTTTCATTTTCGGCAGATGACTATACACTGGCGGATCCAGGGGGGGACGAATTTTAGTATAGAAGTCCCACAATTTGTATACGAATTTATTACTTATGCTAATAATATATACTAATTATTTATATTTCAAACTATTTTTAGATTATTTCGCCACCTCCCCCCCTAGTATGTTGGCCGATTTGGTGGGGTCGGGAGGGGGCGATAGCAACAATCCGCCCCCCCAACCATAAATTTTTGAGTGGGGGGGGGCGGTCCAATTTATTTGTAGAAATAACAGCTTGCTAAAAGAATCAGTTAAATATCTATATGATTAAAACTTGTTATTGATATTTTAACCGATCTTTATATTATGTCGTTCCCCTGTTGTCCGATTGGTGAAGGGGGGAGGGCGAAACCTCTACCGCCCTTCCCACCTAAACCCTTTGAGTGGGGGGGGGGGGCGGTCCTACTTTTATGGAGAATTGATATATAAATTTGATATTATGTCGCCCCCCTTCTGGTATCTTGGCCGATTCGGTGGGGTAAGGGGGGGGGGGGCGATTGCATGTACTGCCCTCCCCGCTCTAGCCCTCTGAGTGGGGAGTGGTCCAATTTTTATGGAGGAATCATAGTTTGTGAACAAAAATAGTTGAATATCTATATAATTGATATGTGAACCCTTTTGTATATTATGTCGCACCACACTTTAATCTCAAATTTTATGATAAGTAAATATAAAATGAAAAAGGAAAAAGGTGGGAGGAGGGTCGATACATGCCATCTCCTTACCCTCATCGGACAAAACAATACTTTTTGTATTATAATTAAGAAATTACAAAATGAAACAAAAATCAGCCACCTATATAATTTATATATGCTATAAATTAAATTCTTATATCGAGTCGCCCCACCCTTATTCTGTAATGCCAAATGCAATCATTAGCAGAAATTATAAAAAAGAGCGAGGATAAATCGTTTTCATTCTACCGCCCTTCCCATTTCCAGACAGAGTTTATGTAATTTCACATGAATTTATCATAATTATTTAAGAAAGACTTTGCTTTGGAAAAGTTAGAATTCAAACAAAAATTTTCAGTATAAGAGTCACAATTGAGATGAGTAGTCTTTTTTCCAACCTTTACTCAATCTAATATATTTCTAGTTAAATTTGGGACTATAACTCACAATTTATGCTTGAATTTTATTGAATATTATTTATCGAATTTTTTTTTTGGCTTCGATCCTCAAAGCCTTAATCTAAATTTGTGGGGTATCTGATCTTTTCAAGGAACAAATCGGTTTTATTTGCAATGTATTAAGGGCGTATGAATTCAAATTAGAATATTTTTCAAGTACAACATTATTCAAAAGGTCCTTTTTTAATAGGATGAATAATAAGCTTTAGGTAAGGAGAATGAGTTTCTTCAATGAAGAATGCAAGAAAACGCTTTTAGCGTTCATATCTATTAAAAACGAAAAGAGCGTTAGCTTTGTTAAATGAATGTGATTATAAAGTAAACAATTAAACGAAATAATTTTTAGTACGCGATTCATGAATGAATCTAGGCTTATCTCAACCCGGCTTCGCAGCTTTCGTAAACGAATGTAGTCTATTAAAAATGCTTTAGAAAACCAAATCTGAATGTTAATTTGATCAAAATATGAAATGAAAGGACTATAATTAGTATGTTCATGTGTTAAAGTATAAAAGGCGACTCATCTCAATCGTAACACTTATACTGAGAATTTTTGTTTGAATTCTAACTTTTCCAAAGCAAAGTCTTTCTTAAAATAATTATGATATATTCATGTGAAAACGATTAATTTCTTGAGTTCAGTCAGGCCCAAATGACCTTGAGTCTCTATAAGAATTTATTAATTTTTTTTAGTTCAGTCAGGTCCAAACAGCCGGGAGTCTCTACAAGACTCTGACATGCGTGTCATGAGCCGGTACACGTAAAATAAAATGTTGAGTCTTATTGCATTGAGTTTTTGTGGTTTCATTGAACACAATAGGCAGGGTTTCTTAAAACACCGTGAGAAGAGCCGGAATTGGCCCTCGAGCCATAGTTCTGGCATCATTGCTTTAGTTAATGTATTTAGTGATGTAGTGACCTTGTTGTCGACATCCGGTTACCTTTCTGATTGATTACGGCTAAAAGCATAATTAGACTGAGGTCTTTAAATAGAATAAGGGGCGATATAAAGCAGTGATTCTACCACTGAGTTGTTTTTGTTTTTAATGCACTATTATGGTGTTTGTAAATAACAATGCGATATATAATACATATAGAGACGACAGCATGCCAAAGGCGATCTTTTCCTAGCTTAGAGGAGGACGGCGTTACAGGTGCCCCCCCCCCCCATTGCAAGCGCTATAAAGATCCACTCAGGCGCCATTTCGCCCTCACTGGCTTAGAGGAAAGTACCTGGCACAGAGGGCATCTGAGAGAAATAGTTGGAGAGCTCTCACAAAAGTTGCGAACAAACATTTGAGACTCAAAGAAAAGCCATTATTGAAGACAGGTGCAAAAGACGGAAAGAAAACTTAAATAGACCGACAGCGGACAACGCCTTGTCGGCACAAAATTCGGGAAAATATGTAGGTCGCAACTGGGTTTGCGTAGTCATTTGAAACCCTGCACTCAGCCTTAATCTTCGGAATCGAAGACATTGCCATTATTATCACTTGACAAAAATTATGTCAAATAACTTGCAGTGATTACACACAAAAATTAATCTCTTTGTCATGACTTTCTTTCCAATCCTAAGAATAATCCCCTTTTAAAAGCTTGAATATTACGGCCTACTGTTTTTAGGTTTAATTTTAAATTTAGTTGTATTTTTAATATCAACATTACTATTGCTGAATTCTTTACAAAATGAAATTAAGTTAAACCTTGTGTCTCCTGCAGTCTGACAATATTAGACATTTCAAGCTTTAAATTAGCCAAAGCAAGACGA
The DNA here is from genome assembly GCA_030265305.1 of Biomphalaria pfeifferi. Lineage (NCBI taxonomy): Eukaryota > Metazoa > Mollusca > Gastropoda > Planorbidae > Biomphalaria > Biomphalaria pfeifferi. The sequence goes on from JASAOG010000267.1 coordinate 272,610, forward strand.
AGGTCTCCTCTACTGGCTACATCCAGTCTTACTTATTCTTTACGTTTGTTACCCACTAAATCTAGGTCAACCAGGTAAGTGGGTGTATTAATAAATAAAAATAAGAAAATAAAATAAAAAAAATAAAATAATTCCATTTTCGACCACAGTTTTGGAATTTTACTGAAATATTTAAGTGCAGCCATATCTCTGGTGTGCCTCCTATGTTAACATTCTTTTTTTTTGAAGACATAATTTTGTAAATCTATTTTTTCTGCAACTCAATTTGAACATCAGTAACAGATGTTTAATAATTGTCGTTTATATTTAGTATTTTTATTCTAGAATCGAATCATTATTTCTTCATAGAGCATTGTTTAGTGAACTGCATAGATATCGATGTCCTTAGGCAGTAATTAATTTGTCAACAAACAAGTGATGTGAGTTTCTAAAACTCTTTAAAACAGATTTGATATCTCGATAAAAGAGAAAATGACATAGTAAATGAATGTTAATTTCTTTCCTTGCGGTCGGAGGTTTCACTCATTTGTGTTAGATGCCTACCATGTAAAACAAATTTTCTTTTTAGCCTGCTTTAAGTCATCGCCACCCGTTGAATCCTCCTGTTTCTGAAAAAAAAAAAATTCTAAAGTAATACAAGCAATACCAAACCCCATTTGAAATCAAGCGAACTTTAGTTTACAAGAATTAAACTTGTTGCTCATTTGTTTCACAAAACTGTTGAAAGATGAGCCTATTTGGGGCATGGGTTTGTATTTTATTTACAACTTTTATAATAAGATAAAATAGAAATGAATTGCGGGCTAAAATTTTAACAAGATGTTGCATGTGTATCATAACTCACAAGGTGAATAGTGGATAGATAGTTCTTTATTCTATATTACTTGTGAAGCCATTGTAGCGTCCAACCACTGAACTAAATAACTAGACAATTTTGAAAATATATTTCATCGCTAACAGAAGAAAAGTCTTTTTGTGTCACATATGTTTTGAAAATTTTTAATTTAGTTTTAATCAATTTTGAAACCATATCAAAAGACTTTTATAAAAAGCTATGCATTTTTCTAAGAGGCCACTAAAACATATCCTGCTTTGACCTTTGTCTTTTTTTTTTTGTTTTGTTTTATTATTATCTGAATAGTAGATTTTTATAATTGTTCATGAATATTCTTAAATTATTCTTAAATTATTTTTGGATATTGCTATATGTTCGTGAAGCCGAGTAGGTTTCATAACCCCCGGGTTCGCTGTTCTGCCTCATCGTGGCATCCGGGTGGAAACGGCTATTTGAGGAGATAGCTAGGCAAAACGAATGGCAAAACATAACTCCCGTGGGGATGCCCATGGGTAGACGAGAGTCCACCCCTTGCACGGGCGGGGTTGTAAAAAAGTCCTCACAAAAACTGTCACACATCCATGCGCCGTTCCTCAAAGGACCGTTCCATAAATGGCGGTTCCCCCACGGTTAGCTTGGTACAAAGAAGGAAGATGACAGAGGCTCCCAGTGCTCCTAGGCCTTCGGCCATGTGTCGGAGGCTGAAGACATTGGATACAGCAATGCTTTATATAGGCATTGACTAGGGTCGCTCTCAAACAGAACTGTGTTCCACAGGTTTGTTTTTCTTTTTTACTGTTTCGGCTGGACGACCTAACAGGTTTTTTCTTTTCAAACTTTGAGCTCGAAGAGCCTTCGGCTCAGCTCAGAAGACAATCAAACGGTTTCATAACCTCATCTGAAAATTCAATCATTCAAAGTAGAACATTGGACTACTTTTTATCTAATGGCAACTCACTAAAACTCCTGAAAATATTTCTTTATATACCAGCGAGTTTTCGTATCAACACTTTGTCAATGTTTTTTTTTTAAAAAAAAAGGTTAAATTATAATATTTGAATGTTAGCTCTAAAGGTTTGTTTTTTAAGTTAACATTTACATATCAATATATTACCATATATAAATAAAATAAACTATAATCAGAAGGCGTATCACCTAGTTTGTTTATCAAATTATAAACGTTTAGGCGCGCAAGATAAAAGTACAATAGCTACACCCAAACATGCAAACAGAGTAAGAATTTAAAAATAGAAAATGGGATTCCCGAACTCAATTTCGAACGTTGTTTCTGTTCTTAAGGTAGAAGAAAGCTAACTATAATTTGTCTATATCTAGTCAGCCAGCTTTAATTTTGAGGACATTGTTTGTTTTGTTTCAGTGCACCTTTAGTTCTTTACCCCTTTATGCACAGCACCCCCTTAACGCCCCCTATTCAGCCCAGCGCCACTCCTACGCCCCTTTGGCTCCCAGCGACCCCAATTTCACGAAAACGCTCCCCAGGCGATAGCGCCCCCGTTGAAGACCACTACTCTAGACTCTAGATCTATATTTCCCTTTGAAAAGACACATTCTTATAATATTCTTTCATAATATATGGAAGCCTCTATTTTTTAAAAACAGTTTTCTAAAACATCTACTCGAGTCTAGACTAACACTACCTCACCTACTGCTTCGAATGGCTCCGCCTATTTGCTTCGCGGTGTCTGTGACGTCATAGCTGACACTACAGCTATACACATTGGCATCATTCTATCTAGACTTTTAGTGTTAAATTGAAACAACGTTTGCACTGGACAAGGTTCATGATGGCCATCTCTCATTCAATTACTTCTTTCATTGCTCTATTGCTAGAACCAAACTGAAATAGAAAGTATTTTTCAGGTAGTAGGGAAAAAAATCCTTTATTGTATGACGTCAACAAACCTATTTTTAGAATCATTTGTTCTAATTAGTCAAATGCATCGCACTGGTCCTTAAAATAAATCACAGATGTCATCAATCTGTGCCTATGTTGGAGACAATCGATGAATGTCGTGATTTAGGAAACAACATTGAGGGAACTTTGGGGAATCTCGAATTTCATTCCTGCTAATCAATTAGACATGATATTTTGTAAACATTTAATTACTACTCAATGGAAAATTGAGTTGATTGCTTGTAATGAATTATATCCAGGATTTCCAAAAAGGGCCATGGCGCTCTTGGGTATCACGAGATTCTCAAAGGGCGCCTGGAAATGGATTTGATTTTAAGTTTGTCGTCTCTGTTGTTTTTGTGAGCGCCTTCAGCAGCTACAAAGATGAGAACTACTGATTTGTGGTATCAGGTTTTAATTCGCCTTTCTCTCAAAGCGATATTAAACTGGCTGGTAGGCCTATACGTATTTCCTGAATCTGTTTGGGACTCGTCCTCTAACAAAAAATATATAAGTAATTATCAGTTGACCTGTTGAAACGTTGGGGGCACCACACATGATCTGTTGGCCGTCTTTATCCATTCCCCTCTGTCTAATGCCTTCGATAGAATCTCTTTCAATGACAGGCCCCTCCATTCTATTTTTTTTTTCCCATCGCTTTCTCTGACAGACTCTTCTTCTTTTTCCTGGTATTGTACCCTGAAGGAAGATCTTTGCGAGCCCTGAGTATCTTGTAGTCGGGCTTCTCGATAAAGATAGAGGATGCAGCTTTGAAGTGCATGGTCAGCATTCTATGGTGATGCTCCACAAGAGCACGTTTCGCTAGTCCAAAATTTGTAGTCTTGCTGAATTAAATCATTTAGAGGACAGCCATCTTAGCTTAGTTCAAATCTGATAATTGTTTCTTCTTTTTTTTAAGCTAATAAAAAAATACAATTGTAATTGTTGGTTTCCTATTTGTATGTTGTTACTATCTTGGGCATTTGTTGAGTTTCATTTCAGCATGCTAGAAAGTCTAAACATTTCTTTGACCTCCAAATGTATTTGTTATATCGTCTGACCATGTCTGAACTTTAAGGAACTCTCTAGGAACTTTCACATTGTCAAATGTAGGAAAAACTATTGTCAAAATTGAAAGAAATTCAACAAGTGCAATAAACTCTTTCTTTTTTCCTGGTGCTGTTCCCTAAAGGAATATCTTGTTCGGGTCTTTCGATAGAGGATGCAGCTTTGAAGGACATGATCGTCAATCTCTAAAGTTTTAGTTTTCATTTTTGACAGTAGCATATCATCGTAAGGCTGAATCGCTGCTGTAATCTTGTTTCTAATCTCTTCGTTTGACGAACCATGAACAAGACATCAGCAACGACTCGACCGATCTCACGACACAGACACTTGTAGTAGATGTAGTATTGGTCCCAAAGTAACAGAAACAACAACAACGTAATAATAGCGTTGAGATACAGAAGCCATGTTGGAAACCATGTTCTGTAGAAGTAACAACAGAAAGTTCACATTTTTTCATTTGTTGTCATACAAACACACATACACTGAAGCCCAGCGGGAAAATCTTTAATTAATGACAACGCTGAAAATAGAATAGATTAGGCTAGTTAAGTGCCTGTGTGTTAGGATCTGCTTGTGTGTTTGGGTTTTGCCCAGTAGTTTTCAATTGGTGAATTAATGCTCATAAAATTATAACATCGATGCAGATCTCAGTTACTCAGAAATCAACACCCTTCATTCTCGGTGGAATCCACTTTATGTTAATTCGAAGAGAACTGAGGAAACTAATGAACCCATGAGCTACCATAGGGTATCGATGAAATTAAACTCCCAAATAATAATAACTGTCAAGGTCAATGTTGTTTTAATTCTATAAACAATAAACAGCATTAAATTTCGAAAAACAACAGTAATTTTATTGTAGTACTAAAAATAGTCAAGTGAATTAAAAATAAACAATGGAAGTTTCTGGTTCTTTCTTGTTTGTTGAAGAAGCTAATTTTGGAGAGAATATAAATAATAAGTACAAGAAGGAAAAATTAAGCGGTTTCAGTCAATAAGTTTCAAGCTTCATGTGCCACTGAAGTGAACCATTTCTTACAATTGAGTTTCTATTGTGTAGCCAATAGTTCGTTTCATTTAGGGCTATCAAATTGTTTTATTGGCTGGATAGACATTTAATTATGTAACGACTTTACCACAATAAACGTTCCACGACGTACTTTGGCATTTGGGGCATCACATTTCAACTTCCATAGAGAAATGTTATAAGAAAATCTAATCCCCTTTACCGAGATCTTCGCATTTTTATTTTGCTAAACTTTGTTATCTCATAATGCTGTCAGTTGCATTCAGTTGAAACTCTTATGAAAGGATGACATGGAGTCGATCCTTCCTGGCTGTTGGTCGTTTCTAGTAGTCAATTGTGTCATAGAACTTGAATCTTTTCTCTGTACTCTAAAATCATTTTTTAATTGGTGCAATTCATTAATGAACAACCAATTCTAAGTACACGTTTCATTCTGGTATAATATAATTTCCAACCTGAATTGTCAACGGGTACCATATCATCAATGAATGTCTTCAATTTTATTTAGAAACATATAAAAGCATGTGGCACTTATACAGCTGGTGACCTGATCCTGAACATCGGTTCTTGATCTTTCCAAATATACATGTTACATTTATTCATTGAGTTGCTTATTGTACCCCAATGATGCCATTATTTGAGAAGCAGTGTCGTTCAAATTAAAATAAATAGCTTTAACCAGCACACATTTATCTCTATTGCTTCCAATTTGCTTGCTCTCTAGACTGCCACTAAGGTCTAACTAATCCCATATCGCCCTGAAGTGCTCTGATCCTACCTCTCAAGTGCTGCATTATTCCCATAGACACGACGTCGTGCGGTAGGCAAGTCTTGTAGGGATTAGGCTGTTGCCTTCTATGTGTGAATGTTGACATTTACATGTTTGCTTATAGCGTTTTTTTTCTCTCTTATATCTATCTATTGTACAAGTTAAAGTCGTTGCCAGACAGTTTGGGTGTAGGATATTAAAGTAGCAGAAAGAGAAGTAGCCCACAGAGATTAAAGTTCATTCTACGATCATCGTTGTTCCCAAAACACAAACTGTTTCATGCAATTTTAACTACTCCAGTTGTGTTTTTAGATTTACATTATCGACATATGGGCTACAAGTACAAGATCTTTCAGTCTCATGCACCTAATAAAAGGATTATATTTCTCAGTTCCTTCACCACGTAGGCCGAATAGAAAAGATTTCAAGATATGAGTTATATACCGTCAAGAAATAAGCCGATGATCTTGTTTAGCCGCCATCCCCAGATTAGAATCAGAACTTTTGTATCTCCCGGAAAGAGGATTGTATTTTCACTACTTTTTGAAGCTGCTGTGAACTGTATCCATCGTACATAATTTGTTCAATTTCCCAGGAACTCACTAGACTTAGGAAACATTAATTTGCAACCTGGCAAGCCTTTCATCAAGAACAGCGGTTCTCAACCTTTTGAGATTCAAGGACCACTTAAAAATGTGTGTCTCAGCCACGGACCACTACTAAAAATTTTGCTACTGGCGCACTAGAAATTTATATAGTTTTATAAAAAAAAATATAAAGTTGATATTTAAAATCATTTATTATATATTTTAATAAATGTTTCAACCTTTTCATCCTTTTGTAATGAACAAATATCAGTCTTACTGCTAACAATAGTTCGGATTAGAAACAATGCTACATTTAATTTTAGTGCGAGCCTTGAGCTTGCAAATTTGAGCACAGCTTGTTCAAACGAGGTGTAATGCTTGAAAGACTCAGTCGGAGTTCATCTTCGACTTCAAGCCGTGAACGATATTTTGTTTTAATTGTAACCAGTGCAGAAAATCCACATTCACAAAGATATGATGTTGCAAAGGGTAAAATTATTTTGAAAGCTTTCTGAGACAGTTCTGGATACTCATGCGAAGCTTGTGTCCAAAACTTCATCAAGCTCACTCTCAGATGCATCATCTTCAACGTAGTATCACTGGTCAGTTCAATGAATTGGTTTATTCCGATGGTGGTAAATTTAATGAATCAATGTGTGCAAGAAACGAACTGGAAACCCACGAAAAACTCTCAACGTTCAAATCACCAAAGTAGAAGTTAAATTGATCCAGCAATGATTGAACATGTTCAGAAATCAATTTCACCAACTCGGACTTGTTGATTTCAGCATTTTCTGGTTTCTCGGTGAATTTATGCAATTGATCAAACATTTCAAAGTTACCCTGAAATAATCTTTTCTTCCACAGAGCAAGTTTTTTCGTAAAAGCAGACACTTTATCACTGAGGGTAATTAAGTTTGTGTGCTTCCCTTGCAGAGATGAATTGAGTTTATTCAGCTGTTCAAAAATGTCGGCCAAGTAAGCCAGAACAGCAACCCATGAATTTTCATTCAAATGAACAACAAGCTGTGAATTTTTACTAACAAGAAACTCTCGCACAGCATCACGTAATTCAAACAGTCTGTTAAACACTTTTCCCCTTGATAACCAGCGAACTTCAGTGTCCATCAGTAACTGCTCATGATCAAAATCCATATTCGAACATAATGAAGCAAAGAGACGAGAATTCAATGGATGAGCCTTGATGAAATTAACAATTTTTATGGCCTGATCAAAAATAGATTTCAAGTCCGCGTTCATTCTTTTACTCGCAAGACTTTCCCGATGAATCAAACAGTGCGTGAATGTGGCAGTTGGCACATTAGAACGCACACGTTCCCACAAGCCTGTTCGTTTTCCAGACATTGCTGCAGCACCATCCGTGCACACTCCGATACACCAGGACCATTCGATGCCATTGGCTGCCATAAAATTATCAAGGATAGCAAAAAGTTCTGCACTTGTTGTGTGACCTGGACAAGCTTTACAAAACAAAAAATCTTCAACTTCATCCATCCAGATATATCTGACATAAGCCATTAATTGTGCCTGGCCGGAAACATCCGTTGATTCGTCCAATTGAATAGCAAATTGTTTAGAATCTTGCAGCCTTGTAATCAACTGTTCTTCAACGTCAGCTGCCGCCAAAGCTATACGTCGTTGAATTGTGTCGTTTGAAAGTGGAATTGTTTTCAGTTTACTTGCCAAGGCATCACCATCATCTCTCGACACATATCTATAGCAGCAGGCATTATTAGAGTTTCTGCAATTGTGTGAGGCTTTTTGGCCTGTGCAACTCGGATAGCCACTAAAAATGATGCTCTTAAAGCCTTCTCATTGACTTTAGTTGCTTGGAGTATGCAAGACTTCTGAATACCAAGTGAATGTTTCTTGCGCATAAAATATTCCTATGGTTTCTCCGAGCAGTCAGTATGATTCGTTTTAAGAAATGTCTTCGGAGTTTCGCAGGTTTCATCGCTTCATTTGCAAGAATTTGTGAACATATTACACACTGTGGTCTGGGTTGATTATTTACTAAGACGCATATAAACCCAAAGTGCAAATACTTTTCATCATACCGTCGTATGGGAGTTCGTCTTTTTTTCTTCGGAACTGCATTTGATTCACACTCAGGTTGTGAAGATGAGTCAGAGAAATCATCATCGTTGTCCTTATGTTCGGTTGCTTTCTTTATTAAAAATTTATCCATGTGTTCAATCAATTTAATTATTTTGATTAGTTTTCAAATAAAAAAGCGTATTTTTGAATGTCAATATAAACGGCAAGACACCAGGGCCCATCTGATTTCCGGTGTAACTAAAACTTTTAGAGTAAACATAAAATCGAAACGCACTTTTGCGCTATCGCCATCTAGCGATTTAAAATCAATAATTTTAAAACTGACTTCATATATTCTTTTTCATGTCTTTAATTCCATTATTTTTCATATTTTTTATTTTTTAAAAAGCATGCAATTCGTGTTTTGCTCGCGGACCACCAGGCAAATGTCCGCGGACCACTAGTGGGCCGCGGACCACAGGTTGAGAACCGCTGATTAAGAGTGATAAAAACAGTAATCCAGGGTTGTCTTTTTCTTGCAAGAGTAAAGTTCCTTAATCTCTGTTTCGAATGTAAATGTTTAACTTGACCTATTACTCAGCCATTTGCCTACTATCACCCACAACCCTTATTGATGTGTTCACTTTTAGGGCCCTACTCACCATTCAACTAATCTCAACTTAGCTCTCAAGTTGACTAATGAATTCCTGGCTGCTTGGAAAACAACAAGGTTAAGATTTGATTGTTGTCCAGTGACTTTTTCCTGCTTAGAGCAATACTTAAAATAAACTTACAAAGAAAAAGAAACGCCCCTGTTAAGATGGGCCTACTTATAACCTGACACTTAGGAAAAGATTTATATCCACTGTTTATGTGTGTGTGCTTTGATTCTCTTGTATATTCATGTTCATATTCATGAGCTATATAAATTCAGTTTAAATTACCTCAAGCGTATAAACTGGTTTTTAAAAATATCCTTGTTGATGTCCAAAAGAGCTGAGCCGAAGGCTCTTCAAGCTCTAAGTTTGAAAAAAAACCTGTTTGGTCGTCCAGCCAAACAGTAAAAAAAAACAAAACCTGTGTGAACACAGTTCTGTTTGAGAGAGACCCGAGTCAATGCCTATGTAATTGTAAAGCATTGCTATTTCCAATGCCTTTGGCCCTCGACGCATGCTTGGCTGCACATGGCCGAAGGCCGAGGACACCTTCAGTGAAGTCCAGTAGGGCGTCGGCGCCGTAGGCGCCATTATCCCGTTGATGGTTAGAAAGGCTTTTATCCAACCACCAGGCCTGGACATGGGGCTCTTCACCCCTGTCCTGTCTGAGGGCACCCAACGGTAGGCGGCCATATCGGTTGATTGGGCAAAACCGGGCCGTGCCGTGTACACAGCGCACCGTCCCCAGTCCTGGGTCCACTCGCTATAAGCGGCCGAGAACAGTGCTGTCTGCGGGGAGCTTGTCTCATATTCCTATACTATAACCGTCACTATTCCGTGCAGCCGGGCCTGGTTCGCTACTCGTACTTAGCCTATCTAGTCTCCACCCACTAGAAGTTTCCACCGGAGGGCCACGCTGAGGCGACGGGTAGCTTGAATTCCTCCGGGGCCGAGGACACCGGGAGCCTCCGCCATTTTCCTTTGTTGTACCAAGCTAACTGTGCGGGACCCGCCATTTATGTTACGGTCCCTTTGAGGAACAGCGCATGGATGTGGGACGTGTTCGTGGGGGCTTTTTTGCAACCCCGCCCGTGCAAGGGGTAAACTCTCGTCTACCCGTGGGCATCCCCACGGTAGTTATGTTTCGCCATTCACTTAGCCTAGCTACCCCCTCAAGTAGCCGTTTCCACCCAGGTGCCACGGTGAGGCAGAACAGCGTACCTGGGTTAAAAATATCCTGTTTTGAAACCTGGACTATTTTGTGTTCATGATAGATGAAGTCCATGTATTTAGTGTGTATGAAGTTATTTCCAACTAGATGGAACTCCACATTTTAAACAAGAAATACTCAACTGAAGTTTCTGAAGTCGCGTTTTACTTTGTTATTTGATAATAAATAATGTAGAGCAGAGCTGATAACTAGGCCCCAATGGAGACGTAATACTCTGTCACCCTCCCTTTCACCCTCTCTCTCTCTCTCCCCCACTCCCTTCCTCCTCTCTCTCTCTCTATTGCTTTATAAATGTATGTATTGTTCCAACAGACTTGTCACTATAAATTCTAGAAGATTCAATATAGGTCTAGAGCTTCCTGGTCCTGTGGTATGCATTGTTCCGAACCGTCGTCACGATTGGCGCCGGATTCGAACTCTGCCCGAGGTCATCTCAAGCCATCCTGCTGGAGGTTTGAGATTATGGGTATGAGTAAACATTTTCACAAGTGACGCCTGATAACCTAAACAGGCATCCAGCGGGTCTTATGCCTAAATGGTCTATATACTTTCTTACAATGGTTGTACGTGATATGTAAGTTAAATCTGATGACCCAATATCCGTTTGTATGCCGGGGATTTTATATTAGGGCAGAAAATATTAAATACATATTTGTCAAAATAGAAAAATTGCATTGTTTCAGTAGAAATTATGAAAGGATTGAAAACGCACTCTATATAAAGCATTAATACAGTTTACAAATTGAATTCAACCATTGATTCACAAAAGTATACTTCAAAAAGACCTCGAAACGTTTGGACTGAATGACGTCTGAAATAAGCTGGTCTCTTCTTTTTCAAACCAAATGTTCCAGTACCTTAACCTAAACTTAAAACAAAAAAAACTCATAAAGCTTATATTATTGGTAGTTGTTTTAATTAGTTAGGATCAGTCATGTAATTAAATTTGTAATAGATTAGAAATATTTTTACCAATTGTTTTGTTTAGCGCAATTTCACTCTTTTTTGCGTTTTCAATACGCTATTATCCTATCACTTGTCTGGACCACATGGAAAGGGGTGGAGGGAGAAAGAACGGGGTATCTTTTTTAAAAAATACTTTTATAAATATATTTTAAAAAAAGCTAAACGACCTGAATTCGAACTCTAGGGCTAACGCCTCCTCAATCTAATACACTAACTACTGTGCCAGAGAAAAGCTTATGAAAATAGAACGTTTTCTAGTTATTTATTGTTAGTTCAACAAGATCTTCCAGTTTAAAATATACTCTTTTTTTTAATACTCATTTTACTTGTTCCGTCTAAGAAGAAGTCTTACAGCAGACAGTCTGTTGCTTAAGACGAGGCTTGGTGACGTACAAAAGTCTACTCATTCATCAGTTATCGATTGTTTTTAACACCTTACCGTAATTCCAATCAGTTTTTGTTTTCTTTGCTTTATATTTCCAATAACTTGACATCCAACAGAAGCGCCCGTTTCAAAAAAATAATTTTCGGTTTGTTTATATCTAAGTTGATATCAAAGCGCCTGACCCGCATAAATATATGAAACACTCTAGTATTACCTTAAAGTGTAGACAATACAATCTAATGAAAGCTGGCGCTCCTAGATCTAATTTTTTATCTATTTATATCTGTATTTTAATTTTTGTAAACAATCTAGGCTAGTGCTGAGTGCACGCCTGTCTCCCGCCAGCTCTTTAACTTTAAAGTTAGTGTAGACGAGTCATGACCTGGCTCTATAAATAGAACGGATGCTGCCGTGTCTTGTCCCTTTTTCGGTGTTGACCGCTGGTCAGTGCTTGATTAGCTGGTCTGTGTGACCAAACAGTGAGTTAGAAAGTTATTTTTAGTGTTGTTCCTGTGTGGACGTGCTCTGTGTGGACTGCCTGTAAGTTGAGAAATTTTATTTTTACTTGATATATTTTAATTAGGATTGATTGTTGTTAGATTGTTTTGATGTAAACGGATTAGTGCCGTGCATCACCGGCTTAATTACTCAGCCATTGTCTATGATGGAACTGGAAGGTCCTTTAATCTGGATAGCATCACCCCCCACCCCCCAGGAGCCATCCCTATGATCTGCTTGTTGCTTTTCTATACAATGTTTTATTACCTTTAGTGTCTAAAAGTATTTCCATTGTTATTAGAATGATTATTTTATATATTTTTTATGTTTGTTTATATTTGATATTGCAGACTATAATTCCTGTCTGCCGCAGTTATTACAGTTGCCCTATAGCTGTTGTTTTATTACTGCCTAACTGCCATTATTTCGGCTGCCTTACTGTCTGTCTGCTGTAGTTCTGCTTTACTGCTGCTAGTAGCTTACTGTTTAGTGTTGGGGTAATTTAGGTTATTTGATGGTTGGTTTAGTTAGTAATAGTTAGTTTGTTAGTGCTTGTAGTTGTAGATTTAAAAGCATAGATCCAGAGGCGGCAGAGGGTTTTGGTTAGTGGAGTTGTTAAGTTCAGTTAAGTAGGGTTGATTAATTATTTAGTAGTGCGTATATATAGTTTTTGTTTATTTCTAAGTTTATTTTCATTTTCGTATTCACCTATTTTTTTATTGCTTTCTAAATTGGTTGTAAATAAAGTGTATATAAGTTCCTTTTAAAATTTCAGTTTGTTATTTTATCTTTAGTTAGCTAGTTTCGTTTAGTTTAGTTTAATTGTGCTGTCTGGTTGCTTAGGCTACTATAGCCCCTTGGTCGCAGACCGAGGTGCACAGATTGGGCCCACCCAGTAGAGCTACCATCTGCCTACTGTTTTAAATGAACAAATGTTGAGTAGCAGATAACCAAAAAGGCCTCACTCAGTAGCGCCACCCTGACCTGCTCACATAATATTAACATTAATCTTTCACTATATTAGGTGTGTGTGTGTGTTTATTTCATTACATGATCACATGGAGAAACACACAATTGTGTGTGTGTAGGTGTGTGTGTGCGTCTACGTGTTTAAAACGTTTATCCGTGTGGACGCGCAACTGATAAATCATTTGATGTTTTATAATACACATTCAAACCACCCCTCCCCCTTTTTAAAAAATAATCTTTTCGCACGGCTGTGTTAAAATATTCACGCCACTGAGAGACGATCTCTTCTGTTGCTTTAAGGTGGACAAAAAATGAATAGACAAAGTGAAATACATTTGCACAATTTAATGTAGAAACAAAAAAAAAAGGAATTACTTTGAATTCAGTTCTGCTAGAGAAGAACGCACTGCACAGAGGAGCAGACGATAAGACCCAATGTCGTAACGACAACGTCACGCTCCGACTAGTTTGCTTTGAAGTTGGTTTCTTTCAATCGCCTTGCTCTTATCACTACCCCCCCCCCCCCTTTTACACATCTCAAACAAATATTGCACCACCACCCTCCTCCGTTAGTCCCTGTAGTAATGCCCCCCCCCCACTACACTTTTTGCAACAACCTTCGAACCTTTTTTTTTATGCGCCCACACACACACACACATAAAGACCTGGGTAGTCAACGTTCAAACATTACTTAGGTCTCCTCCTCACCTCGCATTTAGAAGAGAGAGAGAGAGAGAAAGAAAGAGTAGATGATTGTGCTGATGAGGCCGATGAAGAAGTAGATGATAGGTCTACACGTTGGGAGAGTGGGGATGATTTTAAATTTTTAAGTGCCCGAACCGAAGTGGTTAGATTGTGGTCGATGATCTACAAGTGGGTGAACTGATGTGTAAGGGGTGGGGGGGGGGGGAGCTTGCTGATATATGAAACATGTTCTTTTTAAAGATGTCCTCATCACGTGACCATCGGTTATAATGACTTTAAACAACCACACAGTCATATTGACTTAAACAATAGCTCAGCCTAGATCTAGATCTTTAACTTTAATGTGCATATAGGATTATTTAAGGGAAATTTGTAATTTTGTTTTTTCTGGGAAAAAAAAAAAGGTTATTTTACAAGGAAAAAAGAGGAATAAGTAATTAATTAAATTTATTTTATATCTTTTGTGAAGTGTTGAACAGTAGAATCAAATAGAGAGAGGACTTTAAATGTTTGGATGGATTTAAAATGGGTTCTGGGTGCCATGAATAGCGAATCAATAATTTCTGACCTATCACAACAATTACTTTAATGGATCGGAGCATTAAGTCCTAAAGACCAAAGTGGCTGGGCTTAGCAGGAGGTCGTTATTGTTTAGGTGTTACCTTTAGTCCTGAGACAAACAAAACACAAAGTTATTTCTAGAGATGAGTATGTCAGAGTGTAGATATAGGTACCTCCGAGGGGCTAGAACAATTTGATAAAGTCAGGTAAATATAAAATATGAATTTGTTTAGAGAAAGAAAATTTTTTTTTTCTTGAGGATTGGCAACACAAATTCTGACCCCCCCCCCCCATTTCCCCTTTTTTTTGTTTCCGCTTCACGAATGAATACATCTGGCGGACTATTGCAAATCTTTTCTAGTGTCTATGTGACTGAGCACTCGGCGTGAAGGTTACTCAACCAGAACGTCGTGTCTGTGCACGATCTGCTGATGTACTTTCTGTCTTAGTTTTAACAATGTTCAATAAATATTTCTAAAAGACATTGTGACCTCGGCTTGAGTTGACTTGAGACCAGTACTTCTCAACAATTGCTGGCCATGTGTGACCAAACTACAGAGCAAGTCCCAGATCTGTTTAATAACTTTTACCTTGACCTATCCCTCAGTCTTTTGGACGTTGGGGCTTCAAGCAAGACTCGTCGACAGTCTTTCTCCATTCCTCTCTGTCTTTTGCCTTGTTTAGAACCTCTTTCAATGGCAGGCCCGTCCATTCTTTTATGTTGTCCTCCCGTTGCTTTCTCTGTCTGCCTCTTCTCCTTTATCCTGGTACTGTTCCCTGAAGAAAGGTCTTTGCGAGCCCCGAAGATCTTGTAATATGGCCATAGATTTTGAGCTTGCGTTTTTTCACTAAAGTTAGCAGGTCATCGTGGGGTCCAATCGCTGTACCAACCCTGTCTCTAATCTCTTGGTTTGTGATGCGGTCTTTGAACGTGACACCTAGGATCCTTCTGTAGCATCTCAATTCCATTGCTAGGATCCTCCTCTCTAGCTCTGCAGTCAGCGTCCAACGTTCACAAGAATATAAAAATGTGGCCTTGACTAGGGAGCGCATCAGTCTGATTTTGGTGCCGAGGGCTAAGCCTTTGTCTTTCCATATTATTTTAAGTTTTGAAAGGGCTGTTGTGGACTGTACTATTCGGGCCAGTTGTTCGGGTATTGTTCCCTCATCTGAGACAATAGCTCCGAGGTATTTGAAGCTGTTAACACTAGTCAGCTTTTCACCTCCAATACTGATGCCTCTTTTAAAGCCCTGTTGGCTATTGGTCATATTTTTTTTTCGGCATTTATTTGCATACCATATGCTGCGGAAGTCTTGTCAATGCGCATCACCAGGTCAGCTAGTTTTTCTTCTGTCCTGCTAGGCCATCAATGTCATATGCGAAGTGCAAGTTAGCACCTTCTTGGCCCTTGAGGGCATCTTCCATTATCTTTTCAAGGAAGATATTGAAGAGTGTTGGTGAAAATAGCAGCCTTGTCTTACTCCAACTATGGTTTTTAACCTGTCCCCAATATTATTGATGAACTATACCGCACAGGTGGCATCATTGTAGAGGTTCTGGGTAACTTTAATTATGTTTTTATTTATGTTTTACTTTTCCGTTGTCGCCCAGTGTCCCGTGCCATACTCGATCGAAATCTTTCTTGAAATCAATAAATATTAAAACTAATATCTTTAAATTATATATTTTAACTTAATTCAGCATTTTTTCCACTAATTAATTCAAATTAACAACTCTTAGTTTAGGACTATTTTGTCTCACTAATCCTTATTAGCCTTGCCTTATAAATATAATTCGATATACCTATTCTATATTTAATATTATTTAGATCTAGATCTATTTATTATTATATCCTTAGATCTTAGATCTAGTCGCTCTAGTGTTAGACTTAGACTTTAACTAAGGCTTTAGATCTACTAATCATCAACTAATACTACTAATAATAACTAATAGTAATATTCTATATAGTTAGTTATACACGTAAATATATTGATCTAGAATTAGATCTAGATCTAGTCTGGGTCCATATTTTGAATTTAATAAACCATTTGATTTGATTTAATTGTCATTGTAAATTAGCTTTCACTTTAGACTTAACTTAGGCATTGTAAACCTTAAACTAGATTTAGACTAGAACTTTAAAAACTAAAATCAACAACAGTCATCATGAAATTGCTCTGGCTATTTATGCTAATAATTACTAAATACACACTAGCTGAACACAGAACTAGATCTACCTTAGTCAACACTAAACTTAAAAAGGAAACAACAGTCATAATCAATCATCACATTTTAGATCAATGCAAATTCAAAAATAACCTAACATACACACCCATAACATTAAAGAAGATCACCCATCACAAATGGAAGTTCTCAATCAGACACAGCAGAAATAAATACCTATCACTGTTAATATTAATAGCAGGAGATGTAGAGTCAAATCCAGGGCCTAGATCTAAAGATAGATGCAACATCTGCATAAAAGTATGCACCATGAAATAGAAAGCCATTCAATGTGACACCTGCGATGAATGGTACCATGCATCATGTCACCATATGAATCCACCTGTGTATTATGCCTTAGGCAACAAAGATGCATCATGGCACTGTGTACCGTGTGGGTTACCTCAGTTTACATCAGGACTGTTTGATTCCATTGATGCAGACACTTCTAACCCATACAACATCCTAAACACCATCCCAAACCAAACTCACCAATCACTAGCCAAATCCACTCCTGTTAAACCTAAATCTACTAAAATTAATACAACAGCCTCACTAAACAAACCTACTAAAGAAGTAATACCAAAATACCTTAAAACCTTAGTAATAAATTTTCAAAGCATTAGGAACAAAACAGCGAACTTAGAAATTTTATTAGAATGTGAGAAACCAGACATAATTGCAGGAACAGAAACTTGGCTACATCCTCAAATTTATAATGCAGAAATTTTCAATAGTAAGTATGAAATTTTTAGAAAGGATAGGGCTGATAATCATGGAGGAGTTCTTTTAGCAATAAAAAACACTCTTATAGCAGAAGAAATTACCTTACCTAACTCAAAAAATATAGAATCAACATTTTGTAAAATTAATACCACCTCAACATCCCTAATAATAGGTAGCATTTACAGACCACCAAATTCTAGTTTAGAATACATGCAGGAACTATGTAATCAGATTACTACACTTAAAGAGACAAATAAAAATGCAGTTTTTTGGATTATGGGTGATTTCAACCTACCTGATATAAATTGGAAAACACTAACCATAGATAAACACCAAAACCTTAAGGACATAAATGAGCTTTTCATAGAAACTTTACACAAATCACTTTAGATCAAATCATTAAAAAGCCAACTAGATTAAACAACACATTAGATCTCTTCTTAACAAACAGACATGGATTAGTAGTTGATTATGATATTATCCCTGGTCTATCAGACCATGAGGTCATAAAAATACACAGTCCGATAAAAGCAGTAGCCAATTCAAAACCCAAAAGAAAAATCTTACTCTGGAATAAATGTAACCTAACACAACTACACCAAGCTGCATTAAACTTTCAACAAACATTCTTATTAGAAAAAGACATTAACCAACCAGTCGATGACCTCTGGAATTTCATTAAAAACCATCTTAAAAGCATTATAGAAAATCATATACCAACTAAATACATATCAAACAAAATAAATAAATGCTGGTTTAAGACTAAAGAAGCTTTGTAAACAGAAGGAAAACCTATATCGAAAATTTAAATAAACTAAGGCAGAAAGAGTTTACAAAAATTATATAAAAATTAAACACTTAACCCAAAGTAAGCAGACAGCTGCAGAGTGAATATATAAACAATGTAATATCTAAAGATAACAACAAAAACCTATGGTCTTACATTAAGTCTAAGAAAATGGAAACAACAGGCATAGTGCCAATAAAAGATGAACATAACATAATGATACTGAAACTAAAGCAAACATCCTAAACAAATACTTTGCATCAGCATTCTCAGCCCCAGGAGACAAAGACATATTACTGAATTTGAACCAAGTAGACAACATAGAAGATATAGTAGTACAAGAAAATGGACAAAAACTATTAGACAACACCAAACCAAATAAAGCGTCTGGACCTGATGGTATTCCAGCTAGATTACTCAAAGAACTAAGCAATGAGCTAGCCCCAGTGTTCAAAATACTCTTTCAGGCTTCACTTAACCAGGGCAGAGTACCAAAGGACTGGAAAGAAGCTAATGTCACCCCCCCTATTTAAAAAAGGAGAAAAATCTGACCCAGGAAACTACAGACCAGTATCACTTACAAGCATCACATGTAAAATCCTAGAACACATAATATGTAGCAACATCATAAACCACTTAGACAAACAAAATGTCCTCACACCATACCAACATGGCTTTAGGAAATATAGATCATGTGAAACACAACTAATAGGACTAATTGATGATTTTTCTAAAGGTTTAGATAATAGTGAACAAAAAGATGCTATCTTACTAGATTTTTCTAAGGCTTTTGACAAAGTTCACCACCATAGTTCGCTTAAAAAATTATAATATTTTGGCATTAATGGTCCACAGCATCAGTGGATTAAAGATTATCTGATAGGGAGAGAACAAACTGTAATAATGAATGGCTCTAAATCAACACCAATAGCAGTAAACTCAGGTGTACCTCAAGGAACAGTCTTGGGTCCACTACTATTTTTAATTTACATAAATGATTTACCAAATTGCATAACTTCAGGAACAAAAGTCAGATTATTTGCAGACGATTGCATAATATATAGAACAATAAAAACAACACAAGACACAGATATTTTACAAAGAGAATTAGATGAATTACAGAAATGGGAATCAAAATGGAGCATGTCTTTCCACCCAGAAAAATGTCAGTTGTTAAGAGTAACAAAAAAAACTAAAACAAATTCATTCCACTTATCTTATTCATGGCAAACCAGTAACACAGACTAAAAACGCAAAATACCTAGGTGTTATAATAAATGAAAAACTGTCATGGAATCCACATATTGATGAAACTATAAAAAAAATCAAACAAAGCATTAGGATTTATTAAAAGACATTTCTATAAATCAAATAAGAACATAAAACTAAAATGTAATTTAACCTTGGTTAGGCCAATAATAGAATATGCATCCTCCGTTTTGGGACCCCTCAACTCAAGAAAACATTAAGAAAGTGGAACAGACACAAAATAGAGCAGTGAGATTCATAACAAATGAATATTCACATTTGACTAGAGTAACACCTATAGTAATATCACTAAATTTAGAAAGCCTTCAGGACAGAAGACTCAAAAGTAAAGTAGCAATTATACATAAAACACTGAACCATAACTTCAAATACAAAAACAAAATTTAATAAAATACTCTGAAAGACACAAAGATAAAGGCACATTCCTCGTCCCATATGCTAGGACAAATTTGTACAAATACTCCTTCTTCCCTAGTGCTATTAGAGCATGGAATGGGTTGCCTGAGCTAGCCAGGAAAACCAGTGACTTGGCAGAATTTAAGTCATTGGTTAATATGCATGACTAAATGCATGACGCGTAGGACGTAATCATCTTCTTTTTTGAAGTAACGTCTGTATTATATAAGATAAGATAAAACTATCTGTGCGAAGAGAAGTTTTATAATCCTAGAGTTTTAGACCTAGGGATGGAAAGAAACATTACGGTATTGTCTAATAAAAGAATGTTCGTCAGGAAATCTGTAGTCACAAATATAAGGAACTAATTTATGTAAAAAATGGGTTTGAAACACAAATTTGAAGGTTAATTTGATTACATAATGAAATCAATGGACCTTCTATTGTATTTTCATGTGTCAAAGTAAAAAACTATCTACGCAATGTGTATTTCTTAAAATTAGATCTAGGTCTAAATCCTTTCGATCTTTTCTCATGTCAACATTGTAAACATGGCCTAGATCCATAAATACTATAGCTTTAATAGAGTCGGACAACTTTTTTTTTTTTTTTAGAGTCTTAGGTTTGTTTTAGGGCTTCAATACATACACTACCGTCTAAGTTGGTACCCAAGAAACATTGCTGCCAAGTTTTATCAAGATTGGTCACCGGTTTTCATGTCTATAAGTCACATACATACACCTCACATTCTACTTTATAGTATATATATATGCTGTACGTACGTTTATGTATAGGGTTAGGGTTTACTGGGCGTTAGGGTTTGGACAAAAATCGCCACCCCACTCCAAAGTTCTGGATCCGCTAGTGTGACTATTCACTGCACTTTATTAATGGAACCCAGCCACTGGTAGAACTTTGTAACATCTCAGGCCCGGCGCCATATTATTCAATTTGGGGGGGGGGGGCACATATTTACGCGGCCCAGGATTAAAAAGCAATATTAATATAAATGCTCTTCTTAGCTGATGTAGTTAGAAGTTAATATAAATTTTCTTCTTCTTAGTTAGAATCTACATGTGATATAAAAATGGTGTCCAAATTAGACTCTGACATTTAGTGTGTCTATATTTGACGTACTTACCCTATATCAAAATTTTCCATGTAAAAGCAGTGTTAACCAAATTAAATTTAATGTTTTTGTAAATTTAAAAAAATGCACAAAACCTACTTTTGAGCAAAAAGTTAACCACTTATCCAGATGTAAATGCAAATGCAAATATTATGCAACATGCAAATATTATTGAATAATAAGGTATGTAATGAAGTCATTTACAAAAATTCAAATTTTGAAAAGTAGCTAGCACGTTGCACATTATGACTGATGAATTCATTTGCCGTTGATTTGAGATCTAGCTTATCAGTCCGTTCCTTGTGGATGTTTAAAATCATGACATGGTTCAATCTTTCTTGTCCCATTGTTGCCCTTAAATAGGACTTAACACGTCGCATTGTTGAAAATGATCGCTCAGAACATGCGTTGGTTGCAGGTATGCATGCCATCAACTTCCACACCGTAGCAACCTCTAAGAAAGGTGATCTCTGAGGAATTGAAAATCCAATAATTTCCTTTTTTACATGTGAAAGGTCCATATGATTCATTTGGTTGAAAAGTGATGGTAGAAGTAGTAGTTGTATTGATAGTTAGTATATCCTTATTTAAGTCTTCCTTATAGAAATCAGTGACAAAGTACAGCTCCTTTTGGTAGTTTTTATTGTTGCAAGCGTACAGCAACAGATCTTCAGAGTATTTTAAAACTTTGTATCCTTCTTGAGTGAAACTCGACCTGATGCATGCCACAGTTAGCTCTAGAACTTCAAAATATAACTGTCTGTAATAGGACTTAACATCCTGATGATGATATGCATCGCCAGTAGAAATTTCATATCTTTTTGGCATGTTTCGTTTCCGTGGTAGCTTTGGTTCCTCTATTTCATATTCAGTTGACAGTCGAATGACTTTCTCCCCAAACAAATTATACGAGCTTTCATCTCGCATTTTGTCTAAGGTAGTGGTAACCAATCTGCGAGATGTTGCCCTTCTGTTGCTGACACATTTTCAGATTGCAGGGAACGACTTAGATTATCCGTATGTAGGAAAATGATTTCTGCAATGAGCAATCCAAATAGAAAAGATAAATTTTCCATATGTGATCTGACACCGTTTATTCTAGCTTTTACTTCTGAATCCAAGTTCCTTTGCTCCAGACATTCATACCACAATCGAAGTAGGACAGAATAATTTGTTTCAATGCTTTTGAGAGTTTCTCCTCTAACAGTCCATCGGGTCGAACTCATAACACGAATTCCAGAGTTATCAAGTTTCATCTCTTGGCGTAATTTATGAAATGCGGTTTCTCGTTTAGGGGAGAATTTAATTAGTTTTGTTATTTCAAAAGATGTATTTAATGTATCTCGGAACAAAGCAATATCTTTGAAAACATCGGATACAGCTAAATTCAAGGAGGGACCTTAACAGTGACTAAACGTGGCTCTAGGTTCTAGATCATTTATTTGTTTTGCAACGCCATTTTTACATCCCGACATGTTTGCAGCTCCATCAAAACATAGATCTCTGCATTTTTTTATATCAAGATTGAATCTGCAAAGTACGTCCATTAAAGCGCTAAATAGTGTATCAGACGATATATTGTCTACCTGATACAAGCCCAAAAAGTCCTCATGAGCTGTAAGTTCCTTGTCGATCCACCGAAGACAAACTGTGAACTGTTCTTAGTTGCTTAGGTCCGTACACTCATCAGCAAGTATTGAGTAATAGTCAGATTGACAAATGCAGGATGATATATTGCGAATTATTTGGTGACTCATTATTCTCAAACATTCATTTTGAATTTCATGAGAAGTGAATTTCAACTGTTTTTTATTCATCCATTCCGACATCAATTGATCAACTTGATTAAAGAATAATAGAGCTTGTATAAAGTTGCTGTCTGCTTCATCACCATCTCCTCTTAATGGTTGTCCTTGACGTGCTAAGAATTACATTGTTTGTAAAATTTTAAGGAGCATACGACTGTATTGATCTTTTTCCTCCATGTGTTGCTTACTTAACAGTTCTCCAATGTCTAATTTAAATAATGTCTGTTCATATGCATTTCTGTGGAATTCGCTCTTTTCATGTTGTCTAAAACTCTCCACAGCTTTTTTCCAATTACGGAAGCCAGTTTTTGTAAATGCATGTTCACTGTTTTGTTTTGAGGCTGCTGTGGAAGTGAATTGTATGCAGGTATAACAGTATGCAGCATCACTTTCAATTGAGTAATGTAGCCAGTCATGTGTTTCACACCATTCACTGCGAAAACTGCGGTTTTTTTGCAGACTTGCCAAATTGAGTAAGTGGAAAATGAAAGGACTTTATCTGGATGGAACTTGTCTGTTTTAGGACCAATAGTACATTTAGTAGAGCCAGCTGATGTTGATCTATATTCACTGGTTGAATTAGCTGATGTTGAAGTAGATTTAGTAGAGCCACCTGATGTTGAAGTAGATTCACTGGTAGAATTAGCTGATGTTGAAGTAGATTCACTGGTAGAATTAGATGATGTTGAAGTACATTCGTAGAGCCAGTTGATGTTGAAGAAGATTCACTGGTAGAATTAGCTGATGTTGAAGTAGATTCACTGGTAGAATTAGCTGATGTTGAAGTACATTCTGTAGAGCCAGTTGATGTTGAAGTAGATCCTGTTGTACATATAAATTATGATATACATTAATAATGATATACAATTTACATAAAACCAAAATAGAAGAAAACCTAAGTAAAATAAAACCTT
The DNA here is from genome assembly GCA_030265305.1 of Biomphalaria pfeifferi. Taxonomy (NCBI): domain Eukaryota; kingdom Metazoa; phylum Mollusca; class Gastropoda; family Planorbidae; genus Biomphalaria; species Biomphalaria pfeifferi. Next base: position 296,093 of record JASAOG010000267.1, read on the forward strand.
TGTTATTTACACGCAGGGTGGTAGGTGATAGGATCATCAAGGCTGAAGGACTAGTTAACTTTCGACTGAGTAGAAACGTTAGTTTCTACGAAGTAGAAAGTCTTTACCAAAAATGCCGCAATGGCATATATACCAACGAAATTATTAGACAATACTCAAGTGCAAATGAATTAATAACTTACCAAAGAAACTCGTTAATTTTCGGCATTTGGTTGCTGATTGCTGTAATTCGCATGTTTTTTTTCTCTAACTTTTTGTGCACCTCCTTTTTGCATTTCGTTTGTACTATTTTGGGTAAGCCAAATGTCCTATTAATACTGTCTATACCTATGGTCACCGTAGTTAACCACAACTCCGCCACCCCACTACAGACTCCAGCATACTGATGCACAGGAGAACATTATAATAGTTTGAGAGTTCATATTTTAAAAAACAGATTTTATTATCGCTGTTCTCGTATTGCGTATTCAAATGGAGATATAGCCCTACCAGTGGCGCATTTAGTGGGGGGGGGGGGCATCAGGCCATGCCCCCCTTTCATTTAATGAGGGCCATGACCCAATGGACATTGCACTTAATGGCCCTTCCATCGTGCCCCCCTCCTCCCTTCAAGAAATTCTCAATAGAGACCCGCCATTCATCTTCATTTTTTAAATCTATTTCCGGGAGTGTATAGTGAAGTCCACCAGCGGCCTGGGTGGGCACGTGCCCCCCCCCCCTTTTGCGCCGGGCCTGCATCTCTTGGAATCTGTAGATTTTATATCGAAAAGGTAGTTTTATCGTCAAAATAATTTTTTGGGGGGTTTTAAACTAAAAATCATAGAATTAGGTGAATGCAGTTTGCTTTGAAATGTTCAACTTCAAAACACTCTTCATAGGGATATTTAAACTCAAAACCCTCAGGAGGGATTTTAAACTTTTAAAAAGCCCTCTGGAGGAGGAGGTGTAAACTCAAAACCCCACTTGTCTTGCTACGCTCATAGAATTTTTACTGTGTAATTTTTTTTATTTTGAAGAGGTATTATTTTAGCTTCAAACCCCGCTGAAGTGGGGCTTAAACTCAAAATGCCATACGGCTACGCTCATAGAATTTTGAGGGTGTAATTTGCTTTTTTTTTTTTTTGAAGAGGTGATTTTTAGCTATAAGCCCCTGTGTAGGGGGGTTTTAAACACAAAACTCCTATTGGTTACGCTCATAGAATCTGGTGACTGATGTATGGATAGCCTTATATTGAAGAGGGGTTTTATCGTAAATTTCGGAGGGGGTTTTAAAATCAAAATCTTTCTTAGCTATGCTCTTGGAATTTGGGGATTGTCATTTGCATTTTTTTTTTTTGGTTTTGTTTTATAGAAGAGGGGGATTTGACTGTGAAACCCCCTGGTTAAGGTTTGAAATTCAGTCCCTCTTGGCTGCGCTGTTGCAAGTGATGGTTTAGTATTAAAATCTCTCCTAAAATAAACAGAATCAAAGCAAAAATCAGTCACTAAATTCCGGTCCCCCCACAGGGGGGGGGGGGATTTCATTCTGGGGTGGGGGTTGAACCCTCATCACCCTGGCTACGCCCATGCCCACCACCACTCCCGTCCAAGTAGTAAAGTAGAGGGTTAAGAGTAACCAAATAAAAAAAAAATAAAAGAAATATACAAAGTACCAGTTGAATAGTTTGTTAAGGAAGGATATATACCCGAACTAATTTTGGAAATATTTGTGTAGATATGAAAATGAACGATCGGGTAAAGAGTACCAATCTGAGGAGTTGCTTTTGTGTTAAGTTAGTTCTAAATGTAATTACATGTTGATTAGAATAAAAAGTCTTAAGCCCCCCCCCCCCCCAACAGTCTAGAAAAAACACATTTCATGTCGTGTCGACTTACATTGCATTTTTTGCGTAAATCTATTGGCCTATTATTGGTTTGGAAGAAAATCTTTGCAGTGTAATTTCTCAAATGGTTACGTTCGGACATTTAATATTGATATTAGTATATTCTTATGGCTTTACTACGAAACACCAAGTGATGCAAAAATCTCTATGTTAGAGTAAAACATGCACTTTGTAACAATGGCGCATTTTTTTTTCTAAGAGACTTAAAAACATTGCGCTAGTATTCTAAAGAAGCGTATCCGTATGGCATCTCTGTTACGCCGACCAGCTATCAGCTCACTAAAAAGAATCGCATTAGGCATATGTTCATCCCCCATAGGATACATGCCCTGCCTAGCGTGACTGTCGGACTATAAGTTCATACCGGCATTCGCGAATATATCGCTGTTTGTAGTGCAGTCTTGGCAATAACTGTCTTGCCACCGTATGCCCATGATGGGGTGAAAACATCTATGGTGAAAGCGTTGAGGAAGTCTTAGTTGCTTTCTGTAAAGTACCCATGTCTCAGATCCACATAGACGGGCTGAGAGAACCACTGCTTGGTAGACACTGATGTTTGTAGGCAGGCGGAGCGATTTATTTCGCCACACTCTCCCTTTGAGGCGCCCAAAAGCCCTGATCAGAAACTTAACCTCCCTGAAAAAAAATGCGTGATTTGATACTATGCTTCCCAAATATGTTAAGTTGAATACCACGTTCAGGGGTTGTTCATTCACGGTGATCTTTGGGGATGTGTAGATTTTATTGGGGGACTTCTGGAACATGACTTCCGTTTTTCCGAAAATAGTTAAATCATGGTTAAACCAAAACATGCGGCACCGTACGCAAATTCGTTAACCGTGAGCTGGAGATGAACACATTGAATAGCACTAACTCTCCAGCAAAAAAAAATATTACCCTGCATAAAAGGACTATGTTAATTAGTCTTAAATATAATGACCACATTTGACAACCATCCAACAGAAACTTCTCTAAACCAATGACCACATTTGACAACCATCCAACAGAAACTTGTCTCTAAACCAATGACCACATTTGACAACCATCCAACAGAAACTTGTCTCTAAACGTTGTTGTTTAACTTCCAATGTTTATTTTGTCAATATTAAGAGACATGGAAGAAAAAATACTTCCATGCAATATATATGATGTGTGACTGAAGGACAAGAGTGGCTTGGCTACTTATCAAGTAGGCTCGAGCAGAGTAACGTTTACAGGTACCCCCATACTCCTACGTTTTTTTTTATACTTAACCTGTTAAGTATGGTATGGCAAGTATGGTATTGTAAGTATGGTATGGCAAGTATAGTATTGTAAGTATGGTATGGTAAGTATCGTATGGTAAGTATGGTATGGTATTGTAAGTATAGTATTGTAAGTATGGTATGGCAAGTATGGTATGGTAAGTATAGTATGGTAAGTATAGTATTGTAAGTATGGTATGGTAAGTATAGTATTGTAAGTATGGTATGGTAAGTATGGTATGGTAAATATGGTATACTTATCTTGTGCTAAGAAAATATAAGTGACATTATAACATCCTAATTCCTAAAAAAAAAAAAACAACCTTAAATCGAGGGATTAAATTGTTAATTTTTTTTGGGGTATCAGATGTGTTTGACAGATGTGGTGGTATTAGTTGAATGGCTTCAGCTCTGCATTCAAACAAGTTTTAAAAAAAAACAAAGAAGAGTTGACTCTGTTTCCTTATAAGTGTGTTGTGACTAGTTCCAATGTTTCTGTGTTCTTCCATTATAAGTGTAGTGCCTTGATTGTTTTTGTTGTAAAGATAGTGTAACAAAATTATTGCCATTAATTGCAGACAAGCTCCTTATTAGGTTTTAGAGTTGTGCTTCTTTCCACACCATCCTTTATAAGAATGAAGTAACAATAAAATATCAAAACACAATTTCAAATATTTACAACATCTCCAATAATGAACTCAGAAGAAGAAAAAAAAGTATATAAACAAAGTTAAACATATGAATAGCACAACTTTAAAATCTATTTTAATATCTTTTTTTTTCCTTAATAATAATATAAAAATAGTTTTTGTTTTAAATGCTCCATGAACTGGTAACAATCACAACATTAGAGGAAATGACAATATAAAACAAACACTAACAGCTGTTGAGTATCAAGGCCTAGTAGTTCTTCCTTAAATTATATGTGTTTTTACTAGTAGCCTAATTTTCTGTTTCTTTCCTCTCTGCCAGATAGGCTTTGATCTTTTCATTACTTTCTACTTTATTTTGAAGCTCTTGCAATAGTGGGTAACTATCCAAAGATAAAACACCTCGCTTGCCAAAAGCATAGGTTAAATCATATACAAAGAAGTCTGCTAGTGTTAGCTGTGAACAAAAAACAAAACAAAAAAAGTTATTTGCAATTCTCTTTTGTAATCCCCCCCCCCCTCCCCCAATCACAATGTCATCAGAACATTCAAATACAGAGATGCTAACACATGATTTGCAGTCATGAGAAATGTAAACAGGAAGTTTACTTACACAATGGCTTTGCAAACATTCAAGCTTTTGAAAAGATTCTTGGAGAATGAAGGGGAGTTAATTAGAAATGAAAGTTTTTACTTTATTTTCCATTTGAGATGTTTTTGTTTGTAAACCTATAAAAATGGGAGACAACTTTATATTGGGGTCCTTCTGTTAGTTAGCTTCAAGCTTCACCTTAAATACTTTTGTGAATCTATTATTGACAATTAAGTTCTATTGTGTGTTCAATCTTTTCATGATTTTTATTTAAAGAATTACAGTGTTTTATTTCACAGAGGAAATTCTTCATCAAAATATTTATCTCCATCATAACCAAAATATATATCTCTATCATACTTAGCACAATACGTCATCACTCGGTACATATTACCTGCCAGAGTCCATCATTACAAGATCTTTATCGAATAATAAAAAACTTGGTAAAGTTACTTTAAAAATATAGCAAGCTGACCTTACTGAGTATTTTAAAGATGAAAATTTGTGAAAGAATGAAAATAATTAATATATTTATATATATAAATAGTTTTTGTTAATTCTAGTATCAGAAATGTTAGTAGTATTAAACTTACAGCCTCGCCAACAAAATAGCCAGTACCACTTTCTTTAAGTAACTTCTCAAAGAAAGCTAAATACTTTGGTGCCTCCACTTCTTTTAAACTCTTGTTGAGTTCAGCCTAGAAAAGGAAAAATGGAAAGTGGCTGTATGTCTTGATATGTACATTCAAGGTAAGAATGACTGACTGTAAAAATGTTTTTCAAAGCATTAACTTATCAATCGAATGGAACATAATGTTTCTCATTTTAATGCTAGCCCTGCAGATCTGATGGAGATTATAAGTTTTTGAAAATGTTTGTTGAATAATGAAATCATGTTTGGTAGCCAGATTAGATATTTCCTTTCTCTCTACTATACTGTACATAGTATAGGTGAAAAGGTCAATGACAACACATCTTTAAGAATGTCAATCAAAACTTACTTTCTTAGCTTCATCTTTTTCATGATATGATTTTACAGCAGCACTCAAAAAGTCCACTCCTAGCTGGACAATCTGATCAATCTCTAACCCTTCCAAATTGGTTTTACCATAAAATCCTAGAAAAAAAAAAAAAAAAAGAACATGAACATCAACTCTAATAACTATTTATATATTTCTAAAACTATACATATTTTTAAAGTATTATTCTAATTGAGAGAAAAGAAAAAGAAGGTGTTGAAAATTAGTTGCTGCAGATATGAAAGTCACAAGTCCTGGCTGTAACAATATTTTTTAACATGGGATGGAAATTCTGTTCTGAGTTCACCAAGCTTTGAATATTTGTTTACAGCTTGAGGTAAGTAAGCCTTTGAGCTCTGTGGCGTAGCTAACCATGTGCGGGTGGTGCAGGCTGCACAGGACATCAAGTAATGAGGGGCATCAAGCTAAGGACTTCTTCTTCTAGCCAGTTTTTTGCTACTGAGCTGTCAGCTCTTTTGTAGACTGTGCCAAGGAAAAATAGTGTGCTGTTTTCTTCATCTTTAGACACAATCCAAAACCAAGCATTGCGTTTGATCAGTGAAGGTATGAGAACTACTCTCACAGCAGCTTGTGAAATAGACTCCAATATTGAACCTCTTAAATTAAGGCGAACAGAGCAGCATTAGAGGCTATAGGGAGATACAGAAGGTTGGAGGACAACCATCTAAATAAACTACTAACACAGAGAAATAAAAAAAACAAGCAAAAAAAGCAAAGAACTCTGATCCAACTTACTGACGAACTAGCACTAAAACACCATCTACCCAATAACAGAGAAAAAAATACCAGATTCTCAAACAAATCTCCTGGACTTAACTAAAAATAACCAACCATTAAAACACATTTAATTAGTAATACTCTAACAAAAGAATCAAATCCACTGGAGCTTAAAGCTCTCGAAACAATTGAAAGCTGTCCAAAAACAGCTTTCCACATATACACTCACGGATCAGCCTTCAATACCACAATCAATGCTGGTCTTGGTGCCTTCCTGATCTTCCCCAAAAATAAGCAAGCTAAGGACAAACTTTGTAAAAAATACACATTTGTATAACATATGAAGAAACACATACAAGTGTATTTATTTCGCTGCTTTGTTTTTCTCCTATATGCTTTCTTACATAAACTCTTTCTCTTGTTTTACCATCGTTGATTAGACCCCATTAAATTAACTTAATTTTTTAGTTTTTGTAAACTTTAATTTGCGCTATAGAAAAAGGGCAAGCATTTATAAATACCAAGTTAAATGTAAGCTGTAGATTATTTGAATCAAATTAATTACATTTGTTTAAAGGCCTGAAGGCACGCACTTTTACACTTTCTTCAGAGATATGGGGTACAGTATTACTTCATTGTACAATGAGGGACAAAGTTGTGTTGGTACATTTCTTACTCAATTGTTCAGTACACTTGCTTCCCCTGCTTACTCTTCTCAACAAGATCAAGTACTACATCTACACTGAAATCCAGCAATAGATTTAATAAGTGATAGAGGTTATCTACGAAAATTGACAAGTATGAGACGCTCACATTAAGTCATTGCTTGCTTGGAGGGAATTTGTAGTTTGTCTGTAAGGAACAGTATTGACAGCAAGATGAAAGATTTAATTAAACAATAGGGAACGAGTAAAGAGATTATCCAAAGAGAACCTTGGGCATCATTCGTTTTCTCTCAAAGCAAAATCTGGCACTTTGTGGGCATCACTAACAAATTAAAGAAGTATTAGAAGATCAAAAATCAAAGTGATTTCTTGGATTTAGTGAAATTATTATCCAAGTAAGAATTGCTCCCGACATAACATGTGCTTTGAACCAAGCTTAGTTCTACACCAAAGGCGTAAATGTCCCCAAAAACACAAAGCAAGTTTATTGTGATTTTGGACAATTACAAAAAAAGATGAAAAAAAATCTTGATGGTGTTCCTAATAGTATTGACAAAAACGAATTTCCCATGGATAATAAAGTGAGTTCAACGGTTGTTGCAGTTTCTTCAAAAGCCTCCAAGTTATGAAACAAGGATTCATTAAGCTCTTGAGTTTTATAACTACATATTCGTAGATGAATTAGTCTCGAATATCACTATCTTGATTTGGATATTTCTTACGATTGTGGTAAGTGTTGTAACATGCAAGCGAAATAGTTCTAAGCTTTAGCTAATCCAGAATTATGACACACTCATTAGGCAAATTTGTCTATTAAGCAAATGCTGATAGAAAAAAAGATTTTGATAAAATTATTGATAAATTGCTAGTAAGAAAGCACTAAGATTTATCTTTAGTATCTTTTTGTAAAATTATTTTTTTTCCAATTTTAGCAATACTTGAACATTGAATACACATTTGTTTTGGAGAAAAAAAAGAACGTTTTACTATTTCCTTCTTTTTTTTTGGGAGGGGAAGGGCATCACGAGGACCTGTCACACCGGGCATCATATACTCTAGCTACGCCACTGTTTGAGCTTGTCACAAAATTTTCCTAAACATTCTACAGAACTTAGAGCACTGAACTTATGAACTTTTTCTTTGTAACAGGGAGGATCAATAAAAAGCTATCTGATCAGTAACAACATGCATTTTTAATCTATCAACAAAATGTGTAGAAAGAAACAGTCACAAAATATAATATAGGAAGAATCATTTGAGCACCACACCGGGGGGGGGGGGGGGGGGGGGGGGGATTCTATTTCAGGTACAAAACACCATTATAGTTGCAGAAGATAGTCATTGCTAAACTAATCTCCAGTCATAAAATACAACATTGTGAAACAATAACAATTCTAGTAGCGGTGTAAACAGCTGTATGCTTTTGAAGAAGAAAATAAAAGAAATGATTTTATTTCTTGGGAATTATTTATGAGATCATTTCTTTTCTGTATTCAAGACATTTTTTAATGTGAAAAAACATTTCTGTCTAATTACAGTCTTGGCACATCCACTAATGCAGGTTAACCTGCTAAAAATGTCTGTTTATCTTATGTTCAAACCTTTGAAATCTTTTTGTTTCTTCAAAGATATTGGTAATATAATGTCTATAAATTGTTACATGCTTAAATTTAAAAAATTAAACTTACCAAACTCTCTAGCCACATAATTTGCTATAGCCACACTTTGAGCAAATCTCTTTCCATCTATCTCAATTACAGGAAGCTGTCCAAATGGAGTATCTGAAATAAAATATATTAAATTATGTCATTATATTTTTATTCTTTTTTGAATGCACAAATTAAAAAAAAAATCACTTATGAAATAATCGCTTGAATGTAATAATCTCTAGGCCTATGTTACGCAAATAAAAACTAGCCCATACTTCTAAAAACAATTCTTAAGACAACATATATATAGATGTTGCTTCACAAGTTATTCAGCACTCACTTGGTTTCTCAGTGGGCCAAGTTTCTTTTGTGTGTCGCACATCTTCAAACTTTTGACCAGCAGCAGCCAGCATTAGGCGACTTACTTCAGCTCTACCTCTGGCATCAAAGTAGATGATCTTAATGTTTTGTGTAGCCATTTCCTGTAAAGAATAAATTGACTAATTGGTTGTTTTTTTATGCATCATCATCATCATCAAACTCCATTTGAGTGAGAGCTAGAGAGGCTTAAATCCTCTCTTGCAAAAGCCCTGGACAGAAACCCTGCTGTCTTGCATAGTGCGTACACGTCACCATACAGGTTGAGAATTTTTGGTTTCCCAGATCTGTCGAGGCGGAGATCAGCAAGTCTGGAGCAGTCATACAAAATATGAGGCACGGTTTCTTCTTCCCCGCAGCGGGGGCACTGTGAATCAAAATTTGGCCATAGCCATGAGAAATATGAGCCAACAGGACAGTGGCCTGTCCTGCACTGTGCTGTAATAGCTTGCTCAAACTTACAGCCTGTTCAGTTGGTGGAATTTGCCCTCCCTGGTAGGCCAAGGAGTTTGCAATAGTGTTGCCATTCACATTATGTGACTCGGTACCCTCTGCATTATTACAGGGGTGCCATAGCGCTGCTTTATGATGTTTGAGGCCATGATGACAGTGTCAATATTTGTTTTTTTATTAACTGATTTAAAACAAAGCAATGTGTTTGATAGAAACACACACTGGAATGTCATGTTCCATCTGAAGAAGTGATCTAAACTTAGGTTTTATCATAACTAGTGCAAAGAATGATGCTTCACACTGATATATATGTAGTTGCAAACCAGCACAGTCAATACTTTGTCAGCTAAACGTGTATATGCATATTCTTTCCTAATATTTCACCGAAATGCAATCAATGTTTGTTCTTAAAAATAAAGTTCAACAATGTTGCACCGAAATGCAATCAATGTTTGTTGTTAAAAATAAAGTTCAACAATGTTGCACCAAAATGCAATCAATGTTTGTTGTTAAAAATAAAGTTCAACCCTTCTGCCAGTAGACAATTCAGCTAACTGATCTTCCTTTCTAGTCAAGTTGGTAAGCTGGCAGCTTAATAGATTTTTGATTCAGTTGTAATCTGCAATGTTATCTTTTGCCAAGTATCTGTCAAAGTATTCTGCCATCGCAAAAAATTGTCGGTGTGTCATAGATTCTCAGGATCATTGGTTGGAAACTTTAAAATGAAGATCGGCCTTTCCTTTGAAATGTGTGATAAAGTAAAGAAATTGAAAGACCAATGATGACTGGCTTGATAATTGAAAGAATGACGTTGATAAATCAATTTTATATTTATGTGCAAAACTGATAAATCAATTTGATATTTATGTGCAAAACAAAATTCTATTACAGGACTGTTAACAATCATTTGCAGTTATGCATTAACAATGTAGTCATCATAGAATAGTTCATAATAGACATTTTAAAACTCAATTTAAAAAATAGTGAATGGCAAGCTGATTATTATTCAAATTATCTGATAAAATGGCTTTTAGTGGAAAAAGTTATTTTAAATTGTATACAATTTTCTTCATCTTACTGAGGACCCAGCCCCACTGTCATCTCAGGGTCCACTGAAAACAGATTTGAAAGTGATGTTGATCTAATTTACTAAATCTAGTAGCCTAAACTAGTCAGATATCTCATGAAATAAGTGAGTCATGAATAATGATGATGATCTCTAAGTCTGAGAGTTTATCTCTGTCTCTGTTCAAAATAACAAAAATTAAACATTACCATTCTCATATAGTTAGTCTATAGATCTAGCTAGATCTAATTTAATCTAGTCTTAACAACTGGTATAAATTCTATTTACTTTATAGCATTTTAAAAATATTAATATCAAATATGCATATCATAATTAGCCACATTTAATAGACTCATAAAAATAAAACATACTAATACTAATATACTTATATAGTTAAAGTCAAAGTTATTATTAAAGTAAACTAAAAAGTCTTAACTTTTATTAAGTTAAATAAATAAATTTTAGTTTAGTTAAATCGAGACTGCCCTTTCTTTTAGATCTCTAGACTAGTATACCTATCTCTTCTATTACTTCTATACCCTAAGACGGCAGATCTTTATCTATGATAAACTTACTATATAATATATCTAGATCTAGAGGCTTTACTTTGAACTTTGAACGATAGGATGACGATGCTCGAGATAGTGATATGCGGATATGACAGAATTGTCTTTTTAGTTTATAGTGATTTACTTATGTATTTTTCTTCCGATGAAGAGTGGGGCACTCGCCTATAAAAAAAACAAAAAACAATACACCAGTAGTGCGCCAGTCAAAAAAAAAATGTTACCTCATCCATGGGCGGACTGGCTATATGGGCATTCGGGTGAATGTCCGCGCTCACCTTACTTTTATAAAGGATTTTAAATTCTTTATAGACTTTACAGATTTATAGGCTTTATGCTAGCCACATTATCCGAAATATTAGATTAACCTCTAGGACTACGGTAAAAGGCGCGGACTGGGTGTCAAAATCGGCCCTCGCATTACCATGCGAACCGGCCCACAAGTTGCGTGTCCTAGGCACTGGCGGATCCGGGGGGGGGGGGTCCTATTTTTAAGCAGAAATCATAGTGTGTGAACAAAATTGAGAATCTTTATAATATAATCTACTTATAGATATTTGAACCCAATAGTATATTATGCCGCACCAAGCTATAATATCAAATTAGACCATTATAGCCCGTGGAGTCTGGGAGCGCATGAGGCGCCCTGACCGCACTTCCCCGTGGTGGAGGCTGTCCAGGCCTAAGCAAGCTATAATTAGCATAGTGCAGGACAGGCCACTGTCCTGTTGGCTCATATTTCTCGCGGCTATGGCCAAATTTTGATTCACGGTGCCCCCGCTGCGGGGAAGAAGAGGACACCGTGCCTCATATTCTGTTTGACTGCCCCAGACTTGCTGATCTCCGTCTCGACAGGTCTGGGAAACCCAAAATTCTCGACCTGTATGGCGACATTTATGCACTACGCAAGACAGCAGGGTTTCTGTCCAGGGCTTTTGCAAGAGAGAATTTGAGCCTCTCAAGCCCTCACTCTATTGGAGTTTGATGATGATGATGTAATTGCGCATAAATTTAAAATAATTACTGAAAGAATATGCTTTGGTATATTTAGAATTGATAAAAAAATGTAAGTAGAACAGTGACAATTGAGAGGAGTTCTGAGACCAAATATTTTCTAGTCGCCTTTTCCCAACCTTTACTCAATCTGAGATTTTTCTATTGTGTCAATAACTTAGGGACTATATCTCACAATGTTATACTTCAATCCTAGAATGAAAACAAAAATAAAGAGAATAGATTAGAATCTACTTGGTCTTTTTGAGTTCTTTTCCGTCTTTCGATTTTTTTTTGTTTGTTTAGAGCTTTGTATTCTAGTTCTTTAACAAAACCAAGTAACAAACAAGCGTATTGAACAAAATTATTAACTTATATATGAGTTGTTGTTTTTTTATTATTATTATTCAGACATTTTTTTTGGCGGCGACCCTCAAAGACGTAAATGTAAACATGTGAAGTATCTTTTCTTTTCAAGCAACACATCTGTTGTACATAGGGCCTATACATTTACATAATAATTTTTAAAAGTTATAACATTATTCAAAGGGTTCTTAAAAATAAAACAACTTGCGCGCGTCAAAACAGTCGAATATCTAAAGAGCGTTTAATCATGTTTCTGTAGGCGTCTTATTCTGGCCAATAAAAGCCTACTAAAAGAGGTCTCGCTTAACATGAAAATAATATTACAATAAAAACGCGTAATAAATATATACTTACACTACCTGTATCTTGATTGACACTCACAATATTGAGCTGTGGATGTCAGGAGAATGCGTGTCTGGCTGTGAAGAACGCAAGAAGACGCTTGGCATAGGGGCACCGCCCCGAACCCCGCTGGGGGAGATTGCAGTGCTCCCCCTAGACCCCTAGCTAACAAGGGTAGGGCCACCAAAATGAGTTTTGTTTTGCCGAAGTTTGAGAAACACTGCTGTAGTTGTAATATGACCACTTTTTTTTGTTATTCACTGTTATATATATTGTTATAAACCAGGTTGTGACACAGATGGGGGTAGTGCTGTGTGTTTTAGACTACGCTAATTGCTCCAGGCCAGCGCTAGACTAGCGCTCAACCGTGACGAGTGACAGTACACGCCAGTTCGGCAAAGGCACGTGTTGTAAATATTACGCACGAAAGTCACGGCGAATGTGAACAACTAGTGGTCAAGCCCATTCCATCCCATTCTAGGAGGTCTATAGGCCTATAGGGACCCTAAATAAGAGCGAGTGTGTTAGAGTCAAAACACTTCACGTTACCTCGCAATGCGACCAGTACGAGGCGAAGTCAGAACCAGCACGGTGTGTGAAGTCAGTCCGAAACAGTGTCAAGGTTTTTATACAGTCAGTGTTTATGTTGTTGCTAATTGTGATGTATTTGAAATTAAACTGTTACTGTTACTTTGGAGCCCTGAGTTGTGAGGTTCTATAAGTTCGTTGTGGCGTGTGTTGCAGTTTGCAGAGAGCCTGGATAGTGGAGAACGTTACGCAATATTTAATTGTCGGCTCATATTCTTGTTTCCTACACTTTGACTCAACGTCAACTGCATTAGTGTTGCAAGACACAGTTTCGGGATCAGATGCAGAACCAATTACTTGTTAAAAGACATCAAAAGATGTACATGTATATTCACAAATCTGCACCTTCGAGGATATGCGTTAGTGTTACTTCGCCAGTTAACATGGTTATTAATGGCAATGTGAATGTTCCTTCGTGAACAATATCAAGAAATTCAACAAGGTTTCTGAACCGTTTGCGCCTAACTGGCGAGGAACCTATTAGTAGTTTTATTGCATTTCTTAGCAGATGATTCTAGCAATTTTCGCTTTTTTCATCTCAATAAAATGTAAGGCCAGGACAAATTAGAATTACCGGACATGCCAATTTGGTGGTCCCACCGGCCCACTGGAATACCTGCTCATTACGCCAGTCCAACCCAGTCCAGGATATCTCTGTCACAAAGTCATTCAAATATCATTATTATTCAAGCAGTTATAAAACGAAAGGAAAAGGAGAAAAGAAAATTGCCGGAACCCTCTTCCAAGTGGTACAGTCAAATTACTGATGTACTTGTCAGTTTGGCACCAACGATTCAATCAGGAACCTTGTTGAATCTCATGAGAACTTTCATGAAAGAAAATTAAAAACTCCATCTACTCCTGAAGATCAAATCACTTTTAAAAAAAAGTTCCCCTTTCAGACCGTGCAATCTATAGGGCTGATGATGTTAAGGTCATCTGTTTCGGCCAAGAGAAAGGTGTCATGTTTCATGTGGCCAGCACAACTACCAACCGCCTTTACTTTCCCCAAATCAAGTACCCATTAGAGTTGGATTGACACAAGGGGCGCCCTAAAAATGTAAACTCCCAGTCTTCACCGAGATTCGATAATTTATAGTAGGCCTACACAAACTCACAGGCTGGTCAGTGTAGGCCTAAACAAACTCACAGGCTGGTTAGTGTGGGCCTAAAAAAATAAAAGGCTGGTCAGTGTAGGCCTAAACAAAGTCACAGGCTGGTCAGTGTAGCCATTAATTAGCAGCTTTACAATATGGAGTAAGTTTAAAGTAATATATTTTTATTGATGTAGTTCCACTTTCAAAATCATTCATTTACTTTCTCACAAATAAAAAAAAAAGAAAAGAAAAATAATCCATGCATTTTATTTAGGCCTAACTAGATTTATAATAAAATATATTGTGTCTATAACACAGATATAGCCTTTGCATCCAGATTTACATTTGGACCTAGTTATAGTAAGAAAACTACCGAACCAGTTGTGTTACTATGCTAAGTCTAGATCTTGATAAATCTAGATCTAGATCTAGATTGACGTTTCCTTTAAACATCATCAATGGCAAATAGCTTGCATGCACAGAAACTGGTCCAGATTTTAGTTCTCTGTTTCTTTCCTCTGTGCCAGGTAGGCTTTGATATTGTTGTTGCTTACAACTTTATTGTAGAGTTCCTGAAGGCTCGGGAAGCCTTGAGATGGCAGCATGTTTTGTTTCTTAAGGAAATATATTAAATCATAAACAAACAGGTCCGCCAAAGTGAGCTGTGAAAGTAACAAGAGAAAAAATACTTGATAAAAAAAACAACAAAGCTTATATACAGTGGAATTGTATCAATTAGTTTTTTTTAAATGCGCTTTGATCCTCTCATTTGTCTGGACCATTTGGGAAGAGGAGGGGGAAGACAGACATGGGTGCCTGTGTAAATGTTACCGTGATCTCTTTTTAAATGCATAAAAAATGTTTTGCAATTTGAATTCAAACTCAGGGTTCAAGCCTACTCAAGGAGACTAATTCAACCTATACCACCACATCTTTTATGTAAATTTTTTTCCCTTGTTCAATACCACACAAAATAATTAATTACCAATAGTTAATTAACTAATTTATTTTAACTGATTTTTGTAGTAAAATTTTCAAGTAAATAACGTGTACAAACTTTTTACCAGACAAGAGTTAGAATTAGCTTTGTAGAAAAAAAAAGGCCAGTAAATATTGATGTGTACATTTGTAGTATAAAAATTTAATAAACAAGTAGATCTATGTCTTGCAAAGAAAAAAAGATGGGGTCTGAACGAATATACTGTCTGGAAGTGGATATGACCATGCTTTATTTAAAAAGAAAAGGGAGAAAACTTAAACTAGAGATTTCTCAACGAAAAGTTAAGCATACTTAATCAATATAACGAATTTCATGGAGTTTTAAGAATAAGAACGAGTACTATAAATATTTCACTTGACTACGAAGGCCCATTTTTTGCATGCACAGTATTTAATACAGATATAACGCAGACAAAACCGTTGTCTATAGAGTGTCAATTAGCGACTACTGAGACCAGTTTACTCTTTGTGGCGTAAAGGAGAAAACATTATCAACAGATGGCTTGCATACGATAAGCTGATGAATTCTTATAATTTATTTAGAGCTAATCTATTTTGGAGAACTAGATAAATACTGTCTTCTAGTTCTAATACAGGGCAAGACGACGAAACTTAAAGGTACATTTAGCTTATACTTACACCGCTACCCACAAAGTAGCCAGTTTTATTGTCTTTCAGTAACTTCTCAAAGAAGGTCAAATACTTTGATGTCTCCACGTCCTTGAGGTTCTTTAAAAGTTCTTCCTGTCAGACAATTGAAAAAAAAAAAAAAAAAGGAAGAAACATTTGACCCTAACATCCACTGAAGAACAATAGGAAAATAAAACGGGCGAAATAAAAATCACAAACTTTTTTCTTTGCATCACTTTCCATAAAATATTTCGTTGCTGCATTCCAAAAGTCTACCCCCAGTTGTATAACCTGATCAATTTGAAGACCGTCTAAGTTTGTTTTACCGTAAAATCCTGTAAAAAAATAAAATATATAAACGATATTACTTATGTAAACAATTAAACAAAAAAGTTTTGTTTAAAAAATAACTTTAGATTCAATTTGAAACTATACAGAGATCTATTAATTACCAAATTCTCGGGCGAGGTAAGTTGAAATGGCAACACTTTGTGCATATCTCTTTCCATCTATCTCTAGCACAGGAAGTTGTCCGAATGGAGTATCTGAAAATTAAGTATGTACAATTTTCAATGTTTGGTAGACCATGATAAGAATTTGGTCTAGGGCGTAAATAATTATAAATAACTAGTTTTTTAAAAATGTATTCGGTGTAAAAGAAAGTGTTGATAAGCTTTGTTTTTTAAAAGGTATACAGTAGTGTTTGTGCACTTTTAAGCACTTAAGAGTCACATTTTCTTCCATTTGTAATTAATTTACTTTTGGGATTTAGTTTGCAACATTTAAGTCCAACTAAGTGTCCTTGACATTGTTTAGTTCATCGGGAATATCCCCAAAATATAAGAAACTTATTCATTATGTTCACACCATAAATTCAATCTAAGAATAGTATAGTAATACGTAGAACGAAACAAAGGTTATTCAAAATAAAGCTTACTAGGTTTTTCTGCTGGCCAGGTTTCTCTGGTAAATCTGACATCTTCAAATTTTTGACCAGCCGCAGCCAAAACCAGACGACTGATTTCACCTCTTCCTCTGGCGTCAAAGTAGAGTATCTTGATATTTTTTGGCGCCATTTTCTGTAACATAAAAAAAATGTCATTCGAATATCTTTAAAATAACTTGATTGACGTGTCAGTTTTAGTTATGACAGAGTTGTCGGACACCACTTGCAGATGTAGCTTTCAGCGAGGGCAATCCAGCCTGTTTCATAAAATATACTTTAGGAACTATTCTTATTCTGCTTCATTTTATGGAATAATATTAATTACCTAACATATTGACACTTGACTCTGTGCTTAAGAAGCTATTAAAAAGTATAATTAATGGTAGACCTACTCATGTTAACACACGCTTAATGAGAAGCGCGCGTCTGACGAAAAAAAAAAGTTCTCACAAATTTTGTATAAAAGAATAAAAAAAAAGATCGTAGCAAAAATTATGAAGACAAATTGAGATTGGCTTAAATATTTCTAAAAAAGTAAACGACAATGTCATTGACTTTTGCCGCGAGGCTCGTGAAGAATTCCCCACAGTAGTATACTTTATCGTAAAGGAAAAATGAGATGATTCTAGAAATTATGGAAAAGTAAAATTAGGACGATAAAGATATACAAAGGACTGAAGCTGGATGAGCTTTCGTCATTCGAAGTTTCATTGTTCACAGTTATTTCTACACATGTCTACATAATTCTATGACTTAGTACAACTTTTGTTTTGTCAACGACAATGTGGCGCATGAAAAAGTAGTCCCCTTATCCTAGTGAGGCAGAATACTTTTTCGTGCTCTATCCTGTCGGCTTTTAATTGTCCATTGTCTGTGCACAAGATAATTAAAATTCAGGATATCAATTTGACGCACTAGTTTCAGTGTTTCCTTACAAACCCGTGAAGGAAATAACAATCACACCATTCTACCTTCGTCAGATAAATGTTTGTAACTTAAATTGATAGAATGTTATAAAGTAACGATTGTTAAAAAGTCAAACGCACATTTATACATTTGTGTACGAAATAATGAATCGATCAGCTCGTTGTAGTATTGTTGACTGCATTGTTTAACTTTATATATCATGAGGACTGGTACGAATGGATGCCTGTCATATGGCACGCAATTTGTGGTAATGCCAGGGCCGATCTTGGCATCCAGTCATCCCAACACTGGATTGAAAACTCAAACAAGATGATCAATAACTCTCTTTATAACACTTAAAAAAATAAAACAACATTATATAAAGAAACTTGAAATGTCAGAATAAGCATTTGGAGTTTTATTTACATGGAAATAACGTAACCGTAGTTTGAACTAACAAGAAGCAGTAATTAAAATTTCGTTCAGATGTTCAAGGCAATAATGTTATTAGACACTGAAGAAGTGATTTAAGATCTGCAGCGGTGTACGTTTTGCACTGAAAAAAATCAATCAAGCGAATCAATAGATTCTGTTTGCATGAAGCTCAAAATATAGGCTGCGGTGACCTAGATTCAAACCTGGCACACTGTCAATAAATTAAAATGTTAGAAAATGCATTACTTAATGAATAAATACAATTACAAAAAAATAAAGCCTAAAGTTGATTACCTGTAGGGACGTGGGGAAGTCAAGCTAATGCAAAGAAAAAAAAATCGTTGTTAAGATCAGAAGAAAGCTTTGTGGCTATGACGCAGCAAAAGCTCTACGCGAGCTGGAATAGAAATGTGTTATTAATAGAAACTTGCGAGAGTGTGTTGAGTTCAAGTTAACAACTGCAGCGTCATAGTGCAGAGCAAAGGCGTGCAGTACTTTTCGACTATTTGGGGATCAAGGGGCCAAGTGGGAGCGTTACAAATGGGCTCTTGCTTTAAGCTTAGGGCGATCAATTCCATATCAACACGTTGTTAAGTCTTCAACCCTAAGATACATTTCAGCGATATTTTCAGCAGCACGCAAACAAAAAATCGTTTGAGGAATAAATGCACTGCAATCACTTATTGAAGACTTGTTTGAGATAAGAAACAACGCTTGAGTAGTAATGCAGATTGTTTATGTGATGATAACGTTGAACTTTGCCATATAAAGCTAATGTAGCGGGCATATCTATTAACCTTGTTATCTAGATATCATCGCAAATATAGGGCATGGCCAAGTCTATACGTAACTTTAATATTTAGCCACACGAGAAGGCAAGAAACGCCAGTGTAAGGCCCTCAGCCCACTGGAGGACAAACGTGGTCAATCATCGTAGCACGACAGACGAGGTGTATAATTAGGTAGATTGTTACAGATATGCAAATACTGCTCAATGAACCCAGCTTCCAAAACGTTTGTTACAAAATATTGATACACTATACCCTTAATGTAATGAAATATAGTAACTATCGTAAAGCAACCTTGATAACAATAGTTTCACATTCATAAGAATAATTTCTCATTTTTGTTTGAAGCTTAATTAAATTCAAGGGGGAAATAACTTTTAAAAGGGGTGCATTTATTTAACCTAGCTCTCTAAGCTTGTCTTCTTTCAAAAGTCATTCTTAAGTAATTAATTGACAAAAAGAACACATTTTGGTTAAAAAGTTTAAAGGAGGTCCCCGGTTATGGTCAGTAAACTGAATTAGTCTTGGCGTCTCAACATTGTGTTTGTTTAATACGCATGTATGAGATCACATTTTCATTTTAAGAGCTACTTATAATAGTGTAAAAATTATTTAAAAAGAATAGCATAACTCCCCCCCCCCCCCCCCAATGTTTGAGAGAGAACTAAACAGTTCATTCGTCCATCTGTTTAACAGCTGTTTCTAAGAATCATTATTCAACAGAGTTTCGACAAATGAAGATGCGAACATTCACAGTGTAGTTAAAACGAGATATTTCATTTTGAAAACTAAATTCAGACAAATCCTTGTTGAATATTTGTTTAAGGTAATTATTCTCATTTAACTCAATCAGTTCTAGTGATGGGCAAAAGTTAACTAAAAAGTTGCTAACTTTTAGTTTAACTAAAAAAAATTAGTTAAGGCCAAAGTTTAATTGAAAAAAGAAAGTTTAGTTAAAATCCTAGTTTAATTATTTTTTTAGTTACAATCTAAAAAGTTTAATTACAAATTTTACAAACTTTTTTAACATACATACCAATAAATATTTAGATCTATGTAATTTGGAGAATATAAATGTTAAGAAATAGGGAGGAGAATAAACTAGAGGGTGCACAGGTCACTAGAAAGCCTTTTGACCTTTACCCTATAATGGTCGCTATTCCCGCCAATTCAAGGTATTTGAAAGGCGAGAAAAATAAACGTGTTCATTAGATCTATATTTCTATCAAGTTTCGCTGCTTGATAAATCCTGATAATTCCTTGCTTCTATAGATCTACGTTTTGCTGCTTTTTATTAAACACCAGTGTGTTCCTGTATAGCTGCAGGCAAAGAATTTTGCTTTACTATAGAGTCTAGATCTAAAAGAAATGTCGACTCTTTTTTTTTTAAAACTTTTTACTAGATCTAGATCTAGAGTTATATATAAAGACTAGTGACGTCTAGTCTATTACTACTATTAGATCTATAGTAATAATAGTCTATATTTAATTATTTTAGTCCTTAGTCTTAAGTAGAGTCTAACTCTTAGTAGTCTTAGTCTTAGATCCAGATGTAAATTTTAAATTATAAGTCAATAATATAGATCTTTTAATTGAAATCTATATTACTTTACTTTATTAGACTAGATCTATTAGTTCAGAGATTCTACTATTCTAGACAGAGTCTAGATTAGATCTAGATATATCTAGATTACTTATTATACTAAGATGCATAGATGATAGATCTATAATGACTAATACTAACTAATGATAGTCGTCACTATACTAGATCTAATACAAAATTAACTAAATCTAGACTAGATCTACATCTACTTCTATTATAATTATACTTATATCTACTATCTAGATCTAGTATTATCTACTAGAGTATATAGATATAAATACCCATATCTAGTTATAATCATAATTATAATAATCTAAAATCTCTAGATCTAGAGTTACTTAGATATCTACTAGACTCTAGCTAGATTTTAGATCTAGTAGTAGTAGTAGTAACTAGTATTTCTTAGATTATTTTTAGATTAAAATATTAATTATTTGATCTAGGTCTAGTAGGCCTAGCTAGATCTAATTCTAGATCCAGATTATATTTCTGATCATTTCGTTTGTAGAAGATATTAGATCCAGAATATTCTAGAATCTAGAGTTAGTTTGAGAGTCAACATGCAGTTTTATCATTACTTCTAAAGGTAGCTTATATTAGAACTTGGACAATTACTTTTAATTTCTTTCTATAATAGTATCATTCTAGTGATTCTATTAAGATCTACATCTATCCCATAAAGACATTTAAATCTTTTTCATGTGCACAAATAAATGTTTATTACATTTTGCTAAAGAGATTGGTTGTGCTTTATATTTTTCATGTTTGGCTGTTTCGTCCTTAAAAAAGGTTAAAATAGTTAGTAAAAGTTTAACTAAAGTTTCTTAGTTCAGTTTAACTAATTTTTTCAATTTGTGATTAACTAAAAGTTTAATTACTTTTTTTTTTTAGTTCAAACTTAGTTTTAGTTTAACTAAAAAAATTTAGTTTAGTTCCCATCACTAATCAGTACAAGTTGCAGCTTTGGTTCGTCCTCTACAGTCTACATTCAAAGGAATATTGAAAGTTTCTCAATCATTTCACCGATATCTTGAAAACTTATTTCACATTCAAAACGAACTTTCCAAATTGATCTTCATAAACCCTGACCTTGTGTTCTTTCAAAAGTCATTTTAAAGTAGTTGATTGGCAAAAAGAACACAATTTGATTAGAAAATTTTAATGTGCCCTCCCCCCAACCCATATATCGCCAGTAAACTGAATTGGTCTTTGCGTCTCAACATCGACTTTGTTCATTTTGAACAGAGATGATCGATTCCTATTTAAATCGTGAAAATTTGCCCCTCGAGTAAAGAATGCAATTTTCGTTCTAAATTATTATTTTAAAATACGTGACGGTCCGTTATTCGCCCGCCGGCCATAGTTCGCCCGCCGACCATAGTTCGCCCCTCATTGACCCAAAGAAAAATGGGAACGCTTTTCAAGGCTCGCCACTGGTACGATAAATCAAACTAGGCCTACTTCCACTGGCATTCGTTGTTATATTGACATTGCCTTATAAGCTGAGGAATATTCAATGAATACACACAACTCAATTGAGCTGGCAAACTAAATTGTACGTTTCGAATTTTAAGCTTTTTAAAATAGTGTGCGCGGTAAAAAAAAAATTCTAAGGTCAAGAAAATGTCTTTTATGTATAACACTAGCATTTCTCCATGTTACAGATTTTGACCTCCTTAACAGTGTCCTTTACCTTTACCTATTCCTTAGTCTTTTGGACCGTTGGAGCATAACACATGATTCTTCGACCGTCTTTCTCCATTCCTCTCTGTCTTTAGCCTTAAAACCTCTTTTAATGGCAGGCCCGTCCAATCTTTTATGTTTTCCTACCATCGCTTTCTCTGTTTGCCTCTTCTTCTTTTTCCTGGTGCTGTTCCCTGAATAAAGGTCTTTGCGAGCCCCGAAGACCTTGTAATATGGCCATAGATTTTTTAGCTTGCGTTTTTTTTACGATAGTTAGCAGGTCATCATGGGTTTCAATCGCTTCAGTAACCCTGTCTCTAATCTCTTGATTTGTGATGCGGTCCTAGCAATGTAATTTAGATGCTACAGAAGTATCCTAGGTATCACATTTAAAGACCTTAGCAGTGTCAATACCCATAATTTAAGTTTTAATAGAATAGGTGCCCGGGCAATGCTTCTCTGCCTTAACCTAGCACTCGGGTGGAAATGGACGATTAGGCCACAGGGAATCAAAACAAATCCCATTGCGGAGCTTCAGGATTGAGTTCAGAGCAATGGCGGGGTTGGAAGAAAGCCCAAACAAACGCCGTTTCTCAAAGGGCCATTTTTATGGCTGGCACGTCTGATATATTACAGAGAAAGCAACTGGATGCCTGGTCGTATGAAATGCGCTCTGGATTGTCGTCTCGATGACTCCGGGTTTGAACCCTGTCCGCCGCCATCCCCAACCGGCCTTTGGGCTGTATTGACTAGGATAAAATAAATGTCATTTATGAACGAACATCCCAAACAGTTAAAAAAAATGTCTTGATTCTTGAAATGGTAAATAGTTACCATGGACTAAATATCTTTTCATCAAACTAAGAGAACAATTTTTAATTTCCAGATCTTTGGGGACCTCTGAGTCCACCCAGCTCTAATGGCGGTTGGTCGTTGTGCTGGCCACATGACACCTTCGTAGACCGTGGGCCACAGAAACAGATAACCCTTACGTCAGCTGCCCTATAGATCGCAAGGTATTAAAGGGGAACTAAGAGAACAATGCTCGTTTTTTAGTAATTATTTACAACTATCCATATGTTACCGGCAGCCCGCGGGTTTTAATTTGCGTATCACTGTCGATGTAGTCACTTAAGAGTGTTTTGTAAACAATTAAACGAAATAATAATGTTATAAGTAAAGCGAATGCGGAATGCGTGAATGTAAAAATAGTATGAATGGAGATATCAAATTAGCTAATCGACCTAAATCTATTTTTTTCAAATAGAAACATTTGTTTGTAGGCCTACATATATTTGATTAAAGTATGAAATGAATAGATTTTATTTTGTACCAGTTTATCTGTGGGGCCAGGGCATTTGTCTTGGTGTAGACTGCTATTGAAGAATGTATATTTTAAAAAAAAAATTATGTATAAAGTGTAAGTTAATAAGTAGATCTAGATTTTCAAGATCTAGAATCTAGATATTTCTAGTATAAGTATCATCTAATGTATACAAAGATGACAGAAATAGTTGGTTTACCCAAGCGGAGAAAGATTGTAAACAGATCTATATTCTAGACCTAGATCTACTTATAAAATAAATACGTTTTTGTTTGTTTTTGTTTCAATTATGAAATCTATATGTAGACAAATATAAGTTGAAATGTTTTCTGTATAACAGTGTAGATCTATAATTAGTAAAGATATATCAAGATCTAGTAAAGATCTCGCTGTCTTCTTTACGTTTTATAAAATGAAAGTAGGTTTTAGATTTATTTTTAAAATGTATCATTAAAAGTATAGACAAACGTATATTTCAGAGACTAAAATATTGAACTCTCAATGATTTAAATCTAAAAATAACGCAAAATAAAGTTTATTCAATTTACTAGTCTGTTTTTAATTTTATTTAGAGCCGAAAGTTTATGACCTCAATACGTGTTTCCTTGGTGAATACTGTAAACTGAAGTTGACAAAAAAGCAATAAAAACATATTTAATAATCAAATCGAACGCGCGAATGTAATTGTTTATATAACATTGTTAGTTTAATTTCATTTATATCTAGATCTAGAATGTAAACAATTTGTATTATGTAAGTAGTTTATTAGTTTAATAATATGTCTTTATAATGCGTGATATTATCACCTCTTAAGTTAATTTTATTTGTATCACTACGCGGCGCAAGTAATGGTGCGCGCGAGTTATGGAAAAGTGTGTCAATGCGGCTAAAGCTATTCGCATTTAGAGCGAACGATTTTATGTAAAAATGTTTTGTAAACTCAATTTTGAAGGTTAATTTTCTTTAAATAATGAAAGGAATATATTTTTATTAAATAATGAAATAAATAGACACTAATATGTATGTTCATGTATAAAAGTTAAAAAAAAATTATGTTTTCTTGAATGAGAGCTAATTTAGACCTAGACATTTTTATCTCTGCGCATGCGAAACCTCCTCGTCTTGATGCAGACATGGCTTTGTGACCTAGATTTATAAGATACAATACTTTTATAGAGTTGGGCAACTTTATTTTTTTAGGATCTTAAGTTTGTTTTAGGGCTACTATACATACGTCACGGTTCAAGTTAGCACCCAAGGAACATTTCTGCCAAGTTTTATCAAGATTGGTCAAACGGTTTTGATTTCTATTCGGCACATACACACATACATAGATACATACCAAAAAACTCACTGGAAAGACCAATGAGGTAGTTCCGGATTTTGGACCTACTTTAACCAAAGTCACGTGATTTAGGACAACAAAGAAAAGAATGGCCTTGTTTGCCTATATTTCCATTGCTGTTGCACATCTATTTTTACGAAATTTTACATTTACAAACATTAAAAAATATACAGAGTACATCAACGAACTTCCTGAATGTTTAAATATGATATACGAATGTTTTCATAAAAGGCCAAGAACTGTTTAAGGATTGGTTTAAATTATCAATATTATTTCCTTTATAGTCATGACACGCGTCAACACTGCCGATGTTACATTCACATACAGAAGAAGATGTTTTTACAAGATTAAAAAAAAGTTTGGTATAAACTATACAAAACACACATACACACACATATCTATATATATCTGTCTATCTATATCTATCTATCTATATATATTTATATATATATAGGCCTATATATGGGATAATATGCATATTACTTGAAACATTGTTATTTTCATAAACGACAGCTATTTTTAACGTTATGTATTTCATATTCCACTAATTGCGAATACATTAGTCACATCGATAACATTAAGAATTATTTTTTTGTGTTGGATACATGATGCATTATTATGTTATTAAAAGTTCTATCATTTTAAAGAAATTCACTGTGATACAATATACAAAATGTTACATTAAAGTTTCAAAAATGCGTAGAAGAAACAGATCTAGATCCATTTATTACCGTACTTTGAAATCAAATTTAACAATGAAGGGCGGGGTAAGACACATTTGGCCTGTGTAACTGTAAGAGTAGATATAGATTTATCCTCGACTATCAGATGTGTTATTTGTTCGCTTGTGACAAGTCTAAGGCTTGCTGTCAGAGTCACTCAATTTTATCACAGCATTAATTATTATTATTTATTCTATATTTATTGTATTTTAATTATTTCTCATTTTTAGTCCCGATTTCCCTACCAACTCCCACCCTTTTCCTCTTCTCGCTAGACTTAGTCCACCACCTTGGCGACAACTAGGCCACGACTTCTCGTTTATCTCCCCTTGACCGGGGAAAAGATCAAACAAACAGTCACTTACTTTGGTCTCTGGCGTCGGATGTCCGACTTTCACGTTGAAACCACCTGGGATGGAAAACGCTTCATTATTTCTTCCACCCAACCACGTCTCTCTTTGATCAAGGAGATTGTTCGTGTCACCACGCCTCTTGACCCTTCCAATGTGCCACTTTCGTCGGACTTTACCCACGTGAGAGAAACTTTAGCCTATCGCATTTCCTGTTTCCGCACATCTCTTCCGGACCTTTATAAGATTGAATAAGGCGGGACAGATACTCTCTATTTCTCATTCTCGCCGACGGTAGAGTCTGGATTATTTCATTTATTCTTGCTC
Source organism: Biomphalaria pfeifferi (assembly GCA_030265305.1). Taxonomy (NCBI): domain Eukaryota; kingdom Metazoa; phylum Mollusca; class Gastropoda; family Planorbidae; genus Biomphalaria; species Biomphalaria pfeifferi. Next base: position 322,440 of record JASAOG010000267.1, read on the forward strand.
TTAGAGGAATACCTGGTGCCTCCCTCAGGTGTCTGCCTATTTATTCGGCATTGTTTGACAGCCACTCGTCAACCTACTCAATTGCCTATTTATCGGATCACTTGCCTATTTGCTTTTGAGTATCATCTCCTGCCTACTTGGATCTACTCAACTATTTATTTGGCTCTACTACTTGGCGCTATCGGCTCTTCTCGCCTGCCTATTCGACAGTCCACTTGTCAACATATTAGTCACGACGTCCCTATAGACCACGTGTCTGTGCGAGACGTCATAGCTCCGCCAGATCTCCGCAAGTTACTGGACTTATCCTGCTAACGACACTGCCAACGGCAGATCAGCTCTGCCCGCAGTACCCTTGTGCCCACGGTAGCCGACCATCCGCCCTACTGTGCTCACTACAGATATCAGAACTTTGGATTGAGACTCCACAAGAACTGTATCACCGGCGACCCTCTACCCGCTAGAGCCCCACCTGCAGCTGCAAGACCTCCAACCAGGAATACAGCCAGCTGCAACATCAGTAGGACAACCAGCTAAGTTCAGAAGACAAAGTGACATACTCTCTAATTAAGTTCTTAGTATGATGATACAATATTGCTAACAAGATAGATGCAAATCCCCTTCCCTATTTTATTCTACTCTGTATATTTATGTAAATAAATACTCTTTAAATTCTCACTATTTGTATCTTTCTCCATTGTTTGTCTCGTTGCATGTCTGCTCCCGATTTATCTCTGATGGACCAGTGTGTGGCAATTCAAAAATAATCATCCCCTAGGCACCAAACAAGCCAATCCCACACGTCATACACTAAGTCCGTCACATGCTAAACAACTGAAGCCTATTACGCACAAGGAAAAACACATGGCAGTCTTTTTATCTTTTATAACAACTAGTCGACATATCGACTACACATTAGCCATAGAGCTATCTAACCAATACACACTGGTCTGCTGTGCAACTTTTAGTGTTCTACTTAAGTTCAAGCTTGTTTACTTTTGGGCAGAGAGGAAAGGGGGGGGGGGGGGAGATGAAAGTGTTACTTTTTTTTCTAGGACTGGTTATCCGAATGCTAATAACTGTAAGTGTAGTCATTCATTGTAGATCAAGAAATCTTGATCTCAGTATGGCAGATTATAGGCCAACGCTTTGATACCTTCTATCAAAGGTTTAACTATTTGTTTTAGTTGAAACTATAAAATAATGTATCTCTAGATTCTCCTGTTATTAACAAATTATAGTTTAGCGCTAATGAGTAAATTGAAACCACTAAATATTGACTTAAAACGCTTCAGATTCCCACTACAAACTAACTAGAACTAAGCACGGTGCGCATTGTATACACACAACCACGTGACTCGGGGGGGGGGGGGGGCATCCAGAACTACTTCATTGCAATAATGAGGCAGTACAAGAAAAAAAAAAGAATGAGAAACGATAGCTCACCACCAGTTTCATAAACGACCAATTGATTTTGACTTGCTTAATTTCTACTTGTTAATGGAAACTCACACATTTTTTTTTGGACAACTTTTTAATATCATATCGAGATGAAATTTTGCTTTCTCCAGTTCTCTGTCCACTAGGCTCCTTAATTACTTCTTGAGCCTCTGGGATGAAGAAGGTATCTCTCGCAATGAACAGTGTGTTCTTGTCCCGTTCCAAATGGTGCGCTATATCGTGTATGGTGGCAATGCGCACGGCAAAGTTATTACAATCTATGTAAAATTACTTGTTTTAACTTTGAAAGTAGGCTCAAGTTAATGGAACTCAATGTAGACCTGATGTGCAAACATCTTCGAACAAAAGCCGACAGACACTTACACAAGTTTGAAGCTACTTACTACTCAAGTATTTAATGCTGTGTATAATGTCACACTAATGTGTCTTAAATGACATTTGGTCAAACTACAGCAACCATTGGAAGTTGTTTTTAAAAACAATTGGTCCCCAAATGTCGAAGTCTAAGTAGTTGTACATAACCTTGACACATAAACATGAAATAACAAGTCGTAAAGTGTTTATTGTATTCTATTTTATTTGCGTCTCGAGTATCAGCACATTTATTTCATGTCAGGTAGAAGGTAACAAACATGCACAAATCTTAATATAAAATAATATCCACAACTTCGTATTCTTGACACACGAGAAATAAAGTCTAAGCTTAATTTTAATGACAATTTTTATACCCAAAAAAGTCATTATAAAAAAAAAATTAATATTTAATACAATCTCATTCAATGAAAATATGTATTTTACCAAAACCAAACCTGTCAATATACACAATGCAGATGTTATTAATTTTAATCTAATTTGTCTTTGTAAATGAGGAGAATGTAATTTTTTACTTCTTTTTTTTTTGGAGGGGAAATTGGTGGGGTGGGGTAAATTACATATCAGTATCCTTTCTTTTTTCTAAGTAAGGTTTCAGTTTATCATGGTTCACAATTTTTTTATAAAGCTCTTGTAGATGAGGGAAGCCTTCTGTGGTTAGAATTCCTTTTTTCACCATAAAGTAGATTGTGTCATAGACGTAAACATCTGCCAGAGTTAACTGTAGAGATATAAAGAGACACAATAAGTTTATGAACTGAAGAGATATAGAGACACAATAAGTTAATGAACTATAGAGATAAAGAGACACAATTAATATAAATAAATCATGACAACTAGATTTAGTTACTACAAATATTGTATAAGTTATAAGACATGGCCTTCGATTGTTAAAAACATCAGAATGGGCAGAATTTCACGTTACAACGCAACCTGTATATTTCGTCACATCTGATGCAGACAAAACCAGGTTTTATTTGAGTTTTCTTTTCGTCTTCTGCGCCAGCCTTCGACACGAGCTTTCATTTGGTCCTATAAAGTGAGAACCCTCCAGGTGTCTCTTTCGGAGGCCACCTCCTGCCAGGCCTTGTGTGAATAAAAGTGAAAAAATGTCTCGGAAAAAACAACATAATTCTAGGAAATGAAACAAAAGTACTTACAGAATTTCCCACGAAGTAGCCAGTTTTATTTTCTTTTAAAAGTTTTTCGAAGAAGCCCAAATATTTTGGTACTTCCACTTCTTTAAGACTTTTCAAGATCTCTTCCTGAGAAATAAAATAAATCTGTAAATGTTAGGTAGGTAACTAGATACAAGTACATGAACATAGATTGTTAATATAAGAATCGTAGCTAAATTTAATTTTGTTATAACAGTTCAGTAACTATATGTAAAAGTGTAGGCCTAACTGAATTTTAAAAAGGCGAAAAAGTTTTTTTTCCTCCTTGGTTTAATTGATTACAAGGGCAAAACAAATAACCTTTTTCTTTTCGTCTTTTTCATAAAATAGTTTGGTTGCGGCGGTTTTAAAATCGACTCCCAGCTGGACCACTTGATCAATCTGCAAGGCGTCTAAATTACTTTTCCCATACAGACCTGTTCAAGAGGTTTCAAAAGAGTAGTATCAGGGTTATAGTCATGGATAAATTGAGAGAAACAGTTTTATATAGATTTTTTTTTTTTTTTACTAATTTTGAGCAGAAACTTACCAAACTCCCGTGCGCAGTAAGTTGCTATAGCCAAACCTTGACCGTATTTCTTGCCATCAATTTCAATGACCGGAACCTGTCCAAAGGGGGTTTCTAAATAAAAATATGAAATGAGTACAAAAAGAAATCCACATCGTTCTTTTCCCAACCAGCTCATTACCCGACCATGTGTATGGAGTGTGTGGGTGTTTTTTCTAAGGGGATAGATGGTGCATTAATCGTTAGTCTTTTAGAATGATGCAAACCATGGTAAGAACGTGAGACGAACCATAGAAATGAGAGTGTAAGGAAGTGTTTTTGTTGTGAGTTAGATTAGATTTGTTTAAATATCATTTTATTTGATTTCATCTCAAGTCGAGTTTGTCCGTATCGTAATAAAAAATTATATTTAGTTATTTAGTTCACAAAAGAAGTTTATTCAAGTAATTTCAAGTTCTATAATAAAAAATATACGCCTACATTGGTTTAGTTGTTTATTAGCAATCTGGTGCTATAAGTCAACGACCGTCATCAACACCAAGAAACAAAAAGAAGATTATATTTTAGTATAAGATTATGTAAATTATGAAATTCATATGCAATATAGATGTTCTCACACAGGCCTTGTACTTGAGACAGCATAGAAATTACTTTTTCATTTTTGGTTATTGAATAATGTGAAACTAATAATATAACATTGTACTAGATCAATGCTTTTTTTTTCTCGCAGCTGTTTGGGACTGTGACAAGTCAAAAGCTTGCTGTCAGAATCACTCAAATTTATCCCAGCATTAATTATTATTCATTATTTATTTATTTTATTTTAGTTATTTCCCCGTCCTATCCCCGATTTCTTCACCCGCCCCACCGTTTCCTCTCCAGGCTAGACTGAGCCCACCACCTTGGCGTCCTTTCATTTATCTTCCCTTGACCGGGGTAAAGATACTCACAGTCTCTTTGATCTCACCCCAGGATGTCTGACAGCCGCAGTGGACACCACCATGGATGGAATGCAAACCAACCTTTCTCCACCCCCTCTCCCACGTCTCTCTTTGATCTAGGAGATCACTCGGACCAACACGCCTCGTGACGCTCCAAGGTGCGACTCTTGTCGGACTTCTCCCACGTGTAAGATAAATCTTAAGCCTAGGACATTTCCTGTTTCCGCCCACATTTTCCAGGCTTATATATAAGGTAAATGAAATCAAGCCAGACCCTCTCATTTTCTCATTGAGCTGAGCTATCGAGTCTGAACTGCTTCATTTATTCTTTCTCTTTGAGAAATACCTGGTGGTAAGCCGAACTTAATCACAGGTTCCACTTAATTACTTTGTGTATATTTGTCACTGGATATTATCATGTGTATTTTATTACTTCATTTATATTTAATTAGTGCATTGTGTATTTCTCACTGTCGTAAGTAGAAAACATAAACATGGCATATGTATTTATTTATGTATTGCATTAATCTATTAATGCTACGTTGCTCAATTGATCGTTGATGCAACCATGTATATATTTGTACATCTTATTTTATTTCCTTTATCTCGGCTGACAGCCTTGATAATTTTCCTAGCGCACCAATACTGCGCTTAGCGAAGATATATGAATTATCTCCCCCCCTTTACTCATTTTACTTGAACGAGAGTTGCGCCCCTTGAATGGACACCCTCTCCATTCAAGCGCGCTCCATTGTTCTCGGTCGACGGTCGTATGTAAACAAACCGTCATGGTCGCTGACCACCGCCCACTCCCCCCCCCCCCCCTTTTTGTTTTCTCTTTCAACTTGTGTTGATTATTGAGATTATTATTTCCCCTTACATGTACATTTTTATATTATTTTTTCCCCTTTTATGTACATTTTTATATGGCTACTATCAGCCATCTGTTTTCCAAATCACATTTGTCATCATCTCCTCATTGTACTCAAAAGCAATTTTATCAATCTGACGAATGCACCTCAGTCGAGGGCATCGATAAGATGCATGAGAGACATGTCCTAACTTGTCTTTATTTATCCGCAGCCTCCCTCAGGTGTCTGCCTTTGTGCTTAGTGCTATTCAGCACTGCACTTGCCTACTGAGATCTACCCAACTATTTGTTTGGATCACCTGCCTATTCATTTGGCATTATCTGCCAATTTAAGGATCACTTGCCCACTTGCTATTGAGTATCATCTACTGCCTACGTGGATCTACTCAACTCTACTACTTGGCGCTATCGGATCTATTTGCCCGCCTATTCGACAGCCCACCTGTCAACTTATTAGGTGCGACGTCCCTATAGACCCAGATCTGTGCGACACGTCATAGCTACGCCAAACCCTCCGCAACTCACTGGACTTATCCTGTCAACTACGCTGCCCACGGCAGATCAGCTCTGCCCGCAGTACACTTGTGCCCACTACAGATATCAGAACTTTGGATTGAGACTCCACAAGAACTGTATCACCGGCGTCCCTCTACCCGCTAGAGCGCCACTTCCAGCTGCAGAACCGCAAGCCAGGACACAGCCAGCTGCGACCCAAGCAGGACAACCAGCTAAGTTCAGAAGACAAAGTGACATACTCTCTTATTAAGTGCAAGAGTGATGAGTAAACATAGTATTGCTTAGAGATAGATGCAAACCCTCCCCCCTTTTATTCTTCTATGTAAATATTTATATAAATAAATATTCTTCATTTTTAACTTTGTATCTATCTTTCATTGCTTGTCTCGTTGCGTGTCTGCTCCCGATTTATATGCTGACGGGTTTGTGTGTGATAGCTTTAAAAATAATCATCCCCTAGACATGAAACGCGCCACGCACACGTCACCTTTCCCAACCTGTCACTGGGACACTAAAACAACATTAAACTTACTAGGTTTTTCAGACGGCCATTGTTCTTGTGTTATTCTGATGTCTTCAAACTTCTGACCAGTGGCTGCTAGAACCAGACGAATGATTTCAGCTCTACCTCTTGCATCAAAGTAGATGAGCTTAAGATTTTTTGGCGCCATATTCTAAGGAAATATTATAGGTCTCAATGAAATTACTGATTTTGAAGCTTAGGACATAACTTTCAATATCAATGTATTCTTCGACCATATTTGTACAAAAAAAAAGTTTATCGTAAGGAAAATGCTTTTATTATACTTTTGTTGTCTGTCTGTCAGTCTGTCTCGTTCATGTCTCAGTAGAATGTAGGAATAAGTTCAGTGTCGTATTTTAAACATCGATTTACAAGCACTTAAAAATTAAAAAAACAAAAAAGTAACTAAAAGAATGTCATATTTGTGAAGAAAGAAAGAAATAACTTGTTAATTTAATTGTTAAATAAATTTTCTGATTTTCTTACATTTAATATGCATGCATCCATTGTCAAAAATAATATTTCTGAACAGTGGAAACGCAAGATGGCTTGCACATCTTGCACTGTTGTAAATCCGGCCCTGCTTATTTTCGGCCAACATTATCTTTCAGTTACTCAATAGTATTCCTTTAGAAATGAAGATTATTACAGGATAGCTGGGGCAGGGCCACGACTGGCAGGTTTCGAACACAGGTCTATCGAGACGACAGTCCAGAGCGCATACCACACGATAAGGCGGCCATCCTACTAGCATCGACCTCGAGATCCTCGATAGATTCACTGAAGGTAATCTCAAATGTCATGCTCGATTATATCTCTCTGTATATATATAAATATATAGTCTTGTAGCCTCGATTACGCATCAATTAAAAAAAAAACGAGGATCAAAATCTCAACGACATTTTGTCCAGAAACAAGACCAGTTCTAGTTTCGCCTCATTTTGTATTTTTAATAGTAAAAAACAAAACCGTAACTTAAGCCACTATTTACACTTGTGCGACGTTTTCAACAAATGTTTGAACTTCTATGTAAAACGTTAAGTAGTGTTTCAATGTTGTGACTTGATTTGAAACAAAAAGAGCCTAGTAGGGTGTAGTAAACTAAAGCCCAGTTACTAGATCGACTACCCGGCTAAAATGTTTGCACTAGACCAGATCTAGAATCGACATTGACACACACACACATATACACACATACATATACACATACAAATAAAGCAAGCTTTGAAATGCATAAGTTAGAATCCCACAGACCTAATATTAACAATTATTCGTTATTCCAATAGCCTACCTTGTATTAGAGCACTTGATTTGCTGACTAGTTTGTTGAATGCGCGAGTGGACAACGCCTAAAGAGCAAATCGGAATGTATTTATAGTCCTGCATTGTCGCTGCGTTGACTCAGCTAAAAAATTATTCCGCCATGTCATGGTACAACTACGATCTAGAAGCGTGAGAATAGTTAATCGATATGCAATAAGTAGGGGAAAGAAAAAAGATTCTGGCAAATATTAAATGTTATTAACTAAAAAAAATTATTCGAGGCCGTGTTGAAAAATTGATCGACTGTCCATTGTTCGTAGACCCTAGTCCCAGTCCACACAGCTATGGTGTGGCGGGGAGGGGGGGGGGGGTTGCGAGGAGAGAGCCCCTCACCGACTGACACCCATCATGGGGGGAATTAGCTCTTCATCCATAAAAATCTAAATTAAAATATTTTCCTTATTTCAAGTTCTGAGCAAAAAACAAAAGGCTATAAATAGTATTTTTATTTCTGATTTTTAGAAAATCATAAAATTATTTCTATGATCTAGATTTTGTCCAAATCCTACTTAAGATTTTCATATAGGGCGGAAAATCTATAAATAACTGTTTTTGGTGTATCCGGTGTACAGAATGAAGGAAGTGTTGGTAATCTATTTTCATTTAAAGTTCAATGATAACTTGTGTGCATCTTGTAGCACTAAAGAATCACATTGTCTTATCTTCTTATCTTATATAATACAAACGTTACTTCAAAAAAGAAGATGATTACGTCCTACGCGTCATGCATTTAGTCATGCATATTAACCAATGACTTAAATTCTGCCAAGTCACAAGCTGTTCAGGTTGTAGTTGGTTGTTCCTTTAGTTGAAGTTCACTTTAGCGTCCTTGACATTGGTTAGGATATAGAGAAAATCCAAAATAGGAAAATTGTCAGAGTGTGTAGCATAAGTCAAAAGCTCAAGTGAAAAACGTAATCATTTATTTCAAGAGAAAATGTCATACATTGTAGTACATGCAAGATAAGTTTTTAGAGCAAATTTTATGGGTTCGACTTTAATACTGGCCAATTGTTTTCTTTACTTTGTTGATAAATGACTAAATATAATAGTTTAGTATAGATCTACTATGCATATATTATTTGAAAATGAAGAAGAATTTTTTTTTTTATTTGAAGTTAAATTACTCGATTTCGTATGTAATATCTGGACTTAAATTTTCATATATAGCTATAATTTGTTTGTAAATTTAGGCTATATATAAAATAATGATACTTCTCTTTCCGAAGTGATCGATAGCATCTAGACCAGTCTCTCTCTCTCTGAGTCATAAATTGCTAAAGATAAAAATGAATTATAATAAAAAAGAAAATGGCCGTTACCCATGTTCAAGGGCATTCACTTATATTGGCAAATACATCAAATAGAGATTAAATTTTTCCAAGGACTACCTAACTAAGCGATTGATCGCTAGTTACATTTACACTTTCAGTGCGAAGAGGCTTTGAATGTCGGTTGAAGTTGACTAAAGTTTAATTTGTTCTTGTTGAATTTAGAGAGTGAACGCTTAAACAGAGTGATGGGTTTATTATTTTTTTCAGCGTGTGTGTGTGTGCAAAAGTTCGATATCGATGTAGATTTACGATTAGTTTTTTTGACGAGCTGTTCAAGTAGTTGCTTACTTGGCTGCCGAGATGTTTTTGTTTGTTAGGCTTAGCAGACGAGGAACCTTCGAACCAGGCACAATTTAAATCTCTTACACACTTATAAGAAGCTTTTAGGTCAAAAGGGAAATACTGTCCCCCACCCATTTCCCATATCGATGTGAGAAGATGTATTAGTTCAGTGTTTCCCAAACTGTGTTTCGCGGAACCCTAGTGTTTCGCGAGGCCTGACTAGGTGTTCCACGAACTACTGGAATAACCAACTAGTAGGCCACAAGTGAATTAATTTCTCTACTCAGAATATACAAAGTGTTCCGTTAAGGAAAACGTTTGGGAAACATTGTATTAGTTAATTGTAGACTTAAACAGAACTAAAAGTTAAAAAAAAAATTATACACAACAAAAGGGAGTGGCATAAATAAGTTAATATCGATAAAACTTATGATTTTAGGACTACAGGTAAATGAAGTTGCCTATATAAAAAAAAAAAAAGTAGTTCAACTTTTTTATTTTCAACATGCGAGTATTTTGTTAAATTACCTGACAAAATATTTCGTACAGGTATAGTTCTTGGATTGACAAGGTGATGTTATGTTCGCTGGGTTTTGAGACATATTGATGTTATTATTATTATTTCCTTTTAGCATTTATATTCTTATGCGAAATATTGTTAACAACCTCCAACTTTCACAATAAAAATGTAAAGTCTTGAAAAGATTTGATACACACTTTTGCAATAGTTGCCTGGCTACCTAGCAATGGTGCTAGAGTTCGAGTCTCGACGTAGACCAGGAATTTGTTATTGAGATTTATCGTGCTGTTTGAAAGGACGAGTGATACAAAAGTAAATAAACAAACTGATGCACATGTTTCATTCTATTTTTAGTATACAAAAACAAATGGATGCACTAGCAGTATAGCTAATTATAATTAGTAAACTGAAGACTGAGTAAGTCTATAAAAAAGAAACAACAACAAAAAAAGTAAAGTACCAACTATACATAAAACACTGAACTATAATCTTCATATACAAAAAACAAAATTTAAAAAAATACTCTGAAAGACACAAAGATAAAGGCACATTCCTCGTCCCATATTCTTGAACTCATTTCATTTGAGATGTCTCCGTAGAATCTTGAATGTCACATGGAAAGAAAAAGTGTGCAATACTGAGATCCTTGCGCAAACAGGTATTCCCAGCATCTTTACAGCCCTCAGACAACGCTGTTTGCGCTGGCTTGGACATGTTCGCCGGATGGAGGACAAGCGCATCCCGAAAGTCATCTTCTATGGTCAGCTCGCGACTGGCACAAGAAAAACTGGTCGCCCCCATCTCTGTTACATAGATGTAATAAAACGTGACCTCAAATCAGTGAACATCAATACTGAATGTTGGGAAGACCGCAACAGGTGGAGAGAGACAGTGACCAAGAAAGCTATGGACAGTGAAAGTACATGGGTCTCAGCTCAGGAAGAAAAACGGCCAGCTCCTCTACCACCGAAGCAAAAGCCACCTTAACCTGCGCTATCTGTGGACGGGAGTGTCTCTCCAAAATAGGGCTCCGCAGCCACATGAGGAAGTGTGCTCTGCGATGAACCATAGTCGTTCTACGACTGAAGGAGGCCAATGATACTTGGACACATTTATACAAATGTTCCTACTTCCATAGTGCTATTAGAGCATAGAATTGGTTGCCTGAGCTAGCCAGGAAAACCAGTGACTTGGCAGAATTTAAGTCATTGGTTAACATGCATGACTAAATGCATGACGCGTAGGACGTAATCATCTTCTTTTTTGAAAAAAACGTTTGCATTATATAAGATAAGAAGATAATATCCCACAACGAATTTATTTACATATTGACCATAGAATAGAATTAACAATACATATTTCAACTTATTTTCTGGGCATTTTCACACCAGTAGGTTACCACAGTAATCTACACTTTATTTACACATTGATTTTTAAAAAGTGCGCTAAAAAGCAGTAGAATACAGTAAGTGAGAAAAAGAAGAGAAAACTACATGAAAAAAAATAGTGGCGATATAATGGAAGCAAAAAGAAAAACATAAGAAAATGATAGGAGGAAGATGTTGATATTGAAATCCAAAGAGAAACTATTGAAATCTAAAGAGAAACTATTGAAATAGAAAAAGAAACTATTAAAATAGAAAGAGAAACTACTGAAATAGAAAGAGAAACTATAGAAATAGAAAGAGAAAGTATTGAAATAGAAAGAGAAAGTATTGAAATAGAAAAAGAAACTACTGAAATAGAAAGAGAAACTACTGAAATAGAAAGAGAAACTATTGAAATAGAAAGAGAAACTTTAAAATAGAAAGAGAAACTACTGAAATAGAAAGAGAAACTATAGAAATAGAAAGAGAAACTATTGAAATAGAAAGAGAAAGTATTGAAATAGAAAAAGAAACTACTGAAATAGAAAGAGAAAGTATTGAAATAGAAAGAGAAACTACTGAAATAGAAAGAGAAAGTATTGAAATAGAAAATGAAACTACTGAAATAGAAAGAGAAACTATTGAAATAGAAAGAGAAACTATTGAAATAGAAAGAGAAACTATTGAAATAGAAAGAGAAACTTTAAAATAGAAAGAGAAACTACTGAAATAGAAAGAGAAACTACTGAAATAGAAAGAGAAACTATTGAAATAGAAAGAGAAACTATTGAAATAGAAAGAGAAACTATTGAAATAGAAAGAGAAACTTTAAAATAGAAAGAGAAACTATTGAAATAGAAAGAGAAACTATAGAAATAGAAAGAGAAACTATTGAAATAGAAAGAGAAAGTATTGAAATAGAAAGAGAGACTATTGAAATAGAAAGAGAAACTATTGAACGATCACGTGGTGTCAATTAAAGAATAGAAATGACTTTGCTATACTGGTGAAAGAGATTAGAAATTTGACTCTGCAGTTATGAAAAGTGCTAAAAAATATAACACTTTACTAATCAACATTTCTGTATAATGAAAACCGGATAGGTCAAAAACGAACAATTTTTGGATGTGCTTACATTTTTAAATCTCCACTTTACGTTTTGTTGAATAAATCTCACTGTGTCCATAAAGCGGAAACATTTTTTCTCTTTGTAAGGGGAGATGAACAATAGTTCCTAAAGTCTATATTGAACAATAAAAGGATAGCCCAATCCAGTGGTCTGAATGTGTAATGTACAATATTGAAGGAGATACCATTCCATAAAAAACACACAGACACCCAATATTAGGGTCACAAAGTCAATAGTTAATAAACGCGTGGAACAAATAAAAACTAGTATTATGATACAGCTACAAAAGAAGCATGTTATACGAATCCAAAGTGGTGCGCATTACATAATTTTCAATCGTTGAGCTGCCATTTAAAGTTACAATGCAAGGTTACACAATTAAAATAAAATGGTATGTAAGAAGTGAAATATAATAATATTAGGCTGGTGTTAGAAAATAATTTTCAATGATTACAATGGAGAATTATTTTTTGTTTATATGCTGATACTGTTTGGAATGAAATCAGGGTCCAGATATTTATATTTGGGAAATCTTCCTTGATTTCTGGCTTTAATTGTCTGGCTAATGTCAGCAAGATCTCTGCGGAAACTGAAAAAAAAAAAAAAGAAAATGTATAGTGTAGATAGACTCACACAGGGACGTAGAGGACTGGATGGAAACATTTGACTTGTTCAAGTGACAAAGTAGTTACATTTGTACAAAGCTTAGATCAGCTCAATCTGTCTGTCTGCATGTGTCAAAGTTTGAGCACGTTATTTCTTCCACACCCTTTCTCGGATCAAGTTGAAACTTATAACAATTATTTATTGTACCTAACAAAACATGAATCAATAAAAAAAAAAGTCTATTAATCACTGGTTATTAATTATTTTGTTAGATAATAATAATAATAATAAAACTTGTCTTCGAGTCCGAAGATTAATGAGAAATGCAGTATTTCCCATGGCTACGCAGCCCCAGCTGTGATCTACATATTTTGCCAAATCCAGAGAAGGATAACCATTGTCTGCCGGTGCTCGATTAAGATTTTCTTTTCGCCGTCTGCGTCTGTCCTCGGCAGCGGATTTTTTTTTTGGTCTCAGCTAGAGGTCACTTACACAGGCCGCGGGATACACATTTATTTGATACTAACAAAGGAAATAAATTCTTTAGTATTCAGAGATATGTCTAAATATGTGGTGTTTTGTTCCCATAGATAACTGTACTCTTTATTTCTTCAGAATTGAAGACGGCAGAATAGCGAGGGGTGGCGACCAGCAGGGTTCCCACCAGGTACCTTCGAGTCGTCAGTCCAGAGCGCATGCCACACGACCAAGGCAGTCATCTAGTTGGATACGAACTCAGTGATTCTATTAACTACAGCCTCTGTGTATAACTTATTATTTCTTTTTTTTTTCTTATCGTTGCTATAAAAAAAAGACAGTTGAAAAGTGAATGCATTCAACGGACAAACATTATTATTTGACACGCAAAATGATAAAATCATTATAGGCGACATTCAAGTAAAAATCTGGACAACTTTAAGCTAAAATCATTGAAGTGCATCTTCTGCAGTTAATATATGAGGGAGTAAAATTCTATTAACCATGTCACTAAATTATTAAAATCTGAGTCATTAAACTGTTTTTATGGACAGTAATAAAAAAAAAAAGCAACTTCTTTTTATAAACAACGTAATCTTAATTTTCTAAGAAAACTATTAAATATGAATAAATACGTTTAAATAATAATTATACATTTTTCGAAAATTTAAAACTAAGCTAAATTTTGACATACAACTATGCCCTATACTTATTTTACTTTGCTTCAGAATGGCAATAATCCTTAATTTAAAACTCGCTTTGGGTCTGTAAGTTAAGATCAAAACGAGAAAGAAATATGTAAGAAAAACAATAAATGTTAACTTTACCTTCAAAAGGAATCTTTTGTTACCAACAGTTATTTCCTTAAGGATTGGATATAGATGTTCCAGGAAGAGCGGTAAAGAGTTTCGGGTTCAAATCCTGATGAAGACTGGGTTTTTTAATTCTTGGCGCCTCTGAGTCAACCCAGCTCAAATGGGTACCTGACATTAATTGGAGTAAGTAAAGGCGGTTGGTCGTTGTGCTGGCCACATGACACCCTCGTTAACCATGGGCCACAGAAACAGATAACCTTTATATCATCAGCCCTATAGATCGCAAGGTCTAAAAGGGGAGCTTTACTTTACTTTGTTATAGATGTTACAGAACTCACTCAGTTATTGTGTCAATACTATAATAACATTAAATCATTATGTAGCTAAACCTTATTAGGTAAATTAAAGCAACAGCTATACTTATGTCACAAATATCTTTGCTATTTTTTTTTAAATATTGATCTAAATATTGGAAGGTGTTGAAATAAGTTGAAAATGTTTTTTAGTGGTTTTCACAATGCTTATATCAACTCAGTTCGTCTGAGTGTCTGGTAGAAATGTTTATATTTTTACACTTTAGTTCTCCCACTTCCCATTCTCGGGTCAAGTTGAAACTTTGCACAATTATTCATTGTCACTAACAAAACCTGAATCAATCAAACATTAACGAATTAATTTATTAATTTGTGGTAATTAATACATTTCGTTTAATATAAAAAAGGGAAATAAATCTTAAATTATTGAGTATATGTTCATTTCATTCCCTTTAATATAAGTTGTTTTTACTATCGGTATTTCGTTTGTTTTCAATACTATTTTTCATTTTGAGACTTTGAACCACACGGCAATCATAGACAATCCTAGTGACCATCATAGAAAGTTTAAAAATGAACTTAATTTCCCAAATATTTTCTTGATGATAAGGAGCGTGCGTGCATGCAAGATCCAACTGTAGACCAGTGTGCTCACATTGCATTCGCACTTGAAAATATGTCAATCATAACCTAAATGTTACCATGTCAAGAGTTTCTATACCTGTCTACAACAAGAGTTTCTATACCTGTCCACAACAAGAGTTTCTATACCTGTCTACAACAAGTTTCTATACCTGTCTACAACAGCTTGGGCTTTAGGGTCAACGATGTACTGGACTTCAAAGTCTCCAAGACTTTTAGTTCCTTTATTACTCAGCAGCTTCGTCATGGTCATAATGGTCAAAGTTTGCTCTTTGTCCGGCAAACATTTCAAGATGTCTTGCTCTGTTAAAATTGCTCGCTGAGGAACACAATAGGGACAATTAGTTTTGCAGTACTTTGCCAGGCAAACATTTCAAGATGTATTGCTCTGTTAAAATTGCTCGCTGATTAACACAATAGGGACAATTAGTTTTGCATAATGGTGTCTCGTGCATTGTTCAACAGAAAACTCTGTTTCTAGAACAGGCACTTGATAAAAAAAAACAAGACAAAGTGAACGTTATAAACGAAGCTTACAAAGTATTTATTGAAAAACGTTAGAAAAACTTAAACTGTAAAATGAATTATAATACTCATTATAAGTTTCTCAGACGAAGTGACTTTAAGAACTGATTATCATACGAAAAAAAAAAAGTGAAAAAAGTCCGACATTTCCTTCCAATGGTATTTTGTTAGGAAAGAAAGCTTTTTATTGGGTAATGCAATTCTATGTTCTGTTTTTTAAAAAATCTGGATTGGACTCTATTTAGTTAAATTAACCTGATTGTATGAATGTAATTATTTTAAACATCATTTCGTTTTTTTTGTGTGAAATAGCCAACCTAGTTTATTATTAGGCTCAGTTTCAAGAAGAGTTTAAAATAATATATAGCATATAAGCAATTTTTTAAATGTCGAAATAGTAAATGACACTTAAGTCTTGATTAATAGGATAAATTGTGTTTTCTTACTATCATCTCAACAAAACGTTTTATCAGATTTTAAAACAATATCAAGTCAAGTGGTTCCTTATCAGTAGTCGTTCTTGTCCTGATTACATATTAAATATACATGTATTTTTCTTTCAACTTTCAAACGACACAATATGAAACATCTTTTGTATCAACTTTTTACTTAATTAAAAATTGGAAACAAAATAAACATGCACACTTAGGCAGTCTTAATTATACAAACTCTACACTTTAAAGTAACAGGACTATATTATTTACATTACTGGCGAATAGAAATATTATTCCGAGAGATATACTATTAATAAACTAATTTAAATCAACATTTCACAAATTGCCCTAAAGCAGTACAGCAACTCCATACACTACGGAAGTAAAGTAGGAAATCAAGAATTTATTTCGTAGTTTGCCTGACGTTTTTAGGGATTCTATAGGAATGTCAATTTTCGTACTTTGCCTGTAAAAAAAAAACACACACATGCACGTACAGAGAGACAGACAGACAGACATATATATCTATACTATAAAGAAGAAAGTAAGGCGTATGTATGGGTGTATGTCCCGCAAAAAAATCAAAACCGTTTGACCAATCTTGATAAAACTTGGCTTAAATGCTTATTGGGTACTAACTGGAACCCTAATGTATGTAAAGTAACCCTAAAACAAGCTTAAGACCCTCAAAAAAAAAGTTGCCCAACTCTATGAAAGTATTACTTAAAAGTTGCCCAACTCTATGAAAGTATTACTTAAAAGTTGCCCAACTCTATGAAAGTATTACTTAAAAGTTGCCCAACTCTATGAAAGTATTACTTAAAAGTTGCCCAACTCTATGAAAGTATTACTATTTCATGGATCTAGGCCATGTTTACATGAGAGAAGATCGAAAGGAACTAGATCTAGATCTAGTTTAAGAACTACACTTTACAAAGATATTTTTTTTTACTTTGACACATGAAAATACAAAATATAGTCTATTGATTTCATTATTTAATAAAATTAACCTTTAAATGTGTGTTTCAAAAGCATTTTTACATAACACAAAAAATGTGTTCTTTATATCAGCGAATTTAGACGTCCTGACGTACGTACTTAAGAATCCAAATAGACATGTTTACATGAGACAAGAGGGAAAGGTCACGCATGCGCAGAGCGAAGGCTCCACGCTTGCACACAAACATCCGATGCCTAGGCCTAACTCTAACTCTTGATCTAATTCTAAGATGACAGATCTACTTTATACTTTAACACATGAACATAAAAAATATAGTCCATTCATTTCATATTTAAGTCAAATTACCCTTCAAATTTGTGTTTTTAAAGCATTTTTACATAGCGTACAATCATTCGCCATGAGTGCAACTCTATTCTTGATATCGCGCGTTTCTAAATATAGATCTATAAACAAGCTTTTGTTTTTAATAAAAAAATTGGATTTAGAGCGATTAGCTATTTTTAGCTCCATTCATATTATTTTTAAATTCATGAATTCATGCATTCGCTTTACTTATAAAATTATTATTTTCTTTAATTGTTTCTATTGCACTATATCAGTAACTATATCAGCAATAGGCAAGTTAAGACCCGTGGGCAGCGGGTAATATATTCTGGCTAGTATATATATTTATGGTATGGATAGTATAGAGGAACTTCTTATGGTCCGACAACTACCATGGACAGGGCACGTATCCCGTATGGAAAACGAACGTATGCCAGAGGCAGTCTTTTTTGGTGAGCTAAAAGGTGTTCGACGTAACAGAGGCGCCCCACGGAAACGCTTCAAAGACCAGCTTGGGCCTCAACTTTCCTTGGCTGACATAGAAGAGAGCACCTGGCTGCATTCGGCGTCGGAACGAGACAGCTGGAGGTCACTCACGAAGGCCGCGGGATACACATTTGAGACCAAAAGAAAATCTGCAGCCGAAGACAAACGCAAACGACGAAAGGAAAATCTAAATCGACCACCTGCGGACAATGGTTATGCTTGCCCTGGATGTGGCAAAATATGCATGTCACAGCTGGGGCTGCGCAGCCACGGGAAATACTGTATTCCTCATTAATCTTTGGACTCGAAGACAAGCCTTGTTATATATATATATATATATATATATATATATATATATATATATATATATATATATATATATATATATATATATATATATATATATTCCACCAGATTTCATACGTCTGTGACATTAGTGAAAGTAAAGAATGATCGTTTTGATGGCAACATGACACTTTCATAAATTGTTGTAAATCTTATCTTTTCTTATAAACTACAGACGTTGCTTCAAAAAAGAAGATGATTACGTCCTTCGCGTCATGCATCTAGTCATGCATTTTAACCAATGACTTAAATTCTGCTGATTCATTGTTTTTCCTGGCTGACTCAGGCAACTCATTCCATGCTCTAATAGTACTAGGTAAGAAGGACCATTTGTACAAATTTGTCCTAGCATATGGAACAAGGAATATGCCTTTATCTTGGTGTCTTTCAGAGTATATTTTTAGTTTTTCTTTTTGTATTTGAAGATTATGGTTCAGTGTTTTACGTTTAATTGCTACTTTATGTTTAGGTCTTCTATCCTGAAATCTTTCTATATTGAGTGATTTTACTAGAGGTGTTACTCTAATGAAATGTGAATAAAGTCCGCTTCTTCAAATTTAATTGCAAAGGCATATAACATGAAAATCTAATTGAAATGTCCATGTTTTCCTTCTGTCTACATTTAAAGAAAACCAAATAAAAAAAACGTCTCGGTATGAAAGACTTAAAAGATATTAAGAACTAGGACATACAGAATCTGAAGGCGGCTTTCCAAACAAAGAGGCTGGATAATTTGGTGGGAAGCCGTATTCATCGTACTGAGGGAAGTTGGTCGCGGCGTGGGCAACACTACATGTGAAGATGGTACTTGTCACTATCTGATGAATCTGGTCCACAGTACTAAGACTTCCGTTGCCAGGAATTCCCTGCAAATATAAAATAGGGCTAAGTAATAAAAATAATCCATACATTAAAAACAACAAAATATAGGCCTATATATATAACCATTAAAAACAACAACAGTAGCCACGACATTGTGATAATGCTAAGCTTTAGTGGGGGTCCTTAATCTTTTCGTTCATATCTCTATCTTTTAGTCTCCATCTATTGACGTCATGAAGCCATCTTACTTGTGGTCTTCTCTTGGCTCTCTTGATTGGTGATTGATTACCGGAAACTACCAGAGAACACATGTAATTATTATCTTCATTGGAAATGTATATATATATGGCGAAAAGTCTATAAATAGCAAGCTTTTTGGTGTATCCGGTGTACAAACTATATGGAATGCTAATTGGCCATGTTTTTAATAAGTTCTGCTCTTTTTAGCACTGGAAAATAAAGTTTTTTGAAGCTTTTCTGTTCGTAGCTTTTATTTAATTGGCATTTTTCAAGTTCAAATGAGTGTCTTTGACCTTTTTAGTTTATAGTGAAAATCTCCAAAAGTAGGCCTGTTACTTATTAAAAATAAATAAGTTGACTCTGGTATGAAATTAAGAATAGACGAAAAAAAAATATTGATCTAAAAATATGAAACATATGATTTCAGTTTTCAAATATTGCACTAAATTACAATTTCAGCCTGACCTAAATTACCGATAATTAACTGACTAAATGTTTATTTAAAAAAAATTGATTCATGCTTTATTAGGTACTATAAATAATTGTTTAAATTTTCGACTTGATCTGAGAATGGGTGTGGGAAAAATAACGTGTGCAATTATCTAAGGGGTCGAAACCCATTCCATTGTTGGTATAAAAAAAAAATAATTATCAGTAATTAGTTGACTAATTTTTTTATTCCTATCCTGTCTAAGCCAATGAATAATTGCGCAAGGTTTCAGCGTGATTCGAGACTGGGTGTGAGAGAAAGAACATGTACATACTTTTTACCAGACAGACAGACAGTCAGAGTGAGTTGATATAAGCTATTTAAAACTACAGTATACATTCATTCCATAAGTTTACACACGTGCATAAAAATGTGTAACAGTCTTTTGTTTCTTTCTATGCAAACAGTCTGTCACGTGACTATTTCTTGAATGTCTTTCAACATTAAAACCTGCGTTAGGGGCTGATCATCGCGGCGTTATAGTATTGAGTGTATTGGATTCAAAAGGTGTCGGATTCTCAAGAGTCCACTGTTGCTATTTGTAATG
This sequence comes from Biomphalaria pfeifferi, assembly GCA_030265305.1. Taxonomy (NCBI): domain Eukaryota; kingdom Metazoa; phylum Mollusca; class Gastropoda; family Planorbidae; genus Biomphalaria; species Biomphalaria pfeifferi. Next base: position 342,793 of record JASAOG010000267.1, read on the forward strand.
GAAACGTCGACAAGACATTACCTTGATCCCCATGCCACCTGCCTCAAAGTTTCTCTCTTTCACCAATTCTTGAGCCCAGTTCTGAAGTTCATGATCATCGACCACATCGTTAAGTGTCGCTGGAGAGTTGAAGTTAGCATATTACTTAGATGGACAGTATTTTTGTGTGTGTGTGTGTGTGTGGAATGATTTAAGGGCACAATGAAGGCTTAGCGCTAACTTGCGTCCCTGGGGCTGTGGGAGCACTTCACATTTCTCTAGCGTAGTATCAAAGCATTTAAATAGTAAAGACATTTGTAGAATATGAATGCATTTACTATAAATCTTGACATTGTTCTTCTACCTGAAAGTGTAACTCTAAAGTGTTTTTACAAAATCTAATAACAACACTTTTTATTTAGTAAAATAGTAGGCCTGTCTTATTCGCACTGTAGATCTATAATCAAAGATTACGTATATAAAACGTACCATCTTATATATATATTATTTTATTTTATTTGTATTTTATTTTCGGTATTTCTCCGAAAGGTTGCATTCTACATACAAGGCATAAATAGAAATAGAACACACATAATAATTTCGTATTTTTAAAGCATGCTTTCTTGCTTTTTCCCTAAGTCAATCTATTTATATATTTAAATATTTTCTAATAAAAGATTAAACACCAACGTTTAACTATAATACTCTTAAAGAAAATTGGAGCATCACAATTTGTTTTTTTTATACATAGAACATTTAATATAATAAATAATAATACATTTTTATATTTATCACTGAACATACAAGACAAATAACAAACTACATATAAGTAAGGATAAATATTTGTTTAGGTCTGATCAACCTAATTTACTGACAAATGCAGATTATTAATGAAAAACCCACAAAGTAATGATACTTTATAGACTTTTTTTTTTCAATCAGCATTTCTATTTGTCTGACTTACTGTAATATAGGTTTAGGTAGTGCAGTACATATTTACTGATAGCATTGTAGAGGAGGATGCCGTCATCTCTGTAATAGTAACAGGGCAGAATGTCGGGGTCGTCCAGCTGAAATTGGAGAAAATGTAACTTTGGAGTTTGGATATGCCTTTAATGTTTGCCTATTTAACTATGTAAAACACGATCTCACAAAAGAATACTCACCACTACACCAACATGGATGTATGTATTATCAGACGTACATATAACTACAACGCTCATATAAAACTACTATAAAATTAAGCAAAAATATTTGAAAAATCCGTTTTTAAAAAAAAGTTTATCTGTTATGAACGTATTCCGCACTAACAACTCTATCTCTTAACAATGGATAATTTATTTCCCTTATTTAATATCAAACAAAATTGTTAATTACCAATAGTAAGTAAGAAATGTAAAGTTCCCCTTTCAGACATTGTGGTCTATAGGGCAGATGATGTAAAGGTCATCTGTTTCTGTGACCTACCCTAACAAGGGTGTCATGTGGCAAGCACAACGACCAACCGCCTTTACTTTTTCCTAACTAATGTCAGGTGGACTCAGAAGCGCCCGAAGATCCCGAAATTAAAAATCCCAGTCTTCACTAGGATTCGAACCCCGGTACCCGGTTCGGAAGCCAAGCGCTTTACCGCTCAGCCACCGCGCCACCAAAACTTAATTGACTGATTGGTTAGTTTTTTTTTTCTTTGGTAAAAAATAAATGTTTACAGTTTCAACTTAATCCAAGAATGTCTGTGGGAGAAATAACGTGTATAATTTTTTTACCAGACAGATAGAGTGAGTTGATATAAGCTTTGTAAAAGACATGTCTATATTCAAATGTACTTACCCCCCTTCTTTTCAGATCTTCTGGTAACGTCCCTTCGACATCCAATCTCCAGTCTTTGAACCTAATTAAGTACATTTTTTAATTTTCGTCCTTGTTTCAATAGTTCTTAAACGGCGTATACACGGACACAATGACAAAAAAAAAAAAAAGACAATATTATCTTAATAAATGACATTGATATGCTGGGATTAATAGCTCTTTAATTAGTGAAATGTGTGATTTCAATCAAATATTTTTTTTTAGAAAACAACTATCAATGTGCACATTAACATTAGTTAGCCTTTGTAATATCGATATCCATCCACCCACCCACCCACCAATCCATCCATCCATCCATCCATCCATCTATCTATCTATCTATCTATCTATCTATCTATCTATCTATCTATCTATCTATCTATCTATCTGTTATGAACGTAAAGATAAGAGAGTCGAGAACCATGTCTGTATCTATCTATCTATCTATCTATCTATCTATCTATCTATCTATCTATCTATCTATCTATCTGTTATAAACATAAAGATAAGAGAGTCGAGAACCATGTCTGTTTCCATCCATCCATCCATCCATCCATCTATCTATCTATCTATCTATCTGTTATGAACATACATCCATCCATCCATCTATCCATCTATCTATCTATCAATCTATCTATCTATCTATCTATCTATCTATCTATCTATCTATCTATCTATCTATCTATCTATCTATCTATCTATCTATCTATCTATTTATCTGTTATGAACATAAAGATAAGAGAGTCAAGAACCATGTCTGTATCCATCTATCTATCTATCTATCTGTTATGAACATAAAGATAAGAGAGTCGAGAACCATGTCTGTATCCATCCATCCATCCATCCTTCCATCCGTCCATCCATCTATCTATCTATCTATCTATCTATCTATCTATCTGTTATGAACATAAAGATAAGAGAGTCGAGAACCATGTCTGTATCCATCTATCTATCTATCTATCTATCTATCTATCTATCTATCTATCTATCTATCTGCTATGAACATAAAGATAAGAGAGACGAGAACCATGTCTGTATCTATCTATCTATCTATCTATCTATCTATCTATCTATCTATCTATCTATCTATCTATCTATCTGTTATGAACATCCATCCATCCATCCATCTATCCATCTATCTATCTATCTATCTGTTATGAACATAAAGATAAGAGAGTCGAGAACCATGTCTGTATCCATCTATCTATCTGTTATGAACATAAAGATAAGAGAGTCGAGAACCATGTCTGTATCCGTCCGTCCGTCCGTCCGTTAAACGGTTAAAGGGCGATTCGGATCAATAGTATATACGGCGGCTTTTTCAAGCTCATTTTTCAAACTTTCAAATGTTCTTTTGACTTCTTCGGAGACAGGAAATTGTTGATTTCTTGTTAACAGGCTTATTTTTGTTGAGAAGTTAGGTATCCACTGTGAGTAGTAAGCCAGAAGACCCACTACTCGTTTCTGTTCATGCATGTTCACTGCTACGGGTAATTCCCTTAGAGCGCGAAATCTCTCAGGATCCGGCTTAAGTTGTCCTTTGGAAATCTCGTATCCTAGCAGTCTCACTTTAGCAGTGCTAATTTCACTTTTTGTTTCATTAAGAGTGATTCCATACTTTTGAGCACTATCAAGAAATCGCTGTAGGTTTCGGTCGTGTGATTCAGAGTCCTAACCGCAGATGGTCACATTGTCCACATAAGCAAAAGTGTCAGTGAGTCGTTCGTCTTCGATGATTTTGTCAATCGTACGCTGAAAACAGGCGACTCCATTCGTAACGCCAAACGGAATCCGACGGAATTGATACAGTTTCCCACATGCTTCGAAGGCTGTGAACGGCCTTTCCTCTTCTTTTATAGGAATCTGATGGTATGCACTTTTCAGGTCTAAAGTGCAATATACAGAGTATTGCGAAATCTTCTCTGCCAGTTCGTCAATTCTGGGCATAGGGTAGGCGTCTAGTAGAGTGAACCGGTTTATGGTTTGGCTGTAGTCCACAACCATTCTTTTCTTATGTCTATCATTTGTTGTGACTAGGACTTGTGCACGCCAGGGAGATTTAGATGGTTCAATAATTTCATCCTTTATTAGTTGTTGAATTTCCTTCTCTATAAACTTTCTATCTGGAACTGAGTATCTGCGAGACCTTGTAGCCACTGGGGTACAGTTTGGTGACAGATTACTAAATAGGCTAGGAGCCTCTACCTTCGCTGGCTGGAGAGTACTCAGGCCTAATGATGGTTTCTGACCATCGAAAGGAATAAACAAGTTTTGGTGCAAACTTATAAAGTCAAGTCCAAGTATTACGTCAGAGCATAAATTGTCTAGTAGAGAAAGTCTAACTCCCTCGTATCGTTCATTTTTGAGACTATGTCCTTGAGTGATCCGAGATAGATGGGTGGAAGCCATAAAGATTCTGTTGCCTGAGGAACATGTCTGCCATTTGTGCTTCTTAGCGATGTGCGTCGAAATATAGCTTTCACAGCTGCCAGTGTCTACTAGGGCTTTCAATGGCACGTTGTTGATGCAAATTGGTATTGTAGATTTGTTTAAATTCAAAGGCTGCACAGTAGCAATAGCCGAAACTGTTGAAGATCTAGATTTGCAAACTCTTTGAAAGTGACCCTTTTTGAAGCACTGATTGCATGTCACTTCCCTTGCAGGGCATTGAGAGTGGGGATGCTTAACCCTGCCGCAAAAATAACACTTCCTAGCTAATGCATTTATTTCATGTGTGTGTGAATTGCTTGCACTTTGAGGAATCGTTGCGTTTGGCAAGGGTGAGGCCGAAGAATTGGTGAGAGTAGTTGCAGCGCAATTAGTTTCCGGCTGTGATGATTCATACTGTAATGAGTGCTGATAAGCATGTTCTAGTAAGCGAGCCTCCTTGAAGGCGTCCTTTAAACTCAAAACAGTCTTTTCGAGTAGACGTTTTCGAATTGTTATGAACATAAAGATAAGAGAGTCGAGAACCATGTCTGTATAGTATGGCTTTAATACACTGAATGACAACACCACACACATTTCGTGAACACATTCTCACGGACGAGTTACAAGCACATGTAAACATAAGAACGACAACCGATACAGAATATAATTTTCATAACACTATCTATCTATCTATCTATCTATCTATCTATCTATCTATCTATCTATCTATCTATCTATCTATCTATCTATCTATCTATCTATCAATCTAACTTTTTATCATTTTAACCATTTGACTTACCCTTTGACTACCAGAGCATACATTCCTTTGTTGCCGTAGTTCATAGTTTGGTCCACCCAGCCACCATCACTGACCAGTTCAGACACGGCTAGACTAGAGTGAAAAAAAGTACGTTTATGAATACAATATGCAAACACACCAGCCCATTGTATATCTTATATACACATTTCTAAATCGTACAGCGTATATGTGTGTATATGTAAATTTATATACATTTCTAAATAAAACAGCTGATATACTTACCTGTTAACTGCAATAATATTGAGGAAATGTGGAGCAAGAATTTTGTACACTGGATGGGAATGAGAAAGGTTTCGCTGAGTTGCCAAAGAGAACGACTCCATTAGTAGGTGCGTGAATCCTGCCATGGATAAAAGATATGAAAGAGGTTGACTCGAGTGTCATTCCGAGTTTCTATCAACCTCTAAATCTCCATGTCCAGTGTATGGCCAATGTTTCAACATGGTCAGCGTAACCATAAGAGGAGCCGGCAAAACTATGTTAGGAGTGCCCTAGCGCCAATTAGAGCATTCATGAAAACCCAAATGACTTAATAGAGTTTAGTCTGTACTTAGCTTGCACGAATAGATTGACACACTTAATCGCCTATGACTTCTGGCATAAATGATCTAGGCTTCATTCTCGCCTATCATTCTTTCTCAATCCACTAGCTACAACACATATTGTTTTTTTTTTGGAGGGGGGATAATTGTTTTGTTTTACATGTTTCAGATGTTCCTTCAGATTTGAAAGATATTTACAGCATAGCTCAAGCCTTCCACTTGACGACGGGGGATTGCAGCGTTTGAACGCGTGGCCTCGGAGACCACCGAACTAGAGTCAGATGAGCACCTGACCGTTGGGCATTAACCTAAAATGTCTTGATATTAATGATTTGCTGACAGTCTGACAAACGGTGTTATAGTATACAATATTAGAGTGAGATTTTCATTTAACAAGATGAGATTGGCAAACGAAATTAAGAAAGTTAATTTACATGTATATAAAGCAAAAAATAGCAAGGAACATAATTAGTTAAAGAGTTTAATGTATACAGACCGAGATGTGTCAATGCCTGTTGGTGTGCACTGTCAGCGTTGTTGTACCACATCTTGACCAGTGTCCATGTCAGCGACGGACAACTAGGAGTAAATATCTAGATTGATACACAAAAAAGACACAAGAAAATAGCTCACATAGCTTTAAAATGTTACATGTATTTATATATATATTATATTCAATAAATTCAACCATAGTTATATACGAAAGTCTTACTGGATTATTGGATCCTGGCTTTTGGAAGAGCTGTATGGCCACAGGTCTTAGTTGACCAGAAATATCCCTGAAGAATAGTGCGATTGGTGCACAAAGCTGAAAATAAAGACAAAAGCAGGAAAACTCAAGTGTTTTCAATGAAGCAATATTCTAGTTTTTACTAGCATACAATTCATTTAACCGAGATAATGGCAGTATGATTTAAGGCACATTTTGTCTCGTGTAACCAAGGATGTGTCAAGAGTTTTTTATTTGAGGACATTTTTTCTAGGTTTTATGTAAAGAGATCAAGGTCCCTCTCACTCGACTTAGGTAATTAATGCACACATTAATTTGTGGAGCTGAGTTAGTTTCGTTTGGGGACTTCTAAAGCATGACCTCCGTTTTTTTTTAAATTGTTAGACAAAACAAGGCACCAGCCTCAGACCAAACAAGGCACTACCCTCAGACCAAACAAGGCACTAGCCTCAGACATAACAAGGCACCAGCCTCATACCAAGCAAGGCACCAGCCTCAGACTAAACAAGGCACCAGCCTCAGACCAAACAACCCCAGCCTCAGACCAAACAAGGCACCAGCCTCAGACCAAACAAAGCACCAGCCTCAGACCAAACAGGACATCAGCCTCAGACCAAACAAGCACCAGCCTCATACCAAGCAAGGCACCAGTCTCATACCAAACAAGGCACCAGCCTCAGACCAAACAAGGCACCAGCGTCAGACCAAACAAGGCACCAGCCTCAAACCAAACAAGGCACCAGCCATAGCGAATTTATTGACGTTCCTGTTAGATGTGTGCCAGAGGGGCAAAAGCTTCCGCATAGAGCAGCTCATTGAGCATATCCTTGAGGATGCGAGAGTTATATACGCTTCCGAAAATTAATGTGGATGTCCTCGTGTCGCCTTTTAATTTTTATTTAGCATTGCTGTAAAGAATCTTGAGAAGAGTGTTGGAGCTGCTTCTCACCATTCTCTATATGAGAAATGAGTTGATAGGTCAACATTGTACCTGATTTGATCTTTTTGACCTTTATGCAGATATCTATATGTATTATGAAGACTATAAACAGCAGTATAAACTATTGGGCATGTGCCCTGAAACAATAGATACTTCATTGTAGTAATAGAAGCAGATACTGTGCAGGTTTGGGAAATATTTTTTTAAAGTCATTTCTTACCGTCATATTTTGTTTCACCGGAAGGCCGTCCAGAATTTCTAAATCACAAATAAATAATCGTTTCTGTTGAATGGCTTCCTTTATACTTAGACCTCCAAGAAAATGCTTCAAATGTTCTTCTGTCACTGGGAATCTATTTTTATGTAGAAATAAATCGCCATGGTAAAATTGGAAACTAAAATGTGGTTTCGAAAAGATCTGATTTGAGAAAAAGGCTTGATTGTATGTTAGTTAATATTTTGGAAATATTTTCAACAGCTCTAAAGTTGATTAATTAAAATTGACAATTTAGGAAATCAAGAAAATAAAATTGTATTGCTTCATTCAGCCATTGCCACGTTATTAGTAGAGAGCATTAATTGGATTAAAACTAAAATGTACAAATTACAAACGTTTATTTTTCATTAACAAGTACAACAATATGATCTCAGTTTGGACTCACTTGTTAGGAATAGCGGTAACCAATTTAATAACGGAGTGATTCACACTGGCTAGTCGTTGGAATCCAAAGTAGGCATCGTCCATCCAAAGTGATGATCTCTAGAGACATTAGGGAAGGAAATGTTTCGTCACAAAAACTGAACAACTAGATAGTGAACGTTGTGAAAGATGAATGAACAATCTAAACTAGATGATCAGGTTTCAAACCAAGCCGTTGACTTCGTCTCACTCGTTAACCGCTAAGTTTAATTAACTTATTTTTAATGAAATAGACCTAGTACTGCGAAAGGGTTAATGCATTAAGTACCCAAAGGAACTTCTTTACACTTATTCGTCAATTGTGTCATCAAGGTAAATAGAAATCAAAGAACTCTTTTTCTAAGTACCCAATAGACATACATACCCAGCTAATGTAAATGAGGTTCTCGGGGATCAAATGTCCCGTATTTTGCTTTGGCCCTGGAGGGTTTACTTTTTATGCATGTATATCCCGGGCATGCTACCCTGTCTCATAGTGGCGCCCGGGTGGAAACGATCGTAGGAGGAAACGATTAGGCTAAAGGGTAGCAAAACAAAACTCCCGTGGGGGTGCCTAAGGGGTTGCGAGAGCATTCTCATTGCACTGTGCGGAGTTGTAATAAAGCTCCCACAACCTTGTCACAATCCAGGTGCTGTTCCTCAAGGGGCCGTTACATAAATGGAGTGTCTCGCACGGTTAGCCTGGTATAGAAAATGGAGGGGGTCTTAGTGTACGTGGTCTCTTGCCGCGAGTCTGACCCACCCGTCAGACAGAACAGTGTACACTGTTCTCATTCAGGCCGGTGAGAGAGAGCTCTTGTTCACTTTTGCTGGCTTAGAGTTCCAAGAACTGAAGGCTCAACTGTACCTGACAGTTTTAAGAAGAAGAAGAATGTATGTATATTGAATTTTTCTATACAGTTGTTTAATTTTGCAGGATGAAATCTTTATACATTACAAATTTACACGTAATATTCTTTTCACAATACCTCTATTCAAGTCAGAACTTCATGGAACCAGCAAGGAACTCATAAAGACGCATAGATTGAATTCTAGTTCTCTAGCTAAATTTAAATTTCTTTTTTTTTACTTTGAAAAAATAAGAACGGTCTAACTAGAGATTTCACAGTGTGACCAACAAATTTCCCAACAAATTTCTTCAAAATTCGTGATGCGTGTCCAACCAAGGTTCCACCCACCCGTTGAGATGTCCAAAGTTTCAGGATAAAATGAATCATCCCTTCAAAACCTTGGACCCGGGAATGGATTTTATCCCGTGGCCAGGTTGAATAATTGGCGCTTCACCGATTCTTCTTTCTGGAGGCCCCCATCGACTAGGTGATCATTTAATCACATCCGTTTGTTTATGGGTCACCGTATCTTAAGCCAACGCAATGGGTCCCCTCGAGGCCGTGCCCACGAGGGGACACTTGATATTCCTAAAATGTACCTAATGTTCCGTTGAGGGGGAGGCATCATCGCCCGTATGGATCCCGCTGGGGAACAGTGCAATGGATAAGGAAAAGTTAGCAAGCCTTTCTCACATCCTCACCGAGTGTAGATACACTCGCCAGAGCAGAACTGTGGTAGCCAAGTGGAGCTCCTGTTCGCTCCCGTTCTTAGCCTTTCCGCTTCCCCGGGAGGACGCTTCCACGCTGAGGCCACCCATCCAGAAGTTTCCATGAAGTTATAAGTTGAATAGAGACATTGTAAAAAAAATATGTACTAACAAAAAAGATAATGAAAACTTTACACCTGGAAATGCTGAAGATGACTACATGATAAATTGCTTCGACAGAAATGGGGACACTGCAATTCAATCCTTGCAGCTGAGATTTGAACAGCTGATATTAAACCACAATCTTTTTTTTTTTTGGGGGGGGGGGGGGGGTTTCTTGTCAGCTTCAGCCTTCAGCTTCACGACATACGAAAGTTTACAGCGAGCCTCGAGCAAGCATGGACGTCAGCAACAGACCAGCCAGCTGATACATGTGGGCGAGAATTAGCAGATGAAATGGAATTTTAAAGGGCATATTCTACCATCATCATCATCATCACTCCTTTAAGTTCCTGATGGAACATAGGGCCTCGACAAAAACACGCCACTCTCCTCGGTCTCTTGCTAGTTTTTTGATGGTTTCCCAGCTCTTCCCGGTCTTCTCTGCTTCTTCAAGTACACAGCGTTGCCATGATATTCTACCAAATACCGTCAAAACCCTGGTAGAAATTTACACTGCTTTCCCAAACTACTTTGTTGCACTCAGAATATTTTTAACAATAAATGTAACTGTGGCATCTGGTGAAAGAAGCTTTCTAGCGCTTCAAACTAATCAAGAATTACTTGAGGTCAACAATTCACACAAAAAAAAAAGAACAATTAAGTAATTCATGTTATTGAACGTGAGCTATGTAGGAAGCATAATTTTGATAATATACTATATGACTTCTCTTCACGAAAGGCTCCTAAAGTTAAGTTAATTTGATCGCGATTTTGTGCATTAAATTTTATAATTTCCATAGTGTAACATTTTGAAATACATTTGACGCATTTCCTACATTTACATAAGCTTTACAATAATCGTATTTCGTAGCAAGTCAAGCTAGTTTATACAAATATGTCACACAGTCATAACCAGATTGATTCTCTCACGCTTACCTAAATAGCATCAAAGATTGTAGAACAGCTTAACAGCGTAGGTTTTTCACTTGTTAATTGCTTTAGTCAAATGAGATGAAGCAGTCACAGCTGCGGCATAGTATATCCCCTAAGTTGCTTGCAAAAGTGATTTAAAAAATTAACTTTTTCGCTTTCAGAAAAGAAAAAAGTAGCCATTGCATCAGAACTTTGAATGGTCTAAAATATTATAATGTCGGATTTTCACTATCTTTTCTAATTTACGAGTTCTAACGGGACGGACGGGCGGACAGACATTCCACACAATACTAACCCCTTTCGAGGCCGCTAAAAATTGATTCTGTAAATAAAAAAAAATATTTTGTATAGGCTGTAAATGACTAAACAAAATTTTTAGCGCTTATAAGTTTGAGGGTAAATGTTAAATCTTTAAGTATCAGCGTCACTAAGAAACGTGAAAATGATCAAGGCGTCTTTGGACTGGCCTCTCTCTCTTGATATCCAACTAAGAACAGCTGCTGACCAGGTAAAATCGGCACCTTCGATATGGGATCACGGAGGTCACGGTAAAATGGAGGAATTTTGTTTCGCAAACTGTCACAGCACCCCCCACGACGAAAGTCAAAGGACAGATGAGGATGATATACCAACTATTTCCAAAGGCCCAAGTATCAGGTACTTACATTACACATGCATGTATTTGTTGAAAGGCCCTAGCTTGAAGCGAAACAAAACTACCGAACTATTTACCTCAGGCTTAGGGAAATGGGGAGGCACGTACACTGTCAAGATGTCTGCCAGGCTCTTCCATTCAGTCCTAGTGAAACTGATGATCTTACTGGAGACCTTCAGCTGTACAGTCAACGATCCCATGCTAAACTGTTTGAACATTTCAGAACATTGAACATTATAAGACATTTTTTAAAAACTTAAAAAAAAAAAAAGAAATTGTAAAGGCTACATTTCGTTTAAGAAATGTACGGTAATCTTCTTGTATGGCGGTCCAGGTATAACACCCTTGTTCTTCAGTATTGCCAACTTCCAGGAAATATTTTTTTTCGAATGTCATCGTTTGAAAGGGTATAACATCTAGGCTTTGGAAATACTTTTGAACGTCCTCCCCTCCCAAGCCGTTATTGGTTTTGTACTGTCCAACTGTCCATCTGTCTGTTACGTTTAGAGCCCAAAAACTCAAAGCGTTTTTAAAAGTTCTGGAATTTAAAGTTAGAGAAGTAGCCGAGACAAAAACTAAATAAGATGACTGGTCAATAAGTTCAAAGCAACCGCAAAGTAATGTCATACCCTTCTATGTAATCAATATGAAAGTTTCAAAATTAGTCTCTATTAATCTCCCACGCCCTCCCGCGCACTGTGTGCTGTCAAAGCCATAGAGGTTAGGAGTTGGGCTGAAATAATTTTAGCTTTGAATGTTCAAAACTTTCAATGATGTGAAGATTTTAATTTTAATTTGGAAACTTACCTTGTCATTGAATGAGAACTTTTCATCATCAGGCAAAGTGCTTACCTTGGAAACGAAATAGGTTATATGACTTAGTAATTAAGAGTAACATTAATAAAAACAGTTGTTGTTAATGAAGATGGGTTGGATAAACATCAGATTGCCAGTTACAGTTACTATTGTTTGACCATCAAACAGAAACGCATGATTAGGACTAAACTTATTGAGAGACTTTAGTACGTTTAAAGAAATTTGTAAATAAACAAAAATAGAGAGCTTACAAATTAAAATCCATGAAAACGCATTATTATGAAAGATTATATTGAAACTCTTCATTTCCCAGCATTGGTTTCCTGTTAAACGAGATATCGTTGTATCAACACAATATTTACATGCGGCTCATAACGGTCAGGGGTAATATTAACACATCCTTTATATCTATGTACAGGGCCGTATTTAATTTTAAACTTTGTTTATTTATTTTACCAACTTAATATTAAAAATACTAATATCTGAAAGCATGCCATATTATAAAAGAAAAAAAAAAGGGGGGGGGGGTTGTAGATTAAATATAACGAACCGTGGTTTAAATAAATACAATGATTTAATATGCTTATTTTAGTAACAAAAAAAATTAATTTTAGAATTACGCAACATAGTAAATCCGAAGTATATTACGAGAGTACACGGAGACACTCTACACGGACACTCTACACGGACACTCTACACGGACACTATACACGCACACTATACACGTACACTATACGCGGACACTATACACGGACACTATACACGCACACTATACACGGACACTATAACGCACACTATAACGCACACTATACACGGACACTATACCGTTACCTCCGTGACAAAGGCGCGACTATACACGACACTTATTAGACACAACAGTGTTGCCAACTGTAAGATTGAAAGTCTTGTTTGTAGAATTAAGAAAATTAAAATATGTTACAAAAAACAGTAAAGTTACTGACCATTCAAAATTTGGATTTTTTCTCTCTCCCTGGGCTGTAACCCCGCCTGCCCTCCCTTAAATTCGGCCATTTCTGTATATATCTATTTATCTAGCTAGATAGTCTCACCTGGACTGGACCATTAGGAAACTCTTTGGGAAACTTCTGATCTAGCCTATACGACTTTCGTTTATCATCAAGGAACAATTTTCTGTGCTCTTTCAAATCTTCATCTTCATATTGAGGCAGCGACGTATTCAGGTGTTTAAGCTTGTAATGGTAGTTGGCCTTGACCCAGCGGTACACCGGAAACACAAACTTACTTTTGGTGGCCCTGTTGGTGACGTAGATTATGTCCACGTACCAATCGCTGCTCGGGCCGCAGTTGTCTCTCCAGAACTCAATCCTTGCCACTGGGCCATCCTTCTTCAAGTTTTTAGTCTTGGAGGCGGAAATCTCAAAATGGTCTGTGGAGCATTGCTCAAATATGTTTTTAAAAACCTGCTCTAATCTCATCGCGGGCGTTGATCTGCCGATGTCGTCGTACAGTTTGATCCAGACATTGGCGTCTGTTCCAGCACCGATCCTGTCGCCAGTTTTTATTTCCACCTTATAATCATAGCTACTGAGTCCAATGAAAGAAAGCATTTTGTTGTTTCTCGCCTTGGAGGCTCTTTGTGATGTTTCCTTTAATGCAAATGATAATAACATTCATAATAACAATAATTACAACATATTCTAAATATGGTTTGAGCTTGGAGTGAAACTTAAAAGTAATCTTCTTATTCAATTGATAACTCCTAAAATTTTGTGAAGTCATTTAAAAGGTCTGTAGACGTCCGGTAAAAGGAGGACATATCCTAATTTTTGGATGTTGTGTTCAATGGAATCAAATCTATTATATCTAGCATACAAAACATAAAGAGCAGAAAATTACCAAGTTTTTTTTCTTTGTTTACAAACCTGTTCTAGAATAGTCTTACGTATAAGTATATTCAAGGCTGATTAAAAGAAACATGTTTTACCAGCATAGTCTTTCGTATAAGTATATTTAAAGCTGATTAAAAGAAACATGTTTTACAAGCATAGTCTTTCGTATAAGTATATTCAAGGCTGATTAAAAGAAACATGTTTTACCAGCATAGTCTTTCGTATAAGTATATTCAAAGCTAATTAAAAGAAACCTGTTTTACCAGCATAGTCTTTCGTATAAGTATATTCAAGGCTGATTAAAAGAAACATGTTTTACCAGCATAGTCTTTCGTATAAGTATATTCTAGGCTGATTAAAAGAACCCTGTTTTACCAGCATAGTCTTTCGTATAAGTATATTTAAAGCTGATTAAAAGAAACATGTTTTACCAGCATAGTCTTTCGTATAAGTATATTCTAGGCTGATTAAAAGAATCCTGTTTTACCAGCATAGTCTTTCGTATAAGTATATTCAAGGCTGATTAAAAGAAACATGTTTTACAAGCATAGTCTTTCGTATAAGTATATTCAAGGCTGATTAAAAGAAACATGTTTTACCAGCATAGTCTTTCGTATAAGTATATTCAAAGCAAATTAAAAGAAACATATTTTACGAGCATAGTCTTTCGTATAAGTATATTCAAGGCTGATTAAAAGAACCCTGTTTTACCAGCATAGTCTTTCGTATAAGTATATTTAAAGCTGATTAAAAGAAACATGTTTTACCAGCATAGTCTTTCGTATAAGTATATTCTAGGCTGATTAAAAGAACCCTGTTTTACCAGCATAGTCTTTCGTATAAGTATATTCAAGGCTGATTAAAAGAAACATGTTTTACCAGCATAGTCTTTCGTATAAGTATATTCAAGGCTGATTAAAAGAAACATGTTTTACCAGCATAGTCTTTCGTATAAGTACATTCAAAGCTTATTAAAAGAAACCTGTTTTACCAGCATAGTCTTTCGTATAAGTATATTCAAGGCTGATTAAAAGAACCCTGTTTTACCAGCATAGTCTTTCGTATAAGTATATTTAAAGCTGATTAAAAGAAACATGTTTTACCAGCATAGTCTTTCGTATAAGTATATTCTAGGCTGATTAAAAGAATCCTGTTTTACCAGCATAGTCTTTCGTATAAGTATATTCAAGGCTGATTAAAAGAAACATGTTTTACAAGCATAGTCTTTCGTATAAGTATATTCAAGGCTGATTAAAAGAAACATGTTTTACCAGCATAGTCTTTCGTATAAGTATATTCAAAGCTAATTAAAAGAACCCTGTTTTACCAGCATAGTCTTTCGTATAAGTATATTCTAGGCTGATTAAAAGAAACATGTTTTACAAGCATAGTCTTTCGTATAAGTATATTCAAGGCTGATTAAAAGAAACATGTTTTACAAGCATAGTCTTTCGTATAAGTGTATTCAAAGCTAATTAAAAGAAACATTTTTTACCAGCATAGTCTTTCGTATAAGTATATTCAAGGCTGATTAAAAGAACCCTGTTTTACCAGCATAGTCTTTCGTATAAGTATATTTAAAGCTGATTAAAAGAAACCTGTTTTACCAGCATAGTCTTTCGTATAAGTATATTCTAGGCTGATTAAAAGAACCCTGTTTTACCAGCATAGTCTTTCGTATAAGTATATTCAAGGCTGATTAAAAGAACCCTGTTTTACCAGCATAGTCTTTCGTATAAGTATATTCAAGGCTGATTAAAAGAAACATGTTTTACCAGCATAGTCTTTGGTATAAGTATATTCAAGGCTGATTAAAAGAATCCTGTTTTACCAGCATAGTCTTTCATATAAGTATATTCAAGGCTGATTAAAAGAAACATGTTTTACCAGCATAGTCTTTCGTATAAGTATATTCAAGGCTGATTAAAAGAAACATGTTTTACCAGCATAGTCTTTCGTATAAGTATATTCTAGGCTGATTAAAAGAAACCTGTTTTACCAGCATTCTCTTTCGTATAAGTAGATTCAAGGCTGATTAAAATAAACCTGTTCTTTAAAGCTTTTCAAAAGCTGTTTTTTTTTCACTCCTTGGCATAATGTTAACAATTTTACAGCGTTTTTGCTGATCAATGCTTAGTGAATAAAAGAGACCATACGACTCTCCATTGATTCAGTGTGAGATATTCTATCCACGAAGTGAGATGCAAAAGAAGTGTTGTTTTATTTTTGGTTATGTTTTACACATTTCGGATGATCCTTCAGATTAAAGATAATTATTTCTTAGCCTTAACCTCCAGCAGGACGACGGGTAAGGCAGCGGGCAGATTTAAGCCCGAGACTATTATACCTATCGAACGATTATCCAGAGTGCATACCACACGACCAGGCAGACATGCACATATATAAAAGTGCCAATGATGAACTACTGTAATTAAACAAATGTCTTTGAGAAATATGATTTTACGACAGACTCTTTGATATTTTCATGCATGGTGGAAGAAACTCTCTATAGCAAGCTTTTTGATGTACACTGTCATAGCTTAAGAGGAGACGACCCAACGGGACAGGACATCACAAACACATGATAACAAATCTACGGTCCTTCCCAATGCACAGCCTTTTCATAAGTTCTATGATATTCACAGTCATCTCGTTCTACGAAAGGTGCACTGCTAAGAACTAGACTAGAAAGGAAGGTTGACATTAGTTAAGAAAATTTCATCCAAGTCTAGAACTTATGGAGAAGCTATGCTAAAGGCTATGCTATTGTGTATTTATCTTATAAAATACAGACGTTACTTCAAAAAAGAAGATGATTACGCCCTACGCGTCATGCATCTAGTCATGCATCTAGTCATGCATCTAGTCATGCATCTAGTCATGCATGTTAACCAATGTAACGTCCGGTTGAGTCGTCTCCTTTTAAGTTATTACACTACGCTCATGTTGCACTTTTAGCACTGCAGAATTTTCAAAGTTCTTCTGTTTGTAGCACACAATTATTTTAATATGAAGAAAGTAGTAGATCACCACTCTATTATCTAAAGTGCGTAACGTATTTAAAAAAATAACTAACTAACGGTATAATGGAGATTTGATACAAAGATCAACTGTTACGCATTGAGGCAAGACCAATCGTTAATGGTCTTGATTGAAGAGATATTGTTAAAATAGTGTAAAAATCATGGGTTTAACCCCCCCTCCCAAACTAGTAATATAATTTTTGCTTTGCTTTTGTTTTTTTTAAGTTAGATTTTAGTACTAAACCATCACTTGCCCCAGCGCAGCCAAAGGGGTTTTGAGTGTAAAACCCCCTACCAGGAGGGTTTGCAATTAAATCCCCCTTTCTATAAAACAAAACAAAAAAATAATAATGCAAACGACAATCCCCAAATTAGAAAAGCATAGCTAAGGAAGATTTTGATTTTAAAACCCCATCCAAAATTTACGAAAAAACCCACTCTTCAATATAAAAAAGCAAATTACACACTCAAAATTCTATAAAAGTAGCCAAATGGGTTTGAGTCTAAACCCCCTTTCAGCGAGGTTTGAGGCTAAAAAATACCTCTTCAATATAAAAAAAGCAAATTACGCAATCAAAATGCTATGGACGTAGCCAAAGGGGTTTTGAGTTTAAACCCCCCTTCAGCCCAGCGGAGTTTGAAGCTAAAAAATACCTCTTCAATATAAAAAAAATAGTAAATTAGACTAAAATTCTTTGAGCGTAGCTAAGCCAAGGGGGTTTTTGAGTTTAAGTTTAAACCCCTTCCTCCAGATTGCTTTATTTAAAGTTTAAAACCCCTCCAGATGGTTTTGAGTTTAAAATCCCCCTACAGAGTTTTGAGGTTGAAAACCCCCTCTTCAACATTATTTTAAGGTAAACTACACTCACCAAATTTTATGATCGTAACTGAATGGGGTTTTAAATTTGTTTAAAAAAGCTCCAGAGATTTTTTTAGTTTAAAACACCCTAACAGATGATTTTGACGATAAAATTTTCCCTCTTCGATATTACATCTAAAACAAACTACAGTCACTTAATTCCAAGAGCGTAGCCAAAAGAGGTTACAAATTTCTACCAGTGGTTGGGCTCCATTAATAAAGTGCAGTCAATAGTCATCCACAGAAATTGAAAGAGACTAAATGTCGCTAAATAAAGATGGCTAAGACGGATTTTAGGAGTCGTTTATAGAGATCTGGTCTCAATCAAGGAAATCCATTGCCGAAATGGAGTCGATCCCTTAGTAAGGCTGTGACAGAGCGTCGCATTAGGTTTGCGGGACATGTTTTCCGACTATATGAATTACGCATACCAAGAGCTGCGATGACAAGAAGGCCATTACGAGGAAAGCGCAAACAGGGACATCGTAGTACAACTTCACGCCACACTTTCATGGAGGTCCTCAGAGCAGAGGGGAAGAGGCTTCAGACATTGCCAGTGACAGATTTTTGTGGAAACAGCGTTCCGCCCAACGCGCCGATCGGCGCGGAAGAATCTAAGTCAGTAGGAAAAGCACAAGTTTTGAAAAAAATTTTTTTTAATAGCAGGATAATGCATATAGATAGATACCTCAGAATATGCATTTTGTTGGCTTTCAATACCGGAATAGTGCTAGGCGGCAGGGCTTTACCCCTGGCTGGGGGTGCTCACAGTGCCCCCCCCCCAGACCCAATGCTGGCAATGGCGGGGAGTCTATAAGTTTCCCACTTACTCTAGGAATAACCTATAGGAAGATATGGCGGGGTGGGGACCGAACCCCCCCCCCCCCGAAAAAAAAGCCTTGGTAAAAAAGTCCATGGTAACAATAATTAATCAGTTCTTATTTATTTAGTTGGAAACCTTAAAGTTCAATGTATCTTCCTTTAAATTATTTTATTTTTTCGTGAAAATCTCTAAAATCAAATACTTTGTAATATTTTTTATTTTGGTCATTTTTTGTAAGGGTTTGTTCCCCTTTTTGTTCTCCGGTGAGCGTGAAGGCGTTTTACACTCATGGTCAAAAGTCAAACGAATCAGATCGTTGTCTAATTCCCTGCTCCTAAAACCTTCCCTACTCAGTAAACGCAACTCTGCCCGAGTCGGGTGTCGAACCTCGAACCTACCCCTTCTAGGTAGCCGAGACAAGCCTAGTTCAAGCGCACTTAGCCTCTCGACCACGCTTCCCATCATGCGACCTATTCCCTGGCAGTCTGGCACAGAATCGCACTGCTTGACTTAGGACTACATATTACACTCACAAAGAAGGAAGAGCTGTCAGAGTTAGTTTTAATTCCCTTATATTAACTTTAAAACAATGACATAAGTTATTTTAGTTACTGAACTGATTCGTTATAGGGAAAATTCTAATGTTACAAAATTTACAGAATTTAACCGTCAAAAAAAAAAGAAGCTACAGCGATTAGGAAATTTCGAACGGTTAAAAACAACCAATACACAATGCGTAAATCTATTTATAAGATAACTCCTAGAGATATTGAGAAAATATATGAAACAATAATAATATTGGTGTTAATAATAATAATAATAATAATAATAATAATAAACTTACGCAATCTAAGAAGGTTAGGAAATAATGTTTGAGTGCTTCTGGGTAATTTTACTGTCTTCTAGAAACACTAAATGTCAAGTGGACTGAAGAAGTGAAAGTACTTCAAATCAACAGCCGATTGTAAAGTCTTTTTATACAGATTTCAGAAGTGTATAAATAGGGTGGGGGCAGTAGAAATAGAGGATGGAAATCGAGTTGAAAATAGTACAGTGTGTGGGGTTGAGTGGTTGAGAGAGAAAGAGAGAGAGAAAGAGAGAGAGAGAGAGAGAGAGAAAGTGTCCTTGCCCTTAGCTGTGTAATATTACTGGTTAAAATTGTATTAAACTAGCATAAGGTCAATTGTAATTATTTTAAAACGATATCATATGCATTGTGCAATTTCTTTTGCGGGAAATAATAGTCCATGTTTTGGAAACATAATTTTAGAGGTCACGTTCGGTACATCTGTTTGACATGCCATTTCTGAAAACATACAAGTGTGTGCTAAAACAATGCTCAGGTGCCAATCTACTAACAGATGACAAATGAGATGAATCTATCTTGCATTGTCAAAAGCCCCTGAAACGCCTCAAATAAAAAAAAAAGCTGTTTGACGATTTTCTTCTATGTAGGCTTCGATATACGATCATTAAACTGGGGCATGACAGCTACATAAAAGAAAAATAAAGTTCCTTTAAGACCCAGCCATCTTTTGGGAAGATGATGCAAATGTCATCTGTTTCTATGGCCGAGGTCTAACGCGGTGTCATGTGGCCAGTAAAACGACCAACCAACCAACCCCAACTAATGTCTAATACCCATAGGGTTAGGTGGACTCCCGAAAAAAAATATCTGCGTCTATATCGAGATTCAAACCCAATAACCCTCGATTCGGAAGCCAAGAGCTTTACCACTAACCCTAACCTTATAGTAGCTACATAAAACTGTTACAACCCCACCATGCACACCGCCATCCAAGATAGTGCAGAAAGTGCGCACTATTAGTGACTAGACTAGGAAGGATGTTGACGAGAGAGAGAGAGAGAGAGAGAGAGAACGATTTCCGCCCAAGTCTAGAGCTGATATAAAGATGCTGTGCTCAAGGCAGATGTCCTAGTGTTTGTCATGTCACCATGTAAATAAACATCTATGACTCTTTGAGTTGCCTCCCTTCAGTTATTACATTGGTGTCGAAGTGGGATTATAGACGACTCAACTAGAGGAGGTAGGATTCGATCACAATGGCATTTTTGAAACATCTAGACCAACTCTCGATTTAAGACCTAAGGCGGGATCTTCGTTACAGACGCCTGAAGCTTAGTGGTACCAAGGAGGCGCTTACAGCTCGTCTCCGGCAGCCCTGATCGATGAAGAAGAAGATCCGGAGACCTACGTATTTGAAATTGAGCCGGAGATTGTTGAGCTCATTGGGAAGATACAGGAAGATATTGATGCAATGTGTGAACAAATTAACAGGATGGGGAACAAGGTAGTAGAAAGAGTATGGCAAGTGGAAGGACAAACAGATCAATTTGATAAAATGGTGTCTCAAGCGAAAGGAGGAAAAGACTCGTTGGTGCAGGAGCAGTTGCCTGTAGACTCGTTGGTGAAGGAGCAGTTGCCTGTAGACTCGTTGGTGAAGGAGCAGTTGCCTGTAGACTCGTTGGTGAAGGAGCAGTTGCCTGTAGACTCGTTGGTGAAGAAGTTGCACAAGCAGTGGTAACGGAGACGCTGGGGATTGGAGCGCCGTCTGTGTCTGTGTTGTGGGCAAGTCTTGTGGTTGTTACTTTCAAGACGAGAAACGTGACAATGTTTACTGTGATGATCTCAACGAGATGTACCGAATCTAACGGAAAGAGACAAATAAGAAACTGAAGTCTGTTATGTGCCTGAAGCGTTTGTTCCTGTTGTACCTGTTACCAATACCTCAATGAGCCGGACAGATCAAGACAACGTTGGGTCTGCGTCCAAGCCTGTTGCTGTGTACCTTAAAGACCTCTGCCTATCTGTCGGTGCTCACGAGGGAAATTCGAAGCTCGACAACTGCATCCAGAACTTTAGCATGAACTGTAGGTGCAGCGCATCACACAGGGAATGTGTATGCCAAGAAAACTACCAACAGGACATGTGTACTTCTGCCATCATCATTGACATTGGCATAGATGAATGTCAGTCAACCCACTCTGAATCTGAGTTGCCAAGAGGAAGACATCTTCCACTTGAACTCAAAGAGACTTAACTCATGGACGTGAGACTGTGAGCTGATGATGACTGCTGTGCAGTGGACTTTGTTTGCAAAGTGGCTGCATGTGAACCTGAACCTCCCTTAAGAGGCGTCTGTCGGGAAGGTCTGCTGAACCAGCGAGTCCGATCAACGGCTGTGCTGAAGAAAACAGTGCCCGACACTATCTCTTTGTGTGTCAAACGACCACGTCATCGTCTCAACAACAGCCTGGTCAACTGGAGAAAGAGAAAGCGGCACCGGAGGAAAGCAGTGCGGATGGCTTCGCGGGAAACACGCTTCCTGCCGTCTGTGACTCCCACCGATCGACCTCCACCTGAACTGTCAAACTTGCACTGCACTGTTTCTTTTCGAAACGAAAAGTGTTAAGAAGGGGGCAATGTTATAACCCCACCATGCACACTGCCATCCAAGATAGTGCAGACGGTACGCACTATTAGTCACTAGACTAGGAAGGATGTTGACGAAAGAGAGAGAACGATTTCCGCCCAAGTCTAGAGCTGATATAAAGATGCTGTGCTCAAGGCAGATGTCCTATGTATTTGTCATGTCTCCATGTACATAAACATCTATGTCTCGTTGAGTTGCCCTCCCCCTTTTCAGTTATTACAATACTTTGAAATGTATTCTAAAAAGTAAGCCTAATGTTTTTGGATGTGAAAAAGTGTGCATATTTAATGTATCAAAATAAATGGTTGACTTTCATAAGACCCAAGTATTTGGAGCGCAAACATGGAACTTTCAGTAGGTCGTGTTGATCAACGTTGATGTTAATGCTAGCAGCACATTGACCTCATTAAATAGAAATTAATGTTGAATTTTATAAAGTTTACTTTGTGTTATATAAAAAGAGCATGGATTTTCCTTTAATTCTATACCAAATAATACATTTTCTGATTACATACGACAGAGTTATTGAAGCTTAATCCTAATAGGGAAATGAAAAAGTAAAGAGCGAAATAAAGAATTCCGTGGAAAAATAATTACGGATAGAAAGAGTTAATGAAAGTCCATGAAAGCAAGTCGATGAGCATAAACATTGGAAATTGGTTTATTTGAACACAAATATGAACTAAAAAACGTTTACTAATCTTAGCGCTGGCTGATTTCATCTTACGAGTCCACACTTTTCAAAAGGTCGTTTTAAGAGGTAACAGCTGATATAAAAACAAACAAACAATGAATTTAAAAAGTTTCAACTGTAAGTAATCCTACTAATATTTGGTAGGGTCAGAGACCGTGATAATTAAGTGTTAAAAAGTACAACATATTTCTAATAATCTTATCGATTTATCTCTGTAAACCAGGGACGTAGCATCCATGGTTTGCAGGGGTTTAATGTACCCGAGCCCATGACGAAGAGGGAATCTTTATATCTTTACTTAGTGTTATTATAGATCTAGCAAAGAGAGAGAGAGAGAGAGAGAGAGAGAAAAAAAGCGAAATAACAAATGAATGGAAACGCGATGAATACCATCGAGACCAATTTATGCTTAAGACTGATTTCTGCATCGAACGGCTCGGCAGGAGCTAAGTCTAAGTAAGCGTCTAAGAAGTGAATTGAATGGGAAGACTCCATTACTTCTAGAAAGTAGTACCGAGAAAAGAATGATTTGTTTTTTTTAATGTAATGATGCTTACTTGATGGCTAGATTTGTTTTTGTTTTACTCAATATAATGGGGTGGGGTTCACAATCATATACTTGATCCCGGGCAGACAAGTACCTTGCTACGCCACTGCTGTAAACTTTAGTATACTTGTGTTAGCTTTCAAATAAGTTAAAACTAATACTGTCACTGAAGGCTTTAAAATTCTGATGTGATCATTAGTTCTAACATAATACAAAAAGTACAATAAATAGACTTTGAAAAAATAATAGTGTTAGATCGAGCTCTCAAAATAAACACTCATAGGTTCTTAAAGACGATAATTTGTTCATTAACATAATCCTCATAATCTTATCGATTCTCATTGTTGACCAATCCAGACATTTTAGATTCCCAAGACGGGGCCAATTATCGATAGCTTTAACTTGATAAGGATGGGACATTCTTTTCGTCATAGTACCCAAGACGAGGCCTTTATCGAATTACCTTAAATGAGGCAGTTTACTTCTTGCCTAGGATGGGGCATTCTTTTCGTCATAGTACTCAAGACGAGGCCTTTATCTAATTACCTTAAATGAGGCAGTTTACTTCTTGCCTAGGATGGGGCATTCTTTTCGTCATAGTACCCAAGACAAGGCCGTTTATCGAATTACCTTTAACGAGGCCGTTTATCGAATTACCTCTAACGACGCAGTTTACTTCTTGCCTAGGATGGGGCATTCTTTTCGTCATGGTACCCAAGACGAGGCCGTTTATCGAATTACCATTAACGAGACAGCTTACTTCTTGCCTAGAATGGGGCATTATTCGTCATATTACCCAAGACGAGGCCGTTTATCAAATTACCTTTAACGAGGCAGTTTACTTCTTGCCTAGGATGGGGCATTCTTTTCGTCATAGTACCCAAGACGAGGCCGTTTATCGAATTACATTTAACGAGGCCGATTATCGAATTACCTTTAACGAGGCAGTTTACTTCTTGCCTAGGATGGGGCATTCTTTTCGTCATAGTACCCAAGACGAGACCGATTATCGAATTACCTTTAACGAGGCTGTTTACTTCTTGAGTAGGATGGGGCATTCTTTTCGTCATAGTACCCAAGACGAGGCCGATTATCGAATTACCTTTAATGAGGCTGTTTACTTCTTGCCTAGTATGGGGCATTATTCGTCATATTACCCAAGACGAGGCCGTTTATCAAATAAACTTTAACGAGGCAGATTACCGTTGCCTAGGATGGAGCATTCTTTTCGTCATAGTACCCAAAACGAGGCCGATTATCGAATTACCTTTAACGAGGCTGTTTACTTCTTGAGTAGGATGGGGCATTCTTTTCGTCATAGTACCCAAGACGAGGCCGATTATCGAATTACCTTTAACAAGGCAGTTTACTTCTTGCCTAGAATGGGCATTATTCGTCATATTACCCAAGACGAGGCCGTTTATCAAATTACCTTTAACGAGGCAGTTTACTTCTTGCCTAGGATGGGGCATTCTTTTCGTCATAGTACCCAAGACGAGGCCGTTTATCGAATTACATTTAACGAGGCCGATTATCGAATTACCTTTAACGAGGCAGTTTACTTCTTGCCTAGGATGGGGCATTCTTTTCGTCATAGTACCCAAGACGAGGCCGATTATCGAATTACCTTTAATGAGGCTGTTTACTTCTTGCCTAGTATGGGGCATTCTTTTCGTCATAGTACCCAAAACGAGGCCGTTTATCAAATTACCTTTAACGAGGCAGTTTACTCTTGCCTAGGATGGAGCATTCTTTTCGTCATAGTACCCAAGACGAGGCCGATTATCGAATTACCTTTAATGAGGCTGTTTACTTCTTGCCTAGTATGGGGCATTCTTTTCGTCATAGTACCCAAAACGAGGCCGTTTATCAAATTACCTTTATCGAGGCAGTTTACTCTTGCCTAGGATGGAGCATTCTTTTCGTCATAGTACCCAAGACGAGGCCGTTTATCGAATTACCTTTGACGAGGCCGTTTATCGAATTACCTCTAACGAGGCTGTTTACTTCTTGCCTAGAATGGGGCATTATTCGTCATATTACCTAAGACGAGGCCGTTTATCAAATTACCTTTAACGAGGCAGTTTACTCTTGCCTAGGATGGAGCATTCTTTTCGTCATAGTACCCAAAACGAGGCCGATTATCGAATTACCTTTAACGAGGCTGTTTACTTCTTGAGTAGGATATGGCATTCTTTTCGTCATAGTACCCAAGACGAGGCCGATTATCGAATTACCTTTATCAAGGCAGTTTACTTCTTGCCTAGAATGGGCATTATTCGTCATATTACCCAAGACGAGGCCGTTTATCAAATTACCTTTAACGAGGCAGTTTACTTCTTGCCTAGGATGGGGCATTCTTTTCGTCATAGTACCCAAGACGAGGCCGTTTATCGAATTACATTTAACGAGGCCGATTATCGAATTACCTTTAACGAGGCAGTTTACTTCTTGCCTAGTATGGGGCATTCTTTTCGTCATAGTACCCAAGACGAGGCCGATTATCGAATTACCTTTAATGAGGCTGTTTACTTCTTGCCTAGTATGGGGCATTCTTTTCGTCATAGTACCCAAAACGAGGCCGTTTATCAAATTACCTTTAACGAGGCAGTTTACTCTTGCCTAGGATGGAGCATTCTTTTCGTCATAGTACCCAAAACGAGGCCGATTATCGAATTACCTTCAACGAGGCTGTTTACTTCTTGAGTAGGATGGGGCATTCTTTTCGTCATAGTACCCAAGACGAGGCCGATTATCGAATTACCTTTAACAAGGCAGTTTACTTCTTGCCTAGAATGGGCATTATTCGTCATATTACCCAAGACGAGGCCGTTTATCAAATTACCTTTAACGAGGCAGTTTACTTCTTGCCTAGGATGGGGCATTCTTTTCGTCATAGTACCCAAGACGAGGCCGTTTATCGAATTACATTTAACGAGGCCGATTATCGAATTACCTTTAACGAGGCAGTTTACTTCTTGCCTAGTATGGGGCATTCTTTTCGTCATAGTACCCAAGACGAGGCCGATTATCGAATTACCTTTAATGAGGCTGTTTACTTCTTGCCTAGTATGGGGCATTCTTTTCGTCATAGTACCCAAAACGAGGCCGTTTATCAAATTACCTTTAACGAGGCAGTTTACTCTTGCCTAGGATGGAGCATTCTTTTCGTCATAGTACCCAAGACGAGGCCGATTATCGAATTACCTTTAATGAGGCTGTTTACTTCTTGCCTAGTATGGGGCATTCTTTTCGTCATAGTACCCAAAACGAGGCCGTTTATCAAATTACCTTTAACGAGGCAGTTTACTCTTGCCTAGGATGGAGCATTCTTTTCGTCATAGTACCCAAGACGAGGCCGATTATCGAATTACCTTTAACGAGGCTGTTTACTCTTGAGTAGGATGGGGCATTCTTTTCGTCATAGTACCCAAGACGAGGCCGATTATCGAATTACCTTTAACGAGGCTGTTTACTTCTCGCCTAGGATGGGGCATTCTTCTCGTCATAGTACCAAAGACGAGGCCGTTTATCGAATTACCTTTAATGAGACTGTTTACGTTTTGCCTAGGATGGGGCATTCTTTTCGTCATTGTACCCAAGAAGAGGCCGATTATCGAATTACCTTTAACGAGGCCGTTTATCGAATTATGTCTAACGACGCAGTTTACTTCTTGCCTAGTATGGGGCATTATTCGTCATATTACCAAAAAACGAGGCCGTTTATCAAATTACCTTTAACGAAGCAGTTTACTTCTTGCCTAGGATGGGGCATTCTTTTCGTCATAGTACCCAAGACGAGGCCGATTATCGAATTACCTTTAACGAGGCTGTTTACTTCTTGCCTAGTATGGGGCATTCTTTTCGTCATAGTACCCAAAACGAGGCCGTTTATCAAATTACCTTTAACGAGGCAGTTTACTTCTTGCCTAGGATGGGGCATTCTTTTCGTCATAGTAGCCAAGACGAGGCCGATTATCGAATTACCTTTAACAAGGCAGTTTACTTCTTGCCTTCGATGGGGCATTCTTTTCGTCATAGTACCCAAGACGAGGCCGATTTTCGAATTACCTTTAACAAGGCAGTTTACTTCTTGCCTAGAATGGGGCATTATTCGTCATATTACCCAAGACGAGGCCGTTTATCGAATTACCTTTAACGAGGCTGTTTATCGAATTACCTTTAACGAGGCAGTTTACTTCTTGTCTAGGATGGGGCATTCAATTGCGTGAATATATAGTTCTGTGATTAATAACCCAGTCTAAAGAGAATCCGAGAAATCATTTTGCATTTTTCTAATCTTTGAAAACTAAAGATCACTAATTGGTTCATTTTAAAAAACTATTCTTGTGTTGTCAGGTAAAAGAAATAATTGTGCAAAATTCCAGCTTGATCTGAGATTAGGTGTGGGAGAAGTGTAGACACTTTTTAACAGACGGACAGAGTGAGTTGATATTAGCTTTGTAAAAGAAATATATGACCGTGGCCAATGATGTCGGCACTAAACAGTATTAAATTTTAAATGTATTTATGTTTTATGTAACATACCATCATGGGCGTAGCCGGGGTGGGGTTCAACCCCCCTCTCCGAAATGAAATCCCCACCGCAGGGGGGGATCGGAATTCAGTAATTGATTTTATGCTTTGATTTTGTTTATTTTGGGTGACGTTTTAATACTATACCCTTACTTGCCCAAGCGCAGCCAAGGGGTTTTGAGTTTAAAACCCCCTACCAGGGGATTTTGAGTTTAAAACCCCTACCTGGGAGTTTTGAGTTTAAAACCCCCTACCAGGCGGTTTTGAGTTTAAAATCCCCTACCATCGGGGTTTAAGTTCAAAACCCCTATCAGGGGGTTTTGAGTTTAAAAACCCCTACCAGGTTTTTTTTGCAGTTAAATCCCTCTCTTCTAATAACAAAACAAAACAAAAAAAAAACCAAACGACAATCCCCAAATTCCAAGAGCACAGTGTCAGGAAGATTTTGATTTTATAACCCCCTATTCACTATAAAAAAAGCAAATTACACACTCAAAATTTTATGAGCGTAGCCAAAGGGTTTTGAGTTTAACCCCCCTCCTCTTCAGTAGGGCATGAAGCTAAAAAATACCTCTTGAATATAAAAAAAAGCAAATTATGCATTCAAAATTTTATGAGCGTAGGTAAATGGGTTTCGACTCACGTTGGAGTTTAAACCCCTATTCAGCGGGGAGCTAAAAATGCTTCTTCAATATGAAAAAAAGTAAATTATGCACTTAAAATGTTATGAGCTTAGCTAATTGGTTTTGACTCAGTTTTGAGTTAAACCCTTTCAGCGGGGTTTAAAGGTAAAAAATACCTCTTTAATATTGAAAACAAAGCAAATTATACACTCAAAATTCTATGAGTGTAGTCAAAGGGGTTTTGAGTTTTAACTCCCCTCCAGTGGAGTTTGAAGCTATAAAAATAACTCTTCAATATAAAAAAAGCAAATTACGCACTCAAAATGCTATGAGAGTTGCCAAAAGGGTTTTGAGTTTAAACCTCCTTTCACCGGGGTTTGATGCTAAAAAAAATACCTCTTTAATATAAAAAAAGCAAATTACACACTAAAATTATTTGATCGTAGCCAAGTCAATTGGGGGTTTTGAGTTTAAACCCCTCTCCTACACTTGGCTTTTCTTAAAAATTTAATCCGTTTCACAGATGTCATCAAGACAAAATCCTACCTCCGTTGAGTCGCCCAATCCCACTACGACACCAATTATTGTAAATCCAAGGCAGACAACTCAACGAAGTTCTACAGTAAATAAATAAGTGTATTTATTTCTCCACCAAACCTGAAGACGGACCAACGACAGCCTTCCCCGCTTCGCTCCAGGTCCCTTCTACATCCTTCAGACAGCACAAAAGACGGCTCCTTAGTTCAGACTCTCCCTAATCACTTGATACACTATTCTTTCCTCTATCCTAGCGCCTTCCAGTTCTGGTTCAATTGTGCACTTGCACGCACCACATGCAGTGGTGCAAAGCAGGGTTACAACAATATATATAGATATTTACCACCATATAAGTCAAGTTCGAGTTCTTTCTTTTTGTTCGATACCGAGAAAAACAATTTACCAGTTAATTTTTTTATTTAAAAAAAAATTGATTCTAGTGTTGCCAGATATAAGAAATGTGTGCTAAATATCAGCTTGATTGTAGATCGGGTGTGGGAGATATAACTGTACAATCTTTTTACTAGGGACGGACAGATAGAGTTGAGTTGATATAAGCTTTGTAAAAATACTATTTTTAACCAAAGCGCAATATGATTTTACTACAGAGTAAGCATTGGACTTTCACTTTGAAACGTAATACTTAGTTAAAAAAACAATGAGCGACTCATTCGCGGTTATAAAGAAGATTTGATACGAAGATAAACTGCCACGCCTTGAAATAGGGATAAAATTATTGCTCCATTTTTTCATGTTTTTGGCAATAGCGAAGTTCAATTAAATAATACTTAACCTGTGCTAGATTAGTCTTTCGAATAAGGCTGAGCAAATGAAACCTGTTTCGGCATATTTTTTGTAAAAGGATACTTATACTTTTATTCTAGTCCTAACATTAGAGTTTATCTTGATACTTTCATTCTAGTCCTAACATTAGAGTTTATCTTGATACTTTCATTCTAGTCCTAACATTAGAGTTTTTCTTGATACTTTCATTCAAGTCCTAACATTAGAGTTTATCTTGATACTTTCATTCTAGTCCTAACATTAGAGTTTTTCTTGATACTTTCATTCAAGTCCTAACATTAGAGTTTATCTTGATACTTTCATTCTAGTCTTAACATTAGAGTTTATCTTGATACTTTCATTCTAGTCCTAACATTAGAGTTTATCTTGATACTTTCATTCAAGTCCTAACATTAGAGTTTATCTTGATACTTTCATTCTAGTCCTAACATTAGAGTTTATCTTGATACTTTCATTCTAGTCCTAACATTAGTTGTATTTAAATGCAGTCATTAATGATGTGCCTTGTTTACGACCTGCATAAATCTAATAAAACAAAAAGAAAAGTTTGTTTTGGTTAACAACTTTATTTTTAAAACATACATAAAATTGTAATTAAGTACACTGACATATGTAAGCTGCTCACGTTGGCCAAAACAAGAGTCACAAGTCACATGAAACTGAACCAATCAGATCTCCACAAAACCTGGTCTGTCTACTCAAGTGGCTAATGCTACACACTTCTTATTCTGCTCCATAATCACTTATGCAACCATGGCTGCTGTAGTACTATATAGTGATATGCATGTACTATTTTGCTAGTGGATATAATTATGATGGAAGTGAATCACTTGGTGATCTAGGGACCAAAGTTGAAACTATGTTACATTAAACTTTTGCATTAGTAATCTTTTTTTTTTTTTAAATCACAAGTAATTGGTACTAATTATACTTATTACTGTATTGACAAAGAATCAAAGGGCACATTTTTGGTGTCATGCACACATTGCAAGACAAATTTCATTATGGGTAATAAAGATTATTATTATTATTCTATATTATAGGAAAAATGTGTCCTACTTAGAGCCTGAATTTGAAAACCAGTGACTTGCGCAGAGTTGACATCTCTAGCATGCATAACTAGATTAACACTTACACACACACACGATTTAATTTATTTTCTCTGTTGAAGGAACATCTCAATGTTATAAGCTTAGGTCTTAAACCTTTGAAAAAAAAAAAAAAAAAAAAGGTGAACTGTCACATTATATTTAGCATGCACTTACAGGGAGAGTTCTCTTTCAGGCAGCAACTAGTATTTGCCTCATTTAAAATCATGGAGAGACATAATTGTCAGCAATGAAATAAATACCGGTAGTTGAAATCAAGTTACGATAGCTGCAAAAGAGATAGGTAATTACACCACAATTAAACATAGAAATAGATACACACACACAATTTTAAAAACAAATCATCACTATTAGTACTTTATATCTAGGACAGAGTGCGTGTGTGTTTATAAATTGAAAAAAAAAAACAGCTTTAGAAATTTAAAGATTCCAAACGACTAAAAATAAAAGCTGTTAGAAGTTGTTTTCAAACTTAACACTGATAAAGATTGATTGACTTAAAGGGCTAGTGGGATACTAATTAGGATCAGAATAGATGAAAACCAAGAAACATTAAATATTATATGGAAGGTCATCTGTATAACTCAGTTTGTACATTTTGTCAAAAAAAACTTAAAGGGACATGGACCATTTTTTTTTTTAAATTCAAGGGAGATATCTCAATCTTAAAATCAAAGTAATCATATTAAACATTTTTTTTTAAATACATAGTATATATATATATAAATATAAAAATCTATATGTTGTTTTAATATAGTTAACATCCAAACAAAATACACAACATTTCAGCAGTTCTTATCAAAATAAAAAGTGACAAAATCTTTGTGACAAGCCAAGGTGTAAAAACATAGCTTACTGACAATCAAAACAATGCTGCCACTTGGTTGCACAGTGCATATCTCATGGACATGGCATTGATTCAGAGCATGCTGCCAATTAATTGTACAGTGCATAGCACATGGACATGGCATTGATTCAGAGCATGCTGCCAATTAATTGTACAGTGCATAGCACATGGACATGGCATTTAAAAAAAAGAAAAACACTTTTTGTGACCTCCTGGATGTCTTGTAAAGAGATTTAAGTTCACATTTGATCATCATCTATTTGGCTTTTTAAGTAAAACCTTAATAACACTGGAAACCCAAATAAAAAAAAATCCACTAATAAGCAAACAACAATAGTTTCTTAAGTTAAACAGAATTATAAAATCCTTCTAAGCAAAATATAAACCTACAATTTTCGAAAAATTTCCAAACAAATGTACATTTCATGAACTTTAAAAGGTTGTATTGCAAACACTGTGTCAAGGGAAGATTTCTGACATTGCTAGAAATGAACTAACAAAGAATTAGAAAAGTGAAGTCTAAGATTCTATATTTCTATAATGTATAGAGTTAAAGCAGCTCTTTATTATTTCTTGAGTGGATGCCTGGTCTTAGGTATGTGTAGTGGACTATTGTTAGGACTGGACAATGGTCCCAGGTTAATACCCTGCACGCTGCCATCCACCGTTGTCCTGAGGGAGGTTTGGACTAGGAAGTAAATTATATTCAACTCTGAAGGGACATCCGAAACATGTCAAACATTTTACAAAACATTTTTCTTGATAAAAACATTTCACATAGATCCTGTATATAAATAAGATTTATTCAATGTGGATATTTAGTTTGAATTCCACTTTGTC
The DNA here is from genome assembly GCA_030265305.1 of Biomphalaria pfeifferi. Taxonomy (NCBI): domain Eukaryota; kingdom Metazoa; phylum Mollusca; class Gastropoda; family Planorbidae; genus Biomphalaria; species Biomphalaria pfeifferi. The sequence continues at coordinate 375,453 of JASAOG010000267.1, forward strand.
TTCTCATTAGTTTAACATCAATGAAAATTCAGACAAGAAGTTATCCACTATTATCTAGCTGTAAAGAAATTTTCAAGAGAATAAAAATACTCATATTTAAGAACACAATAGTTCAAAATATAATTTTTCAACCAGTATAACAAAGAAGCTACTTTACAAGCATCGAATACCCAGACATCTTTCTGAATTCTGTACAACCAATCATCTAATTATGATTCAGATAAAAAATTCAATTTCCATGACCATAAAGTACAGAGAAAGATTATAATAAGAAAATAATGCATATAAATTTTTTTTTTAAATTCCTAGAAGAGACCAAAAAAAAAGACAAAGCAACAACAATTTATACATTTATCTTAATAAAAAAAAACAACCCATTAACAATAATAATGACTATTCTATTAGTAAATAACGGTTACCCAAAACTTCCAAGAAAAAAACTTTATCTAGGAAAAATAAAAACCACAATAATAAGAATCTGGTCATACACAATAAACAAATATTCATTCATTCAAAACTAAAATAAGTCAACATTCTACATCCTATACATGCATTATGTTGGAACATCTGGTCATAATACAAAAAATAAACTCTGTAGAAAGAATAATTTAAACATTAAATTATTTGACTTGAAAGAATTGAATCTTAAGGCAATCTGTTAGCCGAGATACAAAAAGAGTTAAAAATAGACATTATGCACAAATGAGATATTTAAATATATGACTAACAAAATATTGGTACTTTTGTTGTTGGTACATAAAATATTTTACACACAATACTAAGACCATACAATAATACTTACACTACATATCTCAATAAATTTATTCTCTTAGACAAAACAGAGCTAATAAAACTGAGAATTCTCTTCATCTGGGGTACCATACATGAATATAATCCAAGAGCTTGATGTAAAACAAAATCTTGACAGATGCAAAAATGTTTAAAAAGTTTGTATTGCACAAAATCATGAAACCTGGCACACATAATACATTGACAAAAAAAAAAGGAGATATTTCATTCTGTCAGAGTTGTAAACTGAACACTGATTTTTTTTTAAATGTATGTAACAGCACAACAATAACAGGTTTCTTGTTTTGAAGAAGTCAAAGGCTTCTGTGGATCTGGAATGTGACAGAGGCTAGGACCAGATGGAAACCAATCGGATGTAATAAGTGGAAGATGTAGAAATCAAAGGTGTGGAATGTTATCTCTACTAAAAATGAAAGGAGCAACAAGGCTAAGGCACATACAGTTTTTGTTCAACATTAACTTTGGAACAAGAGAACGATGTGAAGAAAGAGTAGAAGACATTTTGCTGTCCCTCTATTTGTCTAAAATGTATGAGTTTTTCATGTTTAATGGCCATGTTTTCCATTCCGAAGATTAAGGATGAGTGCAGTATTTCACATGATTATGCAAACTACTTGCGACCTGCATATTTTTCTGCATCTCGAGCAGACAAATAGCAACTTGATGTGCTAGATTTAATAAAATTAATTTGATCTTGCAGACCCTGTATGTGAATAGATTACAATAGTAAAAATAAAGTTTGCTAATTCAACACAGAAAATCAAGCATTTTGATGGGAGAATAGAACTTCATTGTAATTCAATTCATTTGATTTGCGAGCCACTGACATCAGGCACTGTACTTAATTTAGATATAAGTTTTGCACTGTCCTGTAAATATGTGACTCAGGCTTTCTAGAAGAAGAAAAGGCATCATCAGCATTTGAGGATGAATGGAGGCGGCAGTTGGTACATCAGTCATGAAGAAGATAAAATGTGTCTCTACACAAGTAACAGCTGTGCTTCAAGTTTGTATTTTTAATAATGTCACTCTTGAATTGATGCTTTTTTTTTGTTCTAATCTTCAATGACGTTATAAAACTCAGTTGTGAGCTAGCCCACAGATCATGTAGTCTTCAATTAAGCCTTGAATCTTTCACTGAACACTTTCATATATGAAGAATAACAAGTGCTGAGCCCAAGCAGAATCAAAAGAAACTTCAGAAACTTGCTGGATGCTGTGAATAAAAATAAAAAAGAAAAGAATGCAAAAAGAAAAAAAATCCTCAATAAAAACTTAAAATGAATCTTAAGGATTTTGGCTACATTGCTGCTTAACAGATGTAATGTAATTACCAATTGCTGATAATGAATTGTAATGAGTCAAAATGTTTTAGCTTGGTAGCTGATATAATTAAAAAAAAACACCAACTATAAATAGTTAAGCCTGGTGTCAAATGGAACATTTCCACAAATCTCAAAGATGGATATATCAAATTTTTTTATTATTTGAAAATCTAAGTTTTCATTTATATTTTGTCCTTTAAATTATTACTCTTTGGATTACTCTTATTAGATGCTACAAAGGATTATGACTGATGATGTTTTATAGGTTAGATAGAATCAGCAGGTTATAAGCCTACAGTTGAACCCACATGGCTGTCACATTACATCACTGCTGTAGACTACTCAAATACAAAGTAAAAGTCCACTTTCAGACCTTGCGATGTATAGGCCAGATGATATAAAGGTAAACTGTTTTTATGGCTGACGGTTAACGAGGGTGTCATGTGGCCAGCACAATGACCAACAGACTTTACTAAAGTCAGTTTTCCTTTCTAGTTGCTTGGACTCAAGGGCATCCTGAAATTAATAGCCCAGTCTTTACCAAGATGCAAACCTGAGAGCTCTTGGTTCAGAAGCCAAGCCCTTTATCAGTCAGCCACCACGCCCCCTCTAAAAAAAAAAGAACTTATTCAAATTCACTCTATAGTTGTGAGTATACAAATTATATGTTACAAACATAATTGAAAAAAAAATTATTATTCTGCAGGTGACTTACTTGTGCAGAGTAGATAGCTGCAGACCATTTCATCATCTCAGTCTCTGTTTCAAAGCCAAAACAATGACCAAATGATCTAAAGGATAAAATAAATAGGAAGTTGTAGTACTATCTACATTTTAAAATAAGAATGAAGCCGAAATACTATAAAGAATTAGCCAAAAGTGCTTTCTAAAACTATTTTTGAGGGAAAAATACTTTATAAATTATGATATACAACTTGTAACATTTCTTTGTTCCAAATTACTTTTAAAAGCTATTAATATTAATATGCAGGGAACAGTACCAGGAAAAAGAAGAAAAGGCAGACAAAGAAGCTGATGGGAAGACAACTTAAAAGCAAGGACACTGAAAAAGATTCTAAGGCAATAAGACAGACAGTAATGGAGAAAGACAGTTGACAAATCTTTTGTGGTGCCCCAAAGGTCACACAGACCAAAAGATAGGTGAAGTGAAAATCCCTATATTAAATTATGAAAAATAAATATAAAACTTACATTTTCAGAGTTCTCTGTGAAAAACCAAACCAATCAAAACCTACTTTAATAAAAACCAAACTATTTACTGAACTTCGTAGGAGAGTGACCATGAGAAAAGTTTTTTATTTTCTTGAAGCCTTGTCAAATTTGTGAAGAGATATCAGAAAGGACATAAATATGAGATAAATGAATTTCTACTTCCGTGAAGAAAGTGTTTCCATTTTGACATCAAGGTATAAAAATGTCAAAGACTTGAGAAATTATTTTCAGAAATGTAAACTGAAGACTTTTTCCTGCTTCCAAGTGATATTACAAAAACACTAGAGTGGAGCAAAATAGCAGTTACCTCTCTTTATCCTTATTGTTGGAAATATCTTCACCATTCACAATGAAGGTCAGGAAAAACTTGCAGCTGAAACAAACAACACATACATTTTATTTTTTTTTCTTTTCAAATACAAAAAAAACTGAGCCAAATATTTTATTAAATTGGCAAATATTATATTAACTCTGTAAGTTCTGACAAAAACTAACCCAGAAGGTAGATTTTTTTTCAGCATGGTGCCAATATAAACTGTTATATCTTCTGCATTCCATGATACACTCTCATCCTTGGCCTGAAACATGATAAAAGTAAAACAAATATGTTGTTTGTTCAGCCAGTTTGAAGATTCACATTAAGACCAAAAAAAAATTCAGATACAGATACACTTATTGTAAACATTTATCTTGCAAAGCAAACAACAGGAGGAAGCAGATTTATAAGAAGTACTAAATATGATTGGTAATGCTCTGAGAATTTTCAGAAGACAACTAGAATTTAAAAAAAAGTTAACAAGGATGCTTCAATGACTCCAACTGAGCTCCTGCCCCACTAGATGGACAAAGAAATAATAAAAAATAAAATACTATATAATTTTATTATTGTGTTATAGATTTCATAGTGAAATATTACTCAGTCTGTTAATCAACCTAGACAAAATGATTTGCGACATTTAGTTTATATTAACAATAAGAACTTGATTTTAAGAACAGAAAAAAAGTAATATGAATAGAATATTGGTTTTATAGCTTTTGTATAATGAATCTTCCATGTTCCTTTAGCATACTCAGTGCACTCAGGTCCAATTTCTTTTGTGAACATGTGAGGAAGAGGCTATACAGGAGGTTTACTTAAAGACTTCAGAAGCTCAGTAAATACAAAATCTGCTCATTCTAGTCTTTATCAGGATTCCAAATCAAGCCCCTTCAGTAAGGCAGACAAGTTTGTTTTTTTACCAACACACATCCCAATAGCTCAAGCTTCTTACAAGTGAAGAACAATATAAAAGCCAAGTATCAAATATGAAACACATGCAGGATTGAACTACAGTAGACCAAAACTTTTGTTTCCTTAATCTTATCTTAATAAATTACATTGGTATGCTGGGATTAATAGCTAATTAATTTTATATAGAGCTGTTTACGCATTAAAGCACATTGAATGTGCTTTGAAGATACAGCTGACACAAAACAAAGCAAAAAAAAAAGGCAGGTTCATGTAAGTGATAAATGATAAGCAATTTTTGAACAGATCAATGGGAAATGTCAATACCTCAGAACTTTTGAAAAGAACCAGCTTAAGCTGCCTGAATCCAACTGTCTTCTTGGAAAACTTTTTGCTACTGGGATCTTTGTAATTCAGTTTGATATTAGAAAGGAAACTATGAAGTGCCTGAAATTAAAAAAACAACAAAAAAAAAAAAAAAAAAGTTTTAAAGGACTAAAACATATTTATGAAACATATGAAGAAAGTGTACTCACAAAGATCTTAGAATGTCAAGGAATTAAATTTTTAGAAAAAACTCAATGAAAAAACAACAAATGCAGTAAACTGAAACAAAAGAATTAATAGGTAAAAGGTTCTCAAGAGAGAAAGATGTTTAAGCCTTTTAGTTATCTAGTAAATAATAAAAAAAGTAAAGTTCCCTTTTCCAACCTTGGAATCTATAGGGCAGATAATGGTTAAACGAGCACAGTGTCATGTAACTGGCACAACCAACAGCCTTTACTTTCCCCAAGCACCCTAAATATCCAGAAATTCAAAATCCCAATCTCCACCAAAATTCGACCCCAGGTGTGGAAGTATAGGCTTAATCTCTAAGCCACCCTATCACATTCAGAAATCTATTCCATCCAGTACTGAGAATAAACAAGCAAAACAAAAAAGAATACTTTTGAAAAAACAAAGCTTATCTAAGGTAAAGAACTGCTAATTACTGCCATTTATCTCAATATGGCAGGGTTTTTCTCCCTTTCTGCTATATAAAACAAAATTAATAATTACTACTTATTGATTAACTAATAGGTCAATTTTTGGATTGATTTGTGTATTGTCATCAACAATGAAAAATTATGCGAAATTCGACTTGATCCGTGAATGGGATATGGGAGAAAAAATGGAACAAGGAGAATAAATCTGTATATACATCCACATCTCTCATTAAGTAGCATTTATTCCCTGGTTTCAATATCAAACAAAATAATTAATTATCAATAATTAATTAACTAATTGGTTAATAATTAATTGATTGATTCATGTTTTGTCAAGTATAATGAATAATTGTGCAAAGTTTAAACTTGATCTGAGAATGGGTAGTGGCAGAAAAAGCATGCTCAAACTTTTACCAGACAGACAAAGGAGATTATTATAAGCTTTGGGAACATTCAGATATTACCAAATATCATGTTTTTGGAGCCTCCCCTTATAAGAAATTGTAACAAAGCTCAACCCCCTCCCCTAGTAGCGTAACATAACAAGAAAATTTAATTTTATAAGACTTATTTGTTAATTATCATTTTCCCAAATTACATTTTTCATCATGGTATCTTTAGAAACAATTGGAGAAGTATTGACTTCTCTGTCAGCGTTTCGATGACATATTCATTTTTTCCCCCAATACTGTACATATACATTCAGCTATTACGTATAACCCATCAGAAAACCCATGGTGTTAAAAAAAATGCGTTTTTTTTTTCCGTTAATATTTTTTGAAAACCTTTGTGTGATGACATTAATTATTTTTAAACAACCAGCATTTAATAAAAGTAAGATACGCTGTTCAACTGTGGGTCTGCATTTCTGATGTTACTCATTCTAGTCTGATCAACCCCTAGACAGTTACAGAACAGTGACAGAACTTAAGGGTGACACTCATACTTCGCGACAAACATATACACATCAAAATTCTTTTACAACACCATGGTAAGTGAAAGTCAGAACCACGAAAGAAATTGACCACTATATCTGTTAATAATAATAATTTTAATTTATTAAGAGTGTTAACAAACATACTGTAGGCTGAAGCGCTGTGATAACAACAAAGGTAAACACAAGAGTTAAAATGACAAAATGATCTAAATTTTTTTTAAAAATTTCATTTTAATATTTTTTTGTTACGGAAAAAAAATCTTCAGACCTCCCCCCCCCTTCCCAGTAACAAGTCATAACAAAATCTTAAGCTGTTATGTAATATCCAAACATTTCCTTTGTAAAAAAAATTCAAGTCTTACACTTTTTTTTAGGTTTTCCATAATGTCAGTGTTCCTAAGACACAACCGCATGTTGATACCTCTGTCATAAAAGCTGCTCCATTCTAGCCACCTCACAGTAGTCTTTGAGATTAACTCCTCATTGAACAAAGGTCTCTCTGTAACAAAGTAACACATTTACATTGAGTGAAAAAAAGTAATTAAAAACTACACTACTACAAAACTACTACACTACATTAACTTTTATCTCAAGTAATAGTATAATAAAGTGTAAGAATACATTAAAAAAAATATGTTGTCAAAAGTAGAATTCTAATAAAGAAATTTGATATCATTAATTTAAAGAATTCAAAAATAATTTTAGTTTTCTTGGTTATAATTTAAAAACTTTACTTTTTGATAGAAGGGAAGCATTTACTCATTGAAAAGATAAAAGCGTTGCAGATTAGTCCATACATAATAATATGGGCTTATGAATTTTTGACCCAGAGAGCTCAGAGGGTTAGGGTAAACAATGTTATATCTAATGAACGCATAGTTAACACAGGGGCGCCCCAGGGGGCTGTGACATCGCCATTGTGGTTCATTTTGTAGACCAATGATTTTCAATCTGATAGTTCTTGTTGCTCCTTCACAAAATTCGCTGATGATGCGGCTCTTCTTGCCCTGCTCTCAGAGAGCTCAGACGTAAATGAGTATTTAAAAGAAATAGAACACATTGAAAAATACTGCAAAGATAATTTTTTATTATTAAATGTAAAAAAAACCAAAGAAATGATAATCGATTTTCGTAGGGACAAGAAGGAAACTGATATTGTTTCTGGAGCTGGAGAGACTATTGAAATTGTGCAAACCTTTAAATACCTTGGTACTATCTTAGACAATAAACTAAATTTTACTGCAAATACTGATTATATCAGCAAAAAAGGGCAGCAAAGATTACGATTACTCACATCTGCAATATTTTAAGTTTCAATATTACTGCCTGGTATGGCAATCTGAGCATTAAAAATAAAAATAAACTTTATAGAATCCTAAATGCTGCTGGTAAAATCATGTGTCTGTTTGTCTTTGCTATCAGTGTCTTGTATCTCTTTTGTGATGGTTCCATATGGATAATAAAGATTATTATTATTATTATTATAACTATACATAATAATAATAAGGCTTTGTCATCGCTTCCAAAGATGAGTGCAGTACTTCAAATGATGTAAACCCAGTTGCCAACTGCATATTTTGTTACATTTAAGCAGACAAAACTGTCCATTATACATATATATCATAATTCAAAATACTTAGGGATTATTACTGCTACAGCTGAAATAACTATAAGCCAGTGTATTAATAAACTGGTTAAATGGCATTAAGACACAAGTTAATATTATGTCATATTCCATTGTTCCTAGAGTTATAAAACAAAAGTTTATATTACACTGCATAAATGCTAAATAAATAATTAAAACTTGATTCTGCCTCTCACCTAGCATGCCATCAAACAGTTGCTCCTCTAAAATGTAGTTCCTTATTTCCAGATTTCTGTTGTTCCGCCGAAAGTTGGCTAAGGCCTCAATAAGCCCATCATGCACAATTTTTTCTGGTGTGACAGAAATATTTACAGAATGGTCAGACTCACCCAGTAACAAAACAGGTGTCAGCATACAAGAAGGGGTATTGACATTGTCAGTAGAGCCCTGAAATGATGCAGAATTATTATTGTCAGTCTTGTAAATGAACACCAAGCAACTGATGATAAGGTACTGGTAGTTTAAAAGATAAAAATAATATCAGATCATTATTTACTATCATTTATTATCTCATGACATTTCCGTGTCTATGCTAATATGTGTGGTTATTGAGTGGATGAAATATCTAGCAGTCAGCCTTTTTAATTTGCTTGTCATACTAGGGGCATAGTGGCTGAGTGATGTGGCGCTTGTCTTCTAAACAGAGGGGTCTTGAACACTGGGATTTTTGGGTGTCCATGAATCAACTCTAACATACAAAGAGAAAGTAAAGACAATAGTGCAGGCACATAGCACCCTCATTAACCATAGGCCATAGAAAGAGATAAGCTTTACATTATCTACCCTATAGCTCTCAAGGTCTGAAAGAGGTACCTATCATGACCTATTATTAGTAATCACTAAATTCTTTACTCTAACACAGTGTTTTACAAACTTTTTCATTAACAGAACACTTCACACATTCTGAGTAGTTAGCGGAAAAATTTGTCATATTAACATAAAAGAAGCATTAAAATATTTAACTTAAATAATGGGCACAATGTATAATATAACAGACGGTGTGGTAGGGGTCGTCACGTGTATGACTAGCTGACACATGATACAGGCCAGCTATTGGGAGCAGCCAAGCGTGACAAGGAACAGCCTTTCAAGAACGGGCATGTGAACACTTGGCATGCAAATCACCAGTGACATGGTCATGTGATGGCCTATAAGAACAGACAACTCCATGGCATTTCTGTCATTTTTCAAGAAGAGAGAGTGGAAGAGTCAAGAAGGTCTAGTACAGTAGAAAACAGATGAGACAGAGAATACAGTACAATGGTTGGATAAAATGACATTTGATTTAGCCAAAAAGAAAAAAGAAGATTGACCTTAATACTTCCTTTCTTCATTTTTAAAAGTGCATCACGAATGTTGTTTTCTACTATTGTATCTTTCTCGTCCACCTGAAACAATGAGTTATAAATAAACAATAGGAATGTCCATAGGAGTTAAAAATAAGTGCTGTTTTAACATATAAAAAAACAACAACACTTGCTGTATCTCTCAGTCATATCTTACCTTAAAGAAAAAGTCACGATTCTTCAAAATGTCCAAAATAATAGATATTTCTCTACTTGCTGTTTCTGAAGCAAACTGAAGCTGACGAGAAGAGGGAATAAAATCATCAATACAATGACTATGTTGAGCAATATTCTAAAGAAACAGAACATTCAAAGTCCATTCAATAGACTCGCTAAAACAAACTAGATTATTACTGTCAGAACGAAATAAAACAAAATTGATGTATGGTTAAACATACTTCATCTAAACATACTTCATCTAACTGAGTTCTCAACAGAGATGGAGCAAAACATGTGGCCAAATTTGTGATACTCATAGAATTCTCATGTTCATTTTGTGCAATGCTGAAACAAAATAAAACAAATGATTCAACTCCCTTAAAAGCTTTTAATACATGAAGGATAGTTATCTTCAGAAATGTTGAAGATCCCCATCAGGTAGTTAGTTAAGTGTCAATGACAGTGTTCACTAAACGAGGAAGGGTTTTACTTGTGGGTTGGAAACTCTATGGCAACTTATATGTTAAAAGTAAATTGCCATGAATGAAGTATTGCATTTGTATAATGGTTTCAATGTTGTATTCTGTATCCCCTAATTCTGTTATACAATATAATTCTGTTATACAATATAACTCTGTTATACAATATGTTGTAATTTATCTAATCAAAATGTAACAAGCTGGGTACAAAAGTCTGTGACTAATTTCCCGAAGCTAATATCAAGGTGTCAACATTTAAAATGGCCTCACTTGTAACTCCATTTCATTTGTTTAAAATATTGAAACCAAAACTTCACAGTGCACTGTGGAAATTAATATTGAAGATGCAAGAGCCAAATTGATTGGTAAGGGACAATATCATTTGTAATTTTCTTTCTCCATACTTAATGAATTTTAAAAGTTCTATGTTAAAAAGATTCATTTGCTTTTTTTAAATTTTAAATCCTTTCAATGCATAACATTTTTGGCAGATAGCTATCTTTGGATCTTGCGGTTTGTACTTGAGTGCCTCTCAAGGTATAGGAAATTTCAGAAGTTAGTGCAGCAAAAAAATATATTCAGACAGACTGAGAGAACAAGGTTTTGGTACATACTCTAATAAATGTAGAATAACAGCTTTTAATGTTTGCCTGTTCACTTCTGGCATCCTGCCCAAGTAATATTTATATAAACCCATGCGGTGTTGTTCATCTTTGCTGCCTGAAAGTAACAATGATAATATGGAAACAGTATTATTAAAGTTATACATATTTTTACTTTTACATACATTTTTTCCCTGTCCAAAGACTGTAAAGCATGATGAAAAAGATCATGGTACAATTGAATCAAACTTCACTGACTCTGTGGGTCTGTTCACACCTTACCTTTCACAACACTCACTGACCATGAACTGACAAATACAAGATCAGGATTATCTTTAACAGATTCGGAAGATGAAAAGAAATTTGAATCCTTTTTACTTGTCATTTTTTTAGTCTGGATACCTACGGATCATCCATGCAACTAGTGTAATTGTAAATTATATCCTTAACAATAATAACTCCAATTTTTAACTATTTCTTTTTGGAATGCCTTAAAGAATGCCTAAGGATACTTTTTTTAAAGTAATTTGCCTGTATTTTTATAAGAGAAGCTATGTGCAAATAAATTATGTATTAATTTTAAAACGAATAAGCACAAGTTAATTTAGTAATCATGTCTAATTAAAACAATGAAAGTAATGGTAAAATCAAATAGTCAACAGAGACAGACTTACAGAACAAACATTTTAGCAGTTTTTCCTACAGATGTTGCTAAAAAGTATATAAATATTTTAGTTCTTTCTGTAATCATTTTTCTACGTCCCATGGAGTTATTCCTTTAGCCCATTCACTACCAAGTTATAATTAAACCTTGATAACTTTTTGTTTGTTATAAGAAAATGTTATAGTTGGTATATAATTCAAGAGGAATACACACCCTTCTAATATAAAAACAAATTTATGTTTATAAAACCAAAATTTAATTTAATTTTGGATTATGGAATTTGAAAATGAAAACTTACATACTGTTGACAAGACCCATTAGAACTAGATGTACACAATATCTAGGTAATATTTTATGATCCAAATTAAAAGTGTTTTTTATGATAGATATTCATAGTTTCACAAAACTTAATATAGAACATATTTAAAACATATAACATTATTATCTGAACACACTATCTCATACCTCTACCAGCTGCAAAATTAAACAAAGCAGAACCTTCTTTTAACCCCCAATTTGGTAGAAAAAAAAATGAAGTAATTGATTTTTTATGCATCATCTATAATAATGTTGATTCAACTCAAAAGAATGGAGTCAAAGATGGTATCATCAATTAGGAAAGAAATTAGTTAAATCTGAAAATGCATCAACTATAATAATGTTGATTTAACTGAAAGAATGGGGTGAAAGATGGTATCGTCAAATTAGGAAAGAAATGAGTTAAATCTGAAAATGTTTACCAGCAGCTTCAATCCAGTTTCCATAATTGTTTCTCTCAAACACAGAGTCATCCAGCTCTCGAAGGAACTTCTTCAAAGCCCCAGCCACTTCATGTACTGTGTAGTTGGTCAGAACTACAGAATGAGCATCTATAAGAATGGAGAAAAATATGGACTGATAAATAATATGAAACAATTTTTGTCTAAGTAAGTTGAACATTTGTTTTTTTTTTAATTATCATATATATATATCTATAAATATATATATAAATATTAAGTTAAATATGTGTATACTGTAATATTAAGTTGTAAGATCAGTACCTTTCCTAAACTCATCAAGCAGTGTCTGGACTCGACTCAACTGACCAGTTTGCCTATAAATACCCTTTTCTTTTAGTCCATGAGTAGTGATGTAAGCTATGCACTTATCCACAATGACTGGCACACTCTTGCTTGTCAATGCTTGGTCATGCAATGTCCTACCACTCTCCTGCAAGTGAATAATTAAACAGATATTTGTAATCCTCACTATCAATCTGGAGAGCAGGCAAAATAAGCTAACACTTGGTCAAATAGTTGAGAACAAAGTGTTTATATTTCAGCATTGTGGATTGTCCTGCTTGATAGAAGCTGGCCATGACAGGGTTATAAGGTCACATTGCCAGGGGTATGAGAACTGACAGGGTTATAAGGTCACATTGCCAGGGGTATGAGAACTGACAGGATTATAAGGTCACATTGCCAGGGGTATGAGAACTGACATGGTTATAAGGTCACATTGCCAGTGGTATGAGAACTGACAGGGCTATAAGGTCACATTGCCAGGGGTATGAGAACTGACAGGGTTATAAGGTCACATTGTGTGCATGTAAGAAAACACATTTTTTTGTCCAACCAGATTTTTTGAAGACCTTGAATAGATGTGAATAAGCTTAATTTAGACTATAGACAGAAGCTTGAAGAAAAGACTAACAATGATGTAACCAATGCTATACAAGAGAGGCAAAACAGACTAACAAGGTCATTGTTCTGAAATGGATACTTATTGATCATCAGTATCTTCACTGTGCTTTATTTATTCAATAACATTATTATATGTCTATTAGTCTATTTTACTAGTTCATCGCTGGATAACTTCTTTTATTGAATTGAGTTTGAAGGTCAGGGACAATATATTCTATTCTGTGGTTTTAATGTGTTTAATAGAGGCATCTTTGAACATACATTATATCATTTAATTTGGGAAAACAACACTACTCAAAAAACAAGCTTTGAAATGTAGTAAACCAGGTTGAATATGACAAAAACACAAGCGAGTCATCCTGTATGTATCAATGCATTTACAAAGAAGCATTCCAATGCCTGAAATAGTTACTAAGCCAGGTCACATTTTGATGTACATGGATACATTAGCTGGCTAATAACCCAAATTTCAGGCTTGGTAAAGAAGTTATGTTGTTGGGATGGTTTCTCTTTGTTTCTCATAGTTGGTCATACAAACAGGTGTCCCTTGCTAAGTCACCTCATTCAATAATTGTGTAATGTCTTAAAGAGATAATCACCTCTTTTTTTTTAATCCATTCTATCCATTACAAAACAGCGATGCATTTCCAACCAAACCAAGTTTATATTATATACTTTCTGTGCCTTTGCATTAATTGAATATAGCATACATGAAATGAACTAAACATTAATTATACATTTTTTTGGAAGATCATAAAGTATATCTTTTTTTGGCACATCGGCACACTTTAGGCCATCTCATGTCCGTAATCCACAAAAAGGTTACTCTCCCTTCATATCACAAGAGCTAAATTGTATTTAGTTAAGCTATTAAAAACATGGTCTTGCAAACTACTTGTGTGCAGGTCAGAGGGAATAACAAGTCAGAAGAAAAACAGATAAGACTCCTTTAATCCCTTTTAATCAACCTACTGATATCGCTTGACTTAGTGCTAAAAACATTTGCTCTGTATCTCTTGGTAATGTTGCTTGAATGTACACTGACCTGGAGAGAAAGCAAAGCAACACTGTCAACATACAAGAATTCAATAATTACAGCTAAAATCTCAAAATACCAGTGTCAATGTAACTTAATTGCAGTACCACAAAGGCTGTTATTTTTCAACTTACTTGACTGTTGAACTAATGACAAAGTAAGGACCTTGCTTTTGATAGCCATCACCAGTTAATTGCTTCTCTGAAAAACATGAACACATAACAGTGACTACTGTTATCACCAATGACAACTAAGTTTTATTTGACTTGTTGGTTATGTTCCAACATAGACATAAACTAATAAAAACAGAACTACCAATGCTCATTAAATCTTTTGGAATGTAAACATATTTTAGAAAAGCATCAAGTAGGACAAGTATAGACAAAGTCATTTCAGCAAAGATGTCAGATGTTTCATAGGGAGAAGACAGAATATCTGGAAATAATAATAAGGATAGTCTTCAAGTCCGAAGATTAGTGAGGAATGCAGTATTTCCTGTGGCTGTGCAGTCCCAGCTGTGACCTACATATTTTGCCACATCCAGGGGAAGCATAACCATATCTTGAAAGTACTTTTGAATATTAGGACTTGAAGCCATATTCACCATAAAAGTTGAGAGATTCAAACTTTCCTTAGGCCTCATTGCTAGTGAGTTAACTGACTTAACACTTAGAATTTTGATATAAAAAAATATTGATACAATTGCCAACTTACTGATTCCACTGGCTTTTCTTAAATCCAAATAATCAAACTTCAGATCTCTGTTCATGTAGTTAAGTCCTCTCCAGCTGAAAACTAAGAAAGTTTGCTGCCAGTCCTACAGATTCAAACAACAAATGATACAAGATAAGTATTGAAATAAGTATTGAGAAATACTTCATTACTTACCACACAAAAAAATTTTCCTCAGGTTATTAAAAGATAAAATGAAGAGACTAGTTAAAAACTAAAATTGCTTTGTCTATGGATGAAAAAAAATGGTTTGAGTGTTGGGATAAATTCTGAATAAACTGCTAAGTCTGAGAATACATGAAATGCCAGGGGGACTAGGAAGCAGCCAAAGCCTGAACAAGATATTAAAGCCATAGTCCTGTTTGTTCTAATTTTGTACATTGCAGGTCAAACTTTTGACTCAGTGGACACTCACTGTGGAAAGTAATAGGAAAATGTTTTGATTGTTCCAGATTTGACTTATTCTGATTCAACAAGTCCTGGAAGTCACTTGCTTTTGATTTGTATGGAAACATTTGAGGCATTACACACAACTTCAGGGTTTTTGGAAGAGAGGATCTAAGCCTCTCAACCCTTTAACCAAATGGACTTTGATTGATGAAGATAATGGATGACAACTAAACGTGGTACAAATAAATGAGTCTGGGGCGAATATTTTCTATAGTTATCATGTTTTGTTTGGTGTAATGCACAATTTGTAAGACAAATTTCCATATGGATAAAGATTTTTATTATTATTATTATTAAATCTAGTTTTGAGGTCTATTTCTCATTTATCATTCTGAACCACCCAGAACATGACTGGAACATATAACTGAAACAAAAATGTAAGTAAAAGATTATAAAAAAAAAAGTACCTGACTTAAAGATTCTCTCATGTGAGCAGCTCCAGCAAACTTGATGTCTATCATTCCAACATGTTCCATCACAGCTATAGGTGCCATTAGCTGGAACACATCATAAGATTATGTAAATACCACTAACATTAGATAATAAGTAACATGGTCTTTGAAGTGAAGTCAAACTAAACAAGTAAGATATATTTTCTTTTACATTTAATTAAAAAATAAATAATTCATTTTATTTTTGAGTAAAGGATAATTGCAAGATATTTTCTAAAATAAGCTTTTGATAAACATTGCTCAGTCAATTATTCTCATGGCGTTTTATTAAAGCTTACTAAACGGCCCTAAAACATAAAGACGATTAGGACAAATGATTACTTACACCAAGAAGAAGAAATACAAAATGAGTGATCTAATTCACAATAAGAAAAAACAATTTTACCAATTCATACAAATTTAATATGTTCTGAATTTGACAGAGTGCACAAGAAAATGAATTTTGCATACTTTACTAATAAAAAAAAAAAAGTAAACCTTGGCAATAGTTCTAATCCATTCACCAGCATCTTCCTTACAGTCAGATGAAAATGAAAAAATTCTATTTTCTTTCATAGTTGTACTTAACTCAAAGTGGTATCCAATCCTGATTGAAATCGAAATAAATTTAATTTAAAATTATGGTAATAACAAAAATATAAAGTAATTGTGATCATAGTCTAGGGTGAAACAGGCATTTTCTTATGTTTACATGAAACTTACTTATCACTCTCTACTGACTGTATCATACACATTTCTTTCCTGTCAATAGTACCTTTGAATGTTGTACTCTGAGGAAATGAGAAGAGAATGAGAAATATTCATTTTTATGAATTTAATAATTACAAAGACACTAGAAAAAACAACAACATTGTTTTTCGTGTCAAATAATGAAAATAAAATACTACCAATATTCATTAAGTGTATAAAAAAAATATGATATGTAATCAGAAGAAAAATGAAGTTTAAAAAAAATTAGTGAGTTGAATACATTTTTCTTTATTTTCTATTGGAGAAAGTTCATTTAAAATATGCCTTTAAATTAACAGTACTTTGTTACTACTTTGTAGTTGCTTGTTTTAAATAAATGCTTTAAAAAACCATATTTTAAAGTAACTAAGAAGGCCTCCCTCCTAAAAATAAAAAGTTTACATTTCCACGAAATGGAAATCTTTTTAGAATAATTACAAAAATGATATTTACATTACAGAATGTATTTATCATGATATATATAAAAAAAATATATACATCAAAATACTTTTTACAATCTAGATAAGGCATCGGCGATAACATTTTCGCTGCCTTTTATGTGTTTAAGATCTAGGTTGTACTCTTGTAAAAATAAACTCCACCTGAGAAGTCGTTGATTCTTGCCAGACATTTTGTGGATAAATGTAAGGGGATTGTGGTCAGTAAATACAACCAGTGGCCATCTGGACCCACTGATATAAAAATCAAAGTGTTGTATAGAAAGAATCAACCCAAGACATTCTTTTTCCACAGTAGAATAATTTCTTTGATGTCTATTAAATTTCTTGGAAAAGAAACAAATAGGATGCTCTACTTGGAAATTATCTTCTTGGTAAAGGACTGATCCAACACCTGTGTCACTGGCGTCAATAGCTAACCTAAAAGGTTTTCCGAAATCAGGAGCCATCAAAATGGGGGAGCTAGATAATATCTGCTTAATTTGGTTAAAGGCTTTCTGAAATTCATCCGTCCAAGTAAATCGGACGTTCTTTCTCAGGAGGTTTGTTAAAGGACTGGCAATGACAGAAAAATTTTCGCAAAATTTTCTATAATATCCAGACATTCCCAAAAATCTTCGGAGTTGTTTCCGATCAGCAGGAATAGGGAAAGCTTGGATAGCTTCTACTTTGGCCATTACAGGTTTCACCTGGCCTTGTCCTACAATATGGCCTAAGTATTGGATGGAAGCCTGGCAAAAATCACTCTTACTCAGGTTTACAGTAATTTTTGCATGTCAAAGTTTAGTAAAAAGACAATGCAGTTGTTTACAATGGCTAGAAAAATCTTGGCTAAAAATTACTACATCGTCTATGTATGCGTGGCAATTCTCCATGTCAGCAAGCAGGGCATTTATCATTCTCTGGAAAGTGGCAGGAGCATTCTTCATGCCAAATGGCATCACTTTGTATTGGTACAGACCATCAGGGGTGACAAAGGCGGAGATTTCCTTTGCCCTATCAGTCAGGGGAACCTGCCAATAACCTGAAAGTAGGTCTATTTTGGTGATGTACTTAGCGTCACCAATACGATCTATGAGATCGTCTATCCTAGGGATAGGAAACGAATCGGTCTTAGTTACAGCATTTACCTTACGGTAGTCTGTACAAAAACGATAAGTCTTGTCCTGTTTAGGTATCAAGACACATGGGGAGCTCCAGCTACTGGAACTTGGTTCAATGAGGTCATTTTCAAGCATATACTTGATTTCTGACCTAAGTATGGCAAGTTTTTCAGGGTTGACCCTGTAAGGATGCTGCTTGACTGGAGTAGCCTCGCCAACATCTACATCATGCATTATAACATTAGTCTGTTTTGGTAAATCAGAAAAAATGTCATTAAATTCATTAATGAGTTTCATGATAACTGGCCTTTCTGTCGAAGACAGATGAGACAGTTTTACATCCAAATTCTGTAATACAAAAGAATTAGGTATTTTGTATTGTCCAAATTTCTCCTTTACAATATCATCATCAATAGGAGAAACATGGCTATTTGAACAACTTTTGACTGTATTTAAAACACAATTACTCTTCTCTGAGTGATCTGGCCGAGATACATAAGGCTTCAGCATGTTTATGTGACATAGCTGAGTCTTTTTCCTACGGTCAGGGGTTTTGATTGTGTAATTGAGGTCACTAATTTTGGTCTCAATTTCATAGGGACCAAAATATCTGGCTTGCAAGGGTTGACCCGGTATGGGCAAAAATACAAGCACCTTATCCCCGGGAGAAAATTCTCTAACACGGGCCTTTCTATCATACCAGCGTTTCATGCTGGATTGGGTGTTTTGTAAGTTATTTTTGGCCAGAACACAAGCATCATAAAGTCTAGTTTTAAACTTACTTACATAGTCTAAAAGTCCTTCAGTGGCTGTTGGTGACAACAAAGTCTCTTTTATACATTTCAAGGGACCGCGCACCGAATGGCCAAAGACTAAGTCAAAAGGGCTGAATCCCAACGATTCCTGGACGGATTCACGGGTTGCAAACAGCAGCATGTGGATTCCTTCGTCCCAGTCTTTTTCGTGCTCAAAGCAATAGGTTCGGATCATGTTCTTGAGAGTCTGATGGAATCGCTCAAGAGCGCCTTGCGACTCGGCATGATACGCACTCGACATGCAGTGTTTGATGCCCAACTGAGTCATGACTTGCTTGAAAAGATTGGCAGTGAAATTCGTTCCTTGGTCCGATTGGATGGACTTTGGTAAACCAAATAGAGTAAAGAACTTGATTAAGGCCTTTACAATGTTCGATGCTTTTATGTTCCTTAGAGGAATAGCCTCAGGAAAACGAGTTGAAGCACACATAATGGTCAACAGGTATTGGTTGCCAGCTTTTGTCCTTGGGAGAGGACCAACACAGTCAATAAGTACTCTGCTGAAAGGTTCTTCAAAGGCTGGAATCGGCTTCAGAGGAGCAACAGGGATCTTTTGATTTGGCTTGCCAACCATCTGACAGGCATGACAGGATCGGCAGTACTGGATGACATCTTTCTTCAAACGTGGCCAGAAGAAGTGTGACATAATCTTGTGGTATGTCTTGTGGATGCCGAGATGACCTGACATTGGTGTGTCATGAGCCAGATTCATGATGTACGCTCGGTATCTTTCTGGTAACACGATTTGATGGCATATTCTCCATTCTTCTTCGTTGGATGCGTCTGGAGGTTTCCATTTCCTGAAGAGCATATCATCTTGGATGTAGTAGCACGTTGATGCTAGCTCTGCCTCTTGTGATGTCATTGCGGTTTCTCGGAGTTTGGCGAGCTCTGGATCCTTCTTTTGGTCCTCAATCAACTGTTTTCGAGTTGATGCCGGCTTTTCAGAATTTGGCGTTGGTTCTTCTTCAAGAGAAGCAAAGAATGTGATGCTCAAGTCCACATCATCGTGGTTACTGTTGGCTTTGATAACGTTCTCTTCTTGAGATGCTTTCAACCTCATTGCCCTTGTTACTGCACACGCTGGATATAACTCTAGGTCTTCCTCGGGTGTGGCAGATAAGTCGGGTTTTTGAGTGACGATGGGTTCGGCTATCACCTTTCCACCTGCTAAGTCATTGCCTAACAGCAACGAGATGCCTTCCAATGGTAATGTTGGTCGGACACCTACAACAACCGGTCCAGTAATGAGATTTGACTTTATGTCGATTAGATGTAGAGGCACATCTATACATCCAAGCTCTACGCCTCGTAACAGGATGCTCTTCCCAGTCGATGATGATTTTGACAAGGGCACGATACCCTCTAAAAGTAGCGATTGTGAGGCACCTGTGTCTCTCAAAATGGTGATAGGTCGTAGACTTGTAGAATCACCGGGTAGTGATACAAATCCTTCCGAAATGAAAGGCTTAAAATCCTCTAATAAAACATCAATTTTGGTTGATGCAGACTGGACTTGGGTCGAACTCTTGCTGGAGTCATTGACATCTCTAGGAGACGCAGTGGAGAAACTCTTTCTTGAGTCAGTAGAACATCATTTGGATGTATTTGGAGAACTCTTGATGGAGTCATTAGAACATCGGGGTGATGTCTTATGGGAACTCTGGATAGAGTCATGGGAACATCGGGGTGATGTATTATGGGAACTCTGGATAGAGTCATTGGAACATCGGGGTGATGTATTATGGGAACTCTGGATAGAGTCATTGGAACATCGGGGTGATGTATTATGGGAACTCTGGATAGAGTCATTGGAACATCGGCTTGATGTATTTGAAAAACTCTTGGTTGAGTCATTGGAACATCGGCTTGATGTATTTGAAAAACTCTTGTTTGAGTCATTGGAACATCAGCTTGATGTATTTGAAAAACTCTTGATTGAGTCATTGGAACATCGTAAAGATGAATTTGAAAAACTCTTGTTTGAGTCATTGGAACATCGGCTTGATGTATTTGAAAAACTCTTGTTTGAGTCATTGGAACATCGTGGAGACATTTTCGGAGAGTCTTGTACAGTCAATACATTTGAAACAGGTGGTGTCGAGGTATTCTGGATATGACTTGATGATGAGGGAGTAAACCTCGCCGACCACTGTACTGTGCAAGCGCTGACTTTTGAAGGAGCTTTTTCGTTTCTCTTCCTCAATTTCCAGCAATCGTCAATTTTATGGCCTTCTCGTTTGCAGTAGGAACAAGTAGCTTTACTTGTAGTAGGTTTTCTGTCGTTTGTACTGCTGTTCTTGATGGAGTTGCTAGCAGTGGACTCAGGCTGTTTGACTTGTTTTGGCTTGACATCTGTCGTATACTTGGCAAATTGATGTGATATTATATAATCGTCTGCCAACACTGCAGCCTTGTGCACATCTTCCTCGCCACGATCAGCTATATGCGTACGGACGTCCAGCCGCACACAACTCTTGAACTCTTCCATCAGCATTAGGTTCTTGAATTTTGCAAAGTCGGTGCCGATTTCCCTGGAAGTGAGCCATTTCTCAAAGCGTCGCTCCTTTTCCCGCAGGAATTCTACATGGGTTTGGCCATCCGATTTGCGACAATCCCTGAACTGCTTTCGGTAAGCTTCCGGAACAAGTTCATATGCCTTAAGAATTAAGGCCTTAACAACATTATAATCTTTTTGTTGTTCAATGGTCAAAGAACAAAATACCTCTGCAGCTCTACCAGTCAAAACTGTTTGCAGCAAAGTGGGCCACAAAGTTTCAGGTACATTAAAATTTTTCACAGCAAGTTCAAATTGTGGAAAATAATTGTCAATTGTGGCTTCATTAAAGCGTGGAATTATTTTCAAAAATTTTGTTGCTTCAGCAGTATGACTGGCAGGGGAAGAATCTGGTCTTACATTAGCAGCTAACTCTAATTTTTTTAACTCTATTTCTTTTTCTTTTAAAGCTAACTGGGCTTCTATTTCCATTTGTTTTAATTTTATCTGAAGTTCTAAATCTGATTTACCCTCATCGGGTCTAAGGGTTTCTAAAAGGTCTTCAGAAAACACTTCCTCGTCTACATAATGGATTACAATGTTATCTCTGATTTCTTGTTTAAGGGCATTTGATTTTATTTTTAACCCTAAATGTTTAGAAATAAGGACCAGTTCCTTCCTAGTAAAAGCATCAAGCTCTTCCACAGAGGGATTTGCAAGAAAAACCTGAATATCCATGGCTAACTAACAACTATTACAAGCAAAAAAAAAATGTATACAATGTAAATATACAGTACAAAATCAGTACAACAAAAAAACCTTAAGAGAGTTTGGTCAATACTATTGATACTTTACTTCCGACTCTTTGACACAAAAAAAAATTTTGTTAAAGTCAACTTCGCCTTTACAAAATTACTCAAGTAAGACGAAAATAGGTTCAGAAAAATATCCGGGACGAAAGCCCTCAAACTTCTTTTGTCACGTATTACAAATTGAATTCTACTTTTAAATGGCTTGCCTAGGGGAACGTGACAATAGAAAAAGGTAGTTGTGTCACTTATCTTAAGTCTGAATTTAATCAGAGACTTACAATGAATAACAAAAAAAAAATGACACAAGAAATCGGAAGGTAAAATATCAACTTAATGTTTAATCATAATATAACTCAATACAAAATGGAAGGGTTGACCAAAACCCTTTTACAAAAATGGCATGTAAAAATATTACAATACAAGAGTTTGAAAATATAATTACAAATACAAGCAAGGCCTTGAAAAAAGAAAAATCTTAACTTACACGATCAATTGGTATACCACGCACGGGTCACGCAATGTCTCCGCTATTCTGTCTCACGGCTGTCTCCGTATGTCTGTCCGTCAACGTTACGCGAGCGGTCTTTATATAATCTACCGCGCGTCGATATCTAGTAATTTCTAGAACAGAAAGTCATCAACACCCAGATCTAGAACGCTCTTCAAAGAGACAGAAGAAAAGAAAAAAAAAAACCACCCTCCTTTCAACCAGAGGTACACACATAGGTCAAGGACCGGTCACTGTCTGTGTGGCTTGACTCTTGAAGAATAAAATAATAAAAAACTTATTACACAAAGGGGCAGACAACCTACAGGTCAAGAAAAAAAAAAAACAATAGTATCTAGGCATTGTTACCTAGATACGTAACAAATGTCATTTTGTTTAGAACTGGAAATAGACGTGAGAAGCATTCTAAAGTGTGATTACTTCCAAACTGTATTTGAACTTTTTAACTTAAATTTGCCTGTAACACAACATTAACAATCCAACTTCATGACTATTTTATGGACCATCATTAATGAATATTCAACTGTATTATAATGATTATATATATATATCATTTATGAGAGATATAATAATCAAATGTACATATTCAAATGTCCATAGCAAGTGAACATACTTTTTCATTTGCATAATAGGTCAAAGATCCATGTTCTAAAACACACCATCTTGATTCAAATTCTGATAGAGAAAAAAAGCAAATTAATTTATTAGAGCTGATAAATATATATACAAAAGATTTTTACATGATACTTTAAGAGAATTATCTTTAAAACCATCAAGTCCTTTTTAATGAATTTTGTGTCTATTTATAAAGACAAGAGAAGACTTGAAGACTATCAAGCATCATAACAATAACAAAGCTGCAGCTTGCTCATATATTTGAATTGGCTGGAAAAAAAGTAGACAATTAGTAAATGATATGCAAACTGACACCTGGAAAACTTTGTAAATGACCAACAGTGTTCAAGAATTCATAACATCTGAAATTAGAGATGAGAAACCAGTGTTCAAATTAGAAGGGTGATCTTATTTTAACCTATGCCTGAATTGCTTGCTGGAAGAGCTAAGAGCATTTGAAGCTTTAGACAATTTAGGTTGCACAAATGAGTCTGTTGAAATAAAGATTGGGCTGAGGTACTCTTCTGTCTTAGTCAAATTCTAATAGGTTATTAAATGTTGAATATTTACAAAAGATTCTGAAAGATTCACATTCTAGATAAAACTCTTAGGACAACAGAAAGCAAGAATGAAGGGAGCAGGAATGTAAAATACCTCCAAGAGTTCAAAGACTGGGACAGATGACAGAACTAACAAAACTGCATATAAAAAAAAAAGTTTGAGGGTCCCTTACTTCCTCTCATTGGCCCAGTCTTATTGAGATACCCTTGCAACCTGATATCCTCACGGAGCCGATTCTGAAACAAGTAAGACAGATTGGCTTAATTAGAGAAACAGATTGCATTTCAAATTTTAAGAGATATATAATTAATTGGTTCTAAAAAAAAACTTTTTCTGAATTGATTGAAACAATGATAAATCAAGCAACTCCTTACCTCATCACTGACACTTTCCAACTGAGACTGAGCTGAAAAAAAATAAAATAATTGTATTAAATATTTCATGCAAGCTTATTACATAAGCTTATTACGCTTTAAACTTGTGATTCCTTTGCTTATCATTATAAAAATTCCATGAGTATTCAGAATATGTAATCAAATAAACTTAAGGCTAGGCTAAGCCAAATGCTCTTATCATTATTTATTGTACTATTCAGTATTTACACAATATGCTCATGTTTCAAGTCTCTCTGATACTGATTCTAGTGAGATTTGAACTTGAATTTAAAATTGCACAACATTTAGAGATTTATCAATTATATACCTAATTTAATTTAGATAACAGATATTTATATTTCTTTATGAATTTACTAATAAAGAAAAAAGATACTGCCTTATTAATGAGCATACTGCTAACAAAATAAGTCACTGTAGGTTTGATGACTTAAATTCATTTATGTGTTCAATAGATCTTTGTGAACCTATAGGTTGTTTACTTACGATCACCACTGTTTTGATACAGCAGTTCCTGTATAAAGAAAAACATTAAAAATGTAATTTGTTTGAAAATCAAACATTTCATTATGTCTAATTTATGATTTGAGAAATTAAATAATTCACAATATTTTACAAAGTCAAAAGATAAAAAAAATGTCCTACCATGTTTAAACGTTGTCCACTGTCCTTTGCAACCTCATAGGCTAAAACAAAGAAAAAACATTTTCCTTTATTTTTAAAAAGAAACAAAGAGTGGTCAAATAAAGAAAATGAAATCTTCACATATCTAAACAGAAATAGATAAGAAACATTTAAAAAAAGCGTGAATAAGAGAAATAAACAAATCTATATTTTGTAATTTAGATGAGTATATCTAAAGTTACTTACCTGTCTGACCACAATTGTTTATTCTATATAATACCTGTTGAAATAGAAAAACAATTTATTAATATAATAGAGTCCAATACTTTATGGTGCATAGTTATGTGGTCATAAATGTTTAGTTCACTTTAAATGATGTAAATAAAGTTAATTTTATGTCTTTGGACAGAAAGAAGTTGTCAGGTCAAGATTGAAGACAAATATTTTAAATTACAGATAGCCCAAACA
The DNA here is from genome assembly GCA_030265305.1 of Biomphalaria pfeifferi. Lineage (NCBI taxonomy): Eukaryota > Metazoa > Mollusca > Gastropoda > Planorbidae > Biomphalaria > Biomphalaria pfeifferi. The sequence goes on from JASAOG010000267.1 coordinate 400,801, forward strand.
ACACTTCAACTAATGGTTACTTCAAGCGCCATTAATCTAGGCTGCAACAAGGGGTCAAAGGTCAAATTTGTAACAACATCACTTTAGAAATAGCAACAAAGTTACTCACTTGTGCACCAGAGAATAATATCTTCATAAGATCTAGAACGTCAGCTGAGCCTGCTACACTCACCAGCTCCTGAAGTAAATAAAAATAATATACCACAAGTTCTCTAAATTGCTGATCAAAAGTTTCTCTTTCAAGCTTTGAAGGAAAATGTAATCCATGGCTACTAGTTGACTCGGAAAATAATTGTAGGAATTATCATATATATATATATATGTTCCACATATTTATTAAATTATGAATTGTCAAATGAAATCGTGATTTCCTTACTTCAGCTATTAGTGTAGTTACACATGTATAAAAGAGGTATTGGACTAAAAGAATAGTTTACCTTGCCAAGAGCTTGTGGCCCCATAGAATGGAGTTCATGCAAATTGCTAAACTTTTTTCCAATGTATTTCTTGGTGATATATTCTTTTCTTTTCTCCATTGAGTCTTTAGGTTGAGCTTTCATCCCTGGAGGGAGTGTAAACTCCCAGAATGCATTGGCGTTAGCGTTACCAATGGTGACCATCAGCTTCAATAGTAAAAAATACTATGACTACTTCTTTTACAAAAAGCTTATTCAGAGCGTCATTTTTAATTTAGCAAAGTTTCAATTACCTCTATAAGACTAGGCGTCCACACCCTTGTGTCCATTCTAAGTGACTTGATCTTTGACACCCTATAGTCAAATGCTCGGTGCACACCAGCACAGTTTTTACACACCACAATACCTAAGTTGATTGAGGCCCAATGGGGATCTGTGATGAACAAACAGAAAGTAATTGCTTGGTGAAAACAAAACAAAAAATTGAAACATTAAGTAGCGCAGAGTTCACTTTTGACACATCATATTCCATGGGATAGATGATTTAAACCTTATTTGTTGCTATGGCAACAGTTAATGAGGGTGCCATGTGGCCAGTAGAGCATCCAAATACATTTATATAGATAAGATATAAACTTAACCAGCTGAAAAAAAAAAAAATTATATGAGGTAAGGAAGCACAATTACTCTCTGCTCCGCAGTCAGCACAGTTTTTGTTGCTCAAGTTATCATACACTTTTTCTAAGACAGTATCATCAGCCAAACCCTCAGCGATGGCATCCTCCATTGCCATGTACCAGTTCTGCATTTCACTGTCATCATCAAAAGTGAACCTGAGACAAAATGGGTATAATCATTATAGCTGCATGCTGCTTCATTTAGAAATAAGTTGAAATGATTAAAAATGTAATTGCGTTCAGTATCTTACAAGTTAAAAAGGATCATCATGTCATATGTTTAGGTTAACTAGTCAAACAAAATCATTTAAGAAATTGACTAGTTTGGCATGCTACTTCATCCACATAGGCATTAGAATCAAATAATTTCTTGTTTAAGTTTGTCCAAGCCAAAGTAAAAAAATATATTTTAGTGTAGTTTGCTTTTATTCTGTATTTATAGGTTGTTTAAAAAAAATTAATTACAGCTTCATTATTTAATCAAGTGTTTCAACATGGGATTAATAGTTTTACTCATATTAGCTGTGAGTATTTCATTTACATTAAACTTGACTGTTCTGTTTGGGTTTGTTCTAGTCTTTTCCAGGTGAAGGATATTAAAAGTTAATTTATATGTCTGTGTGTCTAAGGAGGAATAGCATTCAGGTTTTATGGTTTTTTTTGTAAAATATTTTTAGTTCAATGTGACAAATTTTGAGTATTCCAGAACAACTATTCTATTATGCTTAGATCAATTTTGTTACTTTAAAGACACCCTAAATAATTAGGAATTTTCTGGATGGAATGACAAACTTAATTTGAACTAATTAGTTTGTAGTTTTTGTAATACTTTTTAAAGCATTTTAAAGTCATATATCATAAGTGTTCATATCTCAAGAGTCATGCTTTTGTCCCTGGACTACAACAAGCAGGAGATATACTTATTTCTGTTTTGATTTAGTCATATAGAGCTAAGAAAGGATACCAACTATTTATTTTGTATTTGAACTTTGTCATTATGACTGATGAAAATAAAAATACTGCTCAAATTAGTGTTAAGTGTGGAGTTGAAACTTACTCAAAATAGCGATAATGTGTAGCCAACTGTAGTTTACACTTCTTTCTTTCTTTCACTTTGACTGAAGCAAGTTTCATATCAATCTGGTGTATCGGTGAGCCTATATGGTAGTCCTGATATAACAAACATATCAAATATAGTTCTGAAATATTTTTAGCATAATGGAGCATTAAAAATAAAATTGTTAAATAATTTAAGGCCATTGTTAGGCACACACATATATATATACATTTCTATACAAAACAATGGTATTTCAATAAGTTCCCTTCCCATCTTGTTCACTATAATGGTTTTAATCTAGCCAGTAGAAATAGTTCCTTCCCATCTGGTTTACTATAATGGTTTTAATCTAGCCCAGTAGAAAGAGTTCCTTCCCATCTTGTTCACTATAATGGTTTTAAAGTAGTATATCAAAATGAGTTGGTCCACCTATGAGCCAATGACAATTTAGGTTACAATCGATTCTTAGTATAATTACATGTAACATAACTGGACAAAAATCAGAAAACATTCAGAAATAATAATAAAAATAATAATTTCAAGTTCTAATTTGGAGTCTAACCTCGAGAGAGTGATAATACTGTAATGTAGGGCCTGTGATGGACACATAGTACTTTTTGGAGGAGCTGTTGATTCTCACAAAACCCTTTAGAAAGAAAAAAATAATAATTTAGAATAGAACTATTGATGAAATAAACTTTTATTGGAACTTTTTTCCCCTTCATAATAATATTTGCTTTGCTTCTCTATTGTCCATGTTTCAATGCACCTAAACTCCATGTTTCAGGGCACCTAAACTCCATGTTTCAATGTACATGTTTCAATGCACCTCAACTCCATGTTTCAGGGCACCTATTCTCCATATGGTTCACACATTTTGTGCACTTGGGTTTACTTATTAAGACTTAATTTAGAAACAAAATGATCCCCTCTATCAATAGCTCTGAAACCAATTGTTATTTATTTTTTAGAAATAAAAAACTTACAGAAATGCTGTGTCTATTTACTAATTCTGTATTTTGTTAACATTTTGTACTTATTTAAAAAGCTACTGATAATTTCAGGAACTTTTCTCTGTGAGAGATCCATCCAATTTATTAATCTTTATGTAAACCTTTTGCTAATCAAAAACCTATACATTGAATAATAGAGGCTTAACTATTTTTTTTATAAACATGACATTACTATAGTGATGAGAATACAAATTATCAATAAGAATATGTCAATAGACTGGTTCCAGAAACTAGATAAACATTAACTGATAAAAGACAAGATAGCAGAAAGATTGTAAGGTAGAATAATGTTTACTGAAATTACTCCAAGACTCCCTAACACAAAGACAAGTTTTCAAAACAAACTGCTTTTTGATGTAGTGTGTATGTGATGATGTAATTTGGACATTTTGTCTATGATAAAAAAAAATGTTTGTTCATTTCAATATGTAAACAACAATGACAACTACAAAACAACAAATTGAATTCATAATTACAAACCATGTCTACAAATCTAATGCACATATATTTACCTCAATTTGAACCAATAAGACATAATAAAGAGGGAGAAAACAACAATTAAGAACAAAACAAAACAGAAACATTAGCTTAACTGTACTCGGGGCTTTTTTTTGTGACAGTAAGCACGGCGTACCAGCACCTTTTTGAAAAAATTATTACATTTCTTGTATTTTAACATATATTATTAATTTTTAGTAGTTAAAAGTTAGGCAATCAACTACTGAGTATCGCAACTATCACTGAGTACCGGCACCTATTTATTTTTTTTTACGAAAAAAAAAATCACTGACTGTATTTATTTTGTTAAGTTCAAAGCCATTCTTATAACCATAAATTTCTCAACTTATATACTGAGCTTTGTCAATATATTGCAATAGTATACAGAAAACATATAATACCAAGCATCTTTGGCTTAATGCTTCATTAGTAATAGGCATTTATTAGAGCCCATGTAAAGACTATCAGCTACAGTAAAAAGCTTGCTATCACATAGCACCACTTACCTCTTTGTCTGGTTTTTCAGGCTGGACTTCTCTTACAGGTAATTTCTGACAAAATAAATCAAGTGTAGGTAGTGTAAGTCAGTGTATAGAATATGAAACAAATATAATGAAATTTAAGAACCAACTCCAATTTAAATTATAGAGGAACGTTTTGGTGAACTTTAAATGTAAACTGAAATCAATTTTTTTTTCTAAAATGAGCCTAACTCTATTTTAAAATGTAATTTAAAAACTGACAGCTGTCAATGAAACTAAGATTGACATAATCTGAAAATAAAGCTTGGATCTGTGTTTTAATGCCAAGCAATAGAGCAATGGGCACAAAATGGTGAAGCTTAAAATCATCATACGCATTGAACAATTTTCTCATATACCATATACATAATATTTCATTAATGGCGGATTCAGCCTGCTAAATAAAAGCTAGGAAAAGTTAGGCATTTAATGAATTATTAGCAAAACAACCATGAAAAGCAAAGACAAAAACATTCTATTAATATTTACCTTGTATTCTGTAATGGCAGCACCAAGAGTCAGTGCCCAGTTCAGGCAATCATCTGTAACCAATAAAAAAACAACACAATAATGCCAACACACACACACATACATATATGGTATATATATATATATATGGTATATATATATATATGGTGTATATATATATATATATATATATGGTGTATATAAATACACATTTAGTGGTTGTATCTCTACCTGCAGCTCACAAGCCAATTACTATTTAGTTTTCCAAGTTAGTAAACACAACATGAAGACTGTGTAAGTGTGGGGCGGGGTGGGGGGAGGGGAAAGCTGCAAATGCTCTCCTCAACCAACCTGTACATACAACAACAAACAAGCAGCTAGGACAGTGTTACCTCTTGTATCTGAGGCAAACAAGAAGATTCTGTTCTTCAGAGTTGTATGAAGCTTGAATCTAAAATTATCTTTATCTGTTTGCTGTAGAAGAAAAATGTTTCTTATTTTAGATTTTCAGGACAAACAAAAATAAAAAATTCTTTTATTACAATTGATCTTAATTGTATAACCATTCAGTTGTATTATTTTGTGATCTTATATTAACTCTGTTTGTCTGGTACAATTTTAGTACATGTTATTTTTTCCACACCCAATCTCAGAATAAGATAAAATTTTGCCAAAGTATTTTTTGTATCTCACAAAAAAATAATCAATAAAAAAAATGTATCTAATTAGTTAATTAATTATTGGTAATTATCCACATATTTAAAAACACTTTATTCCTTTTACCTGCAGTTAACATCTGATTTTTAAATGTCTAAAGCAATTATGAAAAGTCAATCATATACTTGTTAAACTATGGTTTTTTAATTTGAATCCTGATTAATGCTAGACATTTAGGACACTCATAAGTCCATTCAGCGATAATCACAGGAAAAATAAAGGGCTGGCTGTGGCACACTATATAAAATTTTTCATTGAAAAAAATGTATTTCAAAAAAACAGTCTTATGGCCGTAATTTTTTGTCAAAAAACAATTTACTCAAAATTGAAACTCAGGTATTTTAAACATAATAAGAATTAGAAACTATGCTTAGTGAAAGTATAATTGTTAAAATAAATTATTTTATTTAAAAAAAACATGAATGAACAATGGGGGATACTAGTGAAAAAAAAAAATAAGAGCATTTTTTTTCTCATAAGTTATAAGCTTATCACAATAATAAAGATGCATCAAATGTTTGTTGTCTGAAGAGAGTACTGATAAGTTGAGATAAACTTGTTTGAAAGCTATTTCTTTTTATCTCTATTGTTTTTAGATGATATCTGTTTTAGTAGGTAAAAAAAAAAAACAACAATGACAAACTGACCTTAATATCTGCTTCAACCTCAGTCATGCATTTGATCGGAATGATTCTAATAGAGACCTGTGACTGTGAATACACAGTTCAAAACAGTCATTACAATGCAAAGCTAAGTCCTCATTTTAAGAATTCTAAATAGCTCAATTAATAAATAAATAACATGGGAAGCATGAAAGTAAAAAGTCAAAAGGTTATTAGATTTGATAACAAAACAGAATTGGATCAACATGGATCCAACTCTAAGCTAGTGCGAATAAAGCAAGACTATTACTTCTATTGCATAACTCACAAACTGCATACACTAGTTCACAAGATGAAAATGTCATGAATGTGTAGATTTAATCCATGTATGATGACATTGTAATGTGAAAAGAGTAATAATATCTTCTGTTGGGACATTGTATAAACAAAAGTACTACAACTGCTTCTCTATCTTTAGATGTAGCTTTGATAATGTAAAATTTAAAAAAGTGCCAGAAATGTGCAAATAATGATCTGATATTGGTGCTCCTTCTGAATTCGGAGTGTTGACAGATACATTCATACAGGATATAGATTACACATATTTTTATTATTGCAAACTGGTGCATAGTGAAAATTTAATCTTGCCAAAAAATATATTTAAAAAAATTAGTAGGAAGTAATTTAGAAAATTCTTCTGGTTTAATCTTATTTTTTTCTTGGCAAATATTGGTGAGTTGTGTTGATAATAGAATAATACAAAAGAAAATATTTAAAAGTTCTGAAAGCTATCTAAAAATTTGATTTTAATTACCAGAACATTAGGGTAAATCTGTAAAGTCATGTCATAAAGTTAAGAATTAATTTAAGTCATGACAGTAATTTGTAAGCGACTTTTGAAAAATAAAATATCTGTAGAATCATTCCTTTTTAAATATCTGTATAAAAAAACAACATGATGTTCTTTCTAACAATCTTGTATAGACAAATTTTATAGACTTGGTTGAAAAACTTTTAATTCAAACAAAACCTAAACAACCATATTATTATTCTCCAAATAGCTAGCCACAATCTTTGTCAATTTCTGTACTTGTTTTGAAGTAGTTTCTGTCGTGTGCGCGGGAAGTTTTCTTTGCCTTTAATATTGGTGTTTTGGCGTATAGGAAGTAGTTTCTTTTAAGTGCGTTTTGTTGTCTAGAATATTGTGTGTGTGTGTGTTTACGTCTTCCTTAGTTCCTGCAAGAGAGTGAGAGAGCTTCTTTTGTGAGCTAGGTAGCTGGTTTTTTGGATCCCCCTTGAAGGGTACGTAAGTACATAGTTTTATTAAGTAAGCTGATCTTTCGGTAAGGGTGTCGCTATTGAATAGTTCTTTCTTGTAGCGGCATTGCTAGATCTAGGTTTTCTTTTCGTTTCAGGGTGTTAGGCTTTGGGCTATGGGAAAGGTGTCGTTTTTCCGCCCTTGGAGTTGTGTAGTAACTATCGGTGTTGAAGTGTAGGGAGTTGAGGTTTCTGGTGGGCGCCGAGATGGAGCGTGATCGTGAAGGTGTGTTACGGAAACTTGTTGGTGTGATACTAGACCAATTATTAATAAAATGCTAACTTCAATGATAGTGATGTATATGTAAATATGTTTGAAAATTACAATTAAGTATAATTAAATATTGTTCCTGTTGACAACTGTTCTTATTCACTAAATGTTCAGTTGAATAACTGTTATTCAATGTTTGTACTTTACATGCTATTACCTTTAGGTTCTTGTGTTACTCTGTTCAGGCTGGGGATACGGGACCATAATACCATACCCTAGCTAATCTGAAATCCCACCCTGACAGTATCATCACATGAATTATCATAGTTCTCAGAAAGTTTTAATGTTGGCAAAAATGAAATATGGAAAAAGCAAAGCCTTATGTATCCATTGTGTGAAATTTGTGTATGGAATCTCAGTATTGTTTAAACATGTATAATAAAATGAAATGTTATTTGTGTTGTTTTTCATTGTGTTCACTTGTAACTGATGAAAACCACCTCATCCCCCCCCCCCTTATTTTTTCAACATACTGTGACTAGATGTTTATTGTCCAAAATTTAAAGGAATGTGGTGTTGGCCTCACTATGACCTTAACACACTAAGTCAAGAGAAACAGCCCTAATATCTATAGCATTACAAGTTTTGTAATATTTTATTTTTTCAACTTATAACACATGCTTTAATTTCATCAACCTGAAAACTTTACCTAAAGATAACAAAAAAAAATTAAAGCTTATTTATACATTATATCATACTTATCATTACAAAGACAGTAGGTTTATAATGAAATCAATAGAACATGCTTATCTGTAAAATTGAAAAAATTTTGACTGAGCCATTTATCCTTTATCCAAGCTAGTTCAAACTAAATTTGAAATTAAGCTTAGTTAATTACAGACATTGTAGAAAGTATGCAGGACAGAAGGAGAGGGGGAAAAAAGTTTGACTCATTCACAGGAATCATTGAGACTCATGCTGCACCAGTTAGAAGGTTGAGAAGGTCTAACTTACTGTATTATCACTGTAGTAACTCAGACTAGCTCCATTAAATACCACCCACCGCCTTCTCCAGCCCCTGTTGGCATTGTGGCTGTAACATGAACAAGAACATCTAGTGAGACATAGTGCACCAAGACAAAATATGTATACATATATCCCTTGAGAGAAATCTGTGTTGGCCCCTTGAGAAACATATTGAAACACCAAAGACAACAATTTATGTGCAAACATTCAAATACATTAATTGTTCAAAAACAAACAAAAACATGGTCTGTTAATCTAATGCATATAATATTTAAATGTTATTGAATTTTCAGCTGCTAGACCCTTTTAAATAATGAGTACCGGAATATATATGAGCTTTGAAGAATGGATCAGAATTTATCTTCTTTGATGGACTAACTCTAGTACTGATGATGTGCTATGTGAAAGCCAGAATTGTCTTAGAGCAGACAAACATTTTTAGGACATTTTTTTTAACATGTATGAAATTTTCTTTAGAAAAAAGCATAAACAAATAAGACAGCTTGAAGACATTTACATCAGAGTTTCATACTAAAATTTAAAAGATTATTATAATGAACTTCTTTTATGCTGATAATTGGATCCAACTTGCCCATACTGAATAAGAGCTTCTTTCTTTGTTGAACAAAACCATTCTGTAGCTTGTGTAGAGTTTATGGTTGGGATATTGTTCTTTAATTTTTTTAACAAACATTTTGTTTTTCTCAGTCAAAGCATGGGCACCATCAGTTGTTACACTGCCATCTTGTTCCATGCTGACATAATGCTTTCAAAAGTTCTTCATAGCGTTTAATAAATTCTGGCCTGAGTTTACATCTTTGAAGGAATGTTTTGACAACCTTATAAAAAGAGCATAAAAAACCACACACACAACACTACCATATTTAAATGAACTTTTTAAACAAAAATATCTTAGCAAAGTTGGAAAAATTTTAGAAGATAACAGACACCCGCTCCATTATAACTACGTCAAGTCATTAGGAAGTGAGTAGACTAGACAATCTTTACATAGATACTTTAAATTATTTATTTTTAATCTACATGTATATGTAATGTTATATCTGTAAAATGTGGGCACACCTAATACTTGATGGTGTCAGCGAGCCACATAAAACATTTTGGCAGGCCACGTGGCCCCACAGTCCATAAGTTGCCCACCCCTGCTGTAGAGGAAGGGATGTAGTATAAATGAAAGGGATTTCCAGAGACCTAGCTAGACAGAAGATAGAGCAAGAGTGCAAGTGTGTATGGAAAAGTTCTAGGTTAGGGTAAAGGGTAACCAGTCATTGCTGAGGGTCTAGCAAATGAAATAATCCTCACAACAAATAATGCAATCCTGTTAGTAACAATTTTCTATTTCACAACTAAACAAATTAGAAATAATATGTTGTTTGCTTAAAAAAACTCAAATTTGAAAGTGGGCCGAAATTTCACAAATTGATTACACACACTATTAAATTTAAAAAACTATTCTTTTCTTTTGTATAGACTGTGTAGGCAGGATTTTATTTTTTTAAAAAGTGGAGAAAATTTAAAAATGTATAATAAGTAAAAAAAAATAAAATATTCAACATATACACAAAAGACATAAAATTGCTTTTTTGTAGGAGTGACTACAGACACACTAGGCATTCCTGTACATGCCTGAGATTACCTAATAACATCTACACAATGTACTTAGTGTTCAAGTCAAACTAGGCATTCTGTACCTGATCACCCACTTATAGTAGTAAATGTAGGTCTAACACAAACCTAACATGCTGAGAACTCACCCGCCTTGTTTTAATAAATATCCATCTCTGGAGTTTTTCCTTGACTAAAAGAAAAATTAAAACAATTGTAAATATGATGTTAATGAGTAAAATGATATCAAGTAATATTAAATAAGATTTCTGTAAATCATGGTAAAAGAAACAACTGTCTCAACTCTTTATAAAAACATTGCCTTAAGTGTCCTAACAAGGCATAAATGGTGCTGACATGGCTAAAAGTGTGTTGATGTGCCAAATAATCATAATAGCAAATCTTTATAAATATTCAAGCTTTATCTATCTATTAAAAAATGTTAAACCTGATTACCAAAATGTAAATATAAATTGTTAAACCTTATTGCCAAAATATATAAACTTCACTGCTGATTAGGAAGATATTTTAATGTATTATTTGTATAGCAGTGGTTACGGTTACTTATTCCCAGTGAAATGTTAGACACACATTCAAGTTTCACTCTCTCAAAAGACTGGGGGAAAAAAACCCACAAAAGACAAGCATTTACTTTGAAATAAACAGACACACTGCAGCCACTGAGAACCAGAATCTACTGCCAGATAACACTCACTCTGACACAAACCAATTAAGTGTTCTATTCCACCACCAGCAGCCCTCCCCCCATTTCCAATCTTAGACTTGCATGTGTAGTTAGTGGTCATTAAGAGCACAAACTAGATCAAGATCTCATTATGATGTGTGCTCAGACAAAAAAGTTAGTAAAACAAAAAAGGGGGTGAAGGAGGACCTGTCATGGATACTAACAGCCCTCTAAAGAGTTAGAGAGCCTTTTATCAGTAAATGGTCAAAGCAGTTGACTTACACTGCCTTAAGTTCAGTGTGATAGCCTAACTAATTAAACTGCCAATAAAAATATGCTAAGCCTAAAACAATGCCATCAAATTACAAACAAAAAAATATTCCCAATGTGATAACATTCAAACCATGCAGCACCTGTTAACCAAAAGAAATTCAAACAAAGGGGTGCACATGAGAACTTGCAAATTAGTCACAAACAATGAAGATGAAATACATTAATCCCTGCATCAACACTGTTGAGAAGCACTGTATGATTGTTACAAGCAAATCAAAACAAACTTGGGTGTAAAAGTTCTTCATATAAAGCACTACTCACATATAAAGCTTTCTTAATGCACTTCAAGCGACATGAGAAAAATATGACTAAAGAAGGGAAACGATTCAATTTTCTTGATCCTTATCTTATATGAAATCTATGTTCAAAATTACTACTGTGGAGCCACATATAATGGGTGATAGAAGCCAAACAAAATCTCTAACCAAAGTCTGTGGGCAACAACCCAGCAAACACTAATAAAGCCAGATATCAAAAGAATGGGGCTGCATTGACCATACAATGCCAATACCAAGAAATAATATTGCAAAGCAGGATCTGGATTGGGAAAAGGCTGGAAGATCAAAGCAAACATGGGGAGATCAGTAGAACAAGAAGTAAAGTCGCAGGATGGACTCAACAGAGGAGTATTGGAAAAAAATCAGATGGTGAAGTACTATGTGGCCCTAAGCTCCACTGGGTGTCTAAAAGATAAAATAGTAAGTCATGTAATGTTTGTAGGACTAAGATTAACTAGTAACTTTTTACTAGCCACAAAAAAAAAGAAAAAATAGCCTACAAGTAAGTACTAAAACCCAACCAACAATCAGCCCATTACAATTAACCAAAATGGGACTATAGATTAGACACTGACACTGTATGAGGTCTGTCTTCGTTGTGATATTGTTAATTTTTTTTATTTATGAACTTCATTCGAAATAATAAACATCCTCAAATGGCAATATTAGTCCCGTATTTATTTATTTTTTCATAACTGTACATTGTCTGTTAATGTTTCTGGGTGGTAAGGTGGCACCCAAACAATATCATTGACATGTACATGACTAATGTTTCCTTATTCCATGAAAAACCTTCCCGTCACAAAGTACTAATATTTGCAAAAAATCTATAGGCTGAACTCCCTTTTACTAACTTTGTTGGTTTTTTTTTCGTATCATCGGAAGTTAAACAATTGACGGGGGAAGAGGGAGAAATGAAAACGAAGAGAGAGAGAGAGAGAGAGCAGCCTGTGACAGAGAGGAGGGGGAGGGGATAAATAATAGAGGAGGTAGGGAAGAAATTGATAACTTTATTTTTGAAATTTAAAAGTGTTTTTTTTCTTTAAATATTAGTACGCATTACAGTGGCGTACCTAAGGGGGGGGGGGAGAATTTTAAGATCCCCCGGGCCCCCACCTGGGGGTAGGGGGCCCAAATGGGTGTCCAAAATGTATTTGTTAATGCATAAATTAATATATTTGATTGACAAATAGTGTCAATGGGTGTCTTTTTTTTTCAACATTTATGGATTAAAAAGACTAAACCTTGATCTAGGTCTAACAGTACGTTGACTTTGTTGACATTTTAAAAATATTTTTTCCCACAGAGATTAAAGTTTTTTTTTAGTTTGTTTTACATTCTAAACGTTGTTCTCACGAATAAAACTGCATGATATACAGCGAATTCCAGGTATCTTGTTACCTTTACTAATAATAGATCTAAATGGCAAGTATTTTATGGCTACACTAATTAACCTTGAAGCAAAATTTACAGAATCGAGTATAACAGATGAAAAAGTTATTCTAAACAATGCTAGAATAGTCCATTATTCGGGTTTGGCGTCTATAATTTCAGAATTAAACTTCACACTCGAGTCTGTGGTCAACAGGCATCTTTCCTCAATCCAATGGAAACTCTCTTTTATTTCCATCTAATCCTTTTGCTTTCGCACAAAACATAAACAAAAAACAATGATACATCCTTCCTTTTGAAGTTATTATCACATCCTTCCTTTTAAAAGTTCTTAAGAGTGATATCTACTAGGAACTTAAACAATTCGTCCACTTCTGGTCTATAACTGTTGTTTCGTTTGTTCCAACAGTTTGCAGTTCATTGTCTTCATCGGTATCATAGTACCCAGAGATGTTTTCATCGAAACTCGTTCAAAAAGCGTTGATTTCTTCTTCTTCCATTGTTTGTTTTTATGATTAAGATCTGGGTGCTGAATGTTTTTTTATGACAACTGCTTTCAGCCATGTTTGACCTAGACGAACTCTCCTCCGACAGAATAATCTTTAGGTAGTCTTGCTTTTGCATCGTATTTCACTTTGCTTTTTATTTGTCGTTCGTTAAGTAATGTCTCTGCATTTTCAGCTACCGATGGTTTCAATAGTTTGGGATCAGTTGGAATGATTCCCTGAGTCTTCTACTCGTCAGCAGTTGTGATGGTGAATACGGCAGTCCGCTTATCGGAGTATTTCTATACTCGAGCATAATGAGATATGGATCTTTCCCACTTTTGTATGCTTTGCATACTTTTGCTTTCGCACAAAACATAAACAACCAACAATGACGTAATATCATATAATATTAGCACAGAATCTTATTCATCCAGTGGAAAATTAAGAGTTTTTTGCCTATCTGGAATTCTGGTCAAAGCTCCTGCGCCCAATTAATATAGTTCAGAAGAAACTACAAAAGTCTGTACTGCATACGGGAAGCTGCTGAAGAAATTAGTACCCTTTCATGCTTTCTGCAAAATGATGAGAAACTGACAAAAACCCAATCCATCGAAAAAGCAAAAGAAGGTAGTGAATACTATGGATTCCCTGTAATCAAAACAACCAGAAGAAAGAAAAGACTTGATGGGAAGTTGAGTTCTAATGTAGGACTGTCAATAGAACTGCAATTCAAACGTGTTGCGACAGAAGTGCTGGACAGATTTCATATGGAGATAAAGGGCAGATTTCAAAGGCTGGAAAGAAAATGGATACCTTTGGGTTTCTTCTTGAACCAAGACACCTGTTAGACGAAGACACGCTTATGACAAACTGTGCTACTTTTCCTGTTTGTATGATGAAATAAATGGCTAATCGCAATTTTCAATGATGTCATTGATGCACGAGCACTTTTCATCAACAAACCAGTAATACTATCACCAATAGACATATTGCGGAAACAGGCATCATATGGTAATTACGTGTGCTTAAACCTTGCAACCTCCTCCGAATACTGCTAACTCAGGCCACTTCCATTACGTCATGTGAGAGATCATTCTCAAAGTCAAGGTCATCAAAAACTATCTCAGGAGCACAATGACGCAAGAAAGGCTTATCATGGCTTTAATGTCAGTAAGTCACAAATACTAGAAAGTATTGTTGTAGAAGATGTTATAGATTTCTTTGCTGCACATAATGCACGACGTGAAGCGATTTCAATTGAGATTTGTCACTTGTGCATTATTTAACTAATAAACAACGGTATTATTCATTAAAAGAGTCTTAATGATTATTTTTTGTTACGTTTACTGATATACTGAACCAATTTGATTTTGTGCTTATATATTTTTGCGTACATTATCTCATGTCATATGTCGAATGTCAAAATGCAAGGGGCCCCCCACATCCCTAGTTACGCCCTTACGCAATCAACTGAGCACGACAGAAATCTAGTGACACAGTTAAGATAGGTTTCCAAGTGTTGTCACACACACGCTATATGTGTCATGAGCTACTGGCGTGATACAATATATAGCGTACACGGGAAACAAACTATCATGTTCCTTTATATCTATGTCGTAAAAACTGATATAAGAATTAAACATCCTGAATTGAGACAAAAATAGATCTACATTGGCTTACAGCTTTGACACAATTGATTTACCTCCTTTTCCGAATGGGAGGGGAGTTAACTTGGCACAAATAGGAAGTAGCTAGGAAAGAAGGGGAACTTCGTCATATTGAGTGCTTCACTCCATTGGTGTGTAGTTCCCCATTTGTTTTCATCTACCGGGGAATAGTTATATTTTAGTAAATTGAAAACCAGCTGACACCACTGTTCAAGCGTGGATGGAAGACACACACGTTTTAAGTGGGGAATAACTAATGATGCAGGCCAAAAACAATGGGCTTATGGTTGGCATAAACTGCGAGAATCACTGTCCATCAGATTCTTGCTTTAGTACAACACACCACGAAGTGGCTAGTAAGATCTGCTACGTGCATACAACTGACATTTGAGAGACATTATTCAGACAACAAAAGTTACATAGCAAGCATACTTTCAAAAACAACAACAGAGCTTAACTAACGGGAAGAACTCCACATTTACAATATAGTAAATAATGTTAGATTTCCCCTTTTTCGACATCAAAACAAAATTAATAAATTACTACTATTGAATTAACTAATTGGTTATTTTGTATTGATTCATGTTTTGTTAGGAACCAGTTAATCCGAGAATGGGAAGTTGGAGAAGTTTTCGTCTTCCACATGTGCACCAGACAAGACGGACTGAGTTCATATACACTTTTGGAAAAATGATTCTGCATTGGAATTGTCTTCGAGTCCCAAGATTAAGGATGAGTGTAGCATTTCAACTGACCAAGCAAACGTAGTTTCGACCTGCTTATTATTCAACATCTGATACAGACAAAGCCAGTGTCCGCTTGGGTCTATTTCAGTTCTCTATTTATCGTCTGCGTCTGTCTTTAGCAAGCTTTTTTTCTTTTGGGTCTCAAATGTGTCTCGATCGACCTTCGAGAGAACTCTCTAGCTGGAGTCTAGCTGCATCTTTCTAATCTGCTGAAAGCTGTTTTCCTCAAGACCGGAAAAGGAAAAAGCCCATGAGTTGATCTTTATTGCACTTCCGGGGCAAGGAGGGGGGAGGGGACATGCTTATTACGTCGTCCTTATTTATGCTCGCTCAAAATGATCGAACGGATGTCAAACAGTAAATGGTGAGAAAGACTGTGCCTGCTCTGAAGCCCTGTCGTTAAGAAGGGCGGCAATAGGTGGACTGATAACACGCTAGTTAAAATAACTGTGTTGATGTATAATGTAACAAGTGACAGTTATCAAACGACACCAGTAGTCGAATAAAACTTTCTCTCTCTCTAACAGCCGAGATAACATGGCTTTCAACAATTAGATATTCAGTTACATTGAACAAGATATGTGTAGATCTACATAATTTTATTGGAAAAAATCATTCCGACAACACAAGACACTATGCTAGTGAGACAAGCAACTGACAAAATGAACGTAGCTGATAGTACAAAGCATAGGCGAAATGGGTTTGAGTTTAAACCCCCCTTCAGTGGGGTTTTAAGCTAAAAAAAATACCTCTTCAATATAAAACAAGGTTACAAAGACTGTTTGTGTGGAAACACAAACTCAAAATCGGCCCCCGAAGTGGTCCACCCAGGCAGGCTTCAATATTTTCAGAAAGAACATCCAAATGAAATTATATCAAAGACAAATGAGAAAGAAGGTTGACAGATCTTGTGTAGTGCCCCAACGGTCCAGCAGATCAAAGGATAGGTGCAAGTGAATGCAAAGTTAGATGTGAACCTGGCCTAACTAGTTCCCTTTTCAGACATTGTGGTCTATAGAGCAGATGATGTAAAGTTCATCTGTTTTTTTGGCCTACGGTTAACGAGGGTGTCATGTGGCCAGCTAAACTACCAACCGCCTTTACTTTTCCCCAACCAATGTCAGGTACCCATTAGAGCTGGGTGGACTCTGAGGCTCACAAAGATTCCAAAGTTGAAAATCCCAGTCTTCACCAGGATTCGAACCCGGGACCCCCGGTTCGGAAGCCAAGCGCGTTACCGCTCAGCTGCCGCGCCTCTCCTGGCCAAACTGAAGTCTTATAATTACTGTAGTGGTTTTGAAAAGGCTCAATCTCTTATTCGAATGCTAAAAAAAAATGTGTTTTAATTTAGGTCTAACTTATAATGCATACTAATTAGCTTTTTCTCTTTAAAAAAATGCTTGCATAACTGATTTTAAAAATTAGATTTTTCGCTTTCAGAAAAAAAAAGTAGCCGTTGCATCAGAACTTTGAATGATTCAAAATATTGTGATGTCGGATTTTCAATATCTTTTCTAGTTTATGAGATCTAAACGGGACGGACGGACAGACATTTCGCACAAAACTAATAGCGTCTTTTCCCCTTTCGGGGGCCTCTAAAAAAGCAAATTACGCAGTCAAAATGTATGAGCGTAGCCAAAGGGATTTTGAGTTTAAAACCCCTTCAGAGGGGTTTGAAGCTAACAAAATACCTCTTCAATATAAAAAATAAGCAAATTACACACTCAAAAAGCTATGAGCATAGCCTAAGAGGGTTTTGAGTTTAAGCCGATTTTCAGCGGGGTTTGAGGCTAAAAAATACATCTTCAATATTTAAAAAAAGCAAATTACACACTAAAATTCTTTGAGCGTAGCCAAGCCAATGGGGGGTTTTGAGTTTGAGCCCCCCCTCCTCCAGATGGCTTTTTTAAAAAAGTTTAAAACCCTTCCACAAGGCTTTGAGTTTATAATCCCTCTCTTCAAATTATTCTGAAGCAAACTACACTCACCAAATCCTATGAGCGTAGCTAAATGGGGTTTTGAATTTGTTGAAAAAAAAAAACTCCAGAGATTTTTAGTTTTTACCCCCTGACATGATTTTGATGATAAAACTTCCCTTTTCGATACAAAATCTAAAGCAAATTACAGTCACCTAATTCCAAAAGCGTAGTCAAGAGAGGTTACACATTTCTACCAGTGACTGGGCTCCATTAATAACGTGCAGTGAATAGTCATCTACCGAAATTGAAAAACACTAAATGTGCCTCAACGAAGATGGCTAAGACGGATTTTAGGACTCAGTCAAGGTAATCCTATGCCAAACTAGGAGTCGACCCCTTAGTAAGGTTGTGACAGAGCGTCGCATGAAGTTTGCGGGACATGTTTTCCGACAAAATGAATTACGCTTAACAAGAGTTGCGATGATATCATAATACAACTTGGGGCCACACTTTCAGGGAGGTCCTCAGAGCAGGTGGGAAGAGGCTTCAGACATTGCCAGAGACAGATTTTTGTGTAAACAGCTTGCCGCCCAATGCGCCGAACGGCGCGGGAGGATCTAAGTCAGTAAGAATAACACATTAGGTTTTTGAAATAAAACTTTTTAATAGCAGGATAATGCACTGTAGATACCTCAGAATATGCATTTTGTTGGCTAAAAATACCGGAAATAGTGCTTGGCGGCTGGGCTCCGCCCCCCGCGCTAGGATCTCCCCCAGATCCCCTTGCTGGCAGGGCGGAGAGTCTACAATTTTTCCACTAACTCCAGGAAGAACCTATTCTAGGGTACAATAAACGTCTTCAGAAAGAATGAAGGGTCAGAATGTAATGAAGATTAATTATGTATATATAAAGTTCGTCCATCGTGAATCGATGGTGACCACTTTTGTCTCCAGTGGGCTGAGGGCTTTGTTTTGTGGTTTTGTGCTTCCTCATGTCGCTATTGAGACCTATGTGAGCCCGTAATGTACGGCTGAACACTGGGCAGGTTATTCCAGATGGAGCTAGTGTCGTTGGCCTTGCTTTCCTTCTCTGGCGCTTTTCTTCTGCCATCACTGTTCTCTTTTCCTCAGCAATTTGCAGCGCGACGCCATGATGCTCTGTCATGTGCTTCAATGTCCC
Source organism: Biomphalaria pfeifferi (assembly GCA_030265305.1). Taxonomy (NCBI): domain Eukaryota; kingdom Metazoa; phylum Mollusca; class Gastropoda; family Planorbidae; genus Biomphalaria; species Biomphalaria pfeifferi. The sequence goes on from JASAOG010000267.1 coordinate 419,635, forward strand.
AGGTGGCTGGGTTAATGTAGAACGTTTTCAATATATATATATATATATATATATATATATAATTTTTTTTGGGCGGGGGAATTCCCCCCCCCCAATCTCCACCCCCGAAAAAATTTCTGGCTACGCCCATGGTACAAAGCCTCATAAACATGCATCTGATCATTTGCTCCAACAGACCCTTATTACAAAACTGAGCAGAGATTAGTTTGAACATGTGCTATAAAGATTCTAAATTTAAGCACGTAAATCTGGGGTAGTTTCGGCAATACCCAGCGCGTCATTTTTTTTGTTTTTTAATATGGAACAGAATTATTTTTTTTTACATGTTAATCTAAATATAGATATCTATTTGTTTTACACAACATCTAGTCACGTCAGCCGTTCTGTACCGATAACTGAGTTGTTTATTAAGTGGCCTAAAGTTGATTGATTGATAGATTATCTAAGCTTTGCTTATAATTTTAATTAAATCTAATATAGATCACGTCTAGAGATTTGTGGTAGAAGTAAGTCTAGATCTGGACTAGATCTTATGAGTTCTAAATCAGAAGTCTATATCTAATATTAGATGTCTAAATAATGAAAGTACCAAAAAAATAATTGCTCAATTATGCAATGCCCGCTGGCCTAATGGGTAGAATCATTCGTCCAATGATCTGAAGCTGTCAAAATCACGAGCTCGAGATATCCGATTGGTTGAATGTTGTATAATGAATCAATGTCTTTTTTAAACAAAAATATTTTAAAAATATTTTTCTTGTTTTGCGAAAACATTAAACTGGGTTAGCGTTCTTAAACTTTATATGCTATAAACTTGTGGATTAAATTGCCCTAATTCACGAGTCTAAAGTTGAATCAATAGATAGTTGTTTTGAAACCGCTCTGTGCTTTACTTCCTGTTTCAAACTGTCACTCTTCAATGACACAACCTTAAAAATTAATCATTGGCGTTTTAATTAGAAAAGACTAGAGTTATTAATGAAACTGAAATAACATACATCTTGAATAATTCGTATATCAACACCAAACAGTATGACAGAGTGGCTGGGAAAAAGAAAATAGGCTACAGACAATCTAATGTATTTTATTTTGAGAAATATTCTCAATGGTGTAACTAGCCCGTAAAATATGCATATACAAACGTATGTAGACCAACTGAAGACAGAGACGATGTGAAAGATCTAAGGTAAGAATTGGAAAGGGGATGGGGAGAGAGACATACGATCAGGCAATGCAATGATTATGAAACTATTTAACGTTTTACTCTAAACGAGAATGATACGCTGTCAGTGTTTTACTTCCCAACATTTAAGAGCTCATTGATCAATTAACTAACTCAACCACATACTCGAGACCCACTCACAACCATTTGACCACCAGGACTTTTTAATATGTGGAAAAACGGAATTCGACCACCAAAAATGACTGTGACTTTCAGAAAATGAACTACACCCCCTCCCGATACTATTCTCCACACCTCCACGAGGCTTACGTTCACTTGAAAGAAAGTTTCCAGCACTCACCGACATGGGTTCAGCTATGTGAGCCTCTGGTCTGATGTTCTGCCATGGGGGCATCTGTTCCTCTGAACCTTCACTGTCGCTACTGATCTCTGACAAAAGAACACATTTAAAGACAATGATAACATTGATAAAGATTGCTGATGGCATTGGTACGGGAACAGAGTCTCTAATTAACAAGCAATATATATATACAAAAAAATCCTATTTTTAAAAACTCATGAAAGCTTATCTAATTCGGCATTTACAACTATATATTTCAATAAAGTAGAACTTATTTCCCGTATTCGATATCTAACAAAATAATTTATTAAACATTAATTGAATAATTGGTTAATTTTTTTTAATTGATCCATGTTTTGTTAAGTACAATAAATAATTGTTTAAAGTTTCAACTTGATCCGAGAATGGGTGTGTGAGAAATAACGTGTTCAATTATCAAAGAGGACAAAATCCTAAATATTAAGTAGTATCTTATCTAATATCATCTTAGTTACTTCAAAAAAAAAAGTAATCTTGAGTACTGAAGTATGAATTTCAATCGTTGGTATGAAACAAAATAATTAATTACCAGTAATTAATTGACTAATCTTTTTTAAAAATAGATTCATGCATAGTATACGCCAATGAATAATTCTGCATAGCTTCAACTTGATACGAGAATGGATGTGTACAAACTTGTTACCAGACAATCAGACAGACAAAGCTGATCTAAACCTTGTCAAAATATCATTTCAGTTCGCTAGCCAGTTGTATGTTGCATAATTAAAAAACAATGACGGATATCTAATACTTAGCGCTCTGGCAGTTGTATGAGTATAGATTACAATTCAATATATTCGTGTATTTCTAAGTTTTTATCGTACACCAAAGAATAACATAGGAATATTAATTATTAAATACAGTATACAATCTATTCTTACAATGTTCATAAAAGCAAGCAGCGACATGAGATGAAATGGATACTTTGAGTTTCCTTCAGCTCAATTTTGAACCGATACAGTACTAACTGTGTGCTCATCTCGTTGAACTTCAATTCTTAAACTAGAAATCCTAGTCCACTTGGCACGAAAGCTTACACGAAACAAGTTTCCAGAGAGTTTCACGTCACACACTGCATAAAACTTGGTGCAGCGATGTAGACAGAAAGCACTGGGTATCCATCAGTGTTGTCTAGTGAAGTTATTCCATAAACCCCGACAGAGATATACATACTGATAAGTGATAGGACGAATGAACAACAACAATAAATTTAAAAAAAAAAAAAAAGCATCCTGGTCTACAGAGTGTACCAACTGAATCCATGTATGGATTTATGTAGATGATAGCAAGTGGGTAGGAAACAAGCGGGAGGGAGAGAAAATGAAACAGCCAATTAACTCCGGCAACAATTTGTTTAAATGGCGATGTCTACAAATTTGATCTCAAGCAGTCAGTACAAGGAGGCTTGCAAAATTTGTATTAGCATACCCAAAGAGAATACTCCTATAAAATATCCGCAGAGAATACGTCTAAAACATATTCAAAGAGAATACTTCTTTAACAAATCAACAACGAAAACAGCTTTATTATTGTCATCAGAAAATGTCTTTAGCCAAAGTACGCTGCCAAAAGTTTATCTAAGTGAAAGAATCTCCAAATCACTGCCATATACATATATCAATACATCAGGAATAAGCTCTTCTTTTTCTTTAAAAAAAAACAACAAAACACTAACTGATTAATGAATTGACTGATGTATTGTCATCAACTATGAATAATTATGCAAAATTTCAACTTGATTCGATGATGGGAAATGAAAGAAAAACGTGTACAAAAAATGAAATAAGGGGAGTAATTCCATATATACAGCCACATCTCCCAATAAGTAGCACTTCTTTCCCTTAGTCGATACCAAATAAAATAATAAATTACCACTAATTAATTAACGAATTTTCTATTTATTTACTGATTCCTGTTTTGTTAGGTACAATAAATTATGTTTTAAAATTTTAAACTTAATCCGAGAATGGATGTGGGAGAAATAACGTGTAAAAAATATACCAGACAGAGAGAGAGAGAGAGAGAGAGAGAAGGAGAGAGAGAATTGATATATGCTTAGTAAAAAAAGAGAAACGACAATGGTAATCAATAATAGCATTGAGCAACTCAGTCATAGCTCAAAAGTCCTAACATTGGTGCACAGCTGAGTGACCTAAACAAGTCAACCTGCTGTGTCAGTCTGCTATGTCAGTTTGCAGTGTAAGTAATACAACACTGAAACGAATTGTAAATGTTCAGCTATTGATCTTGACTCGTAGAGAAGAAAGGGAGCGTAGACATTTTGCTTACATCAAAGTCAATGAAAAGAAAACTCACTGCTAACAGTCAACTACATTGTGTAGGAAGTTAAAGAGACAATCAGTAACAACACAGGGTCAAACATGTTGTGATCATCTGTCAGGGAAACCAAAAGCAGCTCAAGTGTTCCGTTTATAAAGTTGATAGTGTTTTGAACGTTGTAGACTTGTTTCACAAATAGTATGTCCAAAACGAAGGAACACAACAGATTGTATAAGCATTGAGAAATCTTCTAAACGTTACAGCAACTGTTAATGTACAAATGAGGGATGATCGTCTAAGTTCAGTATCACCAGAGAAAGCTTCAATAATAATATGCTAGACAATGAAGCCCCCTGAAGAGCAAACCTGCAAAGCATCGAGACAACCCTGATGCAGTCTCAATTGCGACGGACAGGTCACGTCTGCAGAAAGGAAGACTCGTTTGATGCCAGCAAAGGGAAGGAATGGAGCAAAAGGTGGACAAATATTTTTTTTCAAAGCGTCTCTTAATGCCTTCAACATTGGCCCTGCCATCTGGGAAGCGAAAGCATAAGATAAAGAATTGGAATCACACGGTAGAGCATCGTGGCTCTGCGATGTGAAAAATTACGCAAACATTGTTGATGACAAGAAAATAGCGCTGACAAAAAAAAAAGCTCTAAAGAAAAAAAAATCAAGACAAGGGACACAAGCTCCAGCTGGTATAACCTGTCCAGTGTTCAGCCCAACATTCCAGGCTCACACAGGTCTCACCAGCCACATGAGGATGCAGAAAACAGCAATGCAAAGCACGTCGTTAATCGTTGGCCACAGAAAGCTAAACATCATCTGCCCTGTAGATCACAAGGTTGGAAAGGGGAACTTTTTTTTACAATACAAGTTACCATTTCCCTAAACACTACATACACTAAATACTCTAGTTTAGTTATATCAGAAAATTTTGGAGTTATAATAGTCCTTTTTTAAACAAGTTAAAAGCTTTTTTAAAAACTAGTTAAGCACTAGATCTTAACGATTACACAATTAATGATGGATTCTCTTCTGACTCTTTCTTTGATGCTACACAACACTTACCCTTGTTGGGTCATGCGCTAAAACTCGCAACGTTATTACAACATCATGGAATGAAATAGAAAATGAAAGCGATTCTAATCCTTCAACACTTCCAAGTGGAACAGAAAGCGACAGCAACTCGAGTTTCGGCGTGATGCCTGTCCCAAGGAGCTCTAGATGGATGTCCATCTCAGAGAAACAAGAAGTTTGATTACGCCTGAAACATTACTTATGTAGCCACTCAACACCAGGGGACAAACCGTGGATACAGTGTCAATGTAACATTGTCGTTTGCCACCGTGGGTATTTATGTGAATCCAAATGCTTCAGAAATCTTTATTACCATTAGCGAAGCAAGATGAGACAACTTCCGATTTTATCAACCCCCCCCCCCCCCCACCACACACATGTGTATATATTTATAAATTCGGCTCAATCTAAACATGTGTATGTGTGTGTGTGCGGGAGAGGCATTTCATCATATGATAAAGTTGGAAGTCTCATCTTGTTTCGCTGATGGTAAATAACATTTTGTAAGCACTGTCTTGGTATGGTGGCGAAAATAACATTGGTGAAGACTTAGGTCTACATTACAAGTGCTTTGAAGAGAGCACTGATTGAATGTACTCTACAATTAAACAGGGATCAAAAGTACAGCGTAGGGGAGACAAAGATTGATACAGAGAGAGCTGGGTGGACGAGGGAGGAAAAAAAGAGGAAGTGGGGGGGGGGGGGAGAAAGAAATAGAAGTTGAAAGAGAAATAGAGCGATCAAGGATTCTAGCCCGTTTCGGGAGCCAAGCGATTTACCCAAGAAAGTAAATGGACGACTGTCTCTCTATATAAATGTAGCGATGGAGAAAAAAAACCCATTTCAAAATGTATGTGCCACAACCATTAATAAAGGCTTGTCTCCAGTGGTGGACTGGCTATATGAGCACTCGGGCAAATGCCCGAGTGGATGCACCCAATTGGGTCGGTAGGGCCATCGAAAGGACCGCATGAATGCCATTAGTATTAAGATTTTATAATATTTTCTTTAAAAGCAACACTTTGAGCGTCGTGATTTAAAAAAACAAACGAACCATTTTATACACTTTTAAGTCTAATACAAATCAATAGTATTGTCGTATATACCCTATATCCGAATATAGTGCTTCAAGTAGACGTGAATTCCTTATACAAACTAAACGACAAACAAGAAACTTAAAGCTTTATTTCTAACATTGATCGGCATTGGTGTATTTATATAGTTGATATATATTATTCGGAAGAATCTATAAAGGGACCAACAACAGCGTTCCAAGTCAAATGTCCAGTCATATTCGAATTCGTATTGGTTTGGTCGAGTTGTCGCATGATCTCGAAACACTAATGCCGAGACGACAAACTTATAGACTTACATCGGAATATTAAGAGGCTATGCTAAAATATGAAGATGAAGTCAAACTAGGTTTCCAAGTTATTGAGAAAGCGGCAAGATCCTGTTTCAGTTCATTTATTTACATCTCTAGGCAGCCATATTGGTGCAGGCCAGATTTTTATTGCGTTGTCTAGCTGTTGGATCAAGACTAAAAGAAATATTTCTAAGGGGGGATAACCTAGTTGATTTTTAATACAGTGAGCTAAAACATGTTAGGAAGAGAGAGAAAATAAAACAAATAGAATTAATAGGAATATATGCTATATTCGTTGAAGTATTAAAAAAGGGGGGGGGGGTATACATTATTATTCTTAAATTAGAATGACAGTAATAACACGAAAAAGCGTAAATCTAGGTACCTATTTTTTATGCTATAAAAATTGAATTTAAATAGATATGATGGAATTATTGTATAGATGAATACAGTACATTTTAAATGTTTTGATAAAGATTTAAGGTGCTGACAACTTGTAATATTTTTTAACAAAGTTGAATTAATTGTTGTGTGTTATGAGGCTTGTTGCATAGTATCTAGAACACGCTGTACACAGCTTATGTCCTTATAGAAAAGAATGTCATAAATATTTATTAACTTTGATAGATATATACCAGGTACAATGACTGTCTGTAATCTAGCCTCTAGACTAGAGTCACTGAAGCTGAAATGGGTGAAACTGCGGGAGCGGGCCGGGGGGGGGGGGGGGAGAAGAAAGAAAGAGGTGGGTGACCGTGTACAGGCCCAGGCTCTCAGATTCATTTGCGGCACCTATAGAATGAGCCCAACTTCCGCTGCAGAAATCATGTCCAACGTGGCTCCTCTCAGCCTGAGGAGAGAGCGCGCCGTGCTAACGGCCCTGGAACGCTACCAAAGGGGCGAACCAGGGCTCCCGACCCATACATTAGTCACTCAGTGGAGAGTAAAAAACAGGATAAAATGGACATCATTTATGCACCGCGCGTCAAATTTGAGTGCTCAAGCTGGCCTCTCCACTGACCGGGTCCCAATCCGACGGATAAGCACGTGCCCGCCCTGGAGGAGACAGCACATCCCTCCCATAAATTTCACTATACACGGGTTGGAGGGGGCCACAAAACGACACACACACCCGGATTTACTCGGAAAAATTGCATTGGACACACTAAAGACCTACCCGGCCGATTCCATCTACTGTTACACAGACGGGTCGGTCATGAAGGACTCCGTAAGAGCTGGGTATGGGGCCTATATCTGTTACCCAGAACACGAACCAGACAAGCATCGCCACATGTAGATTTGATGCAGAATTAACGAATTAACCAATACACTCAATTACCTGCTCCAAAAACTGCGCGAAAAGATAACCGTTGCGACAACTGTTGTAATAGTTACCGATTCCCAGTCCTGCCTCCAAGCCATGGCTGGCTTAGGGGGAAAGTCCAAATTGGTGGAAGAGGCATTAGCCGCCGCAAATAACATCCGCCTATTTATTGGAGCTGTCATCTTTATGCAGTGGGTGCCCTTGCACTGCGGCGTGAGGGGCAATGCCGTGGCTGATGCTCTAACACGAGAAGGAGCGCTGGCCGTGCCCACTTTCGAGTCACCAAGTACCTTCCAACAGGCTACCACAGTTATACCAGAGTGGGTACATGAAAAATGGTTGAAATCCTGGGATGATTCCAACACTGCCAGGGGAGTCTGGCAGCACATGCGTCACCCAAATCGAGAGGACCCGTGGTGAAGGCTAAAAAGGTCGAAACAAACAACAATAGCGCAGTGACGTACGGGACACTTGCCCAATAGGTGCGTACTTCGCCCGGTTCCGGCCAAATTTTGATGCCTGTTGCCGACACTGCGGGGAATCAGAAGAGACGGTGGCGCACGTCTTGCAAGAGTGTTCGCAGCTCAGCGAGCTGCGGTAAGACGTATCCAGTGGTTCACTATGTTTGTATGGAAGCTATGAGGCACTACGCCAAACAGCAGAGTTCCTTACGAGGGCACTAGGTCTCCCTGCCTTGTCACCAATTGGAGTTCATCTCAGGTCCCAAGTCCAGAATGAGAAAGTAGGGGGGCCGGCATTAATCACGATAGGCTAATGGATAATCGGTAAGTAAAATTTTAAAATATTTTATTTTCAAATACCCGTATTAATTGTAAAAAAATGTAAACAAAAAAGTCCACGTATAGGATAATAGGGAAAATCATCGGTGACACACACACACGCAATATTAATTGAACCATTAGCAAATTGGAAAAAAGAAACATGAGATGATTTTTTTAAAGTTTATTAAATAATTGCCAGAGAAAGACAGAACATAAACATTTTATTATTAACAAACTTGAGCTATAAAACACATACAAATGTATAGAAATGCTATAGATTCTCGATATATTAAAATGAAAATATATGTTTTGATGAAATAAAATAGGTCTACACTTACTAACCCATCTATATTTATTTATCAAAATTATATTTTTTAGTTGGCAGCAAAAAAAACTTCCTCAATTTTATTTTTTGTTTTATTTTTTCATCAGTAACGAAGTCCATCTGGCAAAAAGTGGCCGCCTGTTGCCGTGATAGCAACGGTAAATAAATGAACTGAAACAGGATCTTGCCGAGAAGGCAGTATATGACCTCGTGAGTTAAGTTCCCTTTTCAGAAATTCAGATCTAGTGATCTATAGAGCAGATGGTCTTAAGGTCATCTGTTTCTTTGGCCAACGGTTAACAAGCAGGGCGTCGTGTGGCCAGCACAACGACCAGCCTTCTTTACTTTCCCCAACTATAGTCAGATAACCGGTAGAATCTTAACCATTCTGCCACCGCGTCGCCATGACCATTTGAGATGGGCAGTTGAATAATGGAGGATGAAGAGTTGTATTTGGTAAATAGACGTTCATATGACTGAGAAAATGGCGAGGAGTGAAACTAAATCCTAAACAATATGTTCATTGATGGTGGAATTTCAGATGCCTTGAATGTGAATGTCAAGTAAATGCATATGTTAATGTATATGGTAGCAGGAATTTTGTACAATTTAATAAGAGATTACCCATTACAATTGTTATTCATTTCCCTTTGGTATGCAGCCCCAGCGGCGACCTACATACTTCGCCACAACAGTCCACGTCAATCTGCTATGCCAAACTATCTTAATTTACTAACAGACGAGGAACATAGACACTGTTTATATTTATTAGCGGCCCCCGAAAGGGGAAAAGACGCTATTAGTTTTGTGTGAAATGTCTGTCCGTCTGTTCCATTTAGATCTCGTAAACTAGAAAAGATATTGAAAATCCGACATCACAATATTTTAGACCATTCAAAGTTGTGATGCAACGGCTACTTTTTTTTTCTGAAAGCGAAAAATCTAATTTTTAAAATCGGTTATGCAAGCAGTTTTTAAAGAGAAAAAGCTAATTAGTATGCATTATAAGTTAGACCTAATTTAAAACCAATAGTAATTTTGTTAACATCATTTTCCTATACTTTTTTTTTATTGCAAAAATATCTTTTTTTTTTTTTTTTTGAGGATTCGATTAAGAGATTGAGCCTTTTCAAAACAATTAGATCAATTATAAGACAACTTAGGCCAGGGGAGGCGCGGTGGCTGAGCGGTAAAGCGCTTGGCTTCCGAACCGGGGGTCACGGGTTCGAATCCTGGTGAAGACTGGGATTTTCAACTTTGGAATCATTGGGCGCCTCTGAGTCCACTCAGCTCTAATGGGTACCTGTGCTGGCTACATGACACCCTCGTTAACCGTAGGCCACAAAAACAGATGAACTTTACATCATCTGCCCAGAAGGTCTATAAAGGGGAACTAGTTAGGCCAGGTTCACATCTAACTTTACATTCACTTTCACCTATCCTTTGATCTGCTGGATTGTTGGGGGAACTAAACCTTCTTTCTCCATTCTTATCTCTCATTTGTCTTTGATATAATTTCATTCGGATGTTCTTTCTGAAAATATTGAAGCCTGCCTGGGTGGACCACTTCGGGGGCCGATTTTGAGTTTGTAACCTTGTTTTGGAAGACTTTGGAACACCAATATAACACAAAGTTACAAGGACTTCCGAAACGCGAATGGATTTAAGTTAAATGTGAAACAAAGAAAATAGATATTCTGAGCACTGCGACACTATTCTACTACATGTATTTTATAATATTTATTAAACAATAACGGATATGCCCATCTTTGAAATTTCTTAGAACTGAAGGACAAACAAAGCGAAGGAAAAGTAAGCAGACAACTGCAGCATGGCGGATTGAATCCAATGTAAAATGTGGATGTCTTCAGTCAATTTTACTGTCAACCTTTTCGAATGAAGCATCAACAAGCAGGTTATAAAAAAAAAAGGCTGGGATTTTTCAAACAAACAGTGTAATCACCTTTGGATCTAATACAGATCATTTTTTTTTTCAGAAATCCATTGGAGACACTGAAAAATATAGAAAGTGCCTACTAAGTCTATGTGTCTAGAAAGCATGACAACAGCTAATGGGATTATAGGTTTTCTGACAATGATGTTCATTTATTTCATTAGTTTTGTTAAGAATCTATTAGCGAGATATTCAAGAAGCTCGAGTAGAATTTTCCCCTCACAGATGTGTTATCCTTATTGACTCGCTGAGTTACAGAAAGTCTTTTCAGAAATAAAGATTGTTACAGTCTAGCTCAAGCTTCCTGCAGGAATAGGGACGGTAGCGGGTAAGGTTCGAACCCAGGACTATCATGACGACAGTCCGGAGTGCATAGCACACGACCATAGTGTTCTTTCTCGTTAAAGTATGGTAGTCTGAAGTGTTACCCAGCATTTGGCTTAATACTCAGTAGCAATAGCAGTTACATCATTAAACAGTTAATAAAGGAGGGGATTTCTATTAATAATAATACAAATATGTGTATCATCTATTGACATAAAGACAGAAGCGCCAATGACATGTGTAGGCTTCTGTTATTTTTATGTTTTATTTTTTTTTGTTTAAATTATTGGTAGAATTTTCCGACCCTGACACAACCCCCCCCCCCTCCCGCTGACAGAATACCTTGCACTGACATGGACGTTGGCCGACATTATGGCTTATAGTCTGTATGTAGATCTAAATATTTCATGTGTGTAAGAACCGTGGAAAGAGGAGGGATGAGGCGGGCGCCACGGTGTGTTGGTAAGCATTCAAGTGGAAGATCAAAATAAAGGTAGTAGTTTTAGTAGACAGAGCCGCGAGGGGCTGAATTGTATTTTCGCTTCCATTCTTACACACATTGCTTTAACGTTTGGTGGTTTCTTTTAGTCTCCAATTGAATTGACTAGATTCTAAATATTTTGTTGTTTTAAATAGATGTTATGCGACGATACTTATTTGTACACACACACACGAATCTATAGTTGTAAATCTCACATCGGTTTGTGTACAATTATTTATATTACGAGCACAGAAATATGCAGTGTACACCTAACCTATTTATTTCAAAGTTCATTTAACAATCAACAAAAATAATTCCCCTGTCTCGTCAATCATTGTAATAGTCTGAAGAGGAATTAACAGTGAATGGTGTGAGTAAAAAAAAAACAAAGTAGATCGAGATATTTCAATACCTGAGCGGACAGAGAGACTTGTAGTTGAGTCGACAGAGTACAGGCGCCTGTTTTCCCAGCAGCCCAAATTCACGTACAAATCCGAGTCAGCAAAGGAAGAGCTGGTCGACGAAGAGGACAGTGTTCTAGACAAGGGTGACTGACACAGTCCAGCGGCGTGGTGTGGAGCTGGGGAAGAAGCCTCCAGCATTTCATCCATTAAGTTTAGGCACTTGTCGAACAACAAGACGAATGCACCGTTCAAGTCTCAAATGTTGTCAAATAATTCAGCACACACGGCGTCGAATAGTTGCCACATCCCTTATAAAAGAAATTTCACTTTTCAACAAAACAAAAATCTGAACACGTTGAATAAGACCACAGGCAACTTTTCACATGTAACTCAATATTTAGTGTCATGTTTAGTTTCTAAGCAGAGTCATGTTTTCAAAACAAAACTGGTGGGCGTGTCATCACTTCTACAAGCGTGATATATCTATACCATCAGAACACACGAAAGGAACTGTAGAGTTTAACTAGCACTAACACAAGGCTAAAGTGGCTACAAAGCCGTTAGCAAAGAACGCACATAAACTGGACAAGACGTTAAACCGGGTATCGATAAAATCTCGGTATGTAAACACTGGCTATCGGGGGTGGGGGGGGGGGTGGGGGGTAGAGGTCAGGAAGGTCACAAAGATATTTACTTCCCAGACATAAGTAGGCTGAACACACCACACGCAAGGCTTATCGGAATACTACCCCTGACCTATGTGTTCTTTCCATTAGGTGACACACGTATCAGCTAATGATGTGGATTTACCAACTTTCCCTTCAAAAGTGCAGCCCACTCTAAGAGCACGAGACGACCTACAACTTAGAGACCCATAACCTTTTTTTTTTTTCTGTGCATACCAAACAAACATGTTTTGAATGACACCACTATAATGAAAATCTCATTGACCTTGCTAAGAATACGATAGTATAAGTGATCAGCGTACATAAGCAACTTGGTTGAGCTTCTTATCCAAATCGATCAGCGCATGCGTCAATTGTCCAATAGAATGTTGGAATGTGTTGCATTCCAAAATGAAAGTCTGAATGCGCTGCATATCCCAATAGAACTGCAAGAAAAAGGAAATGCTTCCGACTACTTAAACAACAAGTTATCTCACTATCCAGCTTTATCTAACAAATCAAAAGAGGAGCGTCGTTTTCACGTGTACGATAAGTGCAAATGTGGGCCTACGATCTACAAATAGATTAGCAATACAAACTACAAACTAACGCGAGACTTTCGTTTCGTCCTGCTTAGCATGATCTAACAATTGTCTCCATCCGTTGGACGGATCACAACGTGGGACTAGAGTTGCCCCAGAGGGGGTTAGGAAAGACATATGTTATCCCCCTTTCACTTCCTAGTTCCCATTGTTTGTCTATAGCATTCAGTTGTTGTGTTTTAATTTATTCATATTATATTCCATAACAATGAAATGCATTTTAACGCATATGAATAATTAAGATAATTTGATTTCTACACATATCTTCACACAGGAGTCAACTAACAAGTACTATATAAGCCCAAATATTTATGCACGCATGACCAAAAAAAAAAAACTCATTAAATCAAAATCGTAAACAATTAAACGTGATGTGTTTACTTCTAAATCATGTAGGGCTTATACTAAAATAATATATTCCAATTCACACACAAACAAAAACAAAGAAGTGTAATAATACTTTACCAAATTTATGGACAACAGCATTAGACTAATGCCAGGTAAAATCCAGGACTGCATAGACTAACGAAAGACCCTATTCACAAATGACAGGCAATTACATTGAGACGCAATGACACCAACTTTCTAGTTTGGACCAAAACGCGGTGGCATGCCGTGTGTGAGCCTGGGCCAAACACATTCGTCCAGTGTCCACCCCAATCACAAATATTGCCGAGGCCTTTCTCCTGCCCATTAACGTTTGCTAGTCACCGTGTCAACAACCCCCCCGATCCAACAGAGATCGCTGGTCTATTGGCTAAGAGCGTAACAAAGACAAAATTGTTTTGTAACAACGTAGTGACCAACAAATAGCCACCAGCATGAGGCACCTTCTTGCAAACAAGGGGAATACAGCAGCGGTCCTCAACTAGCTTGAGACTCGAGTACAATTGTGGGCCTAGGTGGCTGGACCACATTGGCTCATTAAATCGAAATGTTAGGAACGCAATATTTCGCCGGGAACTGCTGGTTAAGTACTGCCCAGAAATTTTGAGTGTTACTTTACGCGTATCTATAATCTCGTCAAGGGAATAATAATAGTAGTAGTCAAAGATACAATCTAATTAAAATAAGCAAACATAAGTCGTGACTCGCCACTGAAGTATTTGTCATCCAACAATCGAATCAGAACTGACAATAAATTTCGAATGGTTTGGAAGTTCCAATATAAGCACTAAGTATACTCTACGCGTGCACTGGTTGGTTTATAGCCTACTTGAACAGATAAGGGTAGATAACCTTGATATATCTACACGCATTATACACTTGCGTATAGACATATATAAAGAAAAGTCGCCTTCTGAAATATAAGCTTGAATGCGTTTAATTTATAGTCACCTGCTATCTGTAGCAATGTGGTACACTACCTGATCTACCGCTGAACCAATGGGTATTGCCCCCCCCCCCTACCTTTGTTAAAAGTCTTTAACATAATAGAAGAAAACAGTTTCAAAATGTGTATATTCTATTATTTTGTCATTCAGTTGTATGTTTGTACAGTTCCATAGTGGAACTAATCAGAAGAACGTCTCATCAACACATTGTACTACACTTAATGTGCTCTGGTGTATGCAGTGCGTGGCAGTGGCGGACCGCACCATATGACACCAATCAGGAGGCGACACACAAGAGGAAAAGAACGTTTTTCTATTGTTTTGCTGTTCTAAAGAACGTTTAGGGCTTGACAAAATATAAACAATAAAACAAAGTAGGTCGCTAGAAGCCTGCCATTTTTAAAAAATTTTTTTGTATTTGGCCTGCGTCGATGTATGGACTGAGCCACCACAGGCCACACAGCAGCACACATCACAACACATAACAAACACAATAATTTTAAAAATCCCTTTAAAAAAAAAAAAAAACTTATCAGAAGAAAAGAACTCCGCACTTACACCTATATCTCTCAATAATGTTAACGTTTTTTTTCCCCATTATTTGATATCAAACAAGTAAATTAATCATCAATAATTAGTTAATTAATTACACGATTTACGTTGTTGTTGTTTTTTGGCACAATAAATCATTCTTTAAAGTTTCAACTTGATCCGAGAATGGCTTTGGGAGAATAATGTGTACAATAATCTAAGGGGACAAAACCCTACATATTTAACCACATATGTGAATAATGAATGATTAATTTCCCGTGTTGGTATCAAATAAATATTTAATTACCAGTAATTAATTGGCTAATTAATTAATTTTTTTTTATTGGTTGGTGTATAGTCAGTCTATGCCAATGAATAACTGTAATGTCTCAAGAGAATGGATGTGGGCGAAAAAAACAACGTGTACGCACTTTTTACCAGACAGACAGACGGACAAAGGGAGTCGATATTGGCTTTGTAAAAAAAAAAAAAACGGACATGATAATTAATTTTAGCTATTAGGTAGTGGTCAACCATTCTTTCCATAAACTGAGACACACAGACACGAGGTAGTGGTCAACCATTCTTTCGAGAAACTGAGACACACACAGACACGACGTAGTGGTCAACAATTCTTTCCATAAACTGAGACGCAGACATGAGGTCAACCATTCTTTCCATAAACTAAGACACGGCTTCTGATTATACAAATCAAAGTAATCAAATATCATAAATGTCAACTTTGACTATTATGTAACTGAGCAGTATTTGACGTGGTGATGCAGACACAGCTACGACCTTATATCCTGTAAAAACAATGCCTTAATTGCATTACATATTACGTTGTACCCGAAATGGACACCCGAATATATAGCAACATGTGTAAATACAATGTAAGGGATACCCTTCAACTATAACATTCATGATAGGTATAGTGTTGACATGTGTCAGTGTAAGCTGGCCTTTTCATTGGTTTCCATTATACTTCCTGGTTAAGACACTCAGACTAGATCATAAAATGATTTTTTTTTTTATAGATCTAACAGGATTTAAAAAAAAAAAAATCGCATAAAAGTATTGGCTTAACAAAAATACACGTACGTGAATTGGACCCACTGAAGAGTGTTATCGAGTGTGTGTGCGAAGTAAGACAATTTATGACCATTACATATTGGAACAGTAAAGTAGACCTGGTGTCCTTTAATTCATCCAAATGATAAAGTTGTGAAAACAAAAAACAACAATTAATTACAGCTTTTGACCATTTACATGATGTATTCAAAGTAAATTAAAAACAACAAAATGTGAACATTTTTTAAAGTGACAAAACACTAAGAAGGGAAAACAAAGTGATTGTGAGAAATAACCTAAAGGGAGCTGATCTAAAACAAAACTAAAATCCCAAACACTGGACCAGTTATCTCTCCTTGTAGCTCTCGTGTTCCTCTGTTACAACGTTACGTAACACGGGACATTCAAACGGCTGCGCATTTAACAAGGCACTGATTTGAAGTCATAAAACTAAAAATAAATATTCTGATTACTTTTGATTGAGGCCCGGGATGAAAAAGACGAGAGGGGGGGGGGCTTGCCCGGGGAGAAATGAATACTTTTTTCGCTCGTATGTAACGACTTTTAAAAATATCTCTATTTTATTAATGCTGTTAAAAAAAAACAACACGCACACAATTAGTCCCATGAAGTAATGAGTGAAGTCACATATCCTAGAATGTCAACAACAATATTGTCAGGATCCGTTTCCTTTTCAGGGAAGAGAGAGACGGAAAGAAGAGAGACAGTGAGTAGTACAAAATGTTTAGCGTAAGACCTAATTCTTTACACAATGCTTTATCAACCCTTAGCTTAGTACATATATATCTAGAAAACAAACTGAATTAATTACAACTAATTGATTATCTCATAGGATTTCTTTTTTCACTGATTCACTTGTTGTTATCGACAATAAATTTATGTGTGTGTGTGTGTGTGTGCAAAATGTCAACTTAATCCGAGAATGGGGAATGGGAAAAATAACGTGTAGAAGATTCCACCAAGACTGACAAGAGTTCACGCTATTTTGTAACAATTCTGCGTTCTCTCCATCTACATAAATAGTAGCAAATTACGGTTACGTGGTAGGTTTTGAATTATTCACTAAAACATATTAAGAGTTTAACTAAGTCATAAACTGTGAGCCCCTTAGTAAGTAATACAGTCCTCACTCATACTTTCATTTACAACCATGACATTAAGACTTCGATTGACACTAGTACTTGTATAGTGCCCGAATACAACAGACTGAGATGTGTGCCTGACACAGTATATGACATTTATGTTTCAAAGCTGAAGCCGCGGTGGCTGATAATTCTTCATGACATTATCCTGTGTAAAATTAACGCCAGTGTAAATATGCGCCAACGAGTGCGTTCTACGCCGCGCGTCCTTAGGAGCAGGCCTCGAGAATGGGTGGCTGCAATGTGAAGGGACATAAATGAGATCAACCTGTGAATGTAAGGGCGTGACGAGACAATGGTAGAGCGCTGGAAACCCCAACCCATGGATGTATAATTTGGGTGGATTGGGATTTCACCAGCAAAGTCATGTATCATCGCTTGTACAAAAGATGGGCAGGATGACCAATGGATCAAAGGGTTGGGATTAGGCTTAGGTTAGAAGGGCGCTTTTTGCTAGTACAGTAGTAGATTTACTTCACGCTTCATTGGCTTAAAGGGAAGCAAATAAATAGGGAAGGAGAGAAGAACCAAAGATGCGAAGTCATTAACAATAATGATGATAATTATTAGTATTGTTAGGAATCTCACTATCCAGGCTCTCTGCAAACTGCACCATACACCACCAACTTAAAGAACTTGACAACTCAGGGCTCCAAAATAACGTAACATTTTAATAGTGGAATAAATCTGAGCCAATACTGTACAATTGGCAACACGTACACTGTACAAATATCTCTCCGATAACACCGTACCGCCGTATCAACTCTTGTACTGGCCTCTCCGTCTCGTTCCGGGCTTGCACTGGGTTCAACAGTTCAGGACTGACTTCACACACTAGGCTCGTTGTGTCGTACTCGATCCCAGACCAAGATCAAGACGCCAGTCGTCTCAACTGTACTTGACAGTACTCCGCACTGAACCGTCGTAATGCTCCGTACAGAACCGCACCGTTGAACTGTGCTGTAGTCGACCGTGTTCTAAACCCCTGTCGAGAACCGTCTCTCGTGAACCGTCTTGACTGGACACCTCCGCTCTTTATATAGGGTCCCTACTGGTCTTATAGAACCAGACGGAACATCGCTCGACGTTTCTAGCTTCGTCACATGACTACATCTCTCGTGACGCCCCTGAGCTCTGTTCACGACGACGATCCTTCCCGAACCGTCCTGTTGACACTCGACTCGGCTGACCGTCGTAACTCGTCACGGTTGACCGCTCGTCTAGCGCTGGCCTGGGGCGATTTGCGTCGCACACCACTACCCCCATCTGTGCCACCACCAGGTTTATAACAGTATTAATATTATTATGGATTTAATTGACTGTCGACAAAGCTTATATCAACTCACTCTGTCTGTCTGGTACAAACTAGAACACGTTTTGTTCTCACTTTCCATGGTCTCGGATCAATGAAACACTGCACAACTATTCATTGTTCCTGCACAATTATTCATAGTGAAAATAGTGGTGATTATTAATTTTGTCTCATATCAAAAAGGAAATAAATCTTACAATTGGAATACATTGTTGTAAATGTGGAATTCTTGTCCTAAGATAAGCTCTGGTATTTTTTATTTTTTTTTATTTAGCTGAAGTCTGTCCAAAGACCTAACAAGTAGTTGAGAACACCCTGAGAGAGAAATACTAAGAGCTTGAGCACCTTGATAAACTAAGAGTGTTACCTACCATTTGTAAATCATCCGAATAGGAAAAAAAATTAAAGAGTAAAAACAAAAGTTATTTTTAAAAATTGTGTACTTTTGAAAAAGCTGCGTATGCTTAATTCATAGTGTTTCATTTTTACACTATTTCTACAGTCTAGATCTAGACAGGACTAAAACATTTAGACACGATAATTGAAAGATAGATCAATTGATGTATAGTGCGACTAAGGATAAGTCTAAAGATTTAGTCATTCTAGTATCTAGATCTTTAAAAATCTATTAGCATGTCATTAGAAATTTTGTCGGGACCTAGGGCTTGTTTGGAATTGAGCCTTAATCTAATTTCTTCATTTTTAGGTTTGTTATCCTTCCTGGAGTGTATGCTGGTTTGATTGTATTGTTATCCTGTATTTCTTGATAGACATTCGGCATTCCTTGTTTGTATATGTCTTACCAGACGTATGTGCGCTATGGTTGGTTCAACACCTACTATTTAAATAATTTATTGTTGGCATGTAATTCATTTTGTGTGGATTTTTTTTGCAGGCGTTTTTGGTTACGTGAATTTTTATTTTTAGCAGATATATGTTTGCGTGGTTTGTCTATTTCATATTGGGGTAGACTGGGCTCTATAGCCTTGGTCGGCAGTCAGTCTCAGGCTGGGCTCTACAGCCCTGGTCGGCAGCCAGTCTTAGGCTGGACTCTACAGCCTTGGTCGGCAGTCAGTCTCAGGCTAGGCTCTACAGCCTTGGTCGGCAGTCAGTCTCAGACAGAGCTCTACAGCCTTGGTAGGCAGTCAGTCTCAGACTGGGCTCTACAGCCTTGGTAGGCAGTCTCAGACTGGGCTCTACAGCCTTGGTCGGCAGTCAGTCTCAGACTGGGCTCTACAGCCTTGGTCGGCAGCCAGTCTTAGGCTGGACTCTACAGCCTTGGTCGGCAGTCAGTCTCAGGCTAGGCTCTACAGCCTTGGTCGGCAGTCAGTCTCAGACAGAGCTCTACAGCCTTGGTCGGCAGTCAGTCTCAGACAGAGCTCTACAGCCTTGGTCGGCAGTCAGTCTCAGACTGGGCTCTACAGCCTTGGTCGGCAGCCAGTCTCAGGCTGGGCTCTACAGCCTTGGTTGGCAGTCAGTCTCAGACTGGGCTCTATAGCAGTGGTCTTCAACCTTTGTTGGTCTACCGCCCCCTTTTCGTATTTTTCTTTTAAAAAATCCGCCAGCGCCCCCCCCCCCTTCTAAAAAAAATACTTTTATAGAAGTGTGAGAAGGCAAATTTGAACAAAATATCATTTATTTGTTAATTTTTTAATGCTGTCAAAAACACTTATCCCGCATGGGAGACGACCACATGCCAAAGGCGATCTTCATTGGCGAGCTTAGCAGAGGACAAAGTTACAGAGGTGCCCCAGTAAGCGCTATAAAGATCCATTCAGAACCCATTTCGCCCTCACTGGCATAAAGGAAAGTATCTGGCAGCATATGGCCTCTGAGCAAGACGGTTGGAGAGCTCTCACAAAAGCTGCGGGACAAACATTTGAGACTTTAAAAAAAAAAAAGCCATTACTTAAGACAGAACAACTTTGTCTGCATGAGATTCGGGAAAATATGCAGGTCGCAACTGGGTTTGCGTAGTTATGTGAAACACTGCACTCAGCCTTAATATTCGGAATCGAAGACATTGCCAATATTATCATGATACAAAAATTATGTAAAATAATTTGTAGTGATTTTAGGTTTAATTGTAAATTTAGTTTTATTTTTAATATAAACATTATTATTGCTGAATTCACTACAAAATGAAATTAAGCTAATAGTAACCTTATGCCTACTGCAGTCGAACAATATTAGAAATTTCAAGCTTTAAATTAGCCAATACAAGGCGAAGGTCTCCTATAGTGGCTACATCCAGTCTATTTCTTTGCTTATTTATTTGGTTTATTACGCACTAAATCTATGTGAAAAGCTAAAACATAATTCCATTTTCGACCACAGTTTTGGAATTTTACTGAAACATTCAAGTGCAGCCACATCTTTGTTGTGCCTCCTATGTTAACATTCTTTTTACTAAAGACATAATTTTGTAAATCTATTTTTTCTTGCAACTCAATTTGAACATCAGTAACAGATGTTTAATAATTGTCATTTATATTTAATTTTTTTTATTTTTTTATTTACATCCTAGAAGCGAATCGTAATTTCTTCATAGAGCATTGTTATGTTTATTGCATAGATATCGGTGTCCTTTGGCAGTAATTCATTTGTCAACAAACAAGATTTTAACTCTTTAAAATAGATTCAATATCTCGATAAAAGAAAAAAATATATAATCAATGAAAGTGCATTTCTTTTCTAGGCATCTACCATGTAAAACAATTTTTTTAGCCTTCCTTAAGTCATCGCCAACTTTTGAATCTTCCTGTTTCTCACACAAAAATTCAAAAATTGTATTTAAGCGCTTAACAAAACGAGCAATAACAAGCCCCTTTCAAAATCCAGCGAACTTCAGTTTACAACAAGAGTCTATCTTTTTCATCATTTGTTTCACAAAACTGCTGAAAGATGAGACTATTTCGGCACGGATTTGTATTTTATTTACAAGTTTTATAATTAGATTCAAATAGAAATAAATTTGTGGGCTAAACTTTTCTAAAGATGTTGCCTGTGTATCATAACTCACAAGGTGAATAGTAAATAGATCTGTTCTTTATTCTATATTACTTATGAAGGCATTGTAACGTCCAACCACTGATGGTTCCATATGTGTCGTCATAAGCTACATAATTAGACAATTTTGAAATCATATTTCATCACTAACAAAACAAAAAAATCTTTTTGTGTAACATATGTTTAAAAAAAATAATTTTAGTTTTAATCAATTTTTAAACAATATAATAAGATGAAGATGCTCCTTTACAGACCAGCGAGTTTTCATAACAACACTTTGTCAATGTTTTTTGTTTAAAAAAAAATTAAATTATTCTTTTTGAATGTTAGCTTTAACGTTTTTTCAATTAACATTTTCATATCAATACATTAACATATGTAGATAAAATAAACTATAATCTAAAAGGCGTAAATACCTAGTTTATTTATCAAATCATGAAGGTTTATGCGAGCAAGATCTAAGGACAATAGATACCCTCCGATTACAGCAAAAGAGTAAGAATTTAAAAAAAGAAAATGGGATTCCCGAGCTCATTATCTAACGTTGTTTCTGTTCTTAAATTAGAAGCAAGCTAAATGTAATTTGTCTATATATAGTTTACCAGCTTTAATTTTGAAGAATTTTTTTATTTGTTTTGTTTCAGTGCACCTTTAGTTTCTTCTTTCCCCCGTTATGCCGAGCGCCCCCTTACCGCCCCAATAGTGCCCAGCGCCCCCTACCGCCCCGCTAACAGCACCCCCCCCCCAAATCTCGAAAACGCCCCCCAGAGGGCGCTAGCGCCCCCGTTGAAAACCACTGCTCTAAAGACTTGGTCAGTAGCCAGTCTAGGAGATCTATGGAAATTCCGAAATAAAATCTAAGACTTATTCTAAGACTGTTGTTCACAGCCTTCTCAGACTTCTGTGCTACTGTGAATGACGTTTAGTGTAAAGAAAAGAATGAAATACTGCACTTTGAGACAAGCCTTATCCCATTTTTTTCTACGCATTCAATATAAAGTGAAAACATGTTTAAAAATGTTAAAACTATATGTTCAATATAAACCCAAGGATATTTTAGCTTTCAACAGATACCGCCACAAGGGAAAGATACAGGATAAAGAAATGAGAAGTTTCAACAACAAGCTATTAAAAAAGAGAATACTATTCACAAAAGGAAAATGACCGCCAATTACTACCATTTATCTAAAAATTACTGGGTTTAGCTCCTTCCTGTTATACAATACAAAATTAATTAATTAGAACTAAATGATTAAATTATTGGTTAATTATTGTATCGATTCGTGTATTGTTATCGACTATGAATATTTATGCAAAATTTCAGCTTGATCCGAGAACGGGAAATGGGAGAAAAAAACGCCAAAACATAAACATAATTTGTACAGACAGACAGACAGAGTGAGTTGATTTCAGCTTTGTAAAAAAAAAAAAAAAAAGGAGGTAAAGTAAGAGAAGGAGAGAGTAAAAATTGAATATGAGAGATAAAAAGTAGAGATAGTGAGACGATAGATAGAGAGGGAGAAAGAAAGAGAGACAGTAGTTGCCAGCGTGAAGAAGAAAAAAAAAAGTGCGTGTCACATATTAAAAACTAGATTTTCATCCCCACGGGTCAGTGACAAAGCTCTTGGTCATTGACTACAAATGATGGCGGTACAAGGTCTAAACAAGTCAAGTAATTCTATCAACAATTGACAACGGAATCTGTCAGCTGCCCTGAATGGATTACTGAAGTACCTCTCAGATGTCCACACGAAGTGATGAGCTCACCAACCAGTGAATCCCAAACTAGTTTGCGTGTAGTCCACACGTGCATGCTTACCAAGACCACTTGTTTCTAAAACACATTCCTGCTCCAGGCAGCCCATAGACTAGTTTGGAAAGCACATGCATTGAAAATTACAAATAAGTTTTTTGTATCAGTGTCAATCACTTGAACTTAACGTTATCAATGTATGTCTACATATCTGAGGCTCGCTCGCGATGAAGCGCGAAAGATCAAAATAACCCTCCCCAAAGTAGAGAGTAAACGCACGTTTAGAAGATTTGAAAACAAAACATTTCACTACAAAATGCGAAATTCTTTTTTTTTTAACTCTCAGAGAGAGAGAGAGAGAGAGAGAGAGAGAGAGAGAGAGAGAGCATCCAAATATTCAGAAACATATCAAAATGTTGCCATTAATGTTCATCTCATTATTTCTTCTTGGTCTTACTTGAAAGTAGCTCAATACTCTGACTTCTAATAGCTTGTCAATACACTGCAAACCAAGCGTAACATTATTTAGATCAACATTTCATTCGACTGAATCATCATCGTACTCCATGTGAGTGAGGGCTTAACAGACTCTCTTTCTTACAAAGAGCCCTGTATATAAACCTGCACGATAGACAATGCGCATATGCCATCATACAGGTGGAGAACTTGCGACTTCCAAGAACTGCCGCAAATGGCCTACACATTTCGATCGTTATTTCCCCTCGGAGAGTCGGACCACACAATGATCCATCTTACACCCATGTTCAAACCGGTTTTAAAAACAACAAAACCCGAAGTACAGTCCATCCAGTCATGGTCTGACGACGCTGTTTTACAGCTACAAAGTTGTCTGGAGCAAACAGATTGGGGCATGTTTGTAAACAACTGCCCAGACAGATGAACTTACCACAACTGTTAATTCGTACATCCAGTTCTGTGAAAACATGATTGTACCAAAGAATAAAATTAAAATATTCAGTAATAATAGACCCTGGATGACCAACATTAAAAATTAACATTCTGCCGTCATCGAAAAGTACATAGAAGTCTATTTATAAAGCGCTGGTTATGAGTGTGTATGTGTTTTTCGTGTGTGAATGCCGTTCGTATGTGCATTAATATTGTGCATCTATATTGTTATACTATATTGTACAGTAGTTACACTGAGGTTGTCAATTGTAGTCAAACCATATTTCCATTTGATTGGATCAATAAAAGTTATCTTATCTTACCTAACGGATTTCAGCAAGTCAAGGGCAGCCTAAAAAAAAATTATGTTACATGATCGCCCCCCCCCCCCTCAACCAAGCAACGGGGGCATCGTGAGTCAAAGTTTGGCCTGAACCTTGCAAAATAACAACCCACAGGGAACAAGGTCCAGGACTTTGCAAAGCCTGTAGTGCGGTTTCGAGTCAATGATTTTAACAATAGGTGTTGCTATGAAGTGTCCCTGGCCAATTTGAGAGTTAAGACTTTGAGAAGCGCTGTCATGAGCTATTAACAAGCGCAGTAGCTGATACCATCTCGACACACAATACAACTTGTATCTAATAAAAACGAAACTCGTAAAAAAAATAAAAAAAAACTCAACTTGTGATGAGTCACGCCCAGTAAGCCCAGTGACAGGAACGATGGCAAAGCTTTAACTTTTGCTAGTACACACAGGCCCAAAGATTGCGTGGGACGCACTGGGCAAACAATTAATTAAAACGAACATACCACCATAGTGCTGTTAGGTCCATCCCTTGTGAATGGCAACGTCTACAATTTAGACCAGATTTAAACTTTATTTTAATGCATACATCCAGTAAAGTTCTCAACAATTGAAAGCACTCTCATAGATCTAACATAAAACAACAAAATAAAAATACTTAAAAAGTAGGCCTTTCTAACGGGGGGAACTCCACATTTACAGACACACACACATACATGTATATTGTAATATTTGTTTCCCTTTTCGATATCAAATAAAATGAATTACTATTAGTTCATTTACTTATTGGTTAATTTACTGATTGATTCGTGCTTTGTTAGAAACAATGAATAATTGCGGAAAGTTTCAACTCGATCCAAGAAAGGGAAGTAGGAGAAAGAACGTGAGCAGGATTTGTATCAGAGTTGGTACCTGTACACAATGTGTAACACACAAATGGACAAAGAAAAAATCGAGGTGGGCTATTCCTAAAAGATATTTTGTCCACAGTAACGTAGCAAGTGATTTTTTTTTTTTTTAGGGGGAGGGCGGGCTTGGCCTCTTAAGGGGCCCCCTGCATTTTGACACTCGACATCATTACACGAGATAAAGAAATTAATAAATATATAAGTCTAATGTGTGTAATACATGTAACATGGTCACTAATTTACATAACAACATGAATAGCAAGATAACATGGCTTTGGCCTAATATTTAATGTAAAAAAATATTCAGACACTCGTTTTGGGGACCCCTCTAGTAGGGGCCCGGGGGGACTTTCAGATTTGGTCCACCTAGCTACGCCACTGTTTGTCCATACTGTATAACTCATGTCTCTATTCTGACGAACATATTTGTTGTTAAATGAATGCAATGCTCGCAGACAAACATAAAAAAGCTTAAGGAAAGTTAAGTGGCGTAGCAGGCTACACTTTTCACACACAAAAAAAATCGCATAAATAACGTTAAAGGCGTAGAACAAACTAGGTCGTTAGAACATCTAAAAACGTCTAAAACCACGTTTAATGGAAATGTAACCGGAAAGGGAAAACTTACTATTTCGTAAAAAAAATTGAGAAGACATTTTAAAAACAAAAAATGAAAACCCATTGCGATATATTAAAGCGAAAAAAAAAAAGCTATTCAATAGTTCGTGTTGGATCTCTATTTATTAGTTTGATTATCAGCTGTTTTTTTATTTTATTTTAATCTGCCAGAAGCTCTTCAGGCGTTCCTTTTGATCCTGCTTGGAAACTAACACAAAACTCGTTTGGAAGATCGTGTATGCACGCTCATGGGAAAAGAAGAGGAATAAAATAAACAAACCAAAAAGTAAAGTGCCCCTTTCAGAGCTTGCAATCTAGAAGGAAAGTGATGTAAAGGTCATCTTTTTCTATGGCCGACGGTTAACGAGTGTGTCATGTGGCCAGCACAACGACCTTTGCTTTCCCCAACTAATATCAGGTACAAATTACAATTGAGTGAAGTCAACGGCGTCCTAAACACCCCGCTATTCAAAATCCAAGTCTTCTCAGGGATTCGAACCCGAGACCCCTCGGTTTGGAAGAAAAGCGCTTTACCACTCAGCCACCATGCCCCCGAGAAGAATCAAGTGCTAGAGAACATATATTCTACTGACTACCCAATACAATTAGTCTTTATAAATAACGCACTATTGAAAATACTTCTTATTATCAAGACGTGCTAACGTTGATTGTTAATAAATGTCTGTGCGAAGCTTTAGCGCTGAAACAAGAGGGAAGATGGGCCGTTTATGATGTTCGTGTACACCCAGGTTCCACCCACCCATGAAGCTCTGACTTAAATAGAGGTGTAAAAACGAACGTCAGAATGCCTGAGATTAAACTATTTCACTTCCCTGGCAATGTTGTCATACAGCCTGATGAAGGACAACAAGAAATAATTCCTTTTGTAAAGGAAAGCAAAATGAAAAAAAAAAACAACATCGGAGGATTTCTGGGAATCGAGAGCTAAGCCCCATTAAAACAAATTAGAGTCAACTAGGATCTGAATTCTTGATGCAAGTAAAAGTGGCTTTATTTATCTTCCTTGCATGCAGTGCATGTCAAAACATGTGTTATAGCATTTAAGGCGAAACCAATGTAATAGGAAATGCGTACTGGCATATTTTGTATGGTTTGTATCGGACATTCGACGTGTATCGGATGTTCCTACAGGGATTTTTAGTTTCGATATTTTTAGGAAGCATCTAAGTCCATCAACTCTAATGGGTACCTGACATTAGTAGGGGAAAGTAAAGGCGGTTGGTCGTTGTGCCAGCTACATGACACCCTCATTAAACGTCGGCAATAGAAAAAGATGACCATTCAATCATCTACCCTATACATCGCAAGGTGTGAATTCTTTTATTTTTTTTCCTAGCCCAAACCTCCCCTCAGTACGCGGGCAGGATTCGAACCCGGGATACTCGAGATGAAAGTCCAGAACGAATACTACGCCACCAGGCAGCAGGGGCGTAGCTAGGAATTTGGGGGCCCGGGGGGCTTAACCTCTAAAGGAGCCCATGCATTTTGCGTAATATCTAATATTTAATGTAAAAAAACACTCATTTGGGGACCACTTAAGTGGGGGCCCGGTGGAATTTTCAAAATTCCCCCCTCCCCCCCCCCCAGCTACGCCACTGCCAGGCAGCCATGTAAAATTGATCAAAAGCAAGACATATTTTTTCTTTAGATACAAGTCTATAACCCTAAATGGCGCTGGTCAAATTTCCCTTAGTAGGAATGGGTATTTATGAGTATTTGTGTCTAGTATGAGACCACAGTCGCCTAAATTGCAATAGGTACATCCTTTGTTAGATAAGACTTGTCAGAAACAATTACAATGGATGTCTGGCACGCAATCAAAGTCATTGCATTGGTCATAATGTGCCTCTAGTGCAGCGGCGCAGTTAGGGATTTGGGGGCCCGGAGGGGGGATTTACCTCTTTAGCGGCTTTTGCATTTTGACATTCGACGTCATGACATGAGATATGTACAATAAATATACGAGTCTAAATACAAATTAAAACTAAGAATCTTAACTCTAATGTCAAGGTTGTCCTACTGCATGGTCCTGAAACATGGAGAACAACTGAAGCGTCCAAAAAAAAAAAATACAGACCTTCATCAACAGATGCCTGAGAAATATCCTAAAAATACACTGGTAAGACAAAATAGAAAACACCAAACTGTGGGAGATGAGTGGACAGAAAAATATAGAGGTGCAGATCTTAGAGAGGAAGTGGAGATGGAATGGTCACACCCTTAGAAAAGATACCACCAACAGAGCTAGGCAGGCCTTAAGAGTGAAACCCCCAGGGAACAAGACTTAGAGGAAGACCAAAAAGAACATGGCGACGCAGTGTACTTGATGAAGCAGAGAAGACCGGGAAGAGCTGGGAAACCATCAAAAAGCTAGCATGAGACCGTGGAGAGTGGCGTGTTTTTGTCGAGGCCCTATGTTCCATGAGGAACTCAAAGGAATCATGATGATGATGAAATACAAATTGTAAGAATATATCAGTAAATTTTTTTTTTTAAAAATCATTGTTTATTAGCGAGATAATTCACAGGTGACAAATCGACAGGAGGCCGCGGGGAATCTGTTTTAAGTTATAAAATGGTTTAATTTAATAATTTATACACCTTGAATTATAGCGGGTCCTATGAAAGTGCGGGGCCCACTGCTGTCGCATAGGTTGCAGTGGCCTAAGGCGGGCCCTGCAAAATAGCGGCGTATACTACGCCGCCGGTTGACTAGCAATTTAATATTTAATTAAAAAAAAAAAGTTCAGGCACTAATTTGGGGGCCCCCTTCAAGAGGTGGCCTTTTCAATTTGGACCCCTCCCTTCTCTCCGCCACTGCTCTAAGGTATTTCACTTCTCTATGTTCTTTTATTGCGATTTTTTAGGTTTTAGTAAACCAGTATATATACAAGTAAAATCATAGAAGTACAGACTTAAAACACTCTGGTGTGTAACAGCAGAATAAATTAGACAAGTATGTATTACAGTAGAATAGACAAAAAAATAGTACTATTTGAAGTTGTATATTACATGACATTTTAACCAAGCCATTAGAAGTCCACTGCATATGATCCGAATGTTTTAGCAATCATAAGCAAATGAAAAAATTAGAAAATCTTACTGAACTGAATCATATTCCAACCAAATTAAAGACACTTTAAATAAAGACAAGACATGAAATGATTAGCAAAAATAAAACACAAACTTTTTTTCTAAAATTAAGTTTAACTAATCAGACTTGAGTCATTCTTTGAGGTAGCTGTAAAACATGTAACACTGACACTCCAACTGCTAAATGGGGAAATTATTCAATGTCACATCACTCATATAACATTAGAGTCAACTTCAGTAAAGTATAGAATTTTGTGATTATTATACTCATTTCATTCTCTGAAAAGATTGTTTGATGTTTCAATTCTATTTTAAATTTGACTGACCCAAACCTTCCTTTTCTCTTGGAAAACACTCTTGTTTGAAGGCCAAAGTAGGCTGTGTACTATCTGAACTATGGACTTCCAGATCTAAATGTTAGTACAATTGTTCTTACTGTCAATACATTCAATAACAGCAACTTAGTAGACCACTTCATGTCTTGAAAGGACGGGTAGGACTGGGAGCAAGTGATAATACATACATTTATATATGACTTTATTGTGTATGATTTTATTTTTAAAGCTACATGTACCTTTTTCTTTTCTGTGATTTAAAACACAAGCATCAATCTGACATAGATAAGACAGTGGGACCAACTGCAAGAAAGTCATTGACAGCCAAGAGTCAACAAGATAGGAGGAGTCAATTGTGAACAAAACACTTCTGAACACATCCTGCCTAATATGTCAACATCTATATAGATGATTAACCAGCATGCTTTCATATCAGTTACTGGTCACTAAGGATCCTGAAGATTTACACATATATTTTTTTTCTTTCACAAAACTAATAATTTGTACTGTATCTATCTGAGTTATACACATAAAATTATTAGAAATGAAACAGTACATTTCCAAGACAAAGTATTTTATCAACCTGAGCTCCAACACCTTTGATCTTTCTATATTTTATACATGACATGCTACCTAGGAACCCTGTATAGTATGCTTCTGTAAGGGCATTCATATTTTCTAGAAAAACACAACAAAGTCTTTAAAAAAAAAATCTTCAAAAAAATTTTCATTCCTAAATACAAGCCCACCTTTCATTCACCAATATACACATATTTATAGAGATAATTAATGTTGAAAGTATTGAACTATTCAGAAAAACTTGAGAAGGATTTACAATCATTAATATACTTCATAAAAGTGGTAAGCAAAAAATTACACTTACCACCAGCTAGGGTGTATTCTTTACTCAAGTCTTGTTCATCTTTCATGAAGCTCCCAGGTGGTGGGATCACAAATTTACTAATTCTCTCAGGATCCACATCTGATTTAGACATTGCTCCAACATTGTTCACCAGTGGTGAGCGGGGCAGAATAGAGGGTGTGGTGATGTTTGTATTGAACTTGTGGCAAACATAGTCAAAATTGGTGTCCTGGAAAGGGTCCATGTCTTCCTTTGGTGAAAAGACAGGTGCTATGGCAACATCAAAAACATCTCTGCTTTCTGGAGTGTTTTGTGGAACTGTCTCAGGTAGACCAACATTGAATGGCCGAGGAGGTACAGGAGGTGCTTTTGGAATAGGTATGCGGTTCTGCTCTCTAGGAAAAGGGGGTGGAGGAGCTTCTGGAGGTTTAAAGTGAATGGAAGATTGTCTTGAATTGCTTATAACGGGTGAGTGCTTTGCCAATATTGTTTGGTCTATTTGAGAATAATATCTTGCTTGATCAGTTTCATCCTCCACTGATGTATATGTGTTTGAGCTTGGTGGTTCACATGGCTCATCTAGATTATCAAAATTTGCCCATCTGTCTTCAGTACTTGTAAAGTCTATGCTTAGTGCAGAAACAAACTCCTCCTCCTTAACTTTATTAGACTTTACTTCAAACAGCGGATCTAAGTCTGAAAAGTCAAAGACAGAATGTTTATTACCAGCCGAGGAACCAGACAAGGGTACTGTGGGTTTAAATGGAAGAATATCAAAAGGTTTAGGTGTCTTAAGATCAATGCTAGGCTCTTGGCCAGAGTTGCTTTTAGCATAGTTTGATTGTAAGTCATTGTTTTCTGAATTTGTCTTTTCTTGAGGTGCATGTGAATTTCGATAACTTTTTGAACTGGTATCCCCTTTTGTTTTCTCCTGCATAGCGATATATGAATTAGACAATTTAGCAATACAAGGCTGTGGCAAACTTAACATGTCCTGTCCAGATAAATTTAATGATGAGTTGTCTATCAATGACATTTCCCCAATGATGTCTGGGGGAACATACACGTCTCTATTATTATCTTCATCATTATCACTGGTCACTGCCTTTTCTTTCAGAATAATAGTGAATCCATATTTTTTATCGATTTCCTCATTCAACATCATTTCTAGGCTATCTGGATCAGGGGGAAGATTATAACTTGGACTCCACTCTTTTGATTCCGATTCATCACAGGCCATGGAAGTATTACTGGAAAAATCAGCCATATTAAAGTAATAATCTTCCCCAAGAGCCTCTGATGCACAAGTATCATTTTTAGCCACATCCTCATGACCTGTTTCATTAGCCACATCTTCAGAACTATGAGAGATCTTAGATCCTGGGACAAGAGGAATATTCTTTCTTGGCCGTGGCTTGGGTACCGGACGCTGTGTATTTGGAGAAGACTTGTTTGGTGACTGAGGTACACTATGATCACTGTTTAGTGGTTTTACACTTGTGGCAATAACTCTGTGAGGTGAGGTTGGAAGAGATGAGTTCTGAGCTTTGTGAATATTAGTTAACTTGGTGTCAGAAATATTGGTAACTTTTTGCACATGCTCCTTCATTTCTAGACCCAGTTTGTTGAGGGCCTCTTTGTCAGCCTCTGTGAGGGTCGATTTCAACCCTGAATTTCTCGATCTTGGAACTGGCCTAGGTTGCTCAGGTGGAGTTTTCTTATCCAGCATTGCCATAGAAATCCTGAAGGAACTGCCTTTCTTGGGCTGTAAAGGTGGAGGAGAGTCTGGTAACTGTTGACTTGACCTTGGTGGTGGGGGTACCTCATAAATACCCTCATTATCATCATATACTGGCTCAATATGTCCACTCATTGCTATTGCACTGAACAATTTAAAATGTGGAATTATCTATTTAGTTTTCAAATGCATCTGAAATAAAAAAAAATATAATAACATTAATGACATAATTTATTGTATATATGAATGATAAGGTCATCAATAGTAAAATATGTCAATAACATTATAATAGATATGGTGACCCGTAATATAACGCTAACAAAAAGCGCAACATTTCCCGACCAAATAGCTCGGGTCAGAACACATCCTTGTTTTATCCCACACTTGATCATCATCATCATCAAACTCCATTTGAGTGAGGGCTTGAGAGGCTCAAATCCTCTCTTGCAAAAGCCCTAAACAGAAACCCTGCTGTCCTGTGTAGTGCATACATGTCTCCAAACAGGTTGACAATTTTGGGTTTCCCAGACCTGTCTAGACAGAGATCAGCAACCCTGGGGCAGTCAAAAAGAATATGAGACATGGTTTCCTCTTCTTCCCTGCAGCGGGGGGCACAGTGAATCAAAATTTGGCCATAGCAGTGAGAAATATGAGCCAACAGAACAGTGGCCTGTAGTGCACTGTGCTATAATAGCTTGCTCAGGCCTGGACAGCCACAGGGAAGTGTGGTAGGGTACCTCATGTAACAATAAACCATGGGTCACTGCAAAAATAAAACAGGAAATCGTCAAAAAGAAAAGAGCATATATGAGTGGCGGCAGCCCGGAATGGAAAAAAGCACAACATAATCTCAGCGTTGCTATTGACGAAAGGAGGGGAAACTACTGCACTAAGCTGGAGAACTCGATTAAGACAAGTGACATGAGACAGGCATGGGGTATCATGAACAAAATGTCAGGAGCACAAGTCCAAAGTAAAAAAAAAACTTTCATTAAGAGACCACAAAACATTTCCAACGAGTTAAATGATTTCTATTGTCGTTTTGACACTAACAATTTTACTTATCTAAAACTCAAAGCCCTGGAAGATGTCAAAGTTAACAACTGTTTAGAATTAGCGATTACTAAAGAACAAGTCTACAACATTTTCAAAAACGTCAACCCAATGAAAGCTGAGGGCCTGAGGGTATACAAGAGCGAATCTTAAAAGAATGTGCTGAACAACTAGCTGAACTGTAAAGATAATTTTTTGTTATTAAATGTAAAAAAAAACAACAACAAAGAAATGATAATCGATTTTCGTAAGGAAAAGAAGGAAAATGATATTGTTTCTGTAGCTGGAGAGACTATTGAAATAGTGCAAACTTTTAAATACCTATGCTCTTTTGACACAGAAAACTGTTGGCTTGGACATGTCACCCATGTGTCAGATGGAAGAATTCCATAGGACATCCTCAATGCTGATTTAGCTGAGGAAGTCAGAGCCAAGAGAATCGCAAGGCTAACATACTTAGATATCAGAGGACTACCTGCAAAGTATATGAAAGGAAATCATGAAAGATTGAACAACAAGAAAACAGACTGTGCATGCTGGAACAAACCCAGCTCAGAGCAAAATGAATAAACTGCTCATAGCCAAAAGAATGAGAAAGAAACCTGCCTTATTAGATAGCCTTAAAACAGGACATCCTCATGCAGAAACTGTGGCAAACTTTGAACGTCTAGAATCTGCTTGTTTAGCCAGATTCTGTCCAGACTCAAAAAGAAACTGAAACCAGTGATTCATCAGGGCGCATGTCTTCAGAGACAGAATAAACAATTTTAAGGATGGCAACTTTGTTGTGGTTAAGAAGCGTCCACTTGTAGCATGCTTGTAATTTATTAAATGAGGTTTCAGATCTACGGCAGTTGGTCACTTATGGTGTTACTCTCCACAAACTTAAAAACACACAAAATACATTTTTGTTTCTACTATAATAGCACATTAAATGATTGTAACGTTTTTTTTAAGTAGGAAAATTAAATCAAATGAACAAGTACTCTCTTTCTTTCTTCTAAAATATAGCAGCTTGCTATTAGATATCAGTATAATATTAATAAGTGTTAAAAGGTGGATTTTTATTATAGCTTTGAAAAGGTGTAGGGACCTAAACAAAAATTCTGCCCTGGGGCCTCCACATACTTAAATTTGGCCAAGGTTACAGTCTAAATGAAAAGATCTAAATAGATCTAGAATGACATGGATACATATCAACTTCAATATGGCAATACGTTCCGATGGCAATCAAATCATTAAATAAGAACAATCTGGTATAAACTTTGTCACATGTAAATTATGAATGAGTCTGGTGTGAATGTACACTTTGGTTTCTTATAGTTATAATATTTTTTGTTTGGTGTAATGCACAAATTGTAAGACAAATTTCCATACTGACAATAAAGATTATTATTATTATTATTAATATACGGATGTAAGTATATTTGAATATTTGTATTAATGTATGTAATTTATAAGATAAATCCTATTACTTAAAATATTCTTATCTTCTTATCTTATATAATACAGACGTTACTTCAAAAAAGAAGATGATTACGTCTAACGCGTCATGCATTTAGTCATGCATATCAACCAATGACTTAAATTCTGCCAAGTCACTGCTTTTCCTGGCTGGCTTAGGCAACCCATTTCATGCTCTAATAGCACTAGGGAAGAAGGAGTATTTGTACAAATTTGTCCTAGCATATGGGACGAGGAATGTGTCTTTATCTTTGTGTCTTTCAGAGTATTTTATTAAATTTTGTTTTTGTATTTGAAGATTATGGTTCAGTGTTTTATGTATAATAGCTACTTTACTTTTGAGTCTTCTGTCCAGAAGGCTTTCTAAATTTAGGCATTTTACTAAAGGTGTTACTCTAGTCAAATGTGAATATTCGTTTGTTATGAATCTCACTGCTCTATTTTGTGTCTGTTCCAGTTTCTTAATGTTTTCTTTAGTTGAGGGGTCCCAAACAGAGGATGCATATTCTATTGTTGGCCTAACCAAGGTAAAATAACATTTTAGTTTTATGTTCTTATTTGATTTATATAAATTTCTTTTAATAAACCTTAATGCTTTGTTTGATTTTTTTTTATAGTTTCATCAATATGTAGATTCCATGACAGTTTTTCATTTATTGTAACACCTAGGTATTTTGCGTTTTTAGTCTGTGTTACTGGTATGCCATGAATAAGATAAGTGGAATTTATTTGTTTTAGTTTTTTTGTTACTCTTAACAACTGACATTTTTCTGGGTGACATTTGATTTATATAAATTTCTTTTAATAAACCTTAATGCTATGTTTGATTTTTTTTTATAGTTTCATCAATATGTAGATTCCATGACATGCTCCAGTTTGATTCCCATTTCTGTAATTCATCTAATTCTCTTTGTAAAATATCTGTATCTTGTGTTGTTTTTATTGTTCTATATATTATGCAATCGTCTGCAAATAATCTGACTTTTGTTCCTGAAGTAATGCAATTTGGTAAATCATTTATGTAAATTAAAAATAGTAGTGGACCTAAGACTGTTCCTTGAGGTACACCTGAGTTTACTGTTATTAGTGTTGATTTAAAGCCATTCATTATTACAGTTTGTTCTCTCCCTATCAGAAAATCTTTAATCCACTTATGCAATGGACCATTAATGCTGAAATATTTTAATTTTTTAAGCAAACTATGGTGGTGAACTTTGTCAAAAGCCTTGGAAAAATGTAATAAGATAGCATCTATTTGTTCACTATTATCTAAACCTTTTGAAAAATCATCAATTAGTCCTATTCGTTGTGTTTCACATGATCTATATTTCCTAAAGCCATGTTGGTATGGGGTGAGGAAATTATGTTTGTCTAAGTGGTTTATGTGATGCTGGTAAGTGATACTGGTCTGTAGTTTCCTGGGCCAGATTTTTCTCCTTTTTTAAATAGGGGGGTGACATTAGCTTCTTTCCAGTCCTTTGGTACTCTGCTCTGGTTAAGCGATGCCTGAAAGAGTATTTTGAACACTGGGGCTAGCTCATTGCTTAGTTCTTTGAGTAATCTAGCTGGAATACCATCAGGTCTTGAAGCTTTATTTGGTTTGGTGTTGGCTAATAGTTTTTGGATTCCATTTTCTTGTACTACTATATCTTCTATGTTGTCTACTTCGTTCAAATTAAGTAATATGTCTTTGTCTCCTGGGGATGAGAATGCTGATGCAAAGTATTTGTTTAGGATGTTTCCTTTGGTTTCATTATCATTATGTATTATGTTATGTTCATCTTTTAATGGCGCTATGCCTGTTGTTTCCATTTTCTTAGACTTAATGTATGACCATAGGTTTTTGTTGTTATCTTTAGATATTACATTGTTTATGTATTCACTCTGTAGCTGTCTGCTTACTTTTCGGGTTAGGTGTTTAATTTTTATATACTTTTTGTAAACTCGTTCTGCCTTAGTTTCTTTAAATTTTCTATATAGGTTTTCCTTCTATTTACAAAGCTTCTTTAGTATATTATTAAACCAGCATTTATTTATTTTGATTGATGTGTATTTAGTTGGTATATGATTTTCTATAATTTCTATAATTTTAAGATGGTTTTTAATGAAATTCCAGAGGTCATCGACTGGTAGGTTAATGTCTTTTTCTAATAAAAATGTTTGTTGAAAGTTTAATGCAGCTTGGTGTAGTTGTGTTAGGTTACATTTATTCCAGAGTAAGATATTTCTTTTGGATTTTGTATTGGCTACTGCTTTTATCTGACTGTGTATTTTCTGATCTTATGGTCTGATAGACCAGGGATAATATCATAATCAACTACTAATCCAGGTCTGTTGGTTAAGAAGAGATCTAATGTGTTGTTTAATCTAGTTGGCTTTTTAATCATTTGATCTAAACTTAGGTTGTGTAAAGTTTCTATGAAAAGCTCATTTATGTCCTTAAGGTTTTGGTGTTTATCTATGGTTAGTGTTCTCCAATTTATATCAGGTAGGTTGAAATCACCCATAATCCAAAAAACTGCATTTTTATTTGTCTCTTTAAGTATAGTAAACTGATTACATAGTTCCTGCATGTATTCTAAACTAGAATTCGGTAGTCTATAAATACTGCCTATTTGAAGAACGAAGAAGAAAATATTCTTAAATTATTTAATTTCTGTTTAAATAGAATATACTTAAATTAATATAATTAATATACTAATACAGAAATCTAGATCTAGGATATAAATTCTGTTTCTTAGTCAAGTATGTAGAGTAGATCTAGAATAGATTATAAAATGATAATTAAATAGTTAGACACAGAATCTAGAAATAGATGGGCCATATTTTGGGTATTACTGATCTACTGGATTGAATTTAGAGCTATGCCAAACATGGAGAATATTCCCTTCACATTTTTTTTTTGCCACGAAAATAAAAGTAGAGTGTTAAAATGGGTTTACCCGTTCAGCAGACATATATATTCATATCAAATATAAAATACTGTAAAAATGGGTTTATCCGATTTGATAAATATTTTACTCTTTCATAGAGATACAATTAGGTACTTTTTGTCAATTTTAGGGCCCTCTGTTTGTGGGAGGAACATTAAACATACACAAGGATCTCTGCCATGATGATCATAGGTAAATTTATGCCAAGATTGGTCAAATTACACAAATGGTTTTGATTTTTGTTAGAAACATACATACATAGATAGTTACATACACCTTACTTTCTACTCTATATAATATTATTAAATATAAATTATACATTATAATACTATAGTTCTATTACTATATAAAAGATCTAGATTTAGAATTCTAGATCTAGACTAGATCTAAATGATCATCTCTAGATCTAGTAAGAAGATATCTAATCTAATAATATGATCTAGTACAAAGATTCTAGTCTAAATAGTATGTACACAGAATTATGCATAGCTTTAAGTTTAGTAAAAATCAAATTTTTGTGAATTATTTCATGAATCGTTTTTAATAGTTTATTAAATACTTTATTATTATTAATATTATTAATTATAAATTATATCATTACAATTACAATGAATCTTCTACTCTACTCTCTACTAACTACTTGGTCTTAGTTGTCTTAGTCTACTAACTAGACTACATTTAGAATAGATCTACTAGATCTAGTCAAGCTATTTAGAGACTTTAGTCTCTAACTCTAGATATCTAATCTAGAATAGATCTATGGAGAATTGACTCTCAGTTTGAGTTTTGAATTTAAGAACTTTTAATTAACAAATTGACTGGAACTGGGACAGATCAAAACAAACGGAATTACAACCACAGATCAACTAAACTAAATTAGATCTAAATTGGTTTATGCTATTCGGACACCTATAGGCCAAAATTTCAAAGTTTGACTTTGACAGCGCATTATTTGACAATGGTTTTACATAGAAAAGAAAATAAAGTATCAAAATCTTCTTTAGTTTAAAGGGAAACTCCGATGGTTTTGACAATTTTTGATATGATATGTGTTTTGATTTACAGATAATGAATATATTCTTCTTTTTTTTTTATTTGCAATAATAACTTAGTAATTGATGTTTTTCCGACGTAATTTTCCTGCGCATCCAAAACAGTCAGACTTTCACCGGGTTTCTATGTGACGTCACAAAGGTGTTTTAATCTATTGACTTATTGTATAACAGGAGACCATACAGCAAAGTTTACATTCTCATAAAAGAAATATATCTTTGTTTATGCAGTTAGATCTAGGATCTTGTAAGCAAAGAAAAAATGTGCATTAAAAGTAGATTTAAATGCTTGTTCGAATCATTCAGACACACAATCTATTTACTTCTTGGGATAGGGAGAGGCTTAGATGAAAATGTTACTTTTTTTTCTCAAGTTGGTTATCCTAATGCTTTTGGATCTATACATGTTTATATATATAACTGTATCATAGATCTAGACTAGGCCATCACTAAGCCGTCTAAGCCTAACAGCTACTGTAAGAATGAAGCGATACGATTGGTTAAATCAAGTTTCTCTTTCAGTATTGTTTAGGGAAGTGACGCATGAAATAACTTAAAACAAAATCTCAAGGAATCACGTTTTTTTTTAGATGTCAAGAATTTACTGACTAATTTATTAAATATAAAATTTTCTAAGCATTTAAATAAAAAATGATATACTGTTTACTATTACAACTTTTTACGCAGAATTTAAATATGTCAATAACTCAAATTTGAAAAACTATCGGAGTTTCCCTTTAAGGAGAATAAGGATGACTGCTTATATTTGTACCCCTGACCTATATTTGTTATTATATTTAAGGTCAGAGGCCATGTGTTTTCATTAATTCAGACAAATTTGACCAACATTATTTGATTTCGGACACCATAATTTATTTCAGTTTCTATAGTGAGGCATCAATAAACTTAGATTTTAATTCTATATTAGCATTAACTAAATTTTAAATTCCACAGGCATAGATCCTCACATGAAATCATTAAGATGTTTTCAAATTATGCATAAATACAAGTTAAACACAAAGAATAAAAATATGAACACACTTTTTCTACCAAAATTAGGTCACTGGGATAGTGACTTCTACACAGACTTTTAGACTTATTTTATGTTTGCATGATTAGATGTGTGTTGAATGTTTGTGTTTTTTGTTTATAATACAGATGATCTTTTGTAGTATAGTACAGGTTAGGATAGCTGTTCTTGCCTAAATATCTGA
The DNA here is from genome assembly GCA_030265305.1 of Biomphalaria pfeifferi. Classification (NCBI taxonomy): domain Eukaryota; kingdom Metazoa; phylum Mollusca; class Gastropoda; family Planorbidae; genus Biomphalaria; species Biomphalaria pfeifferi. Next base: position 459,464 of record JASAOG010000267.1, read on the forward strand.
ATCTTCTATATTGTCTGTAAATCTATCTAGTAGGTCTAGATCTAGCTAGGACTAGGCATTTACACTTCATTCAACGTACCAAGCTCACTCCAAACATTTGCCCATTTATTCTCTATAAAAAAACAAAAAAACTAATGTAATAATATAATATCATTAACACTGATGTCCAAAACTGGCTGTCCGAAATACATTTTGGTAAGAAAATCGTAACTTAATAAAAACACCCTTCTATTAATTTTTTTTTTATGGAATCAAACAACTTGGCTTATGAATCAAGTAAATCAGCTCTGAAAACAGAATAAATATTGCCAGGCTCATTAGCATAAACTTAGCCAATCAAAAAATATAGCCTTAACCGTCCTTAACCCTAGGAAGAGGTAAAGTCATCCAGGTAACATAGGAAAAAAAAACAACCTGACTTACAGATACAAATTTGTCATTTGATGATTTGAAGTTCTTTTTCTTACATAAAAAGACAACTAGATCTAAATGGAAAGAGATTGGGTCAGAAATACAGAATCATTGGAAAATGGACAATCACATTGTACAGCACGCTAGTTTCATATTAAATATCAAATTAAAGATTTAATGACCACAAAAACAGCGAGTGTCCGAATTCATGTAATTATTGTAATGTCCGGATTAAATAAACTACTCTGACTCTTACTTAGTCTTAGACTCTTAGACTTAGGTCTAGTTACTCTAAACTCTTAAGTCTAAGTCTAGACAGTCTATATTAGTCTAGACCTAAGAGTCTATAGACTATATTATGTAGAGTCTATATTTTAAAGTTAATATAGATCTAGATTATCAGTGTTACACTAATGCCTCAATATTTACCTTTTAACGCATGATGATATTAATAGCATTACTTATTACGACTAGAATCTACATCTAGATCTATTTTCTTGCTTCCTGCTTTCTTGTTTTGTTTTCACTCTCAATTTTTTGCTACACATCCGTAAAACTACTGAAATATAAAATTCAAAACTAGATCTAGATCTATGTTTTATCTATGACTCAAAACATTTTTTTTTTCACTTTGATTTAGATCTAGATTTGGATATTTAGATCTAGATCTTCATTTGAAAAATTTCTTAAAATTTGATATTTAAAATGAAAAAAAATATTGATATAGTCATTATAGTATGATTATAGAATATCTAGAATTCATAGGCGTATCGGGGGGGGGGGGGGGGGGGCTAGAATTTAGTGACTGATTTTTTGCTTTCATTTTGTTTATTTTAGATGAGATTTTAATACTAAACCATCACTAACCCCAGCACAGTTTAAAACCCCCTACCAGACGGTTTTGAGTTTAAACCCCTCTACCAGGGGTTTTTTTTTTAGTTAAATCCCCCTCTTCTATAAAACAAAACAAAAAAAAAAATGCAAACGACAATCCCAAAAATTCCAAGAGCACAGTTAAGGAAGATTTTGATGTTAAAACCCCCTCCAAAATTTACCATAAACCCCTTCTAAAATACAAAAAAAAAAGCAAATTACACACTCAAAATTCTATTAGCGTAGTCAAAGGGGTTTTGACTCAGTTTTGAGTTTAAACCCCCCTTAATATTTTTCTTTATATTAAAAACCAAGTAAATTATACACTAAAAAATCTATGAGCATAGTCAAAGGGGTTATGAGTTTAAACTCCCCTCCAGTGCAGTTTGAAGCTAAAAAATACCTCTTCAATATAAAAAAAAAGCAAATTACACACTCTAAAATCTATGGGCGTAGCCAAAGGGGTTTTGAGTTTAACCCTCCCCCCCCCCCCCCGACATCGGGGTTTGAAGATAAAAATACATCTTCAATGTAAAAACATAAAGCAAATTACGCACTCAAAATGCTGTGAGCGTTGCCAAAAGAGGTTTTGAGTTTAACCTCCCCCCCCCCCTTTTTCAAAGGGGTTTGATGCTAAAAAAAAAACCTCTTCATTATAATAAAAAAAAAGAAAAATTACACACTAAAATTATTTGAGCGTAGCGAAACCAATTTTGTTTTGAGTTTAAACCCCTCTCCTACAGATCGATGGCTTTTTTTTTTTAAAGTTTAAAACCCCTCCAGATGGTTTTGAGTTTAAATCCCTCTCCTACAGATCGATGGCTTATTTCTTTTTCTTAAGTTTAAAACCCCTCCAGATGGTTTTGAGTTTAAAATCCCCCTACAGATTGTTTTGATGTGGAAAACCTTTATCTTCAGTGTTATTCTAAAGGAAACTACAGTTACCAAATTCTATGACCTTAGCTAAATGGGGTTTTGAATTTAAAAAAAAAAAAAAAAAAAAAAACAAACAATTCCAGAGATTTTTTTAGTTTAAAACCCCAACAGATGATTTTGATGATAAAACTTCCCTTTTCGATATAAAATCTAAAGCAAATACAGTCACCTAATTCCAAGAGCGTATTCAAGAGAGGTTACACATTTCTACCAGTGGTAGGCTCCATTAATAAAGTGCAGTGAATAGTCATATTCTGATATTGAAAAACACTAAATGTGGCTCAACAAAGATAGCTAAGACAGATTTTAGGATTCATGCAGTTATAGAGATCGAGTCTATATCACGGAAATCCTATGCCGAACTAGGAGTTGACCCCTTAGTAGGATTGTGACAGAGCGTTATGGAGTTTGCGGAACATGTTCTCCGACAAAATGAATTACGCATAATAAGAGTTGCGATGACATCCTAGTACAACTTGGGGCCAATCTTTCATGGAGGTCCTCAGAGCAGGTGGGAAGAGGCTTCAGACATTACCAGTTACAAATTTTTGTGGAAACAGCTTGACGGCAAATGCGCCAAACGGCACGGGAGGGTCTAAGTCAGTAATAATAGCACATTAGGTTTTTGAAATAAAACTTTTAATAGCAGGAAAATGCACTGTAGATACCTCAGAATATACATTTTGTTCGCTTTCAATACCAGAAATAGTACGTGTTTGGCGGCGGGGCTCCGGGTTAGCTCCTAGTGCTCCCCCAGACCCTTAATATGGCGGGGAGTCTACAATTTTCCCACTAACTCCAGGAAGAACCTATTCTTATCTTATCTTATATAATACAGACGAAATTTTAAAAAAGAAGATGGTTACGTCCTTGCGTCATGCATTCAATCATTAACTAATGACTTAAATTCTGCCAAGTCACTGCTTTTCCTGGCTGGCTCAGGCAACCCATTCCATGCTCAAATAGCACTAGGGAAGAAGGAGTATTTGTACACATTTGTCCTAACATATGGAACGAGAATGTGTCCTTATCTATGTCTTTGTGAGAATTTTATTACATTTTGTTTTTGTATTTGATAATTATGGTTCAGTGTTTTATGTATGATTTCTCCTTTATTTACTATTGAGTCTTAAATTCTGTCCTGAAGGCTTTCTAAATTTAGTGATTTTACTAAAGGTGTTACTCTAGTCAAATGTGAATATTCGTTTGTTATTAATCTCACTGCTCTATTTTGTGTCTGTTCCAGTTTCTTCGTGTTTTCTTGAGTTGAGGGATCCCAAACAGAGGATGCATATTCTATTATTGGCACAATAAACGTCTTCCGAAAGAATGATAGGGTCAGAATGTAATAAACATTATGTACACACACAAACATACATATAAATAATTTTTTTCGCGCGGGGAGGGGGGGGGGGTGGAGGAGAAAAACTCCCTAAAAAAAACAAAATCCTGGCTACGCCCATATAATATAAATTAGCATAGTCAAAATTGAGTAGATCAGATCATCAGATAGAATAGTCTACAACTATTCTAGAATCTAGATCTAGAGTCAAGGTTTTGGACGTGAGATATTCATAAAGATATATAGATCTCCATTATTTTATATTTAAAATACAAATTTTAACTAGATTTATGTAATTTGTATGATAATATTGTATTTTCCGATTTAAAATTTGTGGCAGATCTACATTTTTTTTTTTTTTTTGTTATATACAAATCTGTATTTTTAATGCATTTAAACTAATCTAAAAACTGAACCTAGATTTTGTTATGAATGGTTACGTTATTACTGAAGTTTAAAATTATGTCTCTAGAGACCAGATCTATATAGATCTAGATATCTAGTCTAGACCTCTAAAATCTATCTATGTAGAGATCTAAAATGCTTAAAAAATTTAGCGATGCACAAACCGTAGATATTTTCAAAGATGAAAGAGATGGTAAACTAAGAGAAGTTGGCAATCAAGCTGTCTGGTCACTTTCTTCCTGTAAACCGGGTACGGCGGGTTTCACTGAGTTTCAGATTAGATTGACACATGAATTGCGTAGGACGTATTCATCTTCTTTTTGAAGTAACGTCTGTATTATATAAGATAAGAAGAAGATTTTTTGAAGTAACGTCTGTAATATATAAGATTTAGTAGTAATTGTAGTATAAAACTAATCTAGATCTACTTGAGACTTGACTTTGAGTTTATTTTTCTGTTTAAAATTTGATGACAAAACAAAGTCAATCGATATGGGCCCATTATCCATGGGATTATGCCTGATATTATGGCCTATGCCTAAAAAAAAAAAACCTATGTGGGAGTATTCCATGGCTATTACTATGTGAATTATGTGACATATATGTCAAATAAACTAGGCTATAAAGCTTACCCTCTTCTTTTGTCTCCCATAACATATTATGGCCATATCAAACCCCTCACCATATTTTTATCAGTGCGTCTTTATTTTTATGATTATTACAGAAATAAAGTAGGCTATTAGTTTCCCTTGTTGCTATTAAACACAATAATTAATATTAATTACCAGTAATAAATTGTGTAATTGGTTAGTTTTTTTTATTGACTCGTGTCTTGTCTATGTCAATGAATGATTGAAATGATTGTGTGAAGTTTCAACTTGATCCGAAAATGGGTGTCGGAGAAGTAACAAGTACACACTAACAAACTAAAACTATTAACTAATTACCTTTTCATATTTATTGTAAACCAGTTACACTGACTAGAAACTAAAAATACCTATATATAAGGTGTAGAACAAATAAAATGTTCTCATGGAATTCCAAAGCTGATGAATAATTAAAGAGTAGTTAATATTTAATAAAAGCCTTAGGTTTAACAAATCAAATAAGAACATAAAACTAAAATATATATGCTATTAAAAAGTAAAAAAGTAAAGTTCCCCTTTCAGACGTTGTGGTCTATAGAGGAAATGATGTAAAGGTCATCTCTGTTTCTGTGGACAGCACAATGACCAACTGCCTTTACTTTTCCCCAACAAATCACGAAATTTAAATTTCCAGGATTGATATATATTTTGAAGGCTGTGTATTATGAAAATTTAAAATTGATTCATTATGCCTTGTTGTCTTCTGCAATGCATTTTGCATTATTTTCTGTTCCATCACAAAGACAAGCAAGTAACAGTAAGCTGATTTTTTCTAATTGAGTTATAATTAGCTGTGACTAATCAAGCTTATTTCTTCATGCAAATACTACTGTCTAATGATGATCTGAAGAAGAAAGTTTACTTCTCTCCTGCTCAGGGAGGCATCCGCTCCTTTACTCTCTGCAGTGCTTATATCAGCAGGCACAGTATGTAAGAAAAGCTGTGGCCAGGCAAAAACTTTTTAATCACTCATAGGAGAAAAGGCTAAATGACTTGGGCAATTTAGCTAGTCTTTAATACCTATACTGAGTCCCTAGTTTTATGTCCATGACATTTGATCTGCATGCAAATAGAGCAAAAAATTAACAGTTTGGCTAATATTTCATCTGTAACACATTTGTATCTCCTGGTAACATCATGACTGACCTGGAAATTTGTAAACAGCCTATCTACTGACAAATAAAAGATGGTTGAATCTAGTAAAAAAAATTTTTTTTTTGTTTCTTATGTTGAATTTTTTTATTTTCTAAAAAATTAGGTTTTGGTGTAGAACAGCTGCGCGAAGAATCAAATGAAACCTACTGGCAATCAGACGGACCACAGCCTCACACTGTAAGCATTCAATTCAGGGGAAAAACTACACTACATGATGTTTGCATATATGCTGATTACAAATCAGATGAAAGCTACACACCAAATAGGTATGGTATAAAATTAGTATGTTTTTGCTTTTATCAGGAAAGTGTGGAAATTTTTAGTGATGGGACATTTGATAAGTTAAAAAACAAAAAAAAGCAAAAAGAATTACCAAAGTTGACAATAACACATTAACTGTCTCACAAATGGAAACAAAACATATTAGCTTGCAACTTCGTTAATCTGATATTTCTTTAGAAAGTACTAAAAGCCTTACATTTCTTTGTTGTCTTGTATGAATAGAATCTAGCTCATTTAAATTAAAAATATATAATATATGAGTGTTTCTTCAGTCCTGGGCTGAACAACTGTCACAATGAGCAAACATTTAAATTGAGAAGTTTTTAGTTTCATTTCAACCTTAGTCACTTCTTAAGATATTGTACTTTAAGAATTTATGAATAAATAAAAAATACTATTTAAAAAAAAAAAGCTTATATATTGAGTTAAATAAATGAATTTTGTTGAATCAATCATGTAATTAATTTTTAGTAGATCCAGACTAACAAAAGTAAATTTGTACAATTGAAAATATTTTTATTGATTGTTTTAGCTAGACGCAACTTTCAGTGCGCTTTGGTCTATTCACTTTTGTGGGCCATTAGGGGGGAAATAGCTGAGAATAGGTTTAAGTGATGCCTTTCATCAGCAATTTTTTAAAATTTGCTCAAGTCTGAATTTGAACTCAATCCTCCACAACTGAAGGCTAATGTGTTAGCTGCTGAGCTATCCAAGTACTTATAAAATTAAAAAGTTTTCTAGTCTATTTTTAGTTTTAAAAATTTACCGAACGATCTAATTCTCTACACAAGACACAATAATTTATGAAGTGACATTTATTCATTTAGACAAGCTTAGATTTGAGATTTCATTAATAAAAGAAAAAAACAACGGTGTTTAGAAGACACAAATTTTGCTAGCACTTAAAATTCAATTTATTGTATTAGTAGCATTTTTACTTCAAACTTAGATAACCAACTCATCAAAATAGTTTCTTATTTCAGGCTATCTATTCGAGCTGGTAACCATGCCAATGATTTGGTGGAAATTGAACAGGTGGAGCTGAGTGAGCCTACTGGGTGGGTGTGCATACCATTGAAAGATGTCCATGACAAACCTATCAGGACTTTCATGATACAGATAGCTGTACTCAGTAACCATCAGAATGGCAGAGACACTCACATAAGGAGAATCAAAGTCAGATCCCCTGTTAACTATGGTGATGTGCCTTACCCCAATGCTAGTAATATGACCTTGAAAAATTTGGCATTTACCATAAGGTGACATTTCACACATGCATAAATGTAAACAATTGACTTGTAAATAGTTGTTTGAAAGATTTTTTTTTTTCGTTTTTGCAATATTTCATAAGTTGCACTAAGACATGGCTCCCCCCCAGGCTGCTGTAAACTAACTTTTGTTTACAATTTTCCCACTGATTGTATTTTTAAAATGGACATAATCATGCTGCAAGAAAGCTTACAATCAAATAGAATTTATGAAATGAAATAAACAAGATTTAAAGTTTAAAGCTTTTATTTATGCATTCACTGTGGTTAAAAAAATGTTTTTTTTAATTTTATATTTAGTTTGAGACTGTATGAAAAGAGAATAATAAATAATTGAAAGGTCATGGAATTAAATTTATATTTCAAAGCTAATGCATTTTCATGAACTTCTTGGCAATCATGAAAACCTGACTTCTCCAAAAAAATAAATAGAAATGTAAATTTTCTTTAAAATTGTAGTCTCTAATGGATTAAAATTTGTAAGAAGAAAAATTCTTAAAATCAAAGAGATTATATATATTTTTTTAAAGTTACAATTTTACCACTTGTATTATTTTGTTATTGTCTAACTTAAAGATAGCAATAGTGTCAGAGTTCTTTCACTGTGAACAAAATTATGTCTTACAAATGAATCAATGTATGTCTGCACCAGAGTTTGCAGACATGTGCACATAACTTATGTTTTCTTGGATTTTAATTGACCTTTGAGTAGATCAATGCTTCAGTGGTGTTTATTTTCATAGATCTATCAATGTAATACAAAACAAGCAAATAAAAACATTTAAAACAAAACAAAGCTTATATTCATGTATTAAATTTGTAATAGATCTAGACTAACAATAATAAATTTGTGCAATTAGAAATATTTTTTCCAATTGTTCTTGTTTAGCACAATGGCATGCTTTAAGTAATCCTATCACTTGTCTGGACCAGTTGGGAAGGTGGTGTTAGGATGCAAGTTTTTTGTAAAATGTTTTACATGTTTCGGATGTTCCTTCAGAGTTGAAGATAATTTACTTCGTAGTTCAAACCTCCCACAGTTCAAGGGGGATGTGAGCAGGCAAGGTTTGAATCCGGGACAATTGATAAGTCCGAACGACAGTCCAGCGCGTAAACTGCACGATCAGGCAGCCATTAGTCTTTTTATTTTTATGAAGATGATTTTTCTATTTTGTTTGTTTTAAATAACAGCACAGACAAGTCTAATTCTTGTAGTAGTCTCAATCTTTATTATACAAATACAATTTAACATTTCTTTCTTTAATCTCCAGCTCTCTCTCTAAATTCTAACTCTCTTCTTACTCTACAACCTCCAACTAACAAACATTAACATAATCAAGCTTTTAAATACAATTTTGATTCAACCGTACACATTCTCATGCGCCTGTTCAATTAACCAATGGACAGCTTCAAAACACATCAATCCTTGACCAGCAGACCTACCTCTCGTTGGCATCTCACAGTCGCCCACCTGTATTATATTCTAATGACAAGAAATCTCTCTCTCTTTGAAGTTTAGTTTAAATCTAATTTATATGTTCTATGACAACATATCTCTCTCTCATGTTTACATTGACACTTGCACTTCTCATATTCCCAGTCCCCACAGTACTTTTTTGTTTTAAATAAACAATGTCATGGGGTACACATTTCTATTTCTTTTCATAAATATAAAAACTGATACCACATTTACAACATGTATAAGAAAGAAATAAACAAGAAAAACATAAAAAATTCTTTTCTAAAAAAACAAACCTTCAAATTGGTTTGGATCAGTCTTGATAATTATATGTAGGACAAATCTGTGCTGTATACATTTTTTTGCCAATTTATTTTTTTAGCTTTCTTAATGCCCTATGATCCTATCACTTGTCTGGAACAGTTGTGAAAGAGGGAGGGAAGTAGGGGGTATCTTGTGAATGTTTACATGTTCGTTTTTTAAATGCATAAAAAAAATGTTCATCAATATGTAGCGATGACCTCTACTGGATATTACTGGCATGAGTCCAATAATATCTACAGCTATCTTCTCAAATGGCATTTCACTTAAGTCTGTTGTTTATATCTGCAAGATTTTATCTAGGCCTTGACCTCATGAGTAATTTTAAGACAGTAGAATTCATTCAAGATTCTATTCAGTGTTTTTTTCACCCCCATGTGTCCTTCAAATAGGGTGTCATATGCAAGCTTTAAAAATGTTGCTCTATATTTTTTTTTGAATTAGCAAATGATGTGTTTTGCCTGATCAAACATTCTCAAATAATTATCATCTTTGCCACAAATATTAATGCAGGAATATGATAATCTTTTGTTGCGCATATTTGTTTATAAAAGAAAATTAAATTATTAGCCTAAGAGTTTCAGTTGTAAAAGGCACATTTCCTTTGTTCATTTTGTTCACCTCAAAATTGTGTGATTCTGGCTTGGATTTTTAAAAAATATATATTGACACTTAATTTCTGAAATGAATTGGTATGATGCATAAAACTAATTAAGTTGCAATGTCATGTAATGCTATTTTAAGATACTAAAATAGAAATCCGATGACTTTGTTTCAGTATTGCTACTCTAAAATAAGGTTTGTCTTTGAATCTGAAGATTAATGAGGAATGCAGTATTTCCAGTGGCTATGCAGCCCCAGCTGTGACTTACATAATTTGCCACATAAGCTCAGGCATAATCTTTGTCCGATGAAGTAATTATGTAATAACAATATATTTTTTTTAATAATATAAGCTTTATTTACACAATGAAAATTGTACAAATTGCACAAATACATAAAAACATGAAGCCAAAATGGTCATAATAAAATATATTTGGCCACAACTTAATTGTGAAAAATAAGCTAAAAGGAAAAATATGTATTTACAATAGAACAAAATCATTACAATGCAAAGTAATTTTATTTTTCAGCGCAGAGCTACTATCTTAATGTAATTACCCCCCCCCCCCCCCCTCATTTTAATGCCCCTTCTTTAAACAGGTCAAATAAATGTCAAATAGTGGTTCTACACAGGATGCTCTGAAGAGTTGATCAGTTGCTGAGTTCAGTTCAGAAATCTTTCTCAGTGAATGAAGAAATAGGCTTACTTAACTCTTTTTCTCCTAATTAATGATATCATCATTGATTTGACCTCATTAAATAAATTTCTGTTTTTATAAAAATTAATTTGTGTTATATAAAAAGAGCATGCATTCTCCTATAATTCTATACCAAAAGTAATGCTTTCTGATTACTAACAAAAATGTTATTGAAGTTTAATCATAACGGTAGAATGTGGAAAATGAACGATTCTGTCAGAACATGGAAAAATAATTATGGAGATAAAGAGTTAAGCCTGGGGGCATTTAAAAAGTATTAACCTTCAGAATATAAATTTCTCAGGATCCATTTAGAAGTATACCTTTAATAAAATACCACTGCTAAAACATGATTTAAAAATAAGCCCAAATGTTTATGTCTGTGGATTAATTGAGGCTGCTGTTTCAGCCAAAATATGTGTCATTAGGTTAACCTCTTTAAGCTTATAAAAGCTATAACTGTTATGTCATGTTTTTGATTTGAATGTCATGCAAGGTAAGTAATACTTATAAAGTGTGTGGGGGCCATAAAGAGTATAACAATATCAAAATAAAAATACAGTGAACAAAAAAATGCATATATTAATAGATGATTGTGTATTAAATACTCAAAGTGAGCTTCTTACAATTTCAAATGGCCATTCATTAACAAACAAACAAAAAATGTTCTGAATGCCCAAAGCCAGCTCAGAAGAAATATAACAAATTAAATGGTGTCAACTGCTGTAAAATATTTTTGTCAAAACGTTTGTTGTCAGACAAAAAAAAACAATGTAGCCAGTAGGCTTACAAAATGTGTAACTAAAATGCTTATTTTAAAATATAATGAAAAACCAATGTCATTAAATAGCACACATTATAGTTTTAAATAAGTCAAAATAAAGGCATGGTTTCAAAATTACAAACTTGCAAAGTCTCAATAAGAAAACCTTTATTCTGCATTTCATATTTTTTTTTGTTGAAAAGAGGTCCTTTTTTTTCTTTCTAAAAATGCTTCAGTTGAGACTCAATATTTGTCTTTTTCTCCATAATGCATTATTGACAAATATCAAAGCCTTACTGTATATCTGATATCAATTAGGAAGTATAAATAACTATACGCATAAAATATCTATATTATGAAATTATGTTTAAAAAAAATCAGGTACACAATAAACTATTTAATGCTATGTTCAAAAATGCTTTGTTCAAAAAAAAAGTTAACTTCCACACAAAAATATATACTGTACATTAACAAATTCAACAAAGTAATGAACATAATTTTAGTTTGTAGTTGAATCATTTATAAATGCTATCAGAATCAATATATTATTATAAATGTATTATTCAATTCAGGGTACACTTCACAAAAGCCGTGTTATTTTATTTTTTCAAAAACTGACAAAAGAATAAAAAAATTTCTAGACCAGTACCAGGGTCTATAATTATTATTAATTAAGCGGATTATAATTTAAAAAAAAAACAGCTTTGAATATTTATCAAGCATATTATTTGCTTGTCAGTTTATTACATTGTAATTTATTTTTTCATCTATTGTTTGGTATCTATAATACAAATAATTCTAAGGCTAAGTCTCTATATAAGTAACCTTTAGTAAACTAGCATGCATATCTGTGATGAGGATGGTTTTTAGAAAACAAGATAAAACATTTTAACAGCATTCAGAAAGTGTAATAACATAGACTAGAAAAAAATATATTAGCCTATACTTATATTTTGTTTTAATTATTTGTGGTTTTAAAGTGTTTTTTTTTTTTTTTTCAAGTTCAGTATTTTGTAGAGGCAGCAGACTTAAACATCATATGTAAAATCTAAAGCTCAAATGTACCTTTCCAAAAATTACATCTATATTTATATGAAATAAAATAAATTAAAGTTTTAAAAAAATCTTTTTTTCCCCTACCAATAGAGTAAACATATCATGATTTTCTATAGATAATAAAACCATTTTCTTAAAACTAGAAAAAAAATTTTTTTTCTTTTTAACAAATGGTGAAAAAACAATTCATTTAAGTTATTAAATCTTTATATTTAATGAACAAAGATATTTGAGATGTTTATGTCCTTATTTATCAGGATACCAAGTTACAATTCTAGTCCAAAATAAACTTATAAAATGCTTATTAATAGTTTGCTAGAATCAGTAAAAAAAACAACAAAAAAAAACATTCTTTTTAGTTGAAATGAAAACTCTTCAACAATCAAAACCATTTCTTTTCAATTTGTGTACAATCTTACACTTTTATCTCTTTCTGCCTGGCATAAATTTATAATTACACTACTATGGTAGATTTCACAGCACAATATTTAAAAATAGTTTTGTTAATTACTTTAAAAATAAAATAGATGATATCTTTGGTGTGTAGAACAGCTTGCATGGGGAGAAATAGCTTTTTGGATATGAAGTCAAATGCCTAGTCAAAAAAGTACTGGAGAGGCAAATACAGAGATATGCTGCCACATTGTGCAGTTTGATTATAAGTTTTTAATGGAATGTCTTACATCTCATTTTGATTTACACTTATAAGCTCAATATGAAAAACTTAGCATGTTAAAAGCGCAGTGCAACATAAAGGAGTGTATATATTTTCATCACAGATCAAGTAGGGTATACATAGAATATGGATATAGTAAAAATCATTTGTTTAAACAAACTAGAATGTTACAGGGTTATGAAATGTCTGAAATCAAAAGTGACTGAAGAAACAAGAACACAGTATGATGAACAATTCATAGTTTCCAAAACAAATAAAGGATTTTAAAAATGTAGTAAAGTAAAAATCTGTAAAAAAAATATGTTTATTTACATAAATGATATTGGCTATAATCTTTTCTATTAAAAAAATGTAAAGGGAGGTATTTGACATAACTAATTTATCAATAGATCTTTTGAAAGAGTAATATAATTATTAGAAATTCCTATTTACCAATATCCTAAATATAGTGGCAAAGAAAATGTCTACTATTAATAGACAATACAAGTAACCTTGATGATAATTTCTGAAAGACTTACATTTTACAGAAATTATGCAATCATTAAAGAAAAAAAAAATTTGAAACAAAATTCCTCATAAAGAAAGACTGTATACATCATTTTCCTATATGCCACTGGAAACTTGAGCACATTACATGCCTAGAGAACCACCTACAGTAGTGCAATATTGGCCCATTTACTAAAACTAATGACTAAAAGTTTCAGTCCTGGAGACAAGAAAAGTAACTCTGCATCTTAAAACTTCCATTGGTTACTCTTCTATTAATGGTTAATGGACATTTTGTTTGTGGAAGGAGTGGGGAATAAATAAGTCTGTTGGTCATTGAGTTGGATACACTACACCATGAATCATCACAGTTAATTACTCTAGTGAACCTGACTTCACTAATCCCACAAAGATCTTTTGTATCTTCATAAGAACTCTCTGTGACTAAGTTTTGATGTTTTAAATTAAAATAATACCTCTGGATACTGTAATAATATACAGAAACGTAAAAATTGAAGAAACTAAGATACCCTGTTTAATTTTAAATACTAATGCTGTTTGGAATGATTTCTGGTTTCAGATATTCATATGGAGGATTTCTGTGTAGGTTTCTCTCTTTAATTGTCTCATTGATAGCATGAAGATCTTTTCTGAATCTGGAAAGAATTTGAAATACTGATTAAAATGAATATATCATTATTTTTTTTTATCAGAACAAAGATTATTTGTATGCTTGGCTTGAGTTTAATTTCATTTATACAACACTGTTAAAACAAAGTTCGGGCTCAGGGTTCTACATAGAGTTAAAAAAGCTAAATAATCTAAATAAGTTTTGACCAGGTAAGTCTTATTGAATCTAGAAAACTTTACTGAATTTCCTTTCTACACTCTTAAAACATATTTTGTTTCTTACTGTGTCTCAAACTATCACACCACATTGTCTTTAAAATCTAATTTGTATGCCAAACTAAACTAAGGGACTTAAGATTGTGGTGATTGATAGCATTATATATAATATTTAATTTTAACCAAAAAGAAACAAAAAAATAATATAATTCAGAAGATAAATAGATACTGGGGGCAAAAATGCACAAGCAAAATGATATAGTATGTTGCTACCAGGACTACCACAAAAATATAGAGAAAAAAAAAAGTGTGTACTTTGAACTTTCGTTGGATTCTCAAAACTAAAAAGAACACACTGATGAACCTACATAACACAAACTTGCAGCACTAACAAAACAACAAATCCCAAAATATGACACTTTCACTCATTTTACTAAAGCATAAGAGTGCTTTGCACTAAATATTCACCACACTGTAACAGAGAGAGATAGATTTTTACTTCTAAAGAAATCCTAATTTGTTAATATTAAAAACTTTCTTTCTTTCAAATTGTACATTGTTCCTAACTGAATTGCCTGGAATAGACTGTTGATTATATATGAAAATATTAAAGCTATTGGCAGATTAAAGTAGTCAATATAATGCAGTCCTATTCTATATATCTGTATATGATATAATCTATATAAATGAAATAACTCACTGATCTAATACTTCACAAGCTTTTGGATCAAACACAAACTGAACTTCAAAGTCTCCAATACTTTTTGTGCCTTTTGAACTTAGGATCTTGGTAACAATCATAATGTCTAAAGTTGTTGGCCTGTCAGGCAAGGCATTAAGAATGTCCCTTTCTGTTGCAGCCCATGACTGAAATAAAAAAAAAATCATGAAAGTTTTTTCTAGATTCTTTATATGTTCTTGAAATAAGAAAGGATTAAATTAGATAATAGTTATAATATAATATAAAGTATTATATGTTACTTATATATTAGTAAAAAATCTAATATGCAATGTATGTAATGCACAATTAGTTTTGGGTTGATGTTCTTTTTATAGTGCCATATGTATATTATAGGGCGCATGGTGGCTGAGAGGTTAAGCTCTTGGGGTCCTGTGTTTGAAGCTTGGTGAAGACTGGGATTTTGAATTTCAGGATTTTTAGGGTGCCCCTGAGTCAACCCAACTCTAATGGGTACCTGATTTTAGTTGAGGAGGGTAAAGTGGTTGGTCAGTGTGCTGGCCACATGACACCCTGCTTGTCAACAGTTGGCCAAAGAACCAGATGACCTTAACCTCATCTGCCCTAGAGATTGCGAGGTCTGAAAGGGGAACTTTTTATATATACTATTATACTATTGCAAGAATTATCTTATAGACTTGACAATAGACACAAACTTACCACATTGCTTGGTGGTTTGCCTCTCAAAAGTCCAGGGTAATTTGGTGGAAAGGCATATTCATCATACTGTGGGAAGTTAGTGGATGCATGGGAAATACTGCATGTATAGATGATACTGGTAACAATCATCTCCAGTTGTTCATTTGTTTTGATTCTACCATTACCTGGTACTCCCTAGAGCATAACAAAAAAAAAAAAAGATTACAAGTCAAATTTATCATACATTCCTACAATACAATTTTTAAAGTATAGGCTTAATTAGTGATTTTTTTTTACCAAAAGGCCAACTCCACCACTTGAGTAGTTTCTTGGTTTGGCAAGTTCTTCTGCCCAACCTTGAACTTCAATATCATTCTCCAGCAATTCAGGACTTGCTAAAATTACCAAAAGATAATACGAATGGCCAATATAGATGATGATGTTAGAATCAATACAAAATCTGAGCATGTCATCTCTAAGTAGGAGACAATTGAATTTGATATTGTAAGATTTCTCAACTTTTGTCATACAATGTACTCCATAAATGATGTTTTCATTTTTAACATTCCCCCCCCTCCCCAAATCTTAGAGGGTGTTGAGGTACCCCTGTGTTTACTGTTATTGGTGTTCATTTGGAAATTCAGAATCCATTGGTGTAATTTGTTGACCAACTATCCCAAGATGTTTAATTTTTTAAACAAGCTATGGTGGTTAACTTTGTCAAGTTCTAATAAAATGGCATCTATCTGCTCATTATTATCTAAGCCATTTGAAGAGTCATCAATTAGTCCTATGAGTTGAGTTTACATTTCTAAAGCCATGTTGGTATGGAGTAAAGTACATTATGTTAATCTAAGTGGTTTCTGATGTTGCTACATATTATATTTTCTAGTATTTTACATGTTATGCTGATGAGTGATATTGGTTTGTAGTTCCTGGATGAGAATTATCCCATTCTTTTGCTAATGTTTATAGATGTAATCTTTTGGTATTAAATAATGCTTTGCATTCAGTCCATTTAGAGTTCAACTTGAGATATATGTATATATATATATATATATATATGTAAGAAATGTTTCTTATTTTATATTACCTCAAGTTTACAGATCAAACAGTGTGATTGTATAATGTTGTTATAGCACTCAGAATAAGAAAGTGATTATAAAAAATTACTGAGAAAACTTACTATAATATAAGTCTATGTAAGCTCTGACATATTTCTTGATGGCTTGGTGGAGTAGCAAAGCATCATTTCTAAAATGGTAGCAGGGCAGTACATTGGTGTCATCAAGCTGAAGACAAAAATGGGATTGAAATGAATCAATAATCAGCCACAGCAGCACTGTGCTGTAACTTTTACAAATACACTATTCTCTACTTTAACTTTCTAAAAAAAAATTTTTTTTTACACACTTTATTATGAAGGATGTTTAGCTTTTTAGTTTATTTAATAGAAAATCATATGCCTACCCCTCTTCTTTTAAGATCTTCTGGTAGTGTTCCATCTACATCCATCCTCCATTGATTCAAACTGCAACATTCAATTATAAAACAAATGATAAGTGGCACACAAAAAAAGGTTAAAAACAATGAAAAAGAAGTCAAGCTTAGAGATGGAATAGTGGTACTTTGATTAACTAGTAAAACATGAAGTATTTTACCCTTTGATTATGAGCTCCATAAGTCCTTTTGTTCCATAGTTCATTGTCTTGTCCACCCATCCACCCTCTGCAATTAAAAGCTCTAAGCCTCGTCTAAAAAGAATTTTAAAAAATATATGAAGGTATTTTATTAGTTTTATACTAAAAAAAAAGTATGTTCATAAAAAAAATAATTAAAAAGCTATAATACAAATAGGAAGCGCAGTGACTTAGTGATAAAGTGCTTGGCTTCTGAACCAAGAAGTCCCAGGTTCAAATCCTGGTGAAGACTGGGATTTT
Organism: Biomphalaria pfeifferi; assembly: GCA_030265305.1. NCBI lineage: Eukaryota > Metazoa > Mollusca > Gastropoda > Planorbidae > Biomphalaria > Biomphalaria pfeifferi. The sequence continues at coordinate 477,009 of JASAOG010000267.1, forward strand.
TTATTTCAGGATCTTTAAGGCACCTCTGAGTCCACCCAACTCTAATAGGTACCTCTACCTGATGTTAGTTGGGAAAAGTAAAGGTGGTTGGTGGTTGTGATGGGCACATGACACCCTCATTAACCGTGGGCCACAGAAAACATGACCTTAAAATCATCTTATCTTATAAAATACAGACGTTACTTCAAAAAAAGAAGATGATTACGCATCATGCATCAAGTCATGCATGTTAACCAATGACTTAAGATCATAAGGTCTGAAAGGGAAACTTTTCTTTTTTACACAAATACAAATATTCATTGACTACAGGATCAGACTTACGTGTTGATAGCAATGAGGTACAAAAAGTGAGGCGCCAGTAGCTTGAAGATTGGATGGGACTGGGAAAGGTTTCGGTGTGTGGCTACAGTAACACCCTCCATTAACAAATGTGTACAACCTGATCAATAAATTACATTTTTTTGTATAACATTGAATCTATAATCATGATATAAAACATCTGAAAGTAATAATGAGTTTAAAAAATTATCAAGATGTATATTTAAATAAATGAAGAAATGTTGTGGCCATTGTATTAATGGCTAGAAATATTTCAAGGCGCATTTATCAGTTTTATAAGCTTATTTTTCAATACTAAAAAATAGGAGTATGAACTCAGCCTATACACCTGTCGGTAATGCAGCAACAGCTAATTTTGTTATCAGACTAGGGGCCAAAATAAAATACAAAAGTAGAACTGTACACTGCTCAGTGTACATAGCAAAGGTGAAACAGCACCTAAAAGTCAGATGCTCAGATAAGTCTTCAATGTCTTCTGTTCTAAGCTAGTTGAGCTAATGGCAAGTTTAGGAATGTATTAACAAAACAATTAATATTTTGGCATTATTGTGTAATTGCAGATGAGAGCAAAGCTTATATTTGGAATTCTAATTTTTTTTTTTTAAATGTCCAATTTGTTCTCAAATGAAGTTCATACTCAGCTTTGAGCATAGAGCAAAGTGTCTTTAATCTTAATCATTCTAGCCCAAACCTCAAAGGTGATCTAGATTATTGTAACTATCTGAAGTAAATAGTCTAATATCATTAATACTACACTATTCTTAAACTTATTGAAATTGGAGACCATAAAACTCACCAAGATGTGTTAGTGCTTGATGATAAGCAGCATCTGCATTATTGTACCACATCTTGACTAGGGCCCATGTTAGAGATGGGTTTAATGGGGTGAAAATCTAGAAAAAAACATTAATATAACAAGAAGTTATATGCTGAATATCAATTTACATAAGAGAATTCATATGAATATTTATTTAGGACTTAAGATAAGGTAGGCAGACAGAGAAGAGATCAAATGCAAGAGTGGTGAAATGACAAGGGATATAATTATGCTCCAAGTGTAAAAGTTTAGCTAACAGCAATAATATGTAGGTCAGTGGGTATAACTGGGGAGGAAAAGATGCAGAGCTATCCATTTTTTTTATTCTCCCCCCCCCCCCCCCCCCCCCCCCCCAAAAAAAAAGTTACATAAGATTATCAGTTTGCAATAAGATTTCAGTACATTTGGCATATGGAGGTTTAGAATTTTGACCTTCTTGACACATTTTTGACCTAAACTCTAAGTGAAGGTGAAGTATGCGCTTTATTAATTATTTTTTTCTGTTTAATATTATTAATCTTATGATTTCTTTTTTTTCTCATTTGCATACCATAACACTAACATTATTGTCCATAACTCTTTTAATTGAAAAAAAAATAGTTACATGTACTGTGTTAAAATATCTGAATAAACTATTACCTAGGAATAACTAATAAACTGTGTGAAAATTTAAACTGAAATACTGTGAGGCTGTGATGTAACATTATCCAAAATCTATATACAGTTTTTTTAATCATAAATCTTACTTACTGGGTTGTCTGGACCTGGTTTCTGAAAGAGTTGTATGGCCACAGGTTTCAGCTGATTACTTTTATCACAATAAAACAGACCAATGGGTTTACAGAGCTGTGTAGAGCATGGGAGTGAATTGAATAACATTGTTAATAAAAATAAGTACATACAAATACAATATTCTCAGCTTTGTTAATTCTAGGTCAGTAATGTTTTAAAATGGTAGACCATACAAGTAAGCAAAGTTTTTAATATGACTTTGTATTTTTTTAACACATACGATAAAAGAAGTATGTTTGATAAGCTCATTAATTTCATAAGATAAATTACATCTCTGATTTACAAGTCTGAACACTACATATTTACAGAAAAGAAATGACTTTTGACATACAAACTTATAATTTCCTTTTTTTTAAATTGAGATTTTCATAGACTAAGCTGTGTTCAATCATATTTTCAATTCTCATGGAATTTATTTTTATTTTCTTGAACCCTAAACAACTGAGCTAATGTGGTAAATATTAATATTTAAATATCTTTCAGACATTTTCTGGTCAGAAGTTGAACAAATCCTTTATAATCTAAATCATTATTTTTAAAAAATGTAAGAGCATGTGGTAGCCGAGTGCTAATGTATATGATGTTTAAACTAAGGGGTCATGAGTTCAAATATATGTTTCTTTCTTGTTGTTTTTAAGATGCCCCCAGTCTATCCACCTCTAAAAGGAAAGGAAAGGTCTGTCATTGTGCTGACAGTGCCATATTAAAAGTTAAAACTTGAAAAAAATATTTGATATATTGGGCCCTTTATAAGTCCAAATTCTATATGTCAGTGGTAAATAGCTTATGTTGCTTAAAGGTAAATCCAACTGTGTGCCAGCCATGTGTCATGGGCATAAATGTTAACTAAAGAAACATGTTTCCTTTACATCATCTACCTTATCTCAAAAGAAAACTTAATACTTCAATACTTTTCATCTTTTGCAGTCTGCCCTTTATATGCATCATTCCTTTCTTAAAAATAGATATGCTGTATCCCACAAAAAAGATCTCTAGAAGATAATCTATTTCCAATAAATGTCCAATATATGAAAATCTCCTGAACCTACAATATAATTAACTTTATATGATATGCAGTAGCCCATGAATAAATTAACTAAAAAAAAACAAACATCGCCATTTAATACATACAAGCTAAACTTGACCCCTGAGGTCTTCATGATACTTACTACGAAGCCATCTCTATTTGAAATTCCCTCCAAAACCTTCAGATCACAAATGAACAACTTCTTATCTGCTATGGCCTCAGCAATGGTGTAACCTTCCAACAGAGGTTGTAACAACTCATCGGTGACTGGAAGTCTGAAAGAATACATATAAAACAATGATGCCTTATAGTGTGCGCATTTTAAGACACTTTATCGTTTAATTTTTTCCCCAAACATTAGATTCAAATCAATTATTGAAAATTGAGTCTATACGTATAAGGACATGACAGCAGAAACAACGATCATTCAATGACAAGTCGTTTCTTTAGTGATGTGATATGGTATGGGAAATGAAGTACCAGCATAAGAATGAGCAACGCTAAAAGACCATATCATTTGAGAGACATAATGAAGAAACTAGAAAGGCGGGGGAAGGAATGGGACATGTTGCTGTATAGTGTTGCTACCAGATTCTTGTAAGAGTTTTTATATGATAAGTTGACATTTTTGCATATCTATCTAAAAAGAACAATCAAACATCCTTTTGTTTTCTTCACGGGTTGGCACGTGTTGGTTTGGAACAGAAAATTCTCAAACTATTGCATGAGTAAGATAGGAGCACAAATAACATGTAGTGACATACAAGAAAAGCACACAAAATGAGACCCAACGCATAAATGGACAGTGGTCATCTCCCGAGTAATCAGCTCATACTTTCAATATAGGCTAATTAAAAAATAATAATAATTGACCGACAGTTTTTTTTACCACTTCTTTACACTGATCAATACAAACCAAGATGCCTTAAATAGAAATGTTGTTGATGTTAGTTAATATTGTACACAATACAGGCGAGAACAAACTTGTCAGTAACGGGCAGGGGGTTATCTTTTGAGCACGACGAATAACAAGATGTAACGGGATTACGTTTTTCATTTCTGATCTATGAATACGTCACAATAAGTAAGTAATACCCAACTAAAGTACAGGTAGTAGCCTATATGTTAAAGTATGCGGGGGGGGGGGGGGGGGAGAAAACTTTCATATTTGGGTATAAGAGACTATGAACTACAAACTATCAAATTATACAATCTATATATATATGAAAATAGACCTATATTTTTATACACATGCAGAATTGGTCATTTCAACCAAAATAAATTATGTAACAAACTATTCCTAGAGCTAATCAGTTTATCTACTTGGATAAATACAGCACATTAAGTCAACCTAGGCATGCATGCGTTCAGTCTTCGATACATTATCAAATTTTACACAATGATTTTCAGGACTCTTATGGCTTAAATTTGTAGGCTGCATTGTATGGCAATGTAAGGGCTGATGTTGTCACCCTGGTATAGGTGCTAACTAATAAATTATACGAACTGCCAATCAAGTTTTCTTTTTATAAATGTATATAAATATTTGATTGTTTATTTTTCTATTTCACTGGCCTATTAAAGAATTGGGGCTCGGTAAAAAAAAAAAAGGACAAACAATTACATCATTTTGTCCTCTCCCGAACAGACCATTTGTCTGATGAGATCCATGCTGTCCACGCTAAACAATGATCATCTCAAGGGGATGGAACCGTCAGTGTCACGATGTCCGTTGACCAGGGAATCCATCCCTAACATAACAATGAAAAGTGATTTAATTATTGGCTTAACAGGATCGTTTCCAGAAATCAGGGGAGCATATTACTCCCGCAGGAAAATGTTTTCCTACCATATAAATTCACTACGGGTAGGGGATAAGGAGGTTTATCTAGCTACTCCTCACCTTTTATTTGCCGTTACTTGGAATAAGACTATAACAGTTCTAACTAGTAGTACTGTCCCTTGCGTCTGTATTTCAATGAATTCAGTGTAAATAGATCTATATTCATTTTATAACTATTCTAAGGTGACATCCTATGATCATTTTGTGTACCGTGTAGGCCCTTCTTTTAATGTAAGAAATGAGATAAAAAACGATTTCTTACTAATTGAAACTATATATAGATCTATATTTTTACATATTTGAATTACAATTCTAAATAGACATAGGCCTGAATTAAAACGCATTTATAAGGCAAGCTCAAAGCCTGTGCTATTAGAGCATGGAATGGGTTGCCAGAGCTAGCCAGGAAAACCAGTGACTTGGCAGAATTTAAGTCATTGGTTAATATGCATGACTAAATACATGACGCGTAGGACGTAATCATCTTCTTTTTTGAAGTAACGTCTGTATTATATAAGAAGATAAATGTAAGAAAATAATGAACTTTGTTTTAAAGTCTCACTTTTGTTGTTTATAATTTTCGTGGCAGGAAGGGAGAGTATCATGTATGAAAAATATAGAAGCTTAATTTAGTCTTTCTGTTTCTTCCATGAAAACCCAATACCTATCGGTAGTTCTATAAAGTATGGGGGGATGGGGGAGTGTGAAGGTGTTAAAGAAATACAACTGTGGTGATAATTTTAACCTGTTCAAATCTTTTAATGGTACAATAACCACTTATTACACTGACTATATGTACTTGAAGAAGCTATTGTGTTTGTTTAGTAGGTAATACATTATTATCATGTTAAAATTAATTGTACTCAACTTTCAGCAAGAGTTCTCATTTTATCGCTTTTCCGGAGTTTTTTTTTTTTCGAACCTACATCGTATTCCAATGAGACACAAGTCTTTCATTATGATATTCATCGTTTGTTTACTGTGACAATCTCTGTAGTTGGGTAACGCGTGTTAGTCATTAGCATAACAGCCAAGTGACTCCGTATGGCGGCCATGCTTGTGTGATAATTAAGAGATAATAATGAATTGTTTCGGGGAAATATGAGGAAGGTTTCGTAATAAATTTATTTGGGGGGGGGGGGGTAAGGGAGGGCTATTGCACACATAGGGACATCATTGATCCTACTTTACCTAAAACTGACTGGACAAAGATACCATCTCATCATTCGGCCATTTTCTGAACTCATCTCGCTACACGTTTGCGTTACCGGCCATTTTACTTTTACGTTGTGTACACAGCCCGGTAACTTGGCAACTAGGTGACTCAAAGGACTAGATCTACCGTGGTTGACATCGGATAGCGGAGAGAGTGGACAGAAAGGGCACGCCATTGGTTACAATTAGAAAATAAAATGTGTAAAAATAAAGCGAAAAAAAAAAAGATAAAAGAAGAAAAGAAATAGAATTATCACCTCTTTCATTAATTATTCATCTAACCTTTTGACCCCCCCCCCCCCCCCCCCCCCAAAAAAAAAAAAACTCTAGTGTTTTGCAAACTTTTTCCATAACGGAACACTTCGCACAATCTAACAATTTACTGGAACACTTTGCTTATTTTTTCAGAGAGATTAATTCACGAAGTTAATTATTCCAGTAGTTCGTTGAACACCTATTGAGGGAAACACTAAGCTCTAACCTAACAAAAGCAGTAGTTAAGTCTCTTTTTTTTTTTAAATCTCGCTTCTGAAGACTTAATGATTCACAAACATTTATACCAGTAGGCCTACATGCAATCACGTAAAGAGCATACATGACACCGCTGGCAAGCATTGGAATTAGTGAATCATGGCCCTGTATTACCAGAGAAAACTTCAACTAGCAAATCATGGCCCTGTATTACCAGAGAAAACTGCAATTAGTGAATCATGGCCCTGTATTACCAGAGAAAAACTGCAACTATCAAATCATGGCCCTGTAACACCAAAGCTGCTTACTTTATCAATAGAACCAAACAGTACGTTAGCGTGTGTGCTTGTCTGCAAAGCTGGCTTTAGGCATAGGCTAACTAGCAGCCGCCTAGGGCCTCCGTTTGGTGGGGGCCTAGCACAGTACAAAAAAAAATGTAGACAAAAAAATTGCGAAACCTGGATCAGATCTCAAACATAGTAGAGTGCTATGACTCTTATGTTTATGTCACGAGTTGATACTGTGATCTAATTCGATCTGTTTCTAGAAGCCGGGGTCAGGTCATAGAAGACCAGAGCAAACAAACGTTAATTATAATCATCCAATCAGGGAAAGAGGTCAGAGAAAAATAGCATACGTCAGTTTCTAGAAGGTCAAAGTTAATAAAATATTTAGGAGAGAAGTTTCTATGATTCTGGAAATTACGGTTGATATTAGGGGAAAGCTAGTTAGTCGGGGTACTAGCAAAGTAACAGGTCCTCGCTTTGACCGGGTAGGCTATTCTGCCTCAACGTAGCACCGGGTGGAAAAGAATGCTTGAGGAACTAATTAGGCTAAATGAATAGCAAAACAAAGCTCCTGTGGGAGTGTCCAAGGGAATGCCAGAGCTCTGGCATTCCCTTTACACGGTGCGGAGTTGAAAGAGAGCTTCTTTGTCCCTGTCGATAATCCTCAAGGGACCGTTACACTAATGGCGAGTACTGCACGGTTAGCTTGATACAACATAGGAAAATGTCGGAGGTTCCCGGTGTACTCGGCCTTCGGCCAAGCATTCTAGTCCATGCGCCCGGAGTGCCAGATATATCGGAAATAGCAATGTTTACATAGACATTGACTTGGATCTCTTCCAGACAGAACTGTTTGTTCAAGCAGGCTTACACACTTAGGAGTGTGAAGAGCCTTAGCTCAACTCTTTTGACAATCACACGGTCCTTGCATTGTAACGGTCTTTGCTTAGTAACAGTCTTGTGTTATAATGAGTTTAAACATTTGCGGGTCCATTAGTTGAAGTTATACTAGTTGAAGCTGCTGTTGTATTGTTAAGTTGTATAAATGATAAGTTATATCAGTTAAAGTTATGTTAGTAAAAAGTTTAATATTATCATAAGTTTTAAGTCAAGTCAGCAATTGAATTAAAAGTAGAAGTTTGAAGAAGTTTAATAACTAAAAAAAAAAAAAGGGTTAGAAAAGAACAGAGAGATGTTTCTTCAGTTTGTTAGAGTCTAACATAAATCTCCAGCAAAGATGATTCTCTTTCAACCACAAATAATATAAAAAGAAATATCAAGCAATAAATAAAGGAACAGAAATCATCACAGTTTACTATTCTAACTCTGTCTCTACTTCGGAAGTTGCGATATTTGAATTTCAGTTACTTGTTGATTTAGATATACATACAGGCAGTTTTAAAAAAAAATAAATTGCGTAATTTTATTTTTTCGCTGTTTTCTTTTTTTTTTTTTTTTTTATTTCATTTACTTCAAATCCACTTCGGCTAAGGCTTTGAGTAATCCATCGCCGGCTCCCCCCCCCCCCCCCGCCACACATTTAAAGTGTGTGTTTCTGTATGGACGCTTGTGAATGAGTGGGGGGGGGGGGGTGGAGTGTTCTGTTGTCACAGATAAAGAAATAAATTACTGTAGACATTAATTATTAATAACAATAATAATAACAGAGACTTTGTGTTTATATAAGTCACATCCTCCTTTCTCAAAAAACATTCACAACAAACAGTGACGCAATATAAACATATTAGCACAGGGAGTATCTTATTACAACTGTAGAAAACATCTTGCATGTGTGTGTCTGTGTGAATACGAATTAAAAATAAATTGTCTAAATATCGACTATCACGTACGAACATTTTGTGAAGCACGAGTACGCTTAGAGATGCAGAGAGTGTGTCAAACTACACGTACAACAGACTTAAATCTAGATGTAGATTCGAAGCCAATGTGCTTAACAACAACTTTGACGACATACGTGCTAACTCTTTCGGACGAAAGTGTCTAAATGGATTGCAGTGAATGTAATGGGCGTATGTGAAAAGAAAACCTAGAAAAACATAACAAAATACTTATTCGCGAACCACATGCGGCTCTTTAGATGTGAAGCTGCGGCTCCTAGTTCCATAAGCAAATATTTTATTTTTTATTGAAAAAAAAAAAAAATGTAAAAATCGTTCTAAATCGATGGGACGTAGAGTTTGTTGTTTCATGTAAAAGAGTTTATTATCTTCTCAAAGTTTTGTATTGTCACGTAACGAAAGCTCTTCAAGGTCCTGTAGTTGAAAACAAACTTGTTTATTTGTCACTCACTGATGTATCTTTAAAACAGAATTATTGCGTAGCAAGGTCGTAAATGAAAATTATTTAGAAGTTATTTTAAAATGGAAAAAATAAAAGGACAACAATGATTCTTCGGAGCAAAATAAGCCACAAAATTCTAACGTTTCACTAAATAATACACCAAGTAGCGCTTTGTGCCTAAAACTTTCCGGCTCAAATAGTTGGGGGTCATGAATTTTAGTAATCAAGATTGTTAACAGCATCTTGTCAAAAGCACTCTACCATCGTCAGTTTAAAGGATTCTTAAACGAAATGGAGACAATGAAGTGCGATGGCTTTCCAAAGGTTGAAATGTTTTGCTTTGTGCTGGAATGAAATAAATATATTCCTAAATGAAAAAAAAAGGCATTAATCACCCTGAATTAGAGAATGTCAAATGGTTGCGAAATTTGTACTTTATGGTGGATATAACAGCGAAATAAAATAAGCTGAATCTAAAAGTGCAAGGAAAGGGAAACCCAACCTATGTTTAGGTATAAGAATTGGTTTGTTTTGAAGAAAACTTTTTTTCTTTTTGCAGAAGACATTCAGAGCAGTCAATTATTGCATTTTCAATTTTTACAGGAATATCGCGATAAAGCCTTGATACGAATTACTTCAGCACTGTTACACACACACACAAAATTAAAGGTGAATTTGCTGACAATAATGGACAGACAACGAAAGCATTCATAGTAATTTCTCTCAATACAAATAGTAACGAAATCCACATTGAGCAATTTGAATTTGATACTGGATCTCTAGAAATGCAATTGATCGGTTTAAAAAGTAAAGCTTTGTGGAGTGGAGAATTTACAGAGTTGAAAATCAAGTTGGAAAAGTTGGAGGTCCAGAAATGTACGTAACACAACAATAGTGGACATCTTTGAAAGAAATGTCACGACTCAAGGTACCTTTATTCGACGCAAGGAATAGTCTTCCAGACTGCCAGTCAGGTGAAGTTGGCATTTAGAGTACTGACTATCTTCGAATTGACATATTCGTGCGAGCAAGCGTTCTCTTGCATGGATATAATTAAAAGTAAAGTAAGAAGCCAACTAACAAATGAAAATTTAGCGTCGTGTTTGAAACTAAAAATAAGTTATAAGTTAAAAACAAGTTATGAGCCAAATTTATCCAAACTTTCTAAAACCACGCTTTCATTGAATTTGTCTGCTCAATTGTTTGTTATTGAGCTATATGCAAATGTTGAAGTGAATGTTAAATTGTTTGAATATTTTATGTAAATAACAAGTAATTATTTAATAATCAAATATTTTTATATTATCCAATTTGTTGTGGAAAAAAAAAACACTACTTATATATGAATAAATAAATATTTTTCTTATAAATGTAATCAAAAAAACTTTATTTATGCTAGTACTAGTTATTGTTGGCAAGAAAAAAAAAAGGACACTTTAAAAACTTTGAAATTTTGTAAATTATAATTTTTTGCTCTTCCGACTCAAAAAGTTGCCGATCCTGACCTAGACATAAATCTGTTTTTGGTTTATTTTTTAAATTGATTCTTGTATTGTCAGGTAAAAAAATAATTGTGCAAAATTTCAGCTTTATCCGAGATTGGGTGTGGGAGAAACAACATGTACACACTTTGTACCAACAGACTGACAGACTGACTTGATAGAAGCCTTGTAAAAACAAAACAAAAAAAAAGGACGAAAGATGAAAAGTGATACCTGATGGAATAAGTGCAAGGGAATGGACAAGGGGCACAAACATGAAATTCAACATTCTAAGAACTATAGACCTAGATAACCAGGAGTGTTGCCCCCTTCACCAACCCGTTTCTTTTCATTAAATGGTGGAGAACGTCTGTGACTTTATGCAGAGCTTCTTATTTTTCATGATCTTTCTTTACATGGAGGTCAATGTTTAGTCCTCTTGATTGATACAAGTCAAACTGATGTAAAAATAACCCTCTGGGAAACGACTCCTGGGAATGTAGTAAACACTGGGAACAGAAGTTACTCTATATTTGAGTAGGAAATGTCATTACAGAATAAAACGGTTGGCCTTTAACTGCAAAGAAAAAGTTTGTTCATTTGAAATGTTTTGGGGACAGCCATAAATACCAGGGATAATTCTCGTAAATTTCTAAGCAATTACTCTAACCTAAACTCAAAACCGTAACTCTAACCTAACAAAAGCAGTAGTTCGACTTTAAAAAAAAGCTAGCTTCTGTAGACTTAATGATTCACAAACATTTAGGCCAGTAGTTCTACATGCTATCGCTTACAGAGCGTACGTGACAATGGTGGCCAGCAAGTAGTTTGATTAAATCCGTGTCTTAATTGCTATCTCTAATTGCCGCCTGCCCCTCAGAATACAAAAAAAATAAAATAAATAATAAATAAAAGTCTAGACCAAAATAGATCTATATCTCCAAAAAGTCAAAATCTGAAATGCTAAACCGGATATACCGACATTGAAAGTGTCCCACTTCCGCCTGTTCTTCCGTCCCTTTGTTTAGACGCTTTCACTTCCATAATTTAAGGCACATAATAAATGAGATCCTTCAAAGCGTATTCAGAAACTACAACAAAAAACAAAACTCTTTACTAACATTTGTTCTCTCTCTCTCTCTCTCTCTCTCTCTATTTGAGGAACTCAAGGGCTCGTGGACTATCAAGCTAAAGACAAAGAATGTTAACGATCTGTGAACTGGAGCGGCGCAATGTCCCCAGCTCTACAATGTGAAAGATATCAACGTGTCTTATTTTCAAGGGAAATATATCACTAGAGCTTAGCTCGTAGCTATTGTTTTACTTAGCAATGTCACACACACACACACAACAGGGTAAATTACGGGCAGAGTTATAGCCTCAGAGTTGTAGGAATGAGGTCAACTTTAAGTTTGAAAGAAGGGAAGAGAAAAATAACAGGTGCGCTGTTTTTGTTTAACTGTATAGTAAAACTAGTTAAAACAAGCAGCAAAATTTAACGAAAAATAAATAACAATAAAAAAAAAAGTGCCAATTTTAAAAAGTGCAGAAACAATGAAGTCCTTGAATAGTCTAGACGCGATTCTGGTACTGCTTTCGAGGTCCTCTGGCGATCCCGGCCTCCTCGTGGCGGACCTTGGTAACGCTGTGAACGCCTCTAACAGCGGCCAACGGGGATCCCCTCTGTCCACGGTTTTAAAGGCCAAGTGGATAGAGCTCGTAAAATCCAGGATGTCCAACCCAATGTGTGGGTGCCTGGTTAAAAGCTGGATTTGGGTGCGCCGGAATGTGAGGCGCGACCCATAAACGCCGTAGGCTCTAGAAGGTACGTTCCCAGATGCACGACATTGCATCCGGTCGCCCCACTGATGGCGAACTTTCTGGTAGTGGAAGAAACAAGTCTAGACAATCTCTCATTATACCACAAGGTATTCGCGGCAAGCGTGACATTGGAAGCTAGCTCAGCGAACACGAGTTCCTGGGTAGGTAGCATTGATCCTACCTGAGGAGATCGAATCCAACAGTCTAACATGCAACCAGTTTCGCACTCGGGTAATTTCACTCATATGGCTTCACAAAATTTATCTATTAACCCCGAGTATGGGCATTACTCATCGGATAGGCCCCGTTCTACCAATCCTGACGACGGGTTGGTGTTCGATAAATTAGCTACCGTCGTTGATCTTCAAGATGTCCGCCCACTAAGTTCACCGATATTGACAGCAAAAACTAACCCAGGGTTGTTGCCGGGTGGCCAACGCCCCTCGATGCAAGTCAAGCCAAGCTACCCTACTAAAACCACGGATGGGGAAGTCGTGACCCCCACACCAAATGTGACCATGAAAAGCTCCCAAAGTACACTCAGGAAGGACGATCCTTCCAGGCCCAAACATGGTAATGGTATTGGGCAACTCAGAATCATATCATTTAATGCGCACAGGCAACTGAGACTCAAGAAGCCTGAAATTGTAACACTGTTGTCGGAACTCGAGGTCGATGTGCTTTTGGTGCAGGAAGCTGGCAAAGCTGGTAGGAAACGGAGTTGTGTGCCCTCGCTCTCGGGCTTTACGCCTTTACCTATTCCTGTGTAAAATGTCAGAAGTTAGTCACTTTTGTCAGGAATCCTTTGCTTGCTCGTGTGAAGGAAACCGCCTCACGGGGATGTGGTGAGACCGACACACTCTTGGTTGAAATGGAGGGGAATCGAAACCAGATTTGTGCCTGGTGTCTGCGGACATAGTTGCGAAGTGTCGACTGGATGTCCTGGGAGACTTGGGATCGGATCATCTACCACTAATGGTCACTATTGATCTCGGTACGACAAAACGAACAGCTTGCCCTAGACGTATGTGGGTGTACGCTAAGGCGGACTGGCAACTTTTCAGGAGTTCATCGGATGCGCTCCTGGAAAAACGTGATATTGATTTTGAAAACATTGACGCAACTTACATCTCTTTGTGAAGGCTCTTTTATCGGCGGCTCGTAGGGCCATTCCGCGAACCAGTGGTAAGCGCAGATACCGATCCTTTTGGTCTCGAAAGTTGGCACGTCTTGTCAGGCAACGAAAAGCAGCACGAAGAAGGCATGCTCGACAAAGAACCGGAGAGACGAGACGAGCCTACAATAAACTTACGGCATTGGTAAGGGATACAGTGTCGGAGGAATCGCTTAAAAAGTGGTCGGACGTTTGTGCGAACCTGGACCTTGCGGATGGACGGCAGGCATGGAAGTTATTAAACAATTTGGCTGGAGTGGGGGAACCGAGGGTAGCGGAACCCCTGCAAACGCCAGATGGCCCTGTTATAACTGACAAAAAGAGAGCGGAGGCTTTTAAGAAACACTTTGCTGGAGTCTCTAAAGCTCACAAAAAATCTTCCGTGTCGATGGCCCTTGACCGTGTTAGAAGAGCCAATGAAAAACGCAAATAGGTCGACGGCAAGGCTGGGACGGAAACATTCTCGGAGCCCTTTACTATGATGGAGGTGGCTTTCGCTATCAAAAAGGCCAGGCTACATAAGGCAGCGGGGCCAGACGGCATCAGCGCTGAGATGCTCAAAAATCTCGGAACGATTGGCCTCCTAAAACTGCACGACTTACTAAATCGGACATGGATTCAAGGGGATTTCCCAAAGGCATGGAGATTGGCTACCATTGTTCCTATTCTAAAAAAGGGCAAGAATGCGATCAGCCCCAAGAGCTACAGACCAATTTCCCTCACATCGTGTGTGGGGAAGGTTGCGGAGAGAATCATTAACCGACGGCTTAGGTGGTACCTTGAGTCCCACAACCTAATTTGCCAGGAGCAGGGTGGTTTCAGACAACGGCGTAGTGCAATGGACCAGGTAACAGTCTTTATGCAGGAGGTGGCAGACGGTTTCCAGAGAGGCGGAGGGGAGAAGAAGGGTGAGTCGACACTTGCGGTCTTTCTAGATTTGAAGCAGGCGTACGATAGAATCTGGAGGCATGGATTGTTGCTAAAGTTGATGGACCTTGGGGTTAACTGCAATATGTACCGGTGGATCAAAAGCTTCCTAACGAACAGGTTGGTTCAGACACGTTATGGCGAGCAACTATCAAATAAGAAGGTACTTGAACAGGGGTTGCCTCAGGGCTCGTCACTCTCGTGCACACTTTTTCTGGTATTTATCAACGATTTGACCAACGCCTAGGGTGTCGCTCACTACTTTTTGCAGACGATCTGTTAATCTGGAAAACTGGGAGATCTGCAGTCGCTCTAGCTGCGGAGATCCAACGCGACCTATTCACGATTTCTTGCTACACACGGTTGTGGAATATGGAGGTAAATTGTGCGAAAACAGTCTGGACACTCTTCACTCTTGGCAAAAATGTCCACAAAGAAAAGATTTTTCTCTCAATCAATGGTACCGAATTAAAGATGGAAACCAAGCCGGAATACCTGGGAGTAACCCTGAACCCAAAAATGGGTTTGTCCGATCATGTGAGACTGGTACGAGAACAAGCCTCGGAGAGCCTTAAGGTAGTCAGGCGACTAGCCACGACCAAATGGGGAGCCAACGCGAACGTGTTACGGGCCCTCTATATTGGAGCAGTAAGGGCAAGAATGGAGTACTCGTCTCTTGCACAAGTCTATGCCTCACAAACGTCTCTAGTGGGGCTGGACTCAGTGCAGAACAAAGCAATTAGACTCATTTGTGGTGCATTTCGTACAACGCCAACTGCGGGATGTGAGGTCATGACAAATCTCTCACCACTGAGACTAAGAAGGGAGCGAGCCGTTATGATTGCTTACGAAAAATTCAAACGGCTGGAAAAAGGCTGCCCGGTCAGAAGTCTGGTCGACAACTGGCAGGGCGGAAGTCGGCTGAAGCGGAACTCTTTCATGCACTCGGTGCGGGAATAGTCCGACGAAGTCGATTTACCTCAGAACAGAGCTGCTCTCGCTCTGCATGGGGCTTCTTCTCCGGCGCATGCTCCTGGAATCCCGGAGGTGAGAAAATCGCTGATTGACCCAGAAATTAACAAGAAATGCACAAAAACTGTCGTACGAAATACAGCCAGGAAAACTGTCGCCCAATACCCAGCTGAATCCATTAAGGCGTACACATATGGTTCAACGAGAGAGAACCTTGGGGAAAAAACCTCTGGGTATGGCGTGGTGGTTCAATTCCCTGGCTCGGCCGAGAACGATGAGATTCTGGGTGCGTGTTCTGGCAGGAGCAATTACGTAGCTGAAATGGTTGCAATTCAAAATGCAGTAGAGTACATTGAAGAACGACTTAACGAGAAAACAGCACAACCCAGTCCTATTGTGCTATTTACAGACTCTCTGTCGAGCCTACAGGCCATTGAAAGCTCCGCCGATACGCTCCCTGAACCACTGGCAAAAACACTGGCGTGCGTGGGACGCCTCCAAGAAAAACACGGAATTCGGACGACATTCCAGTTCATACCAGGGCATGTAGGAATCGAAAACAACGAAAAGGCTGACTTATTAGCCAAGCTCGGCACAAACCTGGACCCTGTGGACGAGCCACAGACTTTTGAGCAGGCGCGTGCGATAGTGGACGAATGGGCAAGAAATAAATGGAGCAAAAGCTGGGAAAACGGTAATACGGGCAGGGAAGTCTGGCAAAACTTAAAAGGGCCCTCAAATCGGACGAATGGTGGCAGCTAAATAGGGAAGAACAGGTGACAATCGCTAGGTACAGAACGGGACACTGTCCAATTGGTGCCTATTTTGCTAAATTTAAACCAAACTTCGATTCTCGCTGCAGGCATTGTCGGGACGACGTCGAAACAGTCAACCACATCCTATACGACTGCGCAACACTACACCCTAAACATGGCCATATGAGTGAAGCAAAAGCTGGTTTGCATGAAGAACTGGCTCTGTACGGAGACAGAGAGGTTCTGAGAAGAACTGCCGCTTTCGTTGTCCGTGTTATCAGAGAATAGATTTTTCAACACGGTGCCCTAGTGCGATGAGACTCACACGGTACTGCTTTCTGTTAGTGTGAGAAATAGTTCCAAGGTGGCCACCAGTGACGTAGTAATGTCCCGTGGGCTCGGCAAAGGATGTTGCCCACACCTCACTTCCCAGAAACTCGAAGATTGAGTATCACAAAAAAAAAATTTCTCATTCAGTATTTATCAGTAGATAAAAAAAAAGACTTTTTAATGAATGTACCAAATGTTATAAGCAATAGTGTTCTTACAATAAAAGGAAGTCACGACACTCAATAATTGTACGATTTTCTAAACGACCATCTTTTAATACGACTCTTGTGAACCTCTGGAAGTCATTGGCGCCCTTTCGAGGCAGTAGTCACACTTTGTCATCATTGGATCTATAATGAGTGAATGTTTTCAAACCTTAGGGAACGGATAAATCCCTAGGTCCCACAGAAATCGTTACGACCCATTTCCCCCATCTTCTCGTTCCATGCTTTCAATTTCTATTGAACTATGAACTATGATAATGTCTGCCTTTGAAACACAATGGACCTCATTCACCAATCGTAAACAAACAACATTTAGCCATTTAGCATTAATGAGACACATCTAAAGTCCTTTTTAAATTTTTTTCTGGATAGAGAGAAAGCATAAATTGGCTTTATAATACTGTCAAAAAACAAACAACTAATCCTAATAACATTGAAAAGGTAAGTCTAGATCTATCGTCATTTCGCTACATTCAAATGGGGTCAAGTAAACGATTACAATTAATAAAACCAAATGGATATTTCTTTTTATTTAGAGTACAAAAGACAAATGTGGAAACGGGAATGTGTACGAAAGATGAACTTTTTGTTTTTGCCGGAGGGTGGGGGTGGGAGGAGGGATAACTAAAAGTGCTACTAAAATATACGGAACAAAAATAAAAGAGCGTGTTTGTGTCAGGGGCGCATAAAGAAGCGGGTCTTTCCATGTGGGAGACATTATGATGCTCAGGTTAAAAAAAATGGGTGTTCCAGAGAGCGAAAGAGAGAGAGAGAGAGAAGGAAAGAAACGCAAAATTTCACTGTAACAGATACACTAATTCACGGGCTAAAAAAGTATGTTAGGTTGATCGTTAAAATGAGGCCAATTTGTTAAAATTTATATATATATATATATAATATTAGACCTCGAGAGTTATAGTGAAAACTCGATCGTAGATGTTTATCTATGATAAGATAAGATATCGATAACCAAACTGACCTTTGAACACAGTAGAACTATTCTCAAGTTGAAGAAAATCGAAGTTTTGTAATTGACGAAGTTTTGAAAATTTGTACTTAGATCTTGAAAAAAAAATTTTTTTGGATGATCTTTTTGATGATCTTTTGATAATCTTTATCGAGAGTCGGAGGTGCCAGATGTTATGATCATCAATAGTGCTAGATGTTACAATCAAACTTGATGTTAAGATGTCACGTTGAAGCACAATCAATGATCGTAATTGCTGAGGATCTTGAAATCGTCTTTAATAAGATGATCGTATAGAAGTAGCTAGATCTAGTTGATAAAACGATCATTCAGAATGTTGCCAGTTGATAAGAGAATCATCTAGAAGTTGCCAATCGTTAAGTCGATCTAAGTATGTTACTATATTCAATGAAGAAACTTCTCTTCGTCTAAAACAAATGCTTTAATTCAAAACTTGGAAAAGCTATTCACAAATAATTACAATGGTTAAATGTACTTAAATAGAACATAATAAATATAATTCTGCTAAATAAATGATCTACACAATAATGTAAAATATACGTCTGAATCCTAACACGTTCCATACGACACTGGCGGTAATCTAGAATCTTTCCCCGGGTATCGCGTTGTCACGTGTCTAACATCCCCTCGTTGCAATGCCAACCAATAAATGCAGCTCCATGTACAATAATTAATATTTCAAAACCAATCACATTTATTTCCAAACATGATCCTGCTGCGTGATAGATAATTCCCCGAGGTAGCTAAAATTCTGCCGACAAGCTAAATATAGACTGTTGCTAAATATAGATACAGTGTACGTGACATATATATATATATATATATATATATATATATATATATATATATAAATTTTAACAAATTGGCCTCATTTTAACGATCAGCATAACATACTTTTTAAGCCCTTGAATTAGTGTATCTGTTACATATATATATATATATATATATATATATATATAACCTTGGCCATACAGAGTAGATTGAAAAAAAAAAGGTCCACAACTTGAGTTACGTTGTTCACGTTTCTTATTGGGGGAGGGGGGTATTAAAATAAAGGTAAAGACACAGGTATGTTGCCTGTTGAGATTGCTTCCCAAACTTTGTCCATCAATGTGGTAAGACAGCACGGCAGTACAGCAAAGACTGTTGACTCTTCAATTTGTGGAACAGAAATCGGACATTTGGGTACAAATCATATTCTTTACAGGCTTTACATCCAGAATTTGCGGAATTCCTCTGAAGACAGCATTTTAAATATATGAAAAAACAACTCAATTATAACATATTGCCCTTAAGAACTAAAAGCCAAGAACCTAGGTGGGTCATTCCTTTTTACGAGTTCATCTTGAGACAGATATTAAGGCGAAAGCTTTTTGAACTAGGAATCACACTAAACGATGGAATCTCATTAAACAACAGAACCTCTCCAAACGATAGAGCCTCACTAAACGATAGAACCTCACTAAACATCAAAACCTCTCTTAACGACAGAACCTAATTAAACGACAGAATCTCACTAAACGACAGAACCTCACAAGACGACAGAACCTCACTAGAGAACAGAAGCTCACTAAACGATAGAACCTCACTAAACAACAAAACCTCTCTTAACGACAGAACCTCACTAGACGACAGAACCTCACTAAACGTAACAATCTCAATAAACAACATAACTTCAGTACACAGGAACAAAATTTAAGAACTTAACGCTAAGCGCACAGCGTGCCTTTTCTATGTATTATTCGCTTGGTTAAAAAAAAATTTGTTGTTTACTGGTACACGTGAGTGTATTCGATCAGGCAAACAAATAAAACGCGATTGTTTATCATTCAGTCAAGATGTTAAAGGATTTACCTGATTCAATTAATGAAGCAATTACAACGTAACAGTCCAGCCATTTTATCTGTTGTTATGTTGTTGTATTTTTACTTCAGTGTATGTTTCACACAGATGTGCGTATGTGTTGGAAGTGTTCTGGTGTGTTACACGTCTATACGTTGTGATGACACGTTCGTGTATATGTTGTGTAAGGATGGTTTTGTAAAGGAGTAAAAGTGTGTGTGAGTGACATAAAGGGGGCTTACTCACTTTTCTGGCATTTCTTTCACAAGTTCAATGAGTGAGTGGTTTAAACTTGCCACCCTCTGAAGACCAAAATACAGATCATTGCTCCATCGATCAGCTCCCTTGAAGAAAAAAAAATATATCTCATGAAACTACAATTATACTTATACTTACACATTGCCTTACTAATAAAATCTCAATGAAAATTTAATGCTATATCTATCAACGTTTAAAGCTAAAACAATTAAATTCATTTTAAAAATTATGTTTTTAACATCTGATGCTTTTTTTTTTTTTGGTTATAATTAAAGAATTAAAAAAAAAATTGTTGTAGATGATTTTTTTTTTTCTAGACAACGAAGCAGTTAGAAAAAAAAATTAATCCTACGTTTTGTAATTGTTGCAGCGTATTAAGAACAAATTCTTCATATATATATATATGATTAGTTAATGACTATCGAATGTAAAAAAAATGACAATTAACATATTAACTAAATAAAACAATCAATTCTAATACATCATAACAATCTAAACTTTAAAAAACAATTTAAATCCTTGGACACTATGAAGTGGTCATCATTTGTTGTTAGGTGGACTAAGAGTGGACAGAATTGAGTTTAAATCAGAAATGTATTTAGTTGAGAAAAGTATGGATTAGTTCAGAATTAAATCACCAGCACCAAAAAAGAAAAGGAAAAAAAAAACTTTCTCATTCTTCTGGGATCATTGTTATATATATATTTTTAAAACTCATACAAAGTAACAAATAAAACATTCTTTTCAAATGTTCTACAAAACAAAAGCAAGAGACCTCTCTATAGAATGAATTGAAGCAAGTGAACCTTTTCACGAATCCCACGTCCAGAGAGTAATCTATAAACACACACACACAACAACACAATAACAAACAAACGTTTTTACTTTTTGTTATATAAAAGCTTAACCTATGACTCTAGTACCTATGATATAGATTATAGACCTACGTTTTTTTAGTAAGTAGTGTTGTGGGCTAATCTAGTCTGACTTCACTTCGATCTCAATTATTACTTCACATTAGACACAGAACATTACAAGTTAAAAATATACTTGACAACAACTTTCACTGTTATAAAATGACACCTATATTTATCACTGGGAAGTCTGTCTCGTCTTCATAAACGTCGCTATTTCTAACTAACATCCAAAACAAACTACTTGTTCTGTTGTCACAGATAAATAAATAAATTACTGTAGACATTAATTAATAATAACGATAATAATAACAGAGACTTTGTTTATTACGTCACATCCTACTTTCTCACAAAACATTCACAATAAACAATGACGCAATAGAAACATATTAGCACATCCTTCCTTTTAAAGCTGTTATCACATCCTTATTTTAAAAGTTCTTAAGACAGATATCTACTAGGAACTCTAACAACTCGACCACTTCTGGTTATCTTGACTGGCACAAGTTCTCTAGACGTTGGTCTATAAATGTCTGTTTCGTTTGTTCCAACACTTTGCTGTTCATTGTCTTCGTCGGTATCATAGTACCCAGAGATGTCTTCATCGAAACTCTTGTTCAATAAGCGTTGATTTCTTCTGTATGTTTTTCCATCGTTTGTCTTTATAATGTAAGATCTGGGTGATGAATGTTTTTTTTTAATAACAACTTCTTTCTGCCAAGTTTGACCTAGACGAATAATCTTTAGGTAGACTTGCTTTTGCAACGTATTTCACTTTGCTTCTCATCTGTCGTTCGTTTAGTAATGTCTCTGCATTTTTAGCTACCGATGGTTTCAATAGTTTGGGATCAGTTGGAATGATGTCCCTGAGTTTTCTACACATCAGCAGTTGTGATGGTGAATACGGAAGTCCGCTTATCGGAGTATTTCTATACTCGAGCATAGCGAGATATGGATCTTTCCCACTTTTGTATGCTTTGTTGAATATCTGCTTTACGATACCAACATACACCTCACTTTGACCATTTGAACGAAGGTACCTGGGGCGTAATGCTGTTATCTTAAAACCCCACTCAAAAGCAAACTCTTCATATTGGTAGCTGTTGAAAGGCGTATTGTCGCTCACTATTTCTTCTGGTATGCCATGTCTAGCAAAAATACCTTTCAGTGCCCTGATAACACATTCTGCTGTTTTGTTCTCCAGAAAGGAATAGTCCACAACTAGCAAGAAGTCTTTGTTTAACCATTCAAACAAATCTGTCGCAACCTTTTTCGATGGTCTGTCTGGTACAAAATGAGGGAGCAATTTTTCCTTCATATTATTTCTTTTGAACGTTGCACATGTTGAGCATTTCATCAGTGTCGAAAAAATATCGTTGGACAATCCTGGCCAAAACACATTCTGTCTTGCCTTCGATCTGGTTTTCTCAAGACCAAAATAACCTGTGTGCCACTTGTCGAGAATTTCATTTCTCATACTTGAAGGACTTATAATTCTGTTCTCATAAAACAATATTCCATTCTCTTCATGAATACTGTCTTTTAATGACTAGTACACTTTTACTGTTTTGTGCACTTGATTTTTAAACTTCCTTTTCTAACATACTTGCTCAATAACTTCAGTCTAACAACAGATTCAGTTTTGCGACGAATTTCTTTTATCTTCTGGTCACTTCCGGGAAACTTTTCTGTTGCACTATGAGTTTTCATAAGCATATCATCATCTGGCCTCAATGGCCTTTGGCCACGTAATAGTTTATCATCTTTATGCAATTGAGAACTTGACGTATAAGTTGTTGTTAGTTGATTTCTCTGCATCAACTCTCGTGAAACTTCCTTCTGATTGCTTGACATCATGTACTTCCTACGTTCTCTTTTGCTTCCATTAGTTTCAAAGCAATAGATGTCTTCATACCTAATACTGGGTTTATTTCTTTCTTGGTCACATACAGATCATCTTGGACCTCCACATCGTCGACGTTAAATGTGACCGATGCAACTCCCTTCAGTTCTAATGCTTCATCCCCTAATGCTCGTAGGGTAGTATTTGAGTGCTTTACCTGACTATCAGTTTCTAAAATGTTCCACATTGACTCTGATATGACATTAGCTTGTGCTCCAGTGTCAATCTTCATTTTGAGTATTTTTCCATAATATTGACATTAACCATCCAAACTTTGACATTTTTGTCAGTACCAATTGCCTCAAACCACAACTCATTTACTTGGCTTGCATGACTTTCATCTTCTAGTGAATCGACAGCCTTGAAGTGTTTCAAACGACATTTTGCAGCGAAATGATTTCTCTTTTTACATTTTCGGCATGTCTGTCCAAATGCTGGGCAATTGTATTTTCCAAGAGATCTACCACAAGATCTGCAATCTCTAATGATACTTGTTACATGATTCATTGTCACTTTTTCCTGTGAGCTCTTGACATGCTTTCTATCTTCTTTCTTCTTTAATTTATAAGCAGCATCCACATGTAGTTCTTTCATATCTATCATTTGGTTCTGGGTATGCTCGTCAGCACGAATTATTGCTTGCTGCTTTCTCTAAAGTTAAGTCTATACCCATCGATCACTGATGAGTTCATCTCGAAGGTTGTCAAACGTTTGCCAAATTCTTCAAATCAGTATGATACTGTTCAAACGTTTCACCGTCATTCTGATTTCTTGTGAAGAATTTAAATCTGTCATACACAGTGTTGGACTTAGGCAAAAAATGATTCTCAAACATTTCAATTAGTTTGTCTACAGTCTCATCTTCACATACTTGAAAAGTATTGTAGATGTCTCGAGCGGGTTCACCGATCAGGTGTAACAATAAAGCTTTCTTCACTGGCTCGGGCTTCGTATTCTTTTCAGTGGCGACCATTAACAGTTTAAAACTTTGTCTCCATTTTTTTCATCTTTCAGACAGATGGCCGTCTAGTGACAAGGTTTAGGAGGATCGAATAATTCCATTATTCGATATATTCTATGTCTAGATCTAAAACAAAATGAACTAACGACACCACTTGATACAAATAAAATGTATTTTTAGCAATTTAGAAACCACTACCTATTACCAGCGCTTTAAACCAATCTGACACTAGATCTGACACCTAATCTAACACCATGTTCTGTTGTCACAGATAAATAAATAAATTACTGTAGACATTAATTAATAATAACAATAATAATAACAGAGACTTTGTGTTTATACAAGTAGACATAGAAGACTATCTTTTTTATTACGTCACATCCTACTTTCTCACAAAACATTCACAACAAACAATGACGCAATAGAAACATATTAGCACACTACTTCTATACTCTCGCCATGTTGCTCTCTTGTTCGTCTATCCTAATACGTCATTTGTCTTACTACGTCACTACTTTTACCGCCGCTAAAACAGTACACAATATATTTGTCTAACAAAACTAACATACTCTCTAAACTAGTACATAACAGTAGACTTGTATACCTTGGAAACAGGAAAATAGTTATTTAGCTTCGAAAATCAAAAGTACTACATGTATTTATGTCCTATGGCAACTGTGTACCTTATAGATTGTGTGAAGTCAGGCATGTCTTGAATTCAACAAAGTATAATATAAATGCTCGTAAATTTGTAAAGATCCGGAAAGCCTATAAAACAAAACTAAAATATCGTTTTTTCAAATTACAATGTAGAAATTATAAAATTGGTATGCTATGTCCGGGATAACATACACAATACAGTTTAAGGATTTGGTACGCGTTTGTTAGGAGCTAGATCTAAATGTACGCGCATCAAAGCATCCTCCATCAATACAGCGCAATATACATGTATTTTTGAATTTTTTGAACGATTAAAACTTTTACGTTTGATTTTGAAATAAAATGGACTTTGCAATCTTATCAAAAATTCTTGATAGCAGATCACAAAATTTTACAGATAAATTCAGGTTAACGTAGTAGAGATAATAATCGATAGAGATCTACCTGTTATGTTTATTGGTGATGTGTTAATGATGAAATGAAAAAATTAAAAGGCATGCAAAAACAGGCAAGCAGTTATACATTAGTAATACATGTGGTAAAAGCGTACTGAAGGGAAAGTAGAATCGTGTTTGTAGCATAAAAGAAATAAAAAGCTACATCTATTTACTTTCTGTTGAGTTTTGTTTTTGTTTTAAATTAATAGACCACAGGTCATACTAAACTAACTGACCACAGGTCATACTGACTTGGTAAGGCTGATAAAAGATATTTCTCGTGTAGACATTCTTGAGATCAGAGAGGTCCGCCCATTCTCCTTTGGTCAGCATGACCAGTTTACTGATCGCGATTAGCTTCATCTTTGTTTTCACGATATCCCACTGGCGACAGCATGCAAATATGCAAATGAACCGAATGTAAGAAAATCAAGCACGTGACTTTTAGAACAAAAATAGAACAAAAATACATAGGTTATGAGAGTGATCCCTAAACTCATTGCATTGCTGACAAGCGTCAAGCCCTTCCTTTTAGAAAATAATAAAATAAAATAAAACTATATAGTAACAAAGGAATTATTTTTAAAAAAATTTAAAAAAAAAACTTCTCTAAGGGAAACAGCCCAAAATCACTGCTACATATCTCAATACTACATGAATAAGCTCTTTTTTTCTATATTAAACAAAATTAATTGATAAACATTAAATGATTAATTAATTTTTTTTTATTGATTCATGAATTGTCATCAGCAATGAATGTGTGAGATTTCAACTTGATCCGAGAATGGCTAGTGGGAGAACAAAATGTGTACACAAATTATACCAGACAGAGAGTGAGTTGATGTACGCTCTGTACAAACTAGTTCCAGAGAAGACAGTATTTAAGGCTGTGATCTGTGTAGCGAGAAACTATTCTGTTTGTTTATTATTCACTACTATAGTCCTTGAATATTAAAGACTTCTAAAATTCAACAAGCAGTAATTCTATATGATGTCTACATTGACGATATTGATCTATTTACTTTGTTTAAGGTAACTTTAAAGAAACTGGTTTTATAAAAGTGTTAATATTATGATACATTCTGTAAAAAGACAATATGTATATAGACTATTGAGTATACTATAGAATATTTGAAGATCCGAGTAGGAACCGATTACTGAATATGTAAATGTTATGAGATACTAATCAAATATTACTTTTAAAATAGTCACAATCATTTCCAAAATTTCATGCAAAGAATTAAATATGATTGTCATAAAGTAAAATAACAAATGCAAAATATTAAAAGTTGGGTGGAAGTTAGGGAACCAGCACAACAGTCAGAAGCAAACACAAAAAAGGGATCCAAGCAACAGAATTCGAGGGAGTGCAATCCATGCCATGCCAAAGTTGAACAGTTCACCGGACAACATGGCCAACATAAAATACAACTAACTTTTGGCTTTTGGAATGTGGATTCCTTGTAGACATCTGTCATGGTAGCTATACTCTCCCACTCTCCGGAGGCCATAATTTTGACCAAAATGCTGCTTGCAATCAGCTTGG
Source organism: Biomphalaria pfeifferi (assembly GCA_030265305.1). Classification (NCBI taxonomy): domain Eukaryota; kingdom Metazoa; phylum Mollusca; class Gastropoda; family Planorbidae; genus Biomphalaria; species Biomphalaria pfeifferi. Next base: position 503,294 of record JASAOG010000267.1, read on the forward strand.
CTTTCAGTGTAACAATGTCCCACTGGGAACGTTTTGTGGAACATGGGAACAGGACGAAATAAAGTGTAAATCATTAGACATTGTGTATCTTTTTTGACATGCCATTTGATAATTAAACACATGATAACAAATAACGAAAACTTTATATAAATAATGGCAATAGAAAGTCACTTAAAAATACCCACTCACTACTGAGTCTATAATCACTGGAGACATCGAAATATTTATAATTTATTTTTAATACTTGTTTACTACGAGTAAGAAAATCACACAAAAAGTTAAGACCTAGCGATCTATCGGGCAGATAATGTTAAGGTTATCTGTTTCTTTGGCCGGCGCAACGACCAAGAGTTAGGGCGCCCTAAAAATCCCGAAATTCAAAAGCCAAGCGCTTAACTCCTCAGCCACTTTCCCAAGCCCACTGGACAACATATATGAAACAAACAAATAATAAGAAAGTTTGCACCTCCTCTTCGTGTCTTGTGATCCAAGGGTCTGGTGATGTAAATCTGTTTCTATATCTGGAGGTGTCATCTGACAGTCACAAGTAGAACCCCCCATTATCTTTCCCAACTAATTTCATGTGCCCAAAGATATAAAGTGGGACGCCCTAAAAATCCCAAAGTCAAACTCGTGGCCCGCGCACTTTTCCTCTCGGCCACTCCGCCCTAAAGTAAAGTTTACTTAAAAGAAATTAAAACTTAAAGTAATCAAATAGAAGTTACGAAAATGTACTTTTGTGTTTCTTGAAAGTGTATTTTTAAAAAAGTAACCCTGGACGACAAATTATCCATAGACCGCAAAGTGCACTGGCACGCAAAGTGCACTGGCACGCAAAGTACCCTGGCAAGCAAAGTATCCCTGAACCACAAAGAATCCAAAGATCAAAAAGTAAACCTGGACCTCAAAGTACATTGGACCACAAAGTACCACTGCAGTAAAAAAAAACTGCACCACAAAGTATCCATGGACCGCAAAGTATCCTTGATCACATGTACACTCTGATCGAAAAGCATTGTTTTCATTCTCAAAAGCAATCGCACCCAGTACGGAAATGTCTACCTAGTATTCCTTGCCATAGAAGGGTATCAGCAGCCAAGGTTCAAAAACGCTCTGTCAACGCTTGCTCAAAGGGAGATAATATGTTTCCCAGCCATTGAAAGCAAAAAACATTTATCGAAAAATGAATTTTATATTATTTCAATGAAAAGATAATTGTAGATAATGTGCAAATGTTACCTTATAATCAAATGAAAACTGCTCATCTGAGGGCATTGACTTGACCTGTTATAAAAGAATAATATAATTTTATTAGTAAGGTCAATCTTTTTGTTGTTATCATCATTTCAATTTTTTAATATAAAAAGTCAATATTCCATATGGCATGGAAGTCAGTTACTTGTTTCACGCTCGCTGTATTTCTGTGTTAATTATCACATCGGTTCAAGTTAAAAAGTTGAATCATACTTTACGACATTGTGATAATCCATGTAATAAATCGAGCGAACAGACATAGTTCAAAGATTACACATTTCTCTTAAATTTTTGTCGAGACTTTTTTATCGTTATTAGAATTGCTTGAGTTGTGAATTTGTAACAATAATTGTCATAAATTCACTACCCTGAACTTTAACTTTAAACAATGCTCTTACTTGACAGTCTTTCCCCGTGCTGGACTTAGAATAATAGACTAACGACTTTATGAGAAGAATTAAACGAAGATCTTTAATGTTAAAAAAAAAAATAGTATAGATTTTTTTAAGCTCCAATTATCAAGATCAACTTCTCAGACTTAATTTTGATTCAAGAGAAAAAAATAGACTACTCCCATATATTTCAAATGAATTCGTTGTTTAAAAAAGTGTTTGTGTGTGTGTGCGTGTAGCATGGAGGCGAGAGAACCTAATCAAAACAATTCTTTGCCATTGTTTACCTCTACCACAGCTATTTATATGTTATGAATTGAGGCTATTTATATGTTATGAATTGAGGCTATTTATATGTTATGAATTGAGGCTATTTATATGTTATGAATTGAGGCTATTTATATGTTATGAATTGAGGCTATTTATATGTTATGAATTGAGGCTATTTATATGTTATGGATTGAGGCTATTTATATGTTATGAATTGAGACTATTTATATGTTATGAATTGAGACTATTTGTATGTCATGAATTGAGGGTATTTATATGTCATGAATTGAGACTATTTATATATTTATATGTTATGAATTGAGGCTATTTATATGTTATGAATTAAAGCTGTTTATCTGTTATGATTTGAGGCTATTTATATGTTATGATTTGAGGCTATTTATATGTTATGAATTGAGGCTATTTATATGTTATGAATTGAGGCTATTTATATATTTGGATTGAGGCTATTTATATGTAATGAATTGAGGCTATTTATATATTTGGATTGAGGCTATTTATATGTAATGAATTGAGACTATTTATATGTTTGGATTGAGGCTATTTATATGTTATGAATTCAGGCTATTTACATGTTATGAATTGAGGCTATTTATATGTTATGAATAAGGACTATTTATATGTTATGAATTGAGGCTATTTATATGTTATGAATTGAGGCTATTGATATGTTATGAATTGAGGCTTTTTATATGTTATGAATTGAGGCTATTTATATGTTATGAATTGAGGCTATTTATATGTTATGAATTGAGGCTATTTATAAGTTATAAATTGAGGCTATTTATATGTCTTTTTGTGGAGCTCAGGAGGCACCTACATTTTTTCAAAAGCTTTAATGATTGAATGGAAATACTTATTGCTAAATGCATGCTTTATTTTTGAATAGAGAAATGGGATAATATAAATGTAATCTCACTTTCCTTTAAGAAGAAATTAATATGCCTATTTTGCTTTAAAAAAAAAGTATATTTTTGAGTTATTGGAGAGTAAGGCCCTTGGTAGAAGCACTGTCTTAAATCCGAAGCTGTAATTACGTATTCCGAGTATACTACAAGCATACACTTATATATTATATCTAGATTGGAAACCGGAAATAAATTCTTATCCGCAACATCGATTCACAGACCTATACATATATAGATTTTTATGTACGTAAACTCTTTTTTCAGGCCCTAAGGGGAGTCGCCCCAATTAATGTTTTCTGTCTTAGAAAAGTAATGATCTTTAGTTTTCAAAGTTTAGAAATAATGCAAAATCATTTCTCGGATATTCACGCAAATATATGAAACAAAGCTATTTCCTGTTTGTTTCCATTGAGATAATGTTTCAAAAATCCTAGATCGAAATAATTCATGTTGATTTAAATCATCTTATGTACATCTAAATAGATTGATTACCTAGATATTTTAGATTATGTTTCTAAAAATTGCAAAATAATAATTATAAGACGGTACTCTTATTTTGATGTTCAATTACTAGATCTAGATCTAAAAATTAAATTATCTTACATAGGTTAGGGTTGAAAAAAAAACACAAACAAAATTACTTCTATTAACTACTTTACAAAACAACGCCTTGATCCAACTTTCTAGAACATTTTCACCACATTTTTTGTAGTGCTAAAAAATCTCCATGTCCAGTCTAGAGTAGTATATATAAGTCAATGACTACAAGCTACTACTTCTTAATGACGACATTTTTGCCAGCCGTAAAAATGCGCAAAAAAATTTCAGAAAAAAAAAAGTTTCTGACCCGTCGTAATTCGGATATATTTTTCTCTTTTGTGGATGCCCCTTTCTTGTAGAGATCCCTGGGGCTGTAGACTCGCCTGCCCTCCCAAAAGTCCGGACCTGGTCATATGAAAAAAAAAAGCACTACGAGTTGAACCCTAACGGTTCTACTAGTGAAGGAGTTCTCTGTTATTATACATAATGGCTTAACTCGTAAAAAGACAAGAAAATGAGCTAAACACAAATATATACATTTCTTTGAAGGGGGGGGGGGGGGCTGTAATTCAAACTCGAAATTGTTGGCCGGTTTTGTTGGTTGCTCGCAATAAGATCCAAGCGATTGATTCAAATTTTAAGCTAAAAGTTTTAAAGTCTGATGTTTTCAGCTTTGGAGTTTTACTTTTTGAATAAGAAGTTTAAATTTTTTAATTTTAAGTTTTACTTTAGAACATTAAGTTTTGTTTTTGAATATTAAGTATTACATTTTGAATTTAAGGTTGTTGTTTTTTTTCTTAGATTAAAGTTTTACGCCTAGAGAGGTCTCTGGTTTTATGATTTTATTTTTCAGTTTTTAGTTTAAAGCTTGAGCATTTTGAAGACAGTAGGGAAAAAAAGAGTAATAAATAAATAGCGAAAACAAAAATGTAAAATCAAACGTACATACTCTTGAATGAATAGAAACTCTTCATACAGCACGTTCTACGACCTCGCATTTTAATGATGAATATATAATTGGTAAGCAGGTCAAGGACACTCAATAATAAATGAAGAGATGTCAGACTCTATCACATTGTTAAGTTGCAGCATGTCAGCATGAAGTGACACAAGTTGTTTCTTCTCTGTGCTTACTCCCATTCTTACTTAGTGTATTGAGTCTAAAGAGAGGACTCGCCATGCGTAAACCAAATAACCGTTTTAATCATCTAGAAGAAAGCTGGAACCTTTGTAGTATTTTACACAACTAGCCTACTATCACGTAAAAATAAGGTTCAATGTTTTTGTAATTGTATTGTCGCAGGTGTCTTTTTAATAGAAGATTTTAGTTCTTTCCTGCCTTAAGGAGAAATTAATTTTAGAGAGAAAAATACAGGGAAAACAATAAGGCAGATAAGTTAGTAAACTTCAAAGCTTCGTGTTAAGTCTACTTTTGTGAATATAGTATTGAAGTTAAATTAAATAAAATGCTTACTACTTTGAGAGCTTAATTATCTTATTTCTGTACATATGCAAGGATCCTTCAGCAGACATTTGAAATCTTCCTAACTCAATTCGATAGTAACGCATCCATAAACGTCTACACAGTGACAACTACCAATCTTTTGGTAAGTTTATTATTAGACAATCATTGTAATCGACCGTTAGGTCATCCAGTGACAAAGCTAGCGTGACTTACCAAACTCCTGCTTTAAACATGTACTGCAGAGACATCCAGTTAGGCTTCCCTAAGCTACTGTATTTGGTGAGTTGCTGTTTAATATTTACTGTAGAACTGCCCTATAACTCTTAAGTATTTATCTTATCTTCTTATATAATACAGACGTTACTTCAAAAAAGAAGATGATTACGTCCTATGCGTCATGTATTTAGTCATGCATATTAACCAATGACTTAAATTTACTACAGAACTGCTCTGTTACTCTTCGATATTTACTGCAAAACTGCCCTGTTACTCTTTAAATATTTACTGCAGAACATCTGAATTATTCTGTATTAGTTAACTAAACTGAAGTTACAGCTCTTTTAAAGAAAAAAAATGTACTAACTGTAAGACTTTGATGTTCTGACTTACGATGCTGTTGTGTACTAAGGTTAAATGGGTAGAAAGTTAACAACGTGAGACCCATTGCAGTAGAAGTAGGAACACCAACCCAAATCACACACACACAATGGTAAGGCAGCTGGATTTTTTTTTTAAAATTCTGATTTCGAGTGTGTGTGTTTATGAGGTGGTTGAGTGTGTGCGTGTGCATACAGGGGTGCACATTTGCATATGCAGCAGTGTGTAGCATGTGTCATATTTGGGATGGGGGGAAGTTAGGACCTCCTTTTAGCTCTGAGTCACAGAGGAGACGAACATTTCAGATGGTTCTCACGAGAGTCCCACGTCACTTCTACTTGGCCCTTACGACTGATTCATAGGCGAAGTCAGTCACACACTAGGTATGCGGCCCGTAACTCTTTGAGATGCCATGTCACCCTTACCCGTTACAGCCAATACTATCTCATACACACAGATACACACAAAACATGAACACAAAAGCCGTGTCGAAGATTAATTATATTTATAATAGATATTCAGAACCATCGCCTTAACTTTCAGTTATTGTTATTTTTATTATTATTATTATGTTAAAAATGAACTTATATTCATTCTCTGGCACTGCCAGGGTGGAGCTTCGTGAGAGAGAAACAAAATCCATTGTAGCCTCAACGTCCACTGAGAAATTTTCTGGTGATGTGGCAGGTCTGCAATATTATTAGATCTAGTATTATTGCTCACAAGGAAAGAAGTGCTCTCTGGTCCAATCTTATTTGTGGACATTGGGAGGGGGGGGGGGGGCAAGGCAGACCCTAACAATTGCGAGGCCCTATGCGAAATGGATTGCGCGGGGCCCAATCTGGGTAGGGATAAGCATAATGTTATTCTTTTTTCTATTTTAAGGAGATTTGTAATGAGTTTTCAGGAGATTTGTAATAATTTCTTGAGATTTTCATGATTTTTCGTGTATTTTGGAATTTCATGAGATTTCCAAGAGGCCCTGGAAAATCAGGAAGCCGAGTAAACCCTGTTATTATATATAATTTATAATGTTTTAATTTAATAATTTACACCTAGAATTAGCGCGAGGCCTATGAAAGTGCGGGGCCCACTGTGGCCACATAGGTTGCAGTGGCCTAAGGCCGGCCCTGTGTGTGTGTGGGGGGGGGGGGGGGTTCCATGCTAAGCAAACAACTCGAGGCATATCTCCAATAAAATATCCAGTCTACATGGGATTCGAACTTGTTCCCCACTCAGCCTCAGGTAGCCAAATAGTTTATGTCACTCAGTCACACATCCCATATCTAGTACCTACAATTAGAGCTCTCCAAGAAAGATTGTGGTTTGGTTTGTTGAATCATTTCGCATCTAGATGTTATCGAGCTCAACGAGGAAGGAAAAAATACAAAATAACAAACCATCAGAGCTCTCCATGAAAGCTTCCTAGAATAGTTTCAAGCGGGTTTTAGTCATGTACGAGCCAGAAATGATTCACTCCTGTTTCCAAGAAAAGAAGAGATCTCGGAGTAAAACAAAGGCTTCCAAATGATCTGTCTCTAATCAATTGAAAACTATAGATATTTTTTTTTTTACAGTTGGCAGCCTTTGCACTTATACACATATAAGAGATCTAGAGTCGTCTTGACAATTTAAGGTCAATGCATTTCGAAAAGGATGTAAAGAAAAATAAAACAATATTTATGTTCTTTAATTTAAACTAATACATTTTTATTCTAAGTTCAAATTATAACCACTTTTGTCATACAGGGAAGCTGGGGTGTTTGCACTGCGATTTAGGGCCTCTTCATGTGGCTGATTTTTTTTTATCTGGCCCTTTTTCTTCAGCCAGCACTGTTTTCTTGTCCTCTGCAATTTTTGTCCCACGATTATCAAAAGTTATGAGTGCTCATATCTTTATAGTGCGTGATTATTTGTTGTGAGAAAGTACTTGAAAGGATGTCACGTGATCAAATGATCGTCTACTATGTCTCTACTTCTATCCACACGAAGTTTCTGTTCATTCAGTCACGTCGACGTGGCTACAAGAACGTATACTCCGTGAACACAGAGCCTAATGTGACTAGTTCAAAAACTATTTCCAGGAATGTTTAGAGTAAGAGGTTTCCCTGACCTTTAAAGTCGGAATTCGGCAATACTAGGACAGTCATATGGAACATTGGATATTGTCAGTTTTCCCCACAGCGGAGACACCGTCAGAATGTCAACTCAAAGCAATGCGATTATATATCCTTGTGGTATTTATTTACTACATCGAATTCTACAAACTATTTCTTTGTGTAAAATAAAGGGGGTGGGTGGGAAATGGGAGTGTTACTTATTAACTACGTTGTACAAGTCAGTTTGAATTACCACCTTACATTGAGATCAGGTGTCCTAGCCATGCCGTGGCGACAGATATAGGCGGAGTCAGTTCAAATTACTCTGACTAAATGTGATGGACGCCTTACTTCATTAGGGCCGTTGTACCGCTCCCTTTCCTTTATGCCCCCCATCTCACGCCTCTGCAACCCTCCCGTTAAAAGGAGGATCAAAAAAAAAAAAAAAGAACACGTCCAATCTTGTTCAAATTATGACTACTGTAAAGTCCACCAACATAAGGGAAGTAACTCTACTAGCTAACAGGGGAAAAAAGGCAATGTTTACACTTGGGCGTAGAGGTTACCGCCACTTGTTTCCAATGACGTCATAACTACGGCTCCTCGGCCCTTTGAGGATGGAAATAGAACCAAATGGATGTGCGCGTGTGTGGTGACGTTATGGCATGCTTGAATGTACAGCACTAGACTCCCCTCGACTCCTATCCTCCACATCCCTTCTCTCAGTATCGTCCCTCGAGAGGCCAAAACGCACTAAGGTCAAAACCGCGCAGATTGCTTAAATAATTTTCTGCCTGGTCGTGTGATTTGCGCTCAAGGCAGTCTCCACGAGGATTCCGAGTTCGAACCAATGTAGGCGTATTATATTTTTAATTACAGAATGTGAGATAATTTGAAAAACATACTTTTTAATTAAAATAAAACTTAACATAGCTTTTATGAACAACATTGAACTTGAGATATCAACCTAGTAATGTTATTTCAAACAAAATCTAAACTCACTACAATACACTTCTTTTACTCTTTCACAGCTTTGGGTCGACTCGCGTTCTTAACAAACTATGATGGTTCCTATCGTGATTTCATTCCCCTGGACCTAAAAACTAAATGCTTTCTTCATCATCACCTTGAAAACACACACATACACTCCATAACACACATACAAAGATGTATTATTGACATAGGAGGCTCCCAGCACGTGTAATGTTGATGTACACATCCTGGTGCACACGTGTAGTGTTGATGTACACATCCTGGTGCGCCCTTGTAATGTTGATGTACACATCCTGGTGCGCACGTGTAATGCTGATGTACACATCCTGGTGCGCACGTGTAATGCTGATGTACACATCTTGGTGCGCACGTGTAATGTTGATGTACACATCGTGGAGCGCACGTGTAATGTTGATGTACAGATCCTGGTGCGCACGAGTAATGTTGATGTACAGATCCTGGTGCGCACGAGTAATGTTGATGTACAGATCCTGGTGCGCACGAGTAATGTTGATGTATAGATCCTGGTGCGCACGAGTAATGTTGATGTACAGATCCTGGTGCGCACGAGTAATGTTGATGTACAGATCCTGGTGCGCACGAGTAATGTTGATGTACAGATCCTGGTGCGCACGAGTAATGTTGATGTACAGATCCTGGTGCGCACGAGTAATGTTGATGTACAGATCCTGGTGCGCACGAGTAATGTTGATGTACAGATCCTGGTGCGCACGAGTAATGTTGATGTACAGATCCTGGTGCGCACGAGTAATGTTGATGTACAGATCCTGGTGCGCAAGAGGATGAAGAGGAAGAGGGAAAAACCTTCCAGTTTTGTTTTTGTTTTTTGAGCGCCAACTTAGGACTCAGCTGTAACAACCTTTGGCTAAGGCGATACTGATTACGGATGCATTTAACAATTAACTTTTCCTTAGTACTGACTTTGTGTATTCCAATCGTCTGCTGTTGCGATCATGTGACTTGCGTCAGTGGAAGTGTAAAAAAAAAAAAAAACTAATCAAAATGAAAATAAATAATTAAAAAAATAGAGAGATTTTATTAGATGGCAGTAAAAACAACAACAACATTGTTTTCTTTTTGGTGTATCGCTTGACATAGAAAAGTGTTAAGTTATGTTTTTAAAAAAATTCTATGAAAAATTTTGGCGCATTTTTCTAGCACTGCAGAATCTAAACTCTTCCGTTTGTATAGAAATATTTATCATAAACTTCTATATTATATCTAGACTGGAAGCCGGAAACAAATTCTTATACGCGATTGATCGATTCACAGACCTATATATATATATAGAATTTTATTACGTAACTCTTTTTCAAATTCTAAGGGAAGCAATCTTCTCTGTCTTAGAAAAGCAATGATCTTTAGTTTTCAAAGTTTAGAAATAATACAAAATCAATTCTCGGATTTTCTTTAGTATAGACTATTAATCACAGAACTATATATTCACGCAAATATATGAAACAAAGCCATTTCCTGTTAGTTTCCATTGAGATAATGTTTCAATAAAAAAGATCGAAATAATTCATGTGTGTTGATTTTAATCACCTTAAATACATTGAGTACGTAGATCTTTCTAGATTATGTATATAAAAATTGCAAAATAATTATTATTAGACAAGGGTACTCTTATTTTTGATGTTCAATTACTAGATCTAGATCTAAAAATTAAATTATATGTTACATAGGTTAGGGTTGAAAAAAAACTTAAATTTTTATAACTACTTTACAAGACAACGCCTTGTTTCAACTTTAAAAAACAATTTCACGACATATTTTGTAGTGTTAAAAGATCCCCATTTCCAGTCTAGATATAGTACATACAAGTCTATGATATTTTCTTGTGTTGGTAACAGTGAAGTTCAGTTGAACGTCTTTAACATTGTTTAGTTAATAGTGGAAATCTCCAATCAAAGAAAATTCGATTCGTATGAATCGCACTAAAAGTAGAAGTATTTCTTTTTTTTATATTTAAATGTGATACAGAAACCTGGATTTTATTCTTCAATGTATATTTCTAATAGTGTTAAAGAATATCATTATTATTTTTTTATGATTAAATAATATTATCAGTAATATTTTCCATGTATCTTTATTGGATTTAAACATTTTACTAAATAAAAGAAAATAGTAAAAATTAAGCGAAAATATGCAATCTAATCGCATGCACCCACATAGGCCATATACACACACTTAGACAAACATGCTAAACAGATTAAAAATAATAATGTCAATGTCTTCGATTCCGAAAATTAAGGGTGAGTGCAGTGTTTCACATGACTACTCAAACCCAGTTGCGACCTGGATCCTTCCGCATGACAAAGTAATCCTTTAAGCTCGCCAACGGAGAAGAATGGTAATTAGTGCCTCTATACTGACAACACCGGCAGCCAGATGAACAGAGTTATTTGTAATGTAGACTAGCCAGCGGATGCCCATTATTGCGCGAAGGCATCTTTGATGGAGGCGTTCGAGGAGCCCTAAATGCTTTCGATACAGAATCCAGGTCTTAAAGTCGTACAAACGTGTGGTGAGAACCACTGCTTATAAACATACATTTTTGTGGCTATGTGAAGAGACCTATTCCGCCATACTCTCAGTATGAGGCGACCAAAAGCGCTGCTGGCCTTTGCGAGACTGTTGTCTATTTCTCTGGACAGTGACGCATCGTAGGACACTCTGCTGCCCAGATTAGCAGGCACACAAACATTTTAACATGTAGATCTACATATAAATAAATGCATGCACATTGAAAGACACATGTAAGAAAATATCAACAAACTTAATCAAAGTCAATCACCAAAATCACTCATTTATATGCCCTATTTGTTAACAGGTTTCGAAATTTTATATAGAAATAAAAATTAATTACATCCTAGTCCAAACCCCCTGCAGGGGAGAAAGGGATTATAGTAGGCAGTGTTCGAACTGACACCATCGGGATGGCCACGCAGTCATCCCGAGCCTTTATTCATATCTATTTACTCAGACACAATTAAACCCTCCCCCCTCTCCCTAATACATTGTTATTAACCCATTGGATACAGAGTTGTCAGTCATTGACATTTTAACATTACGTCTTCAGCCGGGACCCCCTAATGGCCCCCTCCAGTATTGACATAACACAGCTGTGAAGCTGCACCACAAAGTGACTGCATCAGGGCAGGACCACAACAAACAATAGCAGAGTGAGATCATGAGAGGAAAAGGCTGGACGATAATGTCCAAGAGTGGGATATGCTCTTGTTGTGCTTATTTGCCAGTTTAAGTGACAACACGTCTTATGTCAAACTGCTCGTTTGTGTATTAGAATAGGAGCGCTAGAAAGTTGTCAATGGAGAGATAGAGACTGGCTGAATGAGAAAAGAAGTCGCTCAAAAGAATGAAAGTATGAGGGAAAGGAGAGAAGTATCTAGGGCAACAAAAGAATGAAAGTATGAGGGAACGGAGAGAAGTATCTAGGGCAACAAAAGAATGAAAGTATGAGGGAAAGGAGAGAAGTATCTAGGGCAACAAAAGAATGAAAGTATGAGGGAACGGAGAGAAGTATCTAGGGCAACAAAAGAATGAAAGTATGAGGGAAAGGAGAGAAGTATCTAGGGCAACAAAAGAATGAAAGTATGAGGGAAAGGAGAGAAGTATCTAGGGCAACAAAAGAATGAAAGTATGAGGGAAAGTAGAGAAGTATCTAGGGCAACAAAAGAATGAAAGTATGAGGGAAAGGAGAGAAGTATCTAGGGCAACAAAAGAATGAAAGTATGAGGGAAAGGAGAGAAGTATCTAGGGCAACAAAAGAATGAAAGTATGAGGGAAAGGAGAGAAGTATCTAGGGCAACAAAAGAATGAAAGTATGAGGGAACGGAGAGAAGTATCTAGGGCAACAAAAGAATGAAAGTATGAGGGAAAGGAGAGAAGTATCTAGGGCAACAAAAGAATGAAAGTATGAGGGAAAGGAGAGAAGTATCTAGGGCAACAAAAGAATGAAAGTATGAGGGAAAGGAGAGAAGTATCTAGGGCAACAAAAGAATGAAAGTATGAGGGAACGGAGAGAAGTATCTAGGGCAACAAAAGAATGAAAGTATGAGGGAAAGGAGAGAAGTATCTAGGGCAACAAAAGAATGAAAGTATGAGGGAAAGGAGAGAAGTATCTAGGGCAACAAAAGAATGAAAGTATGAGGGAAAGGAGAGAAGTATCTAGGGCAACAAAAGAATGAAAGTATGAGGGAAAGGAGAGAAGTATCTAGGGCAACAAAAGAATGAAAGTATGAGGGAACGGAGAGAAGTATCTAGGGCAACAAAAGAATGAAGTGAGCAGAACGAGGAGGAGACGAAATTAGGCATGGTGAAAGAAAGAGACAAAATAGAGAGAAGGCAGACTAAGAAACGAGACATGGTGAAAGAAAGAGAAAATAGAGAGAAGACAGACTATGAAACGTGACATGGTGAAAGAAAGAGAAAATAGAGAGAAGACAGACTAAGAAACGTGACATGGTGAAAAAAAGAGACAAAATAGAGAGAAGACAGACTATGAAACGTGACATGGTGAAAGAAAGAGAAAATAGAGCGAAGACAGACTAAGAAACGTGACATGGTGAAAGGAAGAGACAACATAGAGCGAAGACAGACTAAGAAACGAGACATGGTGAAAGAAAGAGAAAATAGAGAGAAAAAAAGTCTAAGAAACGAGACATTGTGAAAGAAAGAGACAAAATAGAGCGAAGACAGACTATGAAAGTGACATGGTGAAAGAAAGAGACAAAATAGAGAGAAGACAGACTATGAAACGTGACATGGTGAAAGAAAGAAAATAGAGAGAAGACAGACTAACAAACGTGACATTGTGAAAGAAAGAGAAAATAGAGAGAAGACAGACTAAGAAACGAGACATGGTGAAAGAAGAGACAAAATAGAGAGAAGACAGACTATGAAACGTGACATGGTGAAAGAAAGAAAATAGAGAGAGGACAGACTAAGAAACGAGACATTGTGAAAGAAAGACACAAAATAGAGCGAAGACAGACTACGAAACGTGACATGGTGAAAGAAAGAGAAAATAGAGCGAAGACAGACTAAGAAACGTGACATGGTGAAAGGAAGAGACAACATAGAGCGAAGACAGACTAAGAAACGAGACATGGTGAAAGAAAGAGAAAATAGAGAGAAAAAAGTCTAAGAAACGAGACATTGTGAAAGAAAGAGACAAAATAGAGCGAAGACAGACTATGAAAGTGACATGGTGAAAGAAAGAGACAAAATAGAGAGAAGACAGACTATGAAACGTGACATGGTGAAAGAAAGAAAATAGAGAGAAGACAGACTAAGAAACGTGACATTGTGAAAGAAAGAGAAAATAGAGAGAAGACAGACTAAGAAACGAGACATGGTGAAAGAAAGAGAAAATAAAGAGAAGACAGACTAAGAAACGAGACATGGTGAAAGAAGAGACAAAATAGAGAGAAGACAGACTATGAAACAAGACATGGTGAAAGAAAGAAAATAGAGAGAAGACAGACTAAGAAACGTGACATTGTGAAAGAAAGAGAAAATAGAGAGAAGACAGACTAAGAAACGTGACATGGTGAAAGAAAGAGAAAATAGAGAGAAGACAGACTAAGAAATGAGACATGGTGAAAGAAGAGACAAAATAGAGAGAAGACAGACTATGAAACGTGACATGGTGAAAGAAAGAAAATAGAGAGAGGACAGACTAAGAAACGAGACATTGTGAAAGAAAGAGACAAAATAGAGCGAAGACAGACTACGAAACGTGACATGGTGAAAGAAAGAGAAAATAGAGAGAAGACAGACTATCAAACGTGACATGGTGAAACAAAGAGAAAATAGAGAGAAGACAGACTAAGAAACGTGACATGGTGAAAGAAAGAGAAAATAGAGAGAAGGCAGACTATGAAACGTGACAAGGTGAAAGAAAGAGAAAATAGAGAGAAGACAGACTAAGAAACGTGACATGGTGAAAGAAAGAGAAAATAGAGAGAAGACAGACTAAGAAACGTGACATGGTGAAAGAAAGAGAAAATAGAGAGAAGACAGACTAAGAAACGAGACATGTTGAAACAAGAGATAAAATAGAGAGAAGACAGACTATGAAACGTGACATGGTGAAAGAAAGAAAATAGAGAGAAGACAGACTAAGAAACGTGACATTGTGAAAGAAAGAGAAAATAGAGAGAAGACAGACTAAGAAACGAGACATGGTGAAAGAAGAGACAAAATAGAGAGAAGACAGACTATGAAACAAGACATGGTGAAACAAAGAGACAAAATAGAGAGAAGACAGACTAAGAAACGAGACATGGTGAAAGAAGAGACAAAATAAAGCGAAGACAGACTAAGAAACGAGACATGGTGAAAGAAAGAGACAAAATAGAGAGAAGACAGACTATGAAACGAGACATGGTAAAAGAAAGAGACAAAATAGAGAGAAGACAGACTAAGAAACGAGACATGGTGAAAGAAAGAGACAAAAAAGAGCGAAGACAGACTATGAAACGTGACATGGTGAAAGAAAGAGACATAATAGAGAGAAGACAGAGAAACGTAGAAGGCTAAGAAATGGAAAAAAAAACGTGAGAGAGATTATTAAAAGCACTCTTCGTGGATACTTAAACAAACAGTGAATACCGAAGAAAAAAAAAAGAACAAATCAGAAGTAAAATTTAATTTTTAGATCTAGATCTAGTACATGAACATTAAAATTAAGAGTACTCTCGTATCATAATTATTATTTTGCAATTTTTAGATACATAATCTTCTTTATCAAAAGACTGAATGCAACACTAAATTGTGAATTA
The DNA here is from genome assembly GCA_030265305.1 of Biomphalaria pfeifferi. Taxonomy (NCBI): domain Eukaryota; kingdom Metazoa; phylum Mollusca; class Gastropoda; family Planorbidae; genus Biomphalaria; species Biomphalaria pfeifferi. The sequence goes on from JASAOG010000267.1 coordinate 518,663, forward strand.
TTTTTTATTTTTTTTTTGTTAATCAATTACTAGATCTAAATCTAAAAAATAAAATTATATGTTACATAGGTTAGGGATGAAAAAACTTTTTTCATCTTTTAACTACTTTACAAAACAACGCCTCGATCCAACTTTCTACAAAATGTTCACGATCGATCAGTCGCGGATAAGAATTTATTTCCGGTTTCCAGTCTAGTAGTATATATAAGTCTATGTTCAAAACCTACAAGCAAGTAACTCCATTACGGAAGGAAACATTTTAACATTCATTTCCAGATGAAACTTTAAACACAGTAGCATGGCCAGGTGTCCCAATAGTTAGAACGGCGTGCTACTAACGTGAATGTCGTGGTTCCGATCCCCATACTGGTCATTGTTTTATTGTTTTGTTTGTTTTTCAATGACAACTATAAATATTTACTTCACTATATTATTTGAACATGTAGAAGGAACTGATTTTAAAAATGATATTCCTTGTTTAACATAGACTATATCTATTAAGCCTAGACGCCTCATATATATACAAAGTGGCCCGACATTGAACATTATACAAGATGAAATATGCGTTTTCATGATTTCATTGAATTGCTTTATTAACGTGGCCAAGAAATGGCTAAGGACAACGAATATTTACAACTAAATTACCGCTAGGGAAACAACTCTTGAGATATTATTGACGTGTCATACATGTTGGAAATTTAACAAAGATACATTGGTGAAAACCGTCCGGACACACAGACACTGTGTCCTCTGACCTACATCGGCTCACTTCTTCACAAGTAAATGTGTAAGTACTTAGTCTATCGCGTTTCCCATCTCTTCAAAACTGAACAAACTAAGGTACAATTTATTGTCAAAACACAGTGTCACTATTTAAGTGCTGTTTTGTTCTCCCTACCATTGTGATGTGACGATGTGTCTGGGCTCTCAGTTCGCTGGCAAAGAGACGAAAGTAAATAATTTACAATTCAAAAGTGGCGCCATGTTTACTTCTCCTACTGCTACATCTAGTAGCCAGCTTAGGAACTTTATTTCATAGGGAAACATTGTTCTCAGTGCTATGGTTACCAGACGTCCCACTAAAGGAAAGCATGTTCTTCAGAATCCTTCTTCTTGAGCTGGCGTCATAATTGCCAACCAGTATTTAGAGGAAACAATCACTACAATCATATGTAAACCCTATATAAGCTTTCTAAGTATTTTTAAAGATGTTGTTGTGTGATAACAAAAATTGTCTGCCTATTCAATTTGATAAGAACAAAAGGGTTCGCTTATGGAAGGAAAAAAAATATTACCATTGCACCTGTTTTAGAATGCTACAAAATAGATTGAAATAGGGTTTTCAAAAGCGTTTTTTTGGGGTTTGAAATGTTAACGTGACTGATGGAATTACGTAATGAGAGATTGACGGACAGACAGACCACACAAAAACTAGCAGAAGATTTTTTTTTTTGTAATTACCAAATTGAAAGAAATTGACAATACAATTGGAAACTATTGCAATTAGACACGGGCTCACTAAGAGACTGTCACATCGTTCCACAAGAAACACAAGGACATTTTTCTTTACTTTTAGAAGCAGCTCCAGATGCCTAGACCTAAACGTCCATAGGGATAGAAACAATGACAGAGAAGAAACAAAAGAAGGCCTTTAGACAGATGGCCACACAGTACCATGGTATACTTGAACCAGTGAAACGGATGGACTGAACTAAGCATTCACTACTACAATCTACTTTGTTCACATTCATTGACACTAAAGTTCACTACTACAATCTACTTAGTTCACATTCATTGACACTAAAGTTCACTTCTACAATCTACTTTGTTCACATTCATTCACACTAAAGTTCACTAGACGGACCAAAACTCAAGCCGTGTGAAAAAATATTTTGCAAGCACTTGAAAGATCGGCCTCGGAGCAAGGAGGGGGATCACTGTTGCTCAAACCTCGGCCTCCCCCACCCCTTTTCTCTCTCACCACATAGCGCGGTTGCCTAGAGCATATGAAGTGACACCTCAAAGCTGGCTGGGCAGTCCATCAAACGTCACAATTAGCCACAGTTATGTTCGAGGTAATAATTCTGCTTCAAATTTTTAAATCTAACAAAAAACACACACACACACACAAAACTAGGTATAGATCTATATCTAGTAGATTAATTGTGAAACAAAGGGTTTTAGTTTCAAATTTGTCTTACCTACTGTCTTTTACAAATAATTATATGTAAGTTGAAAGACTTAAAACAAAGACCTAAATATCTAAAGCTAGACAGACACTACACAAAAATGTGAAAAACTTCAAAAAATCTGAAACAAGGCGTTGTTTTGTAAAGTAGTTATAAGAAGTTGTTTTTTCAGCCCTAACCTATGTAACATCTAATTTAATGCTAAGATCTAGTAGGCCGAGTAATTAAACAGGGAAAATAAGAACAATTAGTCTCATAATTATTATTTTGCAATATTTAGATATATAAGCTAGATCTAAAAAGAACTAGGTAATTATTCAATTTAAATGGACAATCTAAAATCATATGATGTTTGTTGTGGATAGTGTGTGTGTGTTTCTATGGTGACGGTGGGACGAGGTTAGCGGTTGGTTGTGAATGATGCAACATAAGTGGCATTGTCGTCACTTTGTCTTAGTTAGGGGAGACGACTCCAGAACGTGAGACTGAAAGGTTGTGTTATTGTAGTGAGTTAGATTTTGTTAAGAAATAGTTTATTAAAGTTCATTTATTTGATCTCATATTAATGGTATTAACTTGATTTTGTCTATATTATAAATAAAGTTATATTTAGTATTGTTCATAAGAAAGCTATTCAAGTTTATTAGTTAAGGCATATAATGGTTTAGTTGTCTACCAGCAGTTTGGTGCTACAAGTCAACGACAGGTGGCAACAAAGATAAAATTTAAAGGAAATGAATTATTTCGATCTATGATTTTCGAACATTATCTCAGTTGAAACTAACAGGAAATGGAGTGTAAGATCATCTACTTGGTAGTCCAAACGACGGGTGGGGGCGGTAGCGTTATAGCGGGAAGAGTATGAACCCGTTACCATCGAGACGGCCGAACGACAGTCCAGCGAGCATACAGCAAGACTAGGCAGTCATCCTGCATGTCTTATTCCAGACAGGCGACAACCTAGTGCTGGACGTAAATTATCCCTGGTAATCAAGCTTTAAATGTACATTTTGTAAGAAGAAAAATAGGATTGTGATTATTGATAGTTTGTAGTTCATTGTTTCTTGTCTCCATACAAGACTATGACTTTTTGTTAACCCAAAGGTTTTCTTATTTCTTTCAATTAACTATCACTTCATTCATATTCATTCTCATCTGTTAAATAAACGCTAATGTAATCTGATTATACTCTATGTTTATAGTGCTTCAGATACCTGCCAATTGATCTACATTGCTTATCAAAAGAGAGGTCTCTTGTTATCGTGTTTATAATATCCTTTTAATATCCCTAGTCCCCACCTAGTCCCCACCACCAGTCATCTACCCTCCTTCCTAACCGCACCATCGATTCTAAAAATACAACATGAAATAGTCTGATCAGTTTTGGTAAGTCTAAAGACTAACTAACTACATAGCAGACAGCACGACTCGGGACTAACAGGAAGGAGGCTTTAGACGACGGGTGAATTATACGGAAGACTTAACAGGTTGGAATCAATAGTTCTGTGGCATTTCAAAGTAAATATTACATGCCCTAAACTTTATTCCTATTATCCTTTTTATTAATGTTGATGTTCTTGTGTTTCTAGGACACTCATATATATTGTTGAACCAATTAGTATGGTTACATGGTTGAACTGCTACAATAACTGAAAAAAAAAAAACGTCGCGAAAATGATGCAAATGTTGTTTTTTTTTAAATCATGTGTGTGTGTTTGGCGTGTGCGTGTGAGTGTGTGAAAGAGAAACGAATGTGTGTGTAACAGAGGGAGAGCGAAAGTGTATGTTTGAGTGTATGCAAACAATTCTAAAGAAAACTAAAATGACCGTGTCACCTTGACTATTGTGTCATTCTGTCATTTGTTTATCACCTTGACTATTGTGTCATTCTGTCATTTGTTTGTCACCTTGACTATTGTGTCATTCTGTCATTTGTTTGTCACCTTGACTATTGTGTCATTCTGTCATTTGTTTGTCACCTTGACTATTGTGCCATTCTGTCATTTGTTTGTCACCTTGACTATTGTGTCATTCTGTCATTTGTCACCTTGACTATTGTGACATTCTGTCATTTGTTTGTTGACAAGTTGCAGAGCTCAAGAGAACGTTGAAGATGAAAACTTTGCACACAAAATTAAAAAAAATAAAAAAATCCACACATTGCCAGGGGGGTTCAACTACTTCTCTTCGCTTGACTATACCAAGAGAGGGAAGGGGGAGGTGGATAGTGTTTTATTCAAATGCTTGAGATACAAAAAAAACCAGAACAGAGTCTCAAGAACTGGACGACTAACTTCATTGACGTCAAGACTTTAGTGGAAGATCATTTCCTGATATTTTGTAATGTGGACTCTGCTGTCTAAAGGTTCTTTCACTTAACAATGCACGATTTCTTTTGTACGAAATATTGAAATAAATAAATAGATGCTGAAATGTTCACTCAGTCTCTGATTGATAGAAATATACTATTGTATAGAGTGATCGGATGACAGTACTTGAAAAGGAAATAATTTGTTTTTTTGTCCAATGATATATTGTTTACGTTCAAGATGTTTGTTCGCAGCAACATTTTCTGATAGTTTGGGCAATCCCTGAGCACATGTTCATTTGTGATGCAATGTGTGTTACCACTGACCGATGTATTTTTGACATTTTGATATTTTATGTATTTATACAAATGCTAGTAGGTCATTTATTATAGTATATTTTTTAGCGGCCCCAAAAGGGGAAAAGACGCTATTACTTTTGTGTAAAATGTTTGTTCGTCTGTCCCGTTTAGATCTCGTAAACTAGAAAAGATAGTGAAAATCCGATATCACAATATTTTAGACCATTCAAAGTTCTGATGCAACGGCTACTTTTTTTCTTCTGAAAGCGAAAAATCTAATTTTTAAAATCACTTATGCCAGCAGTTTTTTTAAAGAAAAAAAGCTATTTAGTATGCATTATAAGTTGGACCTAATTTAAGACGATGAAAATTACATTTTCTTCAACATTTTTAGAGGGGATTTTTTTTTTTTTTTTTTTTTTTAGGATTCGATTAAGAGATTGAGCTTTTTCAAAACAATTACATCAATTTTAAGACTTCAGTTAGGCCAGGGGAGGCGCGGTGGCTGTGGTAAAGCGCTTGGCTTCCGAACCGGGGGTCCCGGGTTCGAATCCTGGTGAAGACTGGGATTTTCAACTTCAGAATCCTTGGGCGCCTCTGAGTCCACCCATCCCTAATGGGTACCTGACATTAGTTGGGGAAAAGTAAAGGCGGTTGGTCGTTTTGCTGGCTAACCGTAGGCCACAAAAGCTGATGAACTTTACATCATCTGCCCTATAGACCACAAGGTCTGAAAGGGGAACTAGTTGGGCCAGGTTAACATCTAACTTTGCATTCGCTTGCACCTATCCTTTATTCTGCTGGACCGTTGGGGCACTACTCAAGATCTGTCAACATTCTTTCTCCATTCTTATCTCTTATTTGTCTTTGATATAATTTCATTGGGATGTTCTTTCTGTAAATATTGAAGCCTGCCTGGGGGGACCACTTCGCGGGCCGATTTTAAGTTTGTGTTTCCACACAAACTGTCTTTGTAACCTTGTTACATTTTGTTTTATGAGAAATAGATACCTTATGACGAAATGTATTACTTTTGCCCAGGGTATAGTGTTGCCAGCACAACGATCACCCGTTTGTTGTTTTTTTTTTCTACTTTGTATTGACGATACCCAGTACTTTTTATTTGTTCGGATTTATAGACCTGAGTAAAAGCCATTTCCGAGATTACAACTGCATACAAGAATTTAGCTGGGAGTGATATGAAGGTACTACATAGTTGAACCGTCTACTCCACAAGGCATGAGAATACTCCATACGAGGGAGTCAGCTTGCCATTGCTGTGTGTTTAGAATAGGGCCTTGCTATAAAATGTCGTGGTTTTTGTTTTATTGAGTACATGTCATAGATATGTTAGCTAACAGTGGGCTGGGTGTTTCACATGATCACAATACTCGACCTAAGCAGCCACTATATTGGCAAACGTCAGATCTCGACACGCCCTGGTCATAGATTGACATTTAATGCAAGAGAAGCCAAGAAAAAAATAGATCTAGTTAAAAATCTTTGACCTGGTTTGAAAATAACAACATTATGTTTCTTTAGCAATGAAATAATATTAGCTGAAACTAAACTCTTATCAAAGTGAGTTCAATATATTACCGAATGTCTTTAAAAAAAAAGATAGATTTATTACCTTTATGCTAACAAACCCCTTTTCCCAATAAAAAAAAAGGGGGGGGGGGGGGACATTCTCCGTTGGCTAAGTTAGTCTTTTTTTTTTTGGTCACTTTACAGTTCAGAAAAAAAATGTCACAAATGAAAGAAAATGTGTACGTCATAGATTTAATGGAGAATAGTTTTTGATGAGTCTTCTATTACTACATGTTGATCTTTTGATTTGTTTACACGATTTATGACTACAACAGATTTTGGCACTTGTTCTATTAAAAGAGAAACAAAATAAAAAAATAAATAAAAAAAGCAACCAGAACAACACAGTCTGCAAAGAAGCATGTTTTCCGCTCAGCAAGGAAATGAAGTCTTACATTTAATGTGTTGTAGAATGCAAAACAATTTAAAGAAAACAAAAGAAACATTGACAGGCTTCTGCAATGTCCTTAACACTGTAACGTGACAGTGTGGACAATGATAGGGACAGAAATTGTGACATTGATTGTTGAATGAATGGGTAAGCTACGGGTAAATAGGTAGGCAGGACGATGTGGGGGGGGGGGGGGAGCATTGACAAGATTGGTAGACTGAGCCATAGGCAAACATACAAATAAACAGACAGATAGATAAATAAATAGACAGATAGATAGATTAATAGACAGATAGATAGACAGACAGACGGACATACAGATAGATAGAAAGACAGAAAGACAGACAGACAGACAGACAGACAGATAGATAGATAGATAGATAGATGCAAAATTCAATGCAAAAGAAGAAAATAGAGAAACATGTAAATAAAAATCTTAACCCTTGGAAAAATAACAATTTGTATAGAGAACACGGCCTCGAAAATACGGACATGTCTATCCTTCACTAGACGAGTGGTGACACTGATACTATGCATCTCATCTGATTTAGCAAAGAACAGAAGAAATGACTATAATAATAATAATTTTATTTATAAAGCGCTGTTTACAAACTAAATGTAGGCTCAAGGCGCTGTAATAACATTACAAACACAAACTGGACAGCTAAAATGACAATTAATCTAAAAAAAAATTAAACAGATAGGTCTTAATGTTCTTCTTAAAAGTGGTGTAGCATGTTGTCTGTCTGAGATCAATTGGGAGTGAGTTCCAAACCTTTTGTCCATAGGCAAAGTTCTTAGACTTAAGTGTCAATCAAAACAATAAATAGCTCGGGTAAAGTCACCTAATCGTGACCTTTTAATGAGCTTATATTCCATAATGTCCGCTTCTTTACTTGTTTATTAAGATGTGTGTCACGTGATCTACGGGGACCTGACATGATAGACAGATCATACCAACACCAATGTGAGTAGTTCTTGACACTAATCACGTGCCTAACTAAATTGGCCGTATGATATCACGTGATGCTAAAGTGCATGCTTGTAATCCATTGATGACATCAGAATACCAATAGGTAGACTGATAGTCTATAATAATAACTTCAAATCGCATGACTAGTTAGGATGGATATCTTTTTCAGATAAAACGCACTCTGTGTCAAAAACCCATGCAAAGTACTTTAAAAACATTTACCAGCGTTCACAAACAGACGCATTAAACGTCAGAGGCGTCCCTACAATTTTAAAGATAGGGAGACGCACCGATGTTCAACATTTTGTTACAAACGGTACAACTAGTTAGCCTTGTATTTCTTACAAGTTGGAGCTAATCGTTTGCATTCAAAGGGTTTTGAATTCCTGTATAAGTGTGGAGAGTTGAGGGGGAAATGTGTTTACTCAACCCGTGTGGCAGCTTTAAGGAGCTTCGCCGGACAGTTTCTTGCCTGGGCGCTAAGGGAGTAGTAGACTTTCCTGTTCTGAAACCAACGATTACAACCTGTAGATCTAATACAGGGTTGTTATTTCATATAGATCGCTTCGCTGCTATATTCAAGTACATGTATTAACATATAAACTAGTCTAGTGAGTCAGGATTTTGAAGGAAGTTTCTCTGACTGTACAAGTTAAATAAAAAGTAGAAAGTTATATCCGTTGTGCAACGTACTTTATATTACTGATCAAATATTGAAACACTAAGTTGACACCAGGATCTATAAAACGGCAATATGTTGACACCAATATCATCCTGTCATGTCTTGTGTGAGGTCACGTGTGGACCATAGGCCACCATCCAGTTTCATCCTGTTGGTTGAGCTTATGGGCAAGTCTCTACAACTGTCCCCACGTATTTCCCATCTGCTTAACATATGCATCGAAGTCTCAGCGTTATATATTTCAGGGCAGTCCTCTCTTTCCTTAAGGATTCCAGGTGAGGTTTTTTCTTGTGATGCTGAATGCAGGCTTGCAAAGGGTGTGCCCTACCCATCGTCAGTGTCTCTGAAGGATATCTTCTTGAAAGGACTGATGCTTTGTTCTATGCTGACACCACCATGCTTTAAAACGATATTATAAAATGCACTGTGTACTCACAGAAACAAAGGAAGAACGTTTTCATATAAAACTCGGTTGTGATCCTGTTGGTATTACACGGACTTATACCTAAGTAGAGGAATGGTTGTCTATTTAACAGTTGGTATTACACTGACTTATACATAAGTAGAGGAATCGTTGTCCATCTAACAGTTGGTATTGCACGGACTTATACCTAAGTAGAGGAATGGTAGTCCATCTAACAGTTGGTATTACACAGACTTATACCTAAGTAGAGGAATCGTTGTCTATCTAACAGTTGGTATTACACGTACGTATACCTATGTAGAGGAATGGTTGTCCGTCTAACAGTTAGTATTACACGGACTTATACCTAAGTAGAGGAATGGTTGTCCATCTAACAGTTGGTATTACACGGACTTATACCTAAGAAGAGGAATGGTTGTCCATCTAACAGTTGGTATTACACTAACTTATACATAAGTAGAGGAATGGTTGTCTAAAAAAAATTGTTTCATTTTATTTAATAAATAATCTTGTAAGCTGGACAAATAGGCTTCGCACCCCACTCCCCCTAGTCATTACGTCGAGCCGTGTTTAGGGGAGCGCCCCGACAGTTTAAGTAACGCTAAGATCGAAATAGTGCCAGTTCTGGCATTGTTATAGCTTTCAGAGCTATGGTAACACAGTGACATTTTACTGCCACGCCAGTGACCAAACCTGGTTAGGTTTGACAAGAAAGCAAAATGGGGTCAGGGTTGGAAGTAAAGAAAAATTGCACAAGGTGTAGCCTACAATACGTCCTACAATTTGTGTAGATTACTATACGTCCTCAGTTTGTGTAGCCTCCAATATGTCCTACAGTTTGCGTAGCCTACAATACGTCCTACAGTTTGTTTAGCCTACAATATGTCCTACAGTTTGTGTAGCCTACTATATGTCCTCAGTTTGTGTAGCCTCCAATGTGTCCTACAGTTTGTGTAGCCTACAATACGTCCTACAGTTTGTTTAGCCTAAAATACGTCCTACAGTTTGTTTAGCCTACAATACGTCCTACAGTTTGTGTGTAGCCTACAATACGTCCTACAGTTTGTGTGTAGCCTACAATACGTCCTACAGTTTGTGTGTAGCCTACAATACGTCCTACAGTTTGTGTGTAGCCTACAATACGTCCTACAGTTTGTGTGTAGCCTACAATACGTCCTACAGTTTGTGTGTAGCCTACAATACGTCCTACAGTTTGTGTAGCCTACAATACGTCCTAAAGTTTGTGGAGCCTACAATATGTCCTACAGTTTGTGTAGCCTACAATATGTCCTACAGTTTGTGTTTAGCCTACAATATGTTCTACAGTTTGTTTAGCCTACAATACGTCCTACAGTTTGTGTGTAGCCTACAATATGTCCTACAGTTTGTGTGTAGCCTACAATATGTCCTACAGTTTGTGTAGCCTACAATACGTCATACAGTTTGTGTTTAGCCTACAATACGTCCTAAAGTTTGTGTAGCCTACAGTACATCCTACAGTTTATTCACTCTCTAACTAATGTCATGGGCTATCAAGAGATGTCTTAGATGTCATGAAATACCAACAAAGAACTGAGTTCACACTTACGACCTCACGTCTGAATACATTACGTTTCCCATCTTGGCAGTTCAATAAGCTTATGAACTTTTTTATTTAAAAAAAAATCGTATTAATTAATTGTATTACACTTTAAGCTGTATTCATTTGAAAAATAAGGTTATTTCTATTCTCAGCGCGTGGAGTACCATTCATATATCCTGTTGAGTTTGAGTACAAGCCCCTATCAGACTGAACACGTGAACGAATTGTTATTGTATACAGCTTCACTTCAGTATGAAAAGACAAGTTCTTCTAATTGGGCAAGTAGTTATCTAAACCTGTTACAACACAGCCTCATTCAACTTGCGGTTAAAATTTCCATTTCAAAGAAAGAGTAGGAGAATTAAGTAGAAAAAAAAAGAGAAATGGTAAAAGGGGGGGGGGGTGTGAAAGCAACCACTTTGGACTGCAAGTAGAAATAGGAAGTGTGGACTTTAGCCTCGTTTATTTCATTAAGTATAATTTCACTACCATCTAGATCTAGTATTCATCCTCTCTCCCTGAGCTGTGGGAACTTCAAAGGCTATATTCATAGTGGTATACAAAAAAAAAAGCAAAGACTCTTCTAATATTTCCAATGAAAATTCTCTGAGACCAATGTGGCACAACACGTTCCCGTTACCTGCTATCAAATTTCAGAAATGTGTCATTAAAATTTAAAATACACAGTATGAACTAGGCAGACATTTACACTGAACCGGTTGAGATTATGCACAGAATACGGGTCTAGAAAGATGGGGAACTAAGAATATATCAGACATTGGCTGAATAACTTCAGCTGGATGGCCGATCTTTTGATTCTAACAAATCTCCCTAAACCATATATTATAAAAATATGGGCAATCTATTTCCTATATTAGTTCAACTCCAAATCAATTGTTTAGCTCTAAAAAAATTGCAGCTATTGAGTACCAACGAATACTTTGCAACAATCCAGACAACTAAAATGGAGAAATAGTTTGATTATTGGAGCAGGTTCCAAAAAGCCCGCGAAGTCTGAAAACATACGAGGCGACCTGATCGGGTCTTACTGGACCTGAGTATGCTATTGTAGCGGAGTGTAGGACTGGCCACTGTCCAGTTGATAATTCGCCAAACTTGGACTCACGGTCCCCCAGCTGCGGTGAGGAAGAGAAAACCGTGACCCATATTCTTTTTGGACTGCACCAAACTTGCTGCTGTGCGTCTCGGCAGATCTGGGATGCCACAAGTTCTGAACCTGGACAGTAATTTATAGTGATTTACCAACACCAGTAAGGTTTAAAAATAGAAGATTTGGGCTCTCAGGCCCTCAGTCAAATGGAATTTGAGTACCATACCAATAAGCGCTTTCGATAGTGACAAGTCCATGAGAATCAACTCTCTCGGCAAAACTGTTCAACCATTCGTTGTTTCATCTCATACTGCATGTTTAACCCTACTCTGTCCAGTGAAGTTAAACCCTTCCCAGCGTAACTATGACATGGTGGGTAGGGTAGAATAAATCTCCCCCTTTTTTTAAACGACTAAAACTAAGACTTAGAACTTTACAAAAAAAATTGTACTTTTGAGTTTTTGGAGATTTTAATTCTTCGCTAAAAGTTAGCATTACTTCGACCAAGTACAACATAAGTTTTACATCGACAAAGTACAAATGAACTTAAAGTACGGCCTGCAAACTAAACTCTAATGGTCTAATCGTTTACTTTTTACAATGGGGGATGATGTCTGGCATTTCGCATTGTTTGTAGGCTTGCCCCGCCTCTTTCTCGCACAGAGCCACGTAGACCACATTCCCACTTGCCAACAAAATGTATAAATAAATTGTTTTATAATTCTCAACCAAAACATATACATAATTTTAGGCGCTATTAGTTGTTTGTTGGTTTTTTTTTGTGTGTGTTATATATCGTTTAGATCAAAGCCACCAAAAGTTGTAAATCCGATACCATGCTATTAAAATCTTTCAAAGTTTTAAATTTAGTGCAACGATACCTTTTTTTTTCTATAAGCAATTTTTTTGTTTAATCAACCTGTGATGATTGGGACACTCACTAAGTAAAAATAGCCTTTGCAGATCTTGCGATCTAGGGCAAATGATGTAAATGTCATCTGTTTCTGTGGCCCACGGTTAACGAGGATGTCATGTGGCCTACACAACAACCAACCGTCTTTACTTTTCCCTAACTTACGCCAGGTACTCATTAGAGCTGGGTGGACTCAAAGGCGGTCTAAAGATCCCGAAATTAAAGAATCCCAGTCTTCACCAGGATTCGAACCTGGTACCCCGGGTCGGAGGCCAAGCGCTTGACCACTCAGCCACAGCGCCTCCGACAGCTTGATTAGTTACATTCTAATCGTTGGTTTCCAGCTTCTCATGTCTTCACACTTTATAACTTTACATCCCACAAAGCAAACAATATGAGTGCTGAGACCTTCACACTTCCCATTTCCACATCCCACAAAGCAAACAATATAAGTGCTGAAACCTTCACACTTCCCATATCCACATCCCACAAAGCAAACAATATGAGTGCTGAGACCTTCACACTTCCTACATCCACATCCCACAAAGCAAACAATATGAGTGCTGAGACCTTCACACAGATTTTCTTTCCAATGTAATCGTTTGCTTCTATGCCGGATGGAGAAGTCTCTAAGATTAACTAGGCCAAGATCTAAAAGATTACACGTCATTTTAAAACTCAAGTACAGGGCTCCCCCCCCCCCCCCCCTTGATGTTACAAGACGGGGAAAGGACGAGGGGCAGACAGACTGTCGACAAAAAAGCCACAGAAAACTGCAAGTAAGACTTAACGGTGAACAAGCGGACAGGGTCAAGAGGTCAGTCAACCATAACGGCCCACCTCAGCAATCTGCAGCACCATCCCATCTGACTGGAAACAAAACAAAAAGTGTCCAATAAACCGAGACGATTAAACCAGGAACAGAAAAGCTTGACCTTTCGGTAGATGTAGCTCCTGTTATGTCACACTGACCTATGCATATACTGTGACAGAAACCATACAAACCGAGACATAAGTTAATCCACATACATTCCAAAAAGTGCTAAAAAAAATTCTTCCCAAGTTATAGACTAAAGTCATCGTATCAGCGTCTCAAAATGCTACAGTTTAAAACTTACTTATATGGTGGGGGGGGGGGGGGGGAGGAGGGGGGGTTTACAAAGCTTATATCAACTCTGTCTCAAGTTATTCTCCCAATTCCAATTCTCGGATCAAGCTGAAACTTTGCACACACTTGTTCATTGTTGATCATAACACATGAATCAATAAACAAACATATTAGTGGTAATTAATTCATTAAGAATCATATGCAAAAAAAAAGGAGTCGAATCTTGCAGTATTAATATCTATGTCAATAAATATGTGCGGTTCTTTCCCTAATATAAGCTTGTGTTTTTATAAAGTAGTTTTTATAATAGTCTTTTTGTAAAGGAGAAGTAGAAGCTTCTATATCTAATTATTAAATGTCAATATGTTGAGATATCTATTCCTGAGAAATAAGCAGAACTGTGATTCCTGAGAAATACGCAGAACTGTGACAGTTTCATAAAATTCAAGTTCAAGGATCGGAGAGCTGAGGATGCCACAATGCGTATTTAGGCCGGGTTCGAGCCCAACTGATAAAGTCCACGTCAAAATAACGTATTCTATTGATAAGACAGGCTAATAGTATGATGTCACATGTTTTAGTATTATCTTATCTTATATAATACAGACGTTACTTCAAAAAAGAAGATGATTACGTCCTACGCCGTCATGCATTTAGTCATGCATATTAACCAATGACTTAAATTCTGCCAAGTCACTGGTTTTCCTGGCTAGCTCAGGCAACCCATTCCATGCTCTAATAGCACTAGGGAAGGAGTATTTGTACACATTTGTCCTAGCATATGGGATGAGGAATGGGCCTTTATCTTTGTGTCTTTCAGAGTATTTTATTAAATTTTGTTTTTGTATTTGAAGATTATGGTTCAGTGTTTTATATATAATTGCTACTTTACTTTTGAGTCTTCTGTCCTGAAGGCTTTCTAAATTTAGTGATTTTACTATAGGTGTTACTCTAGTCAAATGTGAATATTCATTTGTTATGAATCTCACTGCTCTATTTTGTGTCTGTTCCAGTTTCTTAATGTTTTCTTGAGTTGAGGGGTGCCAAACGGAGGATGCATATTCTATTATTGGCCTAACCAAGGTTAAATTAAATTTTAGTTTTATGTTCTTATTTGATTTATAGAAATTTCTTTTAATAAATCCTAATGCTTTGTTTGATTTTTTATTGTTTCATCAATATGTGGATTCCATGACAGTTTTTCATTTATTATAACACCTAGGTATTTTGTGTTTTTAGTCTGTGTTACTGGTTTGCCATGAATAAGATAAGTGGAATTAATTTGTTTTAGTTTTTTTGTTACTCTTAACAACTGACATTTTTCTGGGTGGAAAGACATGCTCCAATTTGATTCCCATTTCTGTAATTCATCTAATTCTCTTTGTAAAATATCTGTGTCTTGTGTTGTTTCTATTGTTCTATATATTATGCAATCGTCTGCAAATAATCTGACTTTTGTTCCTGAAGTAATACAATTTGGTAAATCATTTATGTAAATTAAAAATAGTAGTGGACCCAAGACTGTTCCTTGAGGTACACCTGAGTTTACTTTTATCGGTGTTGATTTAGAGCCATTTATTATTACAGTTTGTTCTCTCCCTATCAGAAAATCTTTAATCCACTGATGCAGTGGACCATTAATGCCAAAGTATTTTAATTTTTTAAGCAAACTATGGTGGTGAACTTTGTCAAAAGCCTTAGAAAAATCTAGTAAGATAGCATCTATTTGTTCACTATTATCTAAACCTTTAGAAAAATCATCAATTAGTCCTATTAGTTGTGTTTCACATGATCTATATTTCCTGAAGCCATGTTGGTAAGGTGTGAGGACATATTACTTATCAACAGATCTATATGGACATAACAGAAATATCTTTTTTAAACCTTTACTTAATTACAATGATATTCCTCAAAAGCTAATTTTATATTTCATCGATTCTAGTCAGTATGTTGCATTCCAACAATGTGGACAAACCAAACAGTAGCACAACCCTCATAAAGTTATAATACACGTGACCGTTTTGTTCTTTTGTGATATAACTTTCTACCCTTCCTACATATTAGAAAATCTATTATACTCAAAGAATCAAAATTCAAATATTTCAACGGCTTCTATTTTGTCGTTTGTATAAATTATTGATTAGCTTTTAAAGGCAAAAAAGAACTGGGGGGGGGGGGGGGACTAGTGAAAGCAACAAAAACATTGTCGCCAACAATAGGTGATAGAAATGAAGCGTTTAAAAGTAGAGCTACACAAAGGCTGTTATCAACCTAAAAGTGAAACGTGTGGCAATCATTCAACCTGTTCACCTGGTTCAACTCCTGTCAACGGAGCTGTGTAGTGTGTATATAGTCTAGATCGGTTTCCACGTTTCAAAGATTACATTCAAATGTAGGTCATCGTGGTTGTATAGTAAACAGCGGTGGATTAATAAAACACACCCACATCACACAAACACACACCGACTTAAAAGCTTAAGGAGACCACGCTTGAGTAGATGGTGTGAACAAGTTCAATATAGACAAATATGGATAACAGTACATCACAAATATTACTTACCTGTACTGGGGCGCCGGGAACCTTCTGGTCAAACTCGTACGCCTTTCTCTTTTCGGCTAATTCCATTTTCCTCTGCTCAGGAAACTCCTCCTGCTGGGGCAGCGACGTGTCCAAGTGTTTGATCTGGTAGTGGTACTTGGCCTTGATCCAGCGGAAGATTGGGAAGACGAAAGAGCTGTTGGTCACTCTGTTCTCAATCACGATCTTGTCCACGTACCAGTCGCTGGCCATCCCGGCATCGTTGCGCCAGAGCTCTATGCGGACGATCTTGCCCATCCGCTGGAGCTGCCTTATTTTGCTGGATGGGACATAGAAAGTATCCAAACAGCCTCTCTCGAAATCATTTTTGAAATAGTTGTCCAGGGTGATGGGGTCCGAAGCGTGATTGTACTCGTCATGCATGACAATCTTCACATTGGCATCCGTACCGGCATTTCGCCGGTCCCCAGTCTGAACGTAGATCATAATTTCTCCACTTTTCTTACCGAAACAGCCTCCCATCATTGAAATTAATTAGACTGTTTTTTTCCCTAATTCAAAAACCGTTGAATGAAATAGAACACCTATCACCGAGTATGAAAGTACAAGGGTTTGACCTAACACAACTAACTCAACAAATCTTACTAAAACAACTCGATCTAGATCTTAACACCTGACTGTGTTTACTATTCTCCCGGTACTGGCTTACAGAGAGCGCCTTTTAGGTCAAAGTCGTGAACTGACTTCCGCAAGTGAGGACGCTGCCTGTGTAGGTTATAGTCAGCCTCCGTCACACCATTTGAAGCGCGCGAACGAGTGGCGGATATTTTAGGCAAGTAGGTCAGCGTTGAGGAAATCTCTGGTCGTTAGTGTGTAGTAGAGGCCAAAGGAATTCCATTCACGACTGTACAGCAGAAAGGAGACTCTGCCCACGTGGGCTGTGGGAGTTTCCTTATTTTAGGTCCTAGGAAAACAGTGAAACGCCCTTATGGACAATCCTTTACCCGGTGTTAAAACTTTTTTTTGTTCTACAAATTCAACATTGTTAGCGATCAAAGAGTCATGTCTCGGTTATAAATAGCAAACAATTATAAGTAGCAAAGAAACAAAATATTGATATAAAAAAGGAACTTAATGGTCCCCTACTTATGTTTCAGGCAATATTTGTTTTTATAGATAACAAAATTAGAAACACTGGAAAACTAAAAAAATATATATATAATGTAGGTCAATGTAGAATAAGCAAATGTAAGCATATGTCCAATTTCTTGACGTCTTAATTTTTGCACTTAAATTACATAATCAAGGAATGCAAATTAGACTTATACTTTTCCAAAATTTCACTAGAAATAGTTTTACTTTTCAGCATGGGAAGAAATGGGAAAGCTTTGTTTAATTAGATTTATCATGCACATCATGGGCGTAGCCAGGGGGGGGGAGGTTCAAACTTCCCCCCGAAATGAAATCCCCCCCTCCCTGAAGGGGGTTGAGGGTCGGAGATTAGTAACTGATCTTTTGCTTTAATTTTGTTTATTTTAGGTGGAATTTTAATACTAAACCATCACTTGCCCTAGCACAGTCAAGGTGGTTTTGAGTTTGAAACCCCATTACAGGGGGTTTTGAGTTTTAAACCCTACCAGGGAGTTTTGAGTTTGAAAAGTCCTAACAGACGGTTTTAATTTTAAAATCCCCTACCAGGGGGTTTTGAGTTTGAAACCCACTACCAAATTGTTTTGAGTTTAAAACCCCCTACCAAAATTCCAAGAGCACATCTTAGGAAGATTTTGATTTTAAACCCCTCTCCAAAATTTACGATAAACCCCTCTTCAATATAAAGAAAGCAAATTACACACTCAAAATTGTATGAACGTAGTCAAAGGGGTTTTGAGTTTAAACCCCTCTTCAGCTGGGTTTGAAGCTAAAAATACCTCTTCAATATAAAAAAAAAGCAAATTACGCACTCAAAATTCTATGAGCATAGCAAAAGGGGTTTTTAGTTTAAACCCCTCGCGAGCGGGTTTTAAGCTAAAAAATAAATCTTCAAAATAAAAGAAAAAAAATTCACAATCAAAATGCTATGAGCGTAGCCTATTGGGTGTTTTGAGTTAAATTTCCCTTCAGAGGGGTTAAATGCTAAAAAATACCTCTTCAATATAAAAAAAAAAGCAAATTAAACACTAAAATTCTTTGAGAGTAGCCAAGCCAATGTGGAGTTTTGAGTTTCAACCCCTCTCCTCCAGATGGCTTTTTTAAAAGTTTAAAACCCCTCAAGATAGTTTTGAGTTTAAAATGCTCTTACAGAGCGTTTTAAGGTTGAAAGCCCCTCTCTTCAAGATCATTTCTAAAGCAAACTACAGTCACCAAATTATATGACCGTAGCTAAATGGGGTTTTAAATTTAAAAAAAAAAAAAAAAAAAAAGATATTTTAGTTTAAAATGATGATTTTGACGATAAAACTTCCCTATTCCCTATTCCTAAAGCAAAAAAATCACCTAATTCCAAGATCGTAGTCAAGAGAAGTTACACATGTCTAACAGTGGCTGGGCTCCATTAATAAAGTGCAATGAAATTGAAAAGCACTAAATGTGGCTCTACAAAGATGGCTAAGAAGGATTTTAGGAGTCAGTTATAGAGATCGGGTCCAAGTCAAGGATATCCTATGCCGAAATTGGAGTCGACCCCTTAGTAAGGTTGTGACAGAGCGTCGCATGAGGTTTGCAGGACATGTTCTCCGACAAAATGAATTACGCATAATAAGAGTTGCGATGACATCCTAGTACAACTTGGTGCCACACTTTCATGGAGGTCTTCAGAGCAGGTGGGAAGAGGCTTCAGACATTGCCAGTGACAGATTTTTGTGGAAACAGCTTGCTAGCAAATGCGCCAAACGGCGCAGGAGGGTCTAAGTCAGTAAGAATAGCACATTAGGTTTTTGAAATAAAACTTTTTTAATAGCAAAATAATGCATTGTAGGTACCTCAGAATATGGATGTAGTTGGCTTTCAATACCAGAAATAGTGCTTTGCGGTGGGGCTACAATGTTTTCATGAAGAACCTATTCTAGGGCACAATAAACGTCTTCAAATAGAATGAAGGGTCAGAATGTAATAGAGATTAATTATGTACACACACACACACATCCATCCATATATATATATAAAAATCCCCCCTCAACCCCCGAAAAAAAATCCTGGCTTCGCCCATGATGCACATTAATATCATGCGCAAACAACCCATTGAATAGTAAGAAAGTCACAGTCAATGTCTTTCAAGAAAATAATGATTTTTCATAATCTTCATTCTTCTCAATACCTTGCCCATGCTAAGCCAGTGAATACTACAGTGGTACCGAACATCGGATAGGTTTGTTTCCAAAAATCTACAAGTACTTCTCGGAACTGCCTGTGTTTGACCCCTTGCTTTGATAAGTTTGAACTGCCTGTGTTTGACCCCTTGCTTTGATAAGTTGGAACTGCCTGTGTTTGACCCCTTGCTTTGAAAAGTTGGAACTGCCTGTGTTTGACCCCTTGCTTTGATAAGTTTGAACTGCCTGGGTTTGACCCCTTGCTTTGATAAGTTTGATAAGTTTGAACTGCCTGGGTTTGACCCCTTGCTTTGATAAGTTTGATAAGTTTAAAATGCATGGGTTTAAGTTTATGGTTGGGATCAGGAGCGGACTGGCTATATGGGCATTCGAAAATGCCCACCGAAAGAGCCGCATCGATGCCACCATGACACGTATGAAGTTGTTTAAAAAGTTTTAAAACATTCTCTTTTAAAAATGACCCTTTGAGCGTCTTGTTTAAAAAAAAATTGTACATACTCTACTGTATAATACTAATTTAATCTTAACACATTTTACGAAATAATGTTATAGTCTACATCCGTAGACATTGGTAGGCTTCATCCTTTGAGGGCCTGCGCAATTTACGATTTAAAAGCGACATAAGGCCTCTATATTTCTTAAAACATATATATGTACGCTTGCGAACAGTTAATGATACATTTATCAAACTTTTAATGATTTTGAGAACAAGTAGACTTAGAATTGGAGGCCCTTCGTATGATATAAAATTTGTGGGCCGGACTATATACAAATGCCCGAGCCGGTGAAAGCGTTCAAGTAGTTTTAGTTGCTTTCTGTATAGTACCCATGTGTCAGTTCCATGGTAGATAATAATTTTTGTAGGCAGGCGGAGCGATTAAATCCGCCAAACTCTCGCTTTGAGGCTGTGACAAGTCAAAAGCTTGCTGTCAGAGTCACTCAAATTTATCACAGCATTAATCATTATTTACTATTATTTATATATTTTATCTTAGTTATTTCCCCGACCTATCCCCAATTTCTTCATCCGCCCCACCTTTTCCTCGTCTCACTAGACTGAGTCCACCACCTTGGCGGCTTTTCACTTATCTTCCCTTGACCGGGGTAAAGATAAACACAGTCTCTTTGATCTTACCGACAAAATGTCTGACGGGCGCAGTTGACACCACCTTGGGTGGAATGCGAGTCACTTCCCCCCCCCCCCAATACGCCCATTGACCTTTCCAAGGTGCGACTCCCACCTCGAGTCAAATTCACCCATGTGTAAGATAATTTTTAGCCTAGGACATTTCCTGTTTCCGCCCATATCTTCCAGGCCTATATAAGGTAAAATAAGGCGAAATAGACACTCTCTCATTTCTCATTCTATCTGAGCAATCGAGTCTGGACAATGTCATTTATTCTTACTCCTAGAGGAATACCTGGTGGTAAGCCGAACTTAATCACTAGTTCCATCTTAATTACTTTGTGTGCATATTTCTAACTGGATATTATTATGTGTATTTTATTATTTCATTTATATTTAATTAGTGCATTGTGTATTTCTCACTGTCGTAAGTAGAAAACATAAACATGGCATATGTATTTATTTATGTATTGCATTAATCTATTAATTCTACGTTGCTCAATTGATCGTTGACGCAACCATGTATATATTATTTTATTTCCTTTATCTCGGCTGACAGCCTTGATAATTTTACTTGCGCACTAATACTGCGTGATATGAATTACCTCCCCTGTAGTCATTTTACTCTTGCTACATCTCTGTTCTCTTGTCCAGCTACATCTCTGTTCTCTTGTCCAGCTACACCTCTGTTCTCTTGTCCAGCTACACCTCTGTTCTCTTGTCCAGCTACATCGCTGTTCTCTTGTCCAGCTACATCTCTGTACTCTTGTCCAGCTACATCTCTGTTCTCTTGTCCAGCTACATCTCTGTTCTCTTGTCCAGCTACATCTCTGTTCTCTTGTCCAGCTACATCTCTGTTCTCTTGTCCAGCTACATCTCTGTTCTCTTGTCCAGCTATATCTCTGTTCTCTTGTCCAGCTACATCTCTGTTCTCTTGTCCAGCTACATCTCTGTTCTCTTGTCCTGCTACATCTCTGCTCTCTTGTCCAATTACACCTTTTTTCTCTTGTCCAGCTACATCTCTGCTCTCTTGTCCAGCTACATCTCTGTTCTCTTGTCCAGCTACATCTCTGTTCTCTTGTCCAGCTACATCTCTGCTCTCTTGTTCAGCTACACTTCTGCTCTCTTGTCCAGCAATTTATCTGCTCTCCTGTCCAGCAATATCTCTGCTCTACTGTCCAGCTACACCTCTACTATTCTGTCCAGCTACACCTCTGCTCTCCTGTCCAGCAATATCTCTGCTCTCCTGTCAAGGAATATCTCTGCTCTCCAGTCCAACAACACCTCTGCTCTCCTGTCAACTTATTAGGTGCGACGTCCCTATAGACCCAGTTCTGTGCGAGACGTCATAGCTACGCCAAACCCTCTGCAGCTCACTGGACTTATCCTGTTAACTTACGCTGGCCACGGTACATCAGCTCTGCCCGCAGTAGCCGGCCACCCGCCCTACTGTGCCCACTACAGATATCAGAACTTTGGATTGAGACTCCACAAGAACTGTACCACTGGCGTCCCTCTATCCACTAGAGCGCCACCTCCAGCTGCAGAACCTCAAGCCAGGACACAGCCAGCTGCGACCCAAGCAGGACAACCGGCTAAGTTCAGAAGACAAAGTGACATACTCTCTTATTAAGTGCAAGAGTGATGATTAAACATAGTATTCACTAGAGATAGATGCAAACCCTCCCCCTTTTTATTCTTATATGTAAATATTTATGTAAATAAATATTCAATCATTTTTAACTTTGTATCTATCTTTCATTGCTTGTCTCGTTGCGTGCCTGCTCCCAATTTATATGCTGACGAGTTGGTGAGTGATAATTTCAAAAATAATCATCCCCTAGACATAAAACGCACCCAACACACGTCATTTTCCCCAACCTGTCACAGAGGCGTTCAAAAAAAGTGTAAAACATTACTGGCCCTGGCCAGATAGTTATTCCCTTGAAAGCAATATCTCATTTGACCCTATGCTTCCTAGAAATGTGAAGTGGTCTATCACCATACTGGGCTGTCTATTTACGGTAATCTTTGAGGCTTAGCAGGTTTTATTAGTTGACTTGAAAAACATGGCTTCTGTTTTACCGAGGTTTATAGATAAACCAAAAGAAGCGGCCGGCAGCGTATGCAAAGTCCTGACCGCGAGCTGGAGATCATGTTCTCTATGAGCTAGGTACAATCATCAGGATAGGGAAGCTTTGTTAGGACTATTTCCATTGTTTTTGCAAGAGACGTAGAAGATTGAACAGATTGCAGTGTCTGAGTGAAACTTGAACGTAGACACCAAACAATGGCATCATTTGTCCTACACCAAAGCCCTGAATTTTACATTCCCTGACCAAAATACGGTAAAAAAAATATTTTAAATAATCAAGTAATCGTCTGGAGATTTAAATTTCTGGTGTTCATTTTGACTCTGCAGCCTGTAAGACTAATCCATCATGTCCTATTAATCACAAGTAAGGCTACGACTAAATGAATATAAGAAGAATGGTAAACAATAAGAACTAATTGATATGATTTTTTTTTAAAAAGGAAATAAATGGATCCAGATAATAATAAAAATTAATAATATTTTTTTGTTAAAACAAAAAGTTTATTCCAAGAAAATCTTTCAAGTAAATGAATTGGTTATTCTTTCAGGCAGTAGGTATTCATAAGGGTATTCTCTAGTTTGATTTCTTTTTTCAATTTCCTTTGAACATTCCAGAAGATCGCTCTGAAATCTAAATGATTAAAAAAGAAATTTTTAGATCATACTGAAAGTGGATTCTCAAGAATGCTTTTTAATGTTTCAGATATAAACGTAAAATACATGACAGACAGATGGAGAGACAGAAAGGTGATATACATGACAGACAGATGGAGAGACAGAAAGGTGATATACATGACAGACAGATGGAGAGACAGAAAGGTGATTGCGACTAGTCAAAAGCTTGCTGTCAGAGTCACTCAAACTTATCACAGCGTTAATTATATTTTATCATTATTTATTTATTTTATTTTACTTATTTCCCCGTCCTATCCCCAATTTCTTCACCCGCCCCCCTTTCCCTCTTCGGGCTAGACTCGGTCCACCACCTTCACGGCTTTTCGCTTTTCATCCCTTGACCGGGGTAAAGATAAACACACAGTCTCTTTGATCTTACCGGCCGGATGTCTGACAATCGCAGTTGACACCTTCTTGGGTGGAACGCAACCAATCTTTCTCCCCCCCCCCCCCTCCTACGCCTCTCTTTGATCAAAGAGATTACTCGAGTCAACACGTCTCTCGACGCTCCAAGGTGTGACTCCCATCTCAAGTCTAATTCACCCACGTGTAAGATAAATCTTAAGTCTAGGACATTTCCTGTTTCCGCCCATATCTTCCAGGCCTATATAAGGTAGAATAAGGCGGAATACGCACTCTCTTATTTCTCATTCTATCTGAACAATCGAGTCTGGACTATATCTTTTATTCTTACTTCTAAAGGAATACCTGGTGGTAAGCCGAACTTAATCACAAGTTCCATCTTAATTACTTTGTGTGAATATTTCTAACTAGATATTATCATTTGTATTTTATTATTTCATTTATATTTAATTAGTGCATTGTGTATTTCTCACTGTCGTAAGTAGAAAACATAAACATGTCATATGTATATATTTATGTATTGCATTAATCTATTAATTCTACGTTACTCAATTGATCGTTGACGCAACCGTGTATATATTTGTACATCTTATTTTATTGCCTGTATCTCGGCTGACCGCTTTGATAATTTTGCTAGCGCACTGATACTGCGCTTAGAGAAGAGATATGAATTATCTCCCCTTTACTCTAACGAGAGTTGCGCCCCTTGAACGGACACCCTCTCCATTCAAGCGCGCTCCATTGTTCTGGGCGACGGTTTACATAACTAACCGTCATGGTCGCTGACCAACGCCCATTTCTTACCACCCCCCCCCCCCCCTTTTTTTTTTCTCTTCCAACTTGTGTTGTTTATTTGAGATTATTACTTTCCCTTTTATGTACATTTTATATTGCTACTATCAGCCATCTCGTTTCCGATTCCATTTGTCATCATCTTCTCATTGTACTCAAAAGCAATTTCACCAATCTGACGAATACACCTCAGTCGAGGGCATCGATAAGATGCATGAGAGACATGTCCTAGCTTGTCTGTATTTATCCGCAGCCTCCCTCAGGTGTCTGCCTATGTGCTTAGTGCTATTCAGCACTGCACTTGCCTACTGAGATCTACCCAACTATTTGTTTGGATCACCTGCCTATTCATTTGGCATTATCTGCCTATTTATCGGATCACTTGCCCACTTGCTATTGAGTATCATCTACTGCCTACGTGGATCTACTCAACTCTACTACTTGGCGCTATCGGATCTACTTGCCAGCCTATTCGACAGCCCACCTGTCAACTTATTAGGTGCGACGTCCCTATAGACCCAGAACTTGCGAGACGTCATAGCTACGCCAAACCCTCCGCAACTCACTGGACTTATCCTGTTAACCGCTCTGCCTGCAGTACGCTTGTGCCCACGGTAGCCGGCCACCCGCCCTACTGTGCCCACTACAGATATCAGACCTTGGGATTGAGACTCCACAAGAACTGTATAACCGGCGTCCCTCTACCCGCTAGAGCGCCACCTCCAACTGCAAAACCTCAAGCCAGGATCACAGCCAGCTGCGACCCAAGCAGGACAACCAGCTAAGTTCAGAAGACAAAGTGACATACTCTCTTATTAAGTGCAAGTGTGATGATTAAACATAGTATTCACTAGAGATAGATGCAACCCCCCCCCCCCCCTTTTATTCTTCTATGTAAATATTTATGTAAATAAATATTCTTCATTTTTAACTTTGTATCTATCTTTCATTGCTTGTCTCGTTGCGTGCCTGCTCCCGATGTATATGCTGACGGGTTGGTGTGTGAAAATTTCAAAAATAATCATCCCCTAGACATTAAACACGCCAAACACACATCACATTCCCCAACCTGTCATAGTGATATACATGACAGACAGAAAGGGTTAAAGGAAGAATGACTTTTCTCTAACGTGGGCTGCTCTGAGATTGTGCTTATATTCCACTCTGAACAATAGACTCCATCCATAGGTACATGATTGTTACGATTCGTCCTTTGAGCAAAAAAAAATAAACTAAATAAATTACGCACAAATGTACATTTTATTACCTGTCATATTAATAAAATAATAATAATATTCACTGTCCGACACCACACCATATTGCCAAGTAGCCAGTTTGACCACCTAGGCACCGTCCCTATCATTCTCTTCAAGTCTGATTATCTATCAATCTTGTTGACTTCCCGATAGCGCAAGACGACTTTGAACTTTTTTTCATCTTGCAAGGTGGTCAGACTATCCGACATGAGCGCACGTCACGCTTGACCTCTGGCCAGGTGCTGTGACCAACTTTATTGACCGGGGTTTTCAGCTGGAGTTAACAACTCCCAATGCTGATACTTATACTTACGCTAAAAGACCAAGGCAGATGAATAAACATTTCAGAAAAAATAAACGCTGGAACATTAAAGCTAAGTCTGTCAAATATAGGACATGTAGATCAATCTTTCAAGCCTTGTCCGTCACTCGTCACGATAGAGCGCTCGGCCCATAATGAGTTGATGCTTTAAAATATTTTAACTCCTATTTAGATGACTTACCTATCGATATCCATTCTATTTTCTTTCGATGATACTAAGAAGATGGATTTAGCTATTCGGACTTACTTCTTGACAATCTGGCAAGCTTCCGGATCAAAAATATATTGCGTGGTATACTCTCCAAGACGACTTAACTTGAGGCCACTTAGTATTTTGGTGATGATCATTATGCTCAGAGTAGAACGCTTGTCTGGAAGTGTATTCAAAACATCTTTTTCCGTGATTACCTTCGCCTAGTGTTAGAAAACAGTACACCAGTATCTTTATACACATCTTGCAACCGAGGTAAATGTTGTATATAACATCAACAGTTCTTAAAGACGAACCGTTCGTCTCAAAATCATGTATTTATCCGAAATCGAGTTTTAAAGCACTTTCACTTATTCCTTTTAAGATTACTATCCTGATATTTATATTATTATATATTATTGTACACCAAAATCAGACTGATGCACTCCCTGGTCATGGCCACACTTTTAAATGCTTGTGAGTCTTGGACGCTGACTGCAGAGCTAGAGAGAAGGATCCTAGCAATGGAATTGAGATACTACAGAAGGATCCTCGGCATCACATTCAAAGACCGCATCCCAAACAAAGAGATAAAGGACATTGTTACTGCAGCGATCGGACCCCACGCAAGCTTAAAATCTATGGCCATATTCTAAGATCTTTGGGGCTCGCAAAGACCTTCTTTCAGGGAACAGTACCAGGAAAAAGAAGAAGAGGCAGACAGAAAAAGCGATGGGAGGACAACATAAAAGAATGGACGGGCCTGCCATTGAAAGAGGTTCTAAACAAGGCAAAAGACAGGGAGGAATAGAGAAAGACTGTCGACGAGTCTTGCTTGGTGCCCCAAAGGTCCAAAAGACTTAGGGATAGGTAAAGGTATTATTGTATGTATATTTTATGTACATTAGTGATCAGTTCTTACAGGGTCTGTGGGTGGTGTTCCTCTCAGTTTTCCTGGGTAATTTGACGGGAAACCCATAGCGTCGTATTGCGGACTGTTGACAGCTGTGTGACCAGCAGAGCAGATGAAGATAATGTTGGTCAGGATTTGCAAAAGATGAACTTTGGATTCAATTCGATTATTTTCAGAACCCTAAATGTCAACACAACAAACAAAAACAAACAAAAAAAATGTAATGCATTTGACTTTTCTGGATAATTTGATTTTTCCATGTTTGTGGTTGTTTTAAAAAGTACATTATTCTGAGGGCTGTCAAATTTGAAGGACAAAAGATATAGATCTTAACACACGCCAAGTCGGTAGCCCGTGGTCTCGTGGATCTTAAATTCATAGCAGCATAGAAAGTCGACGTCAGAGATCTCTGCTCGACACTGACTCAACAGACTTTATGACATGCTACAATAATAGTTACTATAATAATAAAAAAAATAATGTTAAAAAGAAAGACGGACTTCCTGGATCGAATTTCGGCGTTTTGGCGCTAAATCATTTCGACACGCTATATATACTATAAAACTAAATATTCTAAAACTAACCATTGTTCTGGTTCTACAACTCAATTACAACGTAACTCAACGAGATTTGTTCTACAACTGACTTTGCCCGTCTTTTCCAAAACTTGTTATTCCTTAACCTCTCTCTGTGGATCAGAGTTTACACGCATGGCTCATCCCATAAGCCACCACAAATGGAGGAGCTGGAATACACATCGAATGACCCGATGGAGAAAAACTAGAAAAATCCATTGCAACTGGAGAGATCTCTGACAGAGCAGAAAGGGAAGCACTAGCATTAGCTGCTACCATGCTAGCAAATCATCCAAGTATCTTATACAGTCAGATTGTCTTTCTAACCGATGCGAAAAAAACAAACTCCAAAGCTTGAAAACTCTGATTCCACTTATATTAAAAACCTCAGGACAGCACTTACAAAGCTCAACAACAGCAACAAATAAACTGTTATTCAAAGGATCCCAGCTCATATAGAACTAGCAGGAAATATGAAGGCTGACACACTCGCCAAGAGTGGGAGAACAAACTCACAATTAAACATTGCACTCTAACTAGAAGAAATGAAGAAACTAATAGTAAATAAAATAAATGGGAAATGGACAAGCGCTCATCCAAATCACAAGAAAGATTATTCCTATTATAAGCTATCCCGACAAGATCAACGTCTAATCTTTCGACCGACACAACAGAATGCGACAATACATGTACCGGAAGCTCAAAATTGGAACCAGTGAAATCTGCCCATGTGGAGTGTCACCAGAGAATGCCGGCCATGACCCCCAAAACTTCTCTCTCTATCAAGAGGCCCGTACAAGACACTGGCCCCAAAACACCCCAATAGAAAGAAAACTATATGGAGAGCTCCCTGATTTGGAAACCACTGTGCAGTTCATCTCATATAATGGTCTAGTCAAATGAACGCTCCAACATAAAAATGAGAACAAAGAAGAAGAAGAACCTCTCTCTGCGTTTGCAAACAAACCACGCCTTTAACACCGCTAAATCTTCGCTGCTCCTTTTATGGTCAGGGAATCTTTTTTTTCCAAGAAAGCATGCTTACTGCAAGAGCTCGTTGACAACCAACCTAGACGTTGCTATGGAGATGGTTGCAGAGAACTAAAAATAAACTAGCTTCATTATGCTGCGTGATAGTTACAACACTCGTAAATGGGTTGTATGTGAAGACGGGATTTTGGCCGCAGGATTTTAGCCCAAAAACCACCGACAGACATGCCCTGAGCTTATCTAACGCGTTCAAACAATAGTCAAAATAATTGAAACTTTTGTTTTCGAGACAGGGCGGTGGGGGGGGGGGGGAAGAATGTTTATTTTGTACACTTTAATAAAGTAAAACAAAACTCAATGTTTATTATAACAAGGCTTTTTATTTTATAAAATACGAACAGAACCTCTCGCGCCGACATAACGACGTCATAACGACAATAGCGCCAAAAACGACTATCGAGCCAAAATGGCTGCGCCAGAACTTCACGTAACCTAACTAGATGATCTACGGTTTATCATTAAATGCTATCATAAAGTCAAACCGACGGATTTTCTAATGATAGTTTCTATTCCCGGAAAGTCCTTTGTCTCTATAAAAGCAAGTGAAACAAAGTTATGGACAGACAACAGAAAATGGAAGAAGCCTGTGAGGAAGATGAAGATTCCGAAAATTTGTAGCTAGTTTACATACGGTAGAGGGAGATAAGAGATTATTTAATTTACCAATACGGCAACACCTCCCTTGTTCCTTGGAGCTGCAAGTTCCTTTGCCCAGTTCTGTATCTCACAATCATTCTTTAAGAGATGACTTGTGGCTGGATGCAAGATAAACATTTTTATGCAAGGTCAAATGACAAGTTGTTTATTTCATAATGCAGACTGCATTTCTGTAAGTGTGAATATTTGTCTATGTTTTCAAATTCTATCAACTGTCGTTAAAGTTAATGCAACTTTCTTTTTGTCTGTGTACAAATCAAATATAAATTTAAAGAAAAAAAAACCAATGCCTCTATTGAGTGAAATTCAAAAGGTGTTAAGTTCCCTTCTCTGACCTTCCGGTCTATAGGGAAGATACATTTGTATTGCTTTCTTTGGTGCAACTTTCGGGCTTACAGCATGCTCAGTCCACCATGGTTCATTCACTTTTTGTGAGAGAAGGTTTAAAAACAAAGTTGCACCAGTCTGAATTCGAACTCGAGATCTTGAGCCTCCGTGGTGGAAGGCCAACGTGTTAACCACTGAGCTTAATTAAAAAAAAAAAAAAGATGGTTTTGTAGTACAAAAAGGTCCATACTTTAAATTTTTTAGCAAAGACAGACTTCTCTACAAACGGCTTGTCATCAATTAGCTTAATACATTTTCTATATAAACAAAATTAATTAATTACGACTAATTGATTAGCTTATAGGCTAATTTTTTATTGATTCATGTATTGTCATCGACATTGAATAATTGTGCAAAGTTTTAACCTGATCCGAGACTGGGAAGTGGAAGAAATAAATGTGTACACAATTCCACCCAGACGGACTGATACAAGCTTTGTGATCTAAAAAAAAGTCCCCTTTGTGTTTCTTTTTTGTGATGCATCAAGAATACAAAGATGTGCACTTGAGCTGTTCCACTTGTAGACTGGGTGTTTCATTTCATTCCAACTTTGACTGTTTTTAAAGCAAAGTTTATCACTTTTATCGTTCACTATTTGCAGAGGTTGCTGAGATGGGGTTGGGCGAATCTTGCAGGAAAACTTTTCAAAAATACGAGGGTTTACTCTGCATTTCATTTACATTCCTAGAATGCCTGTCACGTATTACGAATTGAATTCTACTTTTAAATGGCTTGCCTAGGGGAACGTGACAATAGAAAAGCAGTTGTGTCACTTGTCTTAAGTCTGAATTTAATCAAAGACTTACAATGAATGATAAAAAAAAATGACACAAGAAATCGGAAGGTAAAATATCAACTTAATGTTTAATCATAATATAACTCAATACAAAATGGAAGGGTTGACCAAAACCCTTTTACAAAAATGGCATGTAAAAATATTACAATACAAGAGTTTGAAAATATAATTACAAATACAAGCAAGGCCTTGAAAAAAGAAAAATCTTAACTTACACGATCAATTGGTATACCACGCACGGGTCACGCAATGTCTCCGCTATTCTGTCTCACGGCTGTCTCCGTATGTCTGTCCGTCAACGTTACGCGAGCGGTCTTTATATAATCTACCGCGCGTCGATATCTAGTAATTTCTAGAACAAAAAGTCATCAACACCCAGATCTAGAACGCTCTTCAAAGAGACAGAAGAAAAAAAAAAAAAAAAAAAAAAACCACCCTCCTTTCAACCAGAGGTACACACATAGGTCAAGGACCGGTCACTGTCTGTGTGGCTTGACTCACCGTGAAAAATAAAAAAAAACTTATTACACAAGGGGGCAGACAACCTACAGGTCAAGAAAAAAAAATAGTATCTAGGCATTGTTACCTAGATACGTAACAATGCCCCATATGGACATTACATGTTACGTTTCATTTTGCAAATGCGTAAGGATTAAAATTGTAAGGGAAACATTGGTTTTGAGGAGTTTATTTATTCCAAGGAAAACAAAGCATTACTTTTTTATTAATACTACTATATACATCGGACTGATACTGTATGCTGTAATGTAGAACATTACTTTTAAAGTTAAATCCTAGCTTAAGTGATACTCCTGTAAGTGATACTCAAGCTATGGCTCGCTGACACATCTGCTCTATCAGGCAAAACAGACATTTTTAATTCGATGAGGTGGTCCGTGCTACCTTGTCTTATGTTAACAGTGGCTAAAATCATTGTAGCATAATTACATTGCTTGTATAGGTAAGTCCAGGGCTTTTTGTGTGTGTGACGGTACGCACCAGTACGGCGTACCGGCACCTTTTTGAATGTGGGGAAAAATTATTACTTTCTTGTATTTTAATGTGTATTATTAATTTATTAGTAGTTAAAAGTTAGGCAATCAATCACTGAGTACCGGCAGCTATTTTTTTTTCTACAAAAAAAAGCACTGAGTTAGTCTAACAAGTTTTCTGTCTAACATTGCATTGAGTCTCTATGACTACCATGAGCGTAGCCAGGATTTCTTTTCGGGGGGGGGGGGGAGATTTTTTTCTCCCCCCCCGCCCCCCACCCGCAATATATATATATATATATATATATATATATATATATATATATATATATATGTATATATATATATATATATGTTTGTATGGATGGATGTGTGTGTGTACATAATTAATCTCTAAAACATTCTGACCCTTCATTCTTTTGGAAGACGTTTATTGTGCCCTAAAATAGGTTCTTTCTGGAGTTAGTGAAAAAATTGAAGACTCCTCGCCCTTGCAAGCAAGGGGTTTGGGGGAGCGCTGAGAGCCAAGCACTATTTCTGGTACTGAAAGCCAACTAAATTCATATTCTGAGGTACCTACAGAGCATTATTTTGCTATTAAAAAGTTTTATTTCAAAAACCTAATGTGCTATTCTTACTGACTTAGACCCTCCTGCGCCGTTCGGCGCATTTGCTAGCAAGCTGTTTCCACAAAAATCTGTCACAGGCAATGTCTGAAGCCTATTCCCACCTGCTCTGAAGACCTCCATGAAAGTGTGGCGCCAAGTTGAACCAGGATGTTATCGCAACTCTTATTATGCGTAATTCATTTTGTCGGAGAACATGTCCCGCAAACCTCATGCGACGCTCTGTCACAACCTTACTAAGGGGTCGAGTCCAATTTCGGCATAGGATATCCTTGACTTAGACCCGATCTCTATAACTGATGTTTTTTTTAAAATTCAAAACCACATTTAGCTATGGTCATAGAATTTGGTGACTTAAGTTTGCTTTAGAAATAATATTGAAGAGAGAGGCTTTCAACCTTTAAACGCTCTGTATGGGGATTTTAAACTCAAAACTATCTTGAGGGGTTTTAAACTTTAAAAAAAGCCATCTGGAGTAGAGGGGTTGAAACTCAAAACCCCCCATTGGCTTGGCTACGCTCAAAGAATTTTAGTGTGTAATTTGTTGTTTTTTTTATATTGAAGATGTATTTTTTAGCATCAAACCCATCTAAAGGGAAATTTAATCTCAAAACACCCAATAGGCTTGGCTACGCTTATAGCCTTTTGATTGCGAAATTATTTTTTTTTTATATTTTGAAGATTTATTTTTTAGCTTCAAACCTCGTTGGCGGGGTGTTTAAACTAAAAAACCCTTTGGCCACGCTCATACAATTTTCAGTGTGTAATTTGCTTTTTTATATTGAAGAGGGGTTTATCGTAAATTTTGTAGTAGGGTTTAAAATCAAAATCTTCCTTAGATGTGCTCTTGAAATTTGGGGATTGTCGTTTGCATTTTTTTTTGTTTTATAGAAGAAGGGGATTTAAATGCAAAACCCCCTGGTAGGGGGTTTTAAACTCAAAACCCTTTGGTACCCTTTGGTTTCAAACTAAAAACCCCTGGTAAGGGTTTTCAAACTCAAAACCCCTAGTAAGGGGTTTTAAACTCAAAACCCCTTGGTAGTGGGTTTCAAACTCAAAACCCCAAGGTAGGAGGTTTCAAACTCAAAACCCCAACCCCTCCTTGGCTACACCCATGATGTCAACATTATGTCTATTGCGTCTATATTTAATTTCATGTCCTTCCTCTCATCAAGAGTATTACAATATCAATGGCGCGGTTTTCTCATAAAGGGTGCCACAATACAGTTTTGTTTATCCAAGGGGAAGAGGCAGTCAGTCGTTTGACAGTCTCAGCCACTTCACACATGCTACATTTTACATTTTTAAGACCATACATAGTAGGACGGGGGCGCGGGGGCTGTTTGGTTGGTTAAGCGCTTGGTTTCCAAACCTGAGGTCGAATCCCGACGATGATGGGGATTTTGAATTTTGGGATTTTTAGGGCGCCCTTGAGTCCACCTAACTCCTATGAGTACCTGCCTTTAGTTGGGGAAATTAAACGCGGTTAGTCGTTGTCCTGGCCACATGACACGCTGCTAACTGTTGGCCAAAGAAACATGACCTTAACATCATCTGCCCTATCGCAAGGTCTGTAAGGGGAACTTTACTTTACATAGTAGGGAAGGGTCTCCTAGATGAGATCTACACTTCATAATGTACGCATCGATACCTTATACGAGACATTGACTAGACTTTAGGGCACAATAAGCGTCTACAGAAAGAGTGAAGGGTCAGAATGTAATCAAGATTTATTATGTACGCACATACACACACACATATATATATATATATATCATGGGCGTAGCAAGGGGGGGTTGGGGTTCAAACCTCCCCCGAAATGAAATTCGAAATTTAGTGACTGATTTTTTGGTTTGATTTTGTTTATTTTAGGTGAGATTTTAATACTAAACCATCACTAGCCCCAGCACAACCAAGGGGGTTTTGAGTTTAAAAACCCCCTACCAGGAGGGTTCGAGTTTAAAAACCCCCTACCAGGCGGGTTCGAGTTTAAAACCCCCTTCCAGAGGGTTTCGAGTTTAAAACCCCCTACCAGGAGGGTTTGAGTTTAAAACCCCCTTCCTGGGGTTTTCGCAGTTGAATCTCCTTCTTCTATAAAACAAAACAAAAAAAATGCAAACGAAAATCCCCAAATTCCAAGAGCACAGTTCAGGCAGATTTTGATTTTAAACCTCCTCCAAAATATACGATAAACCCCCTCTTCAATATAAAAATAGCAAATTACACACTTAAAATGTTATGAGCGTAGCTAAATGGGTTTTAACACAGTTTTGAGTTTAAACCCCACTTTAGCGGGGTTTAAAAATAAAAATTACCTCTTTAATAATAAAAAAAAAGCAAATTATACTCTCAAAATGTTATGAGTGTAGTCAAAGGGGTTTAGAGTTTAAACTCCCCTCCAGTGGAGTTTGAAGCTAAAAATTACCTCTTCAATATAAATAAAAGCAAATTACTCATTCTAATAACTATGAGCGTAGCCAAAGGGGTTTTGAGTTTAAACCCACCGCCAGGGGGTTTGAAGCTAAAAAATACATCTTCAGTGTAAGAAAAAAAGCAAATTACGCACTCAAAATGCTATAAGCGTTGCCAAAAAAGGTTTTAAGTTTAAACCCCCCTTCAGGAGGGTTTGATGCTAAACATACCTCTTTCAATTAAAAAAAAAGCAAATTACACACTAAAATTATTTGAGCTTAGCCAATCCAATCAGGGGTTTTGAGTTTAAACCCCTCTCCTACAGATTGCTTTTTTAAAGTTTAAAACCCCTCCAGATGGGTTTGAGTTTAGGATCCCCCCTACAGAGCATTTTAAGGTGGAAAACCCCCAACAGATGATTTTGACGATAAAACTTCTCTTTTCGATATAAAATCTAAAGCAAACTTCAGTCACTTACTTCCAAGAGCGTATTCAAGAGAGGTTACACATTTTTACCAGTGGCCGGGCTCCATTAATAAAGTGCAGTGAATAGTCATCTGCCGAAATTGAAAACACTAAATGTGGCTCAACAAAGATGGCTAAGACAGATTTTAGGAGTTAGTTATAGAGATCGGTTCTAAATCAAGGAAATCCTATGCCGAACTGGGAGTCGACCCCTTAGTAAGATTGTGAGAGAGCGACGTATGAGGTTTGCGGGACATGTTCTCCGACAAAATGAATTACGCATAAGAAGAGTTATGATGATATCCTAGTACAACTTGACGCCACACATTCATGGAGGTCCTCATGGCAGGTGGGAAGAGGCTTCAGACATTACCATGGACAGATTTTTATGGAAACAGCTTGACGGCAAATGCGCTAAACGGTGCGGAAGGGTCTAAGTCAGTAAGAATAGCACATTAGGTTTTTGAAATAAAATTTTTTTAATAGCAAGAAAATGCAGTGTAGATACCTCAGAATATGCATTTGGTTGGCTTTCAATACCAGAAATAGTGCTTGGCGGCTGGGCTTCGCCCCCCCCCCCCCTGCTGGGGGAGCTCCTAGCGCTCCCCCAGCCCCTTTGCTAGTAATGGCGGGGAATCTACAATTTTTTTCACTAACTCATGGAAGAACCTATTCTAGGACGCAATAAACGTCTTCCGAAAGAATGAAGGGTCAGAATGTAATAAAGATTATGTACACACACATAAATACATATAATTTTTTTTTCGCTGGGTGGAGGCTGGGGATCGGAAAAAAATCCTGACTACGCCCATGATATATATATATATATCCTTTTTTTCGCGGAAAAAAAGTCGGGGGGGGGGGGGTGTCGGGAGGAGAAAAAAAAATCCCCCAGAAAAAAAAATCCTGGCTACACCCATGGGTCTACGAGCCGAAAAAGTTTGGAAACCCCCATGGAATAGGCAGAAGAAATTTGTTTTAAATTAAACAACTAGTACAAGTGGTTTCTTCAACTTACAATAATAAAGTTCGATATAAGACTGAACGAATTCCTTGATGGCTTTGTATATTAACATAGCGTCATCTCTGTAGGGATAGCAAGGTAAGACTCTGTGGTCATCAACCTAAGATGGAGAAAACAATCAAAAGCTTCAAGGCATGCAGCTCATAAAGGCAATCAATTAGAATAGGCTAAAGATGGTTAAAGATATTCATAATCTTGCACGAGAAAATTGTACACACGTTTTACAAAACTTATACCAACTCACTCTGTCTTTCTGTCTGGTAAAAAGTCTGTACACGTAATTTCTCCAATACCCAATCTCCGATCAAGCTGAAATTTTGCGCAAATATTTCTTTTATCAAGTATCACTCAAAATAATTAACCAATTAGTCAATTAACTTGTGCTAATTAATTATTTTGTTTGGTATCTCGAACAACGGAAAGAAATTGCACTTGACTGAAGCAGTGATATATGCTGAATTAGTCCTCTTTGTAGGTCTTCGACCTAAATTGAAACAAACAATATACAATACAACCTTCCCTGGCCGTAAGAACCGCACTAAGGAAATAGATAGCACGTCGGCCCTAATTCAGATCTTTTCCATTTTTTTTGTTTTGAAAATACTTTATACATATACAATTACGTTAAAATCCACCCAGATATCCCTTTCTTTCTTTTCTTTCTCCCCCCCCCCCCAGAGATCGGCCATAAGAGACATCCATAACCTCCTCCCAGCTAGTGCCTACGGATTTTTTATCTCCTAAGAACGGACGCCATGTCTTCGTTTTCCTCTATTCGACCTCCATGTTGTACCTGTCTTTGGGAAATTCGTCTTGGGGCCTCGCGATTTTATCTACGTTCAAATTTTTTAAAAATTTTTGCCTGAACAATGCGTTTCAGAGACTCAAAATACAAAAAATCAAACCTCTCCCTTCAACTATTTGAGAAACATAAAAGTGGGCATAAAATGCATAAAACTAGATCTATTGTGCAAACAAATCAATGAACTAAAGAACTAAAGAACTCACGCCTCTTCTTTTGAGATCGTCTGCTAGACTTCCATCTACGTCGATTTTCCAATTGTTCAAACTGAAAATATTTTTATAGAAGTTAATTTATGGAG
This sequence comes from Biomphalaria pfeifferi, assembly GCA_030265305.1. Lineage (NCBI taxonomy): Eukaryota > Metazoa > Mollusca > Gastropoda > Planorbidae > Biomphalaria > Biomphalaria pfeifferi. The sequence continues at coordinate 555,918 of JASAOG010000267.1, forward strand.
GACACAACTAAATATACACTCATGTTTTTTTTATTGATGTCTGTATTGTCATCGACAATGAAAAATTATGTAAAATTTCAATTTGATCTTGATAGGAAGTGGGAGAAAAAACTTGTTCAAAACGTAAAACGGGGAACAACATCAAATATACAACAGCAACGAGTAGCGATTAATTTCCTTTTTCGATACCAAACAAAATATTTAATTACCAATAAATAAGTAACAAATTGAGTAATAAAGTGAAATTTCCCTTCTCAGCATAGTTTGAAAAGCTTATGCTAGAGTAATACTGAAGCGGCTTCAGATCTAGGCAGAACGAGTTTACCCAGAATCGCACTGTGGCTCTAGGGCCTGTAGATCCACAACAGATAGGATCTTTTCCCTGCGACAGCTACAGAAGAAGAGAGAACAAAAAGCAGTCCCTCTTTATAGCTTTTATTGACTTGACCAATGCGTTTGACCTTGTCAGCAGAAGCGGTCTGTCTGCCGTATTAGAGAGAATTGGCTATCCAAACAAGCTACTGAAACGAGTGTCAGCTTTTCATGCAAATATTCAGGGCACTATTTCCGCCTTTAAGCCATAATTTTCCATCAAGAGCAAAGTAAAACAAGGATGTGGTCTGCCTCCAACACTATTCGGCATCTTCTTTTCAGTTCTACTCACCAGCGCTTTTAAATCCCTGGAAGATGACGTGTATACCCAGAGTAAACCTATTTGACCTAGCTCACCTTAAAGCCAAAACGAAGAGACGGCGTATCTTGATTACAGAACTGCCCTCATATCTCATTTACAAGAAGGGTTGTAAAGGCTTGTGAATGCTTTGGCAGCTGCTTGTCAAGAGTTTAGCCTTACAATAAGCCCTCCAAAGCCGAACTCCTGTCACAAGATGTCGCAGAAATACCAGCGATACAAATTGGAAATCACACACTTACAGTGGTGCAGGAATTCACATACTTGGAAACAACAATAGACAGAAACGTAGATTTAGACAATGAGCTGACAAAAAGAATAAGAAAAGCTTTTGCAGCAATGGCAAAACTCTCCAAGCGCGTGTGGGAAAATACCAAATTGACTACGGCAACCAAAATCCTAGTCTACAATGCCTGCGTTCTGACCACACTTCTTTATGGCAGTGAGAGCTGGGCAACTTACATGCGTAAAGAACACAGATTAAATAGCTTCATCTTACGCTGCCTGTGACGCATAATGTACATCTGGAGGAATCATGTCTCCAACCAGGACGTTTTGAAACTGACCAATATGCACAGCATCTACGCTCTTCTGACAGAGAAGGCTACACTGGCTCGGATATGCATGCCAGATGGAAGAATTCCTAAAGACATCCTATACACTGAATCTGTGGTGGGAGTCAGACCCAAGTGCCGCCCAAGACTGACATACAGAGATTCTGCAAGCGAGACATGAGAAACAGAATTATCAACGAAATTATGTGGGAAGGAGTAGCCCAAGATTGGACAGCATGGAGACAGACTGTACGTACTAGTACGAACTTCGCCAAGAGCGAAAGAAAAAAAGCTGCATTAGTCAAGAGAAAGAAAAAGGAAGCTGCTCTGCCAGCTAGCCTTAGGACAGATATATATGCACAAACTGGGGCAAACTCTGCCGCTTCAGTATTGGCAGAAATAAAGTGTAAAAAAAAAATTGCACTAGACATCAAACATAAGCTTTGTAAAAAGAGAAAAGGAAGGGGCGATTGCTTCTGCCTATCTATTAGTCCCAATGCCTATCTATTAGTCCCAATGCCTTTCTATTTTGTCTCAATGGCTAACTTCTAGTGTCACGAAACAATGGGAGAATGACGTCATGTGTTGTCTCCTGATTGAATGGCTCACGGGTTCGTAAGGAAAAGTTCGTGAGACACACAGTCATTTTGACATGCCTAGCAAATAGCGCATAATGCATAACTATTTCAACGTAATTCCAAGCTTAACTATTTTGATATAACTCTTAGCTATTTAGGCAAAATGCATAGCTAATTTGAAATGACTTATAGCTATTTTTGAATGATGCATAACTATTTTACTTAACTACTTTGTTTCATGCGCATGTTGTTCAATGCCAAAATTCTGATTCGGAGCAGTTTCTCAAACGAAGCCGTTTGAGAAATTTGCGGCAAAGTAGATCTTTAGATCTAGATGCATGTGCGTAGCCAGGATTTTTTTCGGGGGGTTTGGGGGGTATTTTTTTCTCCCCCCCCCCCAGCAAAAAAAATATTTACATGTATGTATGTGTGTGTGTGTGTACATAATTTTGACCCGTCATTCTTTCGGAAGACGCTCATTGTGCCCTAGAATAGGTTCTTTTGGAGTTAGTGGGAAAATTGTAGACCCCCCGCCATTGCCAGCAAGGGGGTTTGGGGGAGCGCTAGGAGCTGTCCCAGCGCGGGGCGGAGCCCGCCGCCAAGCACTATTTCTGATATTGAAAGCCAACAAAATGCATATTCTGAGGTATCTACGGTGCATTTTCCTGCTATTAAAAAGGTTTATTTCAAAAATCTAATGTGCTATTCTTACACCCTCCCACGCCGTTCGGCGCATTTGCCATCAAGTGTTTCCACAAAAATCTGTCACTGGTAATGTCTTAAGCCTCTTCCCACCTGCTCTGAGGACCTCCATGAATGTGTGGCGCCAAGTTGTACTAGGATGTTATCGCAACTCTTCTTATGCCTAATTCATTTTGTCGGAGAACATGTCCCGCAATCCTCATGCGACGCTCTGTCACAATCTTACTAAGGGGTCGACTCCCAGTTCGGTATAGGATTTCCTTGATTTACACCCGATCTCTATAACTGATTGATCTATCCAAGTATCTGAACTCCTGATTCCTTCAATAGATTCTTCATTGGGAAGATTGAGCAGATTAGAAATGACATGCCATCCCTCTCATCACAGCTTGACCACTCTCCAATTTTTCAAAATTCTCCTTTTTGCGAGTTTCAGCTTGTATCTGAAGATTATGTAAAAAGTATTATTTTAAAGATGCCTAATAAGTCATGTGACCTTGATTCCATTCCAACTTCCTTGCTCCTTGAATATTTGGATGAGCTTGTACCCACAATAACTAAGATTGTAAACTCTTCACTGACTTCAGGCATTGTACCACAGCAATTTAAGCATGCACTTGTCAGGCCCTTATTAAAGAAATCCAGTCTTGACCCGGAATGTCTAAAAAACTATCGCCCGGTATCAAATCTTCCCTTCCTGTCAAAGCTTCTAGAGCGCATCGTGTTAGCGCAAATTCTTTCTCATCTTGAACAGTACTGTCTCTTGGAAGAATTTCAATCTGCATATAGGAAGTGCCGTAGCACAGAGACAGCAGTGGTCAGGGTACTAAACGACTTACTTCACAATTCCGACAAAGGCCACATATCAATTCTTTCCATGCTGGACTTGTCCGCAGCCTTTGATACGCTAGACCATGAAATTATGATGGCCAGATTCTCTGCAACTTTTGGTTTAGTAGGAGTCGTCCTAAAGTGGCTTGGATCCTACCTGACGGAACGCACCCAAAGTGTCGTTGTTAGCGGGACGGAATCAACAAGCTTTCTTTTGAAGTACGGAGTACCCCAAGGATCAGTTCTAGGCCCAGTACTGTTCACTATGTACACATATCCACTCAGCGGTGTCATACGGCCAACCGGCATCTTATACCATTTCTTTGCCGATGACTCACAGTTATCCGATTCATCAGTACCCTCAGAGGTGTCGCATCTGGCAGAGAAAGTCAGTGCAAGGGTGAGCGATTGGATGGTTGAAAATAAACTCAAGATGAACGAAGACAAGACAGAAATAATTAAGATTGGGACTAGGAACAATGTCTCAAAAGTTGAAAGCACAGATTCTCTCTTTATCACGAACTGCCATGTTCCTTTTGTCCATGTATTGCGGAATCTTGGAGTTTTCTTCGACTCAACACTATCTTTCGACCCACACATAAGTAGCTCTGCAAAGGTCTTTATCTGCAGCTGCGCAGATTAGGCCAGATCCAACCATATTTAACAACGGAGTCAACAAAAACGCTTGCTGTGGCATTCATACTCTCCCGCCTTGACTACTGCAACGCCGTGCTAGCAGGTATACCTGATGACAAAATAGCCAAGCTGCAACGTATACAGAACAACGCCGCTCGAATAGTCCTTAAAAAAACTAGACAAGATTCTGCTACTACGCTATTGCGCAGGCTCCATTGGCTTCCCGTGAAAGCGAGAATCGATTACAAGGTCGCCACACTTTGTCATCAGCGTATGTATAACAACGAGATGCCCTTGTACCTTAGCGAACTGATTACTCCATATGTCCCCCAGAGAGCCCTGCGCTCAATGGACTCAACGCTTTTAGTATTGCCACGTTTCTCCCTCAAAAGCTACGTCTGCGGGCTTTCTCAGTTCACTGACCAAAGGTTTGGAATTCACTCCCCGTTGATCTCAGACAGACAACATGCTACACCTCTTTTAAAAAGAACATTAAGACCTATATGTTTAAAAAATTTTAGATTAACTGTCATTTTGGCTCTAGTGTTTTTGTTTGTAATGTTGTTATATTGAAGAGGGGGTTTATCGTAAAATCAAAATCTTCATTAACTGTGCTCGTGAAATTTGGAGGTTTGTAGTTTGCATTTTTTTTTGTTTTGTGTTATAGAAGAGTGGAATTTAACTGCGAAAACCCCCGGTAGCGGGTTTTAAACTCGAACCAACCAGGTAGCGTTTTTAAAACTCGAATCCCCTGGTAGGGGGTTATATACCAAAAACCCCCCTGGTAGGGGTTTTAAACTCAAATCCCCCCTGGTAGGGGTTTTTAACTTAAAAACCCCTGGTAAGAGGTTTTAAACTCAAAACTTCTTTGCTGTGCTAGGGCAAGTGATAGTTTAGTGTTAAAATCTCACCTAAAATATACAAAATCAAAGCAAAAAATCAGTCACTAAATTCCGATCCCCCCCCCCCCCCCTGTGGGGGGGGGGTTAACCCTGAAAACCCCCCTGGCTACGCCAATGTCTAGATGTATCACTTTTATAATAGTTTAAATATCACATGTACCAGTACTATTAAGTTTGACGTCTTTAGTTTAAAAAACAAGATGTAAACCTACCCTTTTTTAGTGAGTTCCTCAAAACCTTCTAAGCTAATGCTTAAAGCTTTTTCTAACCATCCACCTTTACAGAAAATAAAGTTTCGTCCTCGCCTTCAAGTAAGACAGAAATTGTTGAGAAATACATAATTAAAAGGTACATAAAATTAATTTCCAAATTTCCGACGACTGTTGCCTATATCGTTAACTGGCTTTCAATATTTGGGATTCTGTTTTGTAACGCAATAGATACGATAAGTAGATACTCGGGTAAATTTGTAAATTTATTAATGGACTCCCCAGAGACAGGTAGGAAAACAGACTAGAGTATAATATTTTTCCAAAAAGAGGGGGTATTTCGGGTGAGGATTGTGAACCCGACTATGTCTCACTAAAAAGGTAATCGAGTCGACAATCTACCTCAAAAATGGTTCTTAGTAGCTGAATACGCCGCAGTTTATTTATAACTTTTACTCTATGTAACTAGCAGAATAAACAGCAGTTTATTTATAACTTTAACTCTATGTAACTAGCAGAATAAACAGCAGTTTATTTATAACTTTAATTCTATGTAACTAGCAGAATAAACAGCAGTTTATTTCTAACTTTAACTCTATGTAACTAGCAGAATAAACAGCAGTTTATGTATAACTTTAACTCTATGTAACTAGCAGAATAAACAGCAGTTTATTTATAACTTTAACTCTATGTAACTAGCAGAATAAACAGCAGTTTATTTATAACTTTAACTCTATGGCCATATCACAAGGTTCTCAGTGTTCGCAAAAACTTTCTTACAGGGAACAGTACCAGGAAAAAGAAGAAGATGCAGACAGAGAAAGCGATGGGAAAACAACATAAAAGAATGGACGGGCCTGTCATTGAAAGAGATTCTATCAAAGGGAAAAGTCAGAGGAATGTAAAAAGACGGTCGACAGATCTTGTGTGGTGTCCCAACGGTCCCCTGACTAAGGCATAAGTGAAAATTAAACAATAGTGCTGAAAAGATCATGTTTTGTTTTCATGTGAACAGAAGTCTAATCTATTTTTAGACATTTTCACTAGAAACTAAGCAATGTCAAGGACGTTAAATTAAACTTCATAGTTGCCAACAAATTAAATTTTAAAAAAATATAAGAAAATGAAAGACTCCTACAATATGTCAACGTGTAGCTATTGATAAACGTATTAAATCTACTTTATTCCTGGTAGCTCCTTATTTGCATGAAAATAATGTTTGAGTCATAGAAAGTCTAATGAAAGTCTATATATATATATATATATCTAGGCCTACTTTAAAAAAACAACTAGCGTATCATCACTTCCTTTATTTTGTACACCGGATACACCAAAAAGCGAGCTATATAGTATGACTGCAGTGATGTGAACTATCGTCTCTATTTAATCCAAACGCAACTTACTCATTCATGGCGAGTAGCATTAATGTGTGAGATGCCAGAAGTTTGAATATAGGATGTGATGGAGATAGGTTCCGATGTACAGCTATGGCTATGCCTTCAAACAATGAGTGGTAGCCTGGTTTGTAAAACATGAATGTGCTTGGCATTAGAATTGAAAAGAGTACATCGGTTTCATTCATCCTTTTTAAAATCAACATTTCGCAAAGAAAGAACAGAAACAATGTAAAAAGAAGACGTTTTGATACTTTTCAAATCAATAGTAGTGCTGATGAAATAAGGGACATAAAGAAACAGTTTTAAAAAAATCATTTATGAAGCTGATGAAAAAAATAATACTAACAATGATTACATCTTTCTCAATAACTAATGATTACATCTTTCTCAATAACTAATGATTACATCTCTCTCAATAACTAATGATTACATCTCTCTCAATAACTAATGATTACATCTCTCTCAATAACTAATGATTACATCTCTCTCAATAACTAATGATTACATCTCTCTCAATAACTAATGATTACATCTCTCTCAATAACTAATGATTACATCTCTCTCAATAACTAATGATTACATCTCTCTCAATAACTAATGATTACATCTCTCTCAATAACTAATGATTACATCTCTCTCAATAACTAATGATTACATCTCTCTCAATAACTAATGATTACATCTCTCTCAATAACTAATGATTACATCTCTCTCAATAACTAATGATTACACCTCTCTCAATAACTAATGATTACACCTCTCTCAATAACTAATGATTACATCTCTCTCAATAACTAATGTAGAATTAAAAAGGAAACAAAAGAAGAACATGTTTACTCCGCCACAATCCCCACACCTGAAAAAGATCTACTCAGATTATATAAAATTCTAGCTTGGTAATGTAAATTCAGACTTGAAAACATTAAAAGACAGTAATCTAGACAATAATACTGGATCTTGTAAAGGTAAGGTATAGATTAGAAGGGCCTAGTTTAGTGATATAGATCCATATATGTATATTATTAAAGTGATTCCTGGTTTCAAAAATAAAGCTTTGTTTTTATTTAAAAGAAGATTTCAGTCTTAAATTTATACTTTAAACTAGTATCTCCGGCATCACGATATTGTTCAAGAAAAAAACTATCACATCAGAAATGTATTATCTGATCAACACCATCTCATCATAACGTCAAGACATAGATTACGACTTCACATCTGACTCAAACGTATCGTATCATCACATCTGGCTCAAACGTATCGTATCACCACATCTGGCTCAAATGTATCGTATCAGTCACATCAGTGATACATATCCAAACTATGAACAATAAATAACGCAGTATAGAATACTGGATCTAGTTAGAGATGTAGTATTGATGGGTCTAGTTAAAGATGTAGTATTGATGGGTCTAGTTAGAGATGTAGTATTGATGGGTCTAGTTAAAGATGTAGTATTGATGGATCTGGTTAGAGATGTAGTATTGATGGGTCTAGTTAGAGATGTAGTATTGATGGGTCTAGTTAGAGATGTAGTACTGATGGATCTGGTTAGAGATGTAGTGTTTGTGTTGTTTTGATACTTGATAATCATTCTTCTTTCCGTATGCCAAAAGTTAACTCATTTCAACTTTCGGAAATTGTCTTATTCCACTTTGCCAAGACCTCCACCGGGACATCTTTCGTTAGTACTTGTTGCGGTTAGAACTAGTGTTAAGCCATCTCTGTTTCATCCATTACTTTCAGGAAAATTTAAAAAACTTACCGTTGTGTACTAAAATTTGATGATGAATTGCTTCGGCGTTATTGTACCACATTTTGACCACTGTCCAGGTCCAGAAAGGACTTGCTGGGGTAAATATCTAAATGATGACAGTAAAAAAAGAATACGCAAGTCTATATAATTGCTTTGCAAAATTAGCTAAAATCTGTGACTACCACCAGCCTTATCGAAAGGCTCTCCGGGATCGCTGAGGGTCCAAATAACCAGAGTATATATGTAATATCAAAGATCAACTTATTTAATCTTATAAATCACAGACGTTCCATCAGAAGAGAAGAAGAATTACGCCAAGCACTTATCTTTGTGATAGCCGTTAATTCTATACTTTGTATGTATGTATGTATGTATGTATGTATGTGTGTATGTATGTGTGTATGTATGTATGTGTGTATGTGTGTGTGTGTATGTATGTATGTATGTATGTATGTATGTATGTATGTATGTGTGTATGTATGTGTGTATGTATGTATGTGTGTGTGTGTGTGTATGTATGTATGTGTGTGTGTGTATGTATGTATGTATGTATGTATGTGTGTATGTGCGTATGTGCGTATGTGTGAATGTGTGTGTGTGTGTATGTGTGTGTGTGTGTTTGTATGTTTGTATGTTTGTATGTTTGTGTGTGTGTGTGCGCGCGCGCGTGCGTGCGTGCATGCATGTGTGTGTGCGTGCGTGCGTGCGTGTGTGTGTGTGTATGTATGTATGTATAAATATATAAATTTTATTTCTAAAACGGCTCTAATGATTTTCTTTCAAATTTCACGGTATGTGCATAATAGTGAGAAAAAAATTCTCAACTCATTGACCACATCGGGAAAACTCGAAAAGTCGACCGTTATATCGGTTTGAAAATGGCTCATTATCGAAAAATTATTTTTAGCTAGAATAATTTATGAATGAAATTTTCTATTTGACGTCAATGGGGAAAAAAACTTGACACCGCTTACGTCACTAGGCTCACAGCAGTACACTAGGACATTTCTTCGCAAACATGAACAACTTTTAATGATTCAATTGGCGTAATTAAACATTTGCGCACCATTTTATTGTACATTGATCCATTATAAAAATAATGAAATTAAATATCTTTATGTATGTATGTAGGCTTTATAAATTCTTTACACTTTAATTACGTACACCCGTTGGTAACTTTTACTTTGTTATTATTTTGCTGGTGAATTATTGCAATGTGTTTAAGCTTCGAAGTCTACCTTCCCATACCAAAACATAGGAAATGGTCATAACACAGCTTATCTATGCCTTACTTGCACAACCAGGGCCGTCCCTAACATTTGCGGGGCCCTATGTGAAATGTATTGCGCGCGGACCAGTAAGGGTAGGGATAAGGATAATAAGTGAAAATAAAGATTTTCTATTAGAAAACAAATTCGTATTTGCATTACATTTTTATTAAATGAAAGCTGACGATGCCTTTTTTTTATATCACGCGTAGGACTGGCGTTTACCATATTGATTGACACCCCAAAGTGACAATTTTGTCTTTTTAAGGACATTTTTATGAGTTTCAGGAGATTTCTAGGAGCTCCTTGAAATCAAGGAAACCACGGGAACCCTATTATAAATTATAATGGTTTAATTTAATAATTTACACCTAAAATTAGCGCGGGGCTTTTTAACCTTCGGGGTCCACTGTGGCAGCATAGGCCTTGGGCTGGCCCTGATGATATCCAGCTCGCGGTCAACGAATTTTTTATCACGCTGCTGCTTTTTTTTTTTTTTTGGTTTACCTATAAACAGAAGTCATATTCCAGAAGTCACCCAATAAAACCTACTCAGCCCAAAGATCACCGCGCATAGACATCCCTTCAAGTGGTAGATAACCTCACATTATCTGGGAAGCATAGTATCAAATGACGCATTGCTTTAAAGAGAAGTTGATATGTGATCAGGGATAGTTGTGCTTTTGGACGCGAGAGTGTGGCGAAAAAAATCGCTCCGCCTAACTACAAAAATCAGTGTCAACCAGTGATTCTCTCAACCCCTCTATGTGGATCTGAGACATGCGTACTTTATAGAAAGCAACTAAGACTTCTTGAACGACTTCACCAAAGACCGCAATACAAACAGCAATATTCTTATAATCCGACAGTCACGCTTTGCAGGGCACTTATTCCGTTTGGGGGACGAACATATTTTTGGCAATCTTTTTTTTTTAGTAAGCTGAAAGGTTGTCTGAGTAACAGAGATGCCTCACAATAACGCTTCTTTAAAATACTAACGCGATGTTTTTAAGTCTCTTAGGAAAAAATGCGCGATTTTACTTTGTTACTAGGTGCACGTTTTACACTATAACGTAGAGATTTTGCATCACTTGATGCTTCTTACTAAAGCTATATTAATAATGCTTGTTTTCGAGTCCGAAGATTAGTGAGGAATGCAGTATTTCCCGTGGCTGAGCAGCCCCAGCTGTGAGCTACATAATTTGCCACATCCAGGGCAAGCATAACCATTGTCCGCAGGTGGTCGATTTAGATTTTCTTTTCGCCTTCTGCGTTTTGTCCTCGACGGCAGATTTTCTTTTGGTCTCAAATGTGTATCACGCAGCCTTCGTGAGTGACCTCCAGCTATCTCGTTCGGAGGCCGCATACAACCAGGTGCTCTCTTCTATGTCAGCCAAGGAAAGTTGACGCCTAAGCTGGTCTTTGAAGCGTTTCCGTGGGGCGCCTCTGTTACGTCGACCACCTTTTAGCTCACCAAAAAAAGACTGTCTTTGGCATACGTTTGTCTCCCATACGGGATACGTGCCCTACCTAGTGCAACTGTCGGACCATAAGAAGTCCCTCTATACTGTCCATACCGGCGTTGGCAAGGACGTCGCTGTTTGTAGCGCGGTCCTGCCACCGTATGTTTATGATGGAGCGCAAGCATCTTTGGTGAAAGCACTCAAGAAGTCTTAGTTGTTTTCTATAAAGTGTCCATGTCTCAGAGCCATAATGAATATATTAATTGCAATATTAAATGTCAGAAAGTAACCATATTTTAGAAGTTACACTGCAAAGACTTTCTTCCAAGCCTATAATAGCCCAATAGTTTGGCGCGAAAGAAGCAATGTAAAACGTTAAGACGTGAGCTGTACAATTACATTGAGAACTGACAGAACGAAAAAGCAACTCTTCGGATTGATAGTCTTTACCCGATCGTTTATTTTCGTAATTACAACAATATTCCCAAAATGACTTCGGGTATATATCCTTCCTTAACAAATTATTCATCCGAGCGAGGCTCGTTCACCTGATATTTGGAAACTTAAGCTTTGATAAGCTGTTTCTTTTCCTGGCTGATTCAGGCAACCCATACCCTGCTCTAATGGCACAAGGAAAGAAGGAGTGCTTGAAAAGATGATATGCGCTTTATGCATATCACTAAGTTTCATAAAAGTAGGTGTGGTTCAACTTCTTTCTTTCTGTTCAATTCCTTTCATTCTGAAACATACAGTATGCACCCTTGTCTAGTGATCTTTGGTTGTTTTTGTAACACCAAGGAGCGTAGCTTGAGCTCTGTTGTGTTTAAAGTGAGCTTTGTCAATGGGTTGGTCACAATGCACCCTATGGCAGTATTCCGCTAATCATGACCCACGACACTAAACATAGGATTGCAGGCAGCAGAATTGATTTTGAGAGAAGTTGAATAGAAGAACTTTGCATAGTATCTAGATGTCTTCCCCCTCCCCCACCAAAAAATAAATAAATAACATTTCCTGTATGTTGTGTTCGTTGGACCAGCATTCGCCACCCAGTGATCACGCAATCACATGAACAGTTAAAAGCCATCCTACATTACTCCACAAATGTTTTGACAATGCTTTCATTAACTCACTCTGTCTGTCTGTCTGTCTTTCAGGATTCTCTCACACGTTATTTCTCCCACTTCCCATTCTGGGATCAAGTTGAAACTTTGCGCAATTATACATTGCCGATGAAAACTCATGAATCAATAACAAAAATATAATTTGTGGTAAATAATTGATTTTGCTTTATATTGAAATGGGGAAGTAAATTTTTCAGTGTTGAGATATATAGCCATAAATATGCCGTTATTTCCATCATGTAAGCTTTTTTTTACGTTTTTTTTATAATTACGTATCAGAGTCGACGGAACTCCGCAGACCAAGACACTGTCACGTGGTTCGAACAGCTTCTCTCTGCCAGTCATTGCTGAATACTCAATGCAAAATGTTGGATCGCTATGTCTAAATCAACTTCATTTATATTACTTAACTTGTCAGATTTTAGTTACAAGATATCACATGATAAAACTCTCCCATGCAATCCATAACATTCTATTTCTGTTGTAGTATTTTCTGTGCCAGTGTCTCTTTCGATTAAACGTAATATACAAGTGTACTTACTGGATTTTTCGGACCCGGTTTTTGAAACAGTTGAATGGCTACAGGTTTCAGGTGATTGGTTCTATCAAGGAAAAACATGGCCATGGGGTGGCAAATCTAAAGACAAATGTTTTTAAACATTTAAAATCAAATTATTTATTAGATTGCGGAACATGATGTTATTGACTAAGACAATAAGTTAAACTATTCTCAACATCAAAAAGTATAGGCTACTTTATTCGAATGAGAATGTTTGATGAAGTAGTTGCTACCTTTATTCGGATGAGAAGTGTTGATGAAGTAGTGGCTACCTTTATTCGGATGAGAAGTGTTGATGAAGTAGTGGCTACCTTTATTCGGATGAGAAGTGTTGATGAAGTAGTGACTACCTTTATTCGGATGAGACGTGTTGATGAAGTAGTGACTACCTTTATTCGGATGAGAAGTGTTGATGAAATAGTGGCTACCTTTATTCGGATGAGAAGTGTTGATGAACTAGTGGCTACGTTTATTCGGATGAGAAGTGTTGATGAAGTAGTGACTACCTTTATTCGGATGTTAAGTGTTGATGAATTAGAAACTACCTTTATTCGGATAAGTGTTGATGAATTAGTAACTACCTTTATTCGGATAAGAAGTGTTGATGAAGTAGTGGCTACCTTTATTTAGATGAGAAGTGTTGATGAAGTAGTGGCTACGTTTATTCGGATGAGAAGTGTTGATGAAGTAGTGACTACCTTTATTCGGATGTTAAGTGTTGATGAATTAGAAACTACCTTTATTCGGATAAGTGTTGATGAATTAGTAACTACCTTTATTCGGATAAGAAGTGTTGATGAAGTAGTGGCTACCTTTATTTGGATGAGAAGTGTTAATGAAGTAGTGGCTACCTATATTCGGATAAGAAGTGTTGATGAAGGAGTGGCTGGCTACCTTTATTCGGATGTGAAGTGTTGATGAAGTAGTAACTAGCTACCTTTATTCGGATGAGAAGTGTTGATGAAGTAGTGACTACCTTTATTCTGATGAGAAGTGTTGATGAAGTAGTGGCTACCTTTATTCGGATGAGAAGTGTTGATAAAGTAGTGGCTACGTTTATTCGGAAGAGAAGTGTTGATGAAGTAGTGACTACCTTTATTCGGATGTGAAGTGTTGTTGAATTAGTAACTACCTTTATTCGGATGAGAAGTAATGATGAATTAGTAACTACCTTTATTCGGAGGAGAAGTGTTGATGAAGTAGTGGCTACATTTATTCGGATGAGAAGTGTTGATTAAGTAGTGGCTACCTTTATTCGGATAAGAAGTGTTGATGAAGTAGTGGCTACCTTTATTTGGATGAGAAGTGTTGATGAAGTAGTGGCTACCTTTATTCGGATGAGAAGTGTTGATGAAGTAGTAACTACCTTTATTCTGATAAGAAGTGTTGATGAAGTAGTGGCTACCTTTATTCGGTTGAGAAGTGTTGATAAAGAAGTAGTGGCTAGCTACCTTTATTCGGATGAGAAGTGTTGATGAAGTAGTGACAACCTTTATTCGGATGAAACGTGTTGATGAAGTAGTGACTACCTTTATTCGGATGAGAAGTGTTGATGAAATAGTGGCTACCTTTATTCGGATAAGAAGTGTTGATGAAGTAGTGTCTACCTTTATTCGGATGAGAAGTGTTGATGAAGTAATGGCTACCTTTATTCGGATGAGAAGTGTTGATGAAGTAGTGGCTACCTTTATTCTGATGAGAAGTGTTGATGAAGTAGTGACTACCTTTATTCGGATGTGAAGTGTTGATGAATTAGTAACTACCTTTATTCGGATGAGAAGTGTTGATGAAGTAGTGGCTACCTTTATTCGGATGAGAAGTGTTGATGAAGTAGTGACTACCTTTATTCGGATGTGAAGTGTTGATGAATTAGTAACTACCTTTATTCGGATGAGAAGTAATGATGAATTAGTAACTACCTTTATTCGGATGAGAAGTGTTGATGAAGAAGTGGCTACCTTTATTCGGATGAGAAGTGTTGATTAAGTAGTGGCTACCTTTATTCGGATGAGAAGTGTTAATGAAGTAGTGGCTATCTTTATTCAGATGTGAAGTGTTGATGAAGTAGTAACTAGCTACCTTTATTCGGATGAGAAGTGTTGATGAAGTAGTGACTACCTTTATTCGGATGAGACATGTTGATGAAGTAGTGACTACCTGTATTCGGATGAGAAGTGTTAATGAAATAGTGGCTACCTTCATTCGGATGAGAAGTGTTGATGAAGTAGTGGCTACCATTATTCGGATGAGAAGTGTTGATGAAGTAGTGGCTACCTTTATTCGGATGAGAAGTGTTGATGAAGTAGTGGCTACCTTTATTCGGATGAGAAGTGTTGATGAAGTAGTGACTACCTTTATTTAGATGAGAAGTGCTGATGAAGTAGTGGCTACCTTTATTCGGATGAGAAGTGTTAATGAAATAGTGACTACCTTTATTCTGATGAGAAGTGTTGATGAAGTAGTGGCTACCTTTATTCGGATGAGAAGTGTTGATGAAGTAGTGGCTACCTTTATTCCGATGAGAAGTGTTGATGAAGTAGTGGCTACCTTTATTCAGATGAGAAGTGTTGATGAATTAGTGACTACCTTTATTCGGATGTGAAGTGTTGATGAATTAGTAACTACCTTTATTCGGATGAGAAGTGTTGATGAAGTAGTGACTACCTTTATTCGGATGAAAAGTGTTGATGAAGTAGTGACTACCTTTATTCGGATGTGAAGTGTTGATGAATTAGTGACTACCTTTATTCTGATGAGAAGTGTTGATGAAGTAGTGACTACCTTTATTCGGATGTGAAGTGTTGATGAATTAGTAACTACCTTTATTCGGATGAGAAGTGTTGATGAAGTAGTGGCTACCTTTATTCGGATGAGAAGTGTTGGTGAAGTAGTGGCTACCTTTATTCGGATGAGAAGTGTTGATAAACAAGTAGTGGCTAGCTACCTTTATTCAGATGAGAAGTGTTGATGAAGTAGTGACTACCTTTATTCGGATGAGAAGTGTTGATGAAGTAGTGACTACCTTTATTCAAATGAGAAGTGCTGATGAAGTAGTGGCTACCTTTATTCGGATGAGAAGTGTTAATGAAGTAGTGACTACCTTTATTCTGATGAGAAGTGTTGATGAAGTAGTGGCTACCTTTATTCGGATGAGAAGTGTTGATGAAGTAGTGGCTACCTTTATTCGGATGAGAAGTGTTGATGAAATAGTGGCTACCTTTATTCGGATGAGAAGTGTTGATGAACTAGTGGCTACGTTTATTCGGATGAGAAGTGTTGATGAAGTAGTGACTACCTTTATTCGGATGTTAAGTGTTGATGAATTAGAAACTACCTTTATTCGGATAAGTGTTGATGAATTAGTAACTACCTTTATTCGGATAAGAAGTGTTGATGAAGTAGTGGCTACCTTTATTTAGATGAGAAGTGTTGATGAAGTAGTGGCTACGTTTATTCGGATGAGAAGTGTTGATGAAGTAGTGACTACCTTTATTCGGATGTTAAGTGTTGATGAATTAGAAACTACCTTTATTCGGATAAGTGTTGATGAATTAGTAACTACCTTTATTCGGATGAGAAGTGTTAATGAAGTAGTGACTACCTTTATTCGGATGAAAAGTGTTGATGAAGTAGTGACTACCTTTATTCGGATGTGAAGTGTTGATGAATTAGTGACTACCTTTATTCTGATGAGAAGTGTTGATGAAGTAGTGACTACCTTTATTCGGATGTGAAGTGTTGATGAATTAGTAACTACCTTTATTCGGATGAGAAGTGTTGATGAAGTAGTGGCTACCTTTATTCGGATGAGAAGTGTTGGTGAAGTAGTGGCTACCTTTATTCGGATGAGAAGTGTTGATAAACAAGTAGTGGCTAGCTACCTTTATTCAGATGAGAAGTGTTGATGAAGTAGTGACTACCTTTATTCGGATGAGAAGTGTTGATGAAGTAGTGACTACCTTTATTCAAATGAGAAGTGCTGATGAAGTAGTGGCTACCTTTATTCGGATGAGAAGTGTTAATGAAGTAGTGACTACCTTTATTCTGATGAGAAGTGTTGATGAAGTAGTGGCTACCTTTATTCGGATGAGAAGTGTTGATGAAGTAGTGGCTACCTTTATTCGGATGAGAAGTGTTGATGAAATAGTGGCTACCTTTATTCGGATGAGAAGTGTTGATGAACTAGTGGCTACGTTTATTCGGATGAGAAGTGTTGATGAAGTAGTGACTACCTTTATTCGGATGTTAAGTGTTGATGAATTAGAAACTACCTTTATTCGGATAAGTGTTGATGAATTAGTAACTAGCTTTATTCTGATGAGAAGTGTTGATGAAGTAGTGGCTACCTTTATTTAGATGAGAAGTGTTGATGAAGTAGTGGCTACGTTTATTCGGATGAGAAGTGTTGATGAAGTAGTGACTACCTTTATTCGGATGTTAAGTGTTGATGAATTAGAAACTACCTTTATTCGGATAAGTGTTGATGAATTAGTAACTACCTTTATTCGGATAAGAAGTGTTGATGAAGTAGTGGCTACCTTTATTTGGATGAGAAGTGTTAATGAAGTAGTGGCTACCTATATTCGGATAAGAAGTGTTGATGAAGGAGTGGCTGGCTACCTTTATTCGGATGTGAAGTGTTGATGAAGTAGTAACTAGCTACCTTTATTCGGATGAGAAGTGTTGATGAAGTAGTGACTACCTTTATTCTGATGAGAAGTGTTGATGAAGTAGTGGCTACCTTTATTCGGATGAGAAGTGTTGATAAAGTAGTGGCTACGTTTATTCGGAAGAGAAGTGTTGATGAAGTAGTGACTACCTTTATTCGGATGTGAAGTGTTGTTGAATTAGTAACTACCTTTATTCGGATGAGAAGTAATGATGAATTAGTAACTACCTTTATTCGGAGGAGAAGTGTTGATGAAGAAGGGGCTACATTTATTCGGATGAGAAGTGTTGATTAAGTAGTGGCTACCTTTATTCGGATAAGAAGTGTTGATGAAGTAGTGGCTACCTTTATTCCGATGAGAAGTGTTGATGAAGTAGTGGCTACCTTTATTCGGATGAGAAGTGTTGATGAAGTAGTGACTACTTTTATTCGGATGTGAAGTGTTGATGAATTAGTAACTACCTTTATTCGGATGAGAAGTGCTGATGAAGTAGTGGCTACCTTTATTCGGATGAGAAGTGTTGATGAAGTAGTGACTACCTTTATTCGGATGAAAAGTGTTGATGAATTAGTGACTACCTTTATTCTGATGAGAAGTGTTGATGAAGTAGTGACTACCTTTATTCGTATGTGAAGTGTTGATGAATTAGTAACTACCTTTATTTGGATGAGAAGTGTTGATGAAGTAGTGGCTACCTTTATTCGGATGAGAAGTGTTGGTGAAGTAGTGACTACCTTTATTCTGATAAGAAGTGTTGATGAAGTAGTGGCTACCTTTATTCGGATGAGAAGTGTTGATAAAGAAGTAGTGGCTAGCTACCTTTATTCGGATAAGAAGTGTTGATGAAGTAGTGGCTACCTTTATTTAGATGAGAAGTGTTGATGAAGTAGTGGCTACCTTTATTCGGATGAGAAGTGTTGATGAAGTAATGGCTACCTTTATTCGGATGAGAAGTGTTGATGAAGTAGTGGCTACCTTTATTCTGATGAGAAGTGTTGATGAAGTAGTGACTACCTTTATTCGGATGTGAAGTGTTGATGAATTAGTAACTACCTTTATTCGGATGAGAAGTGTTGATGAAGTAGTGGCTACCTTTATTCGGATGAGAAGTGTTGATGAAGTAGTGACTACCTTTATTCGGATGTGAAGTGTTGATGAATTAGTAACTACCTTTATTCGGATGAGAAGTAATGATGAATTAGTAACTACCTTTATTCGGATGAGAAGTGTTGATGAAGTAGTGGCTACCTTTATTCGGATGAGAAGTGTTGATTAAGTAGTGGCTACCTTTATTCGGATGAGAAGTGTTAATGAAGTAGTGGCTATCTTTATTCAGATGTGAAGTGTTGATGAAGTAGTAACTAGCTACCTTTATTCGGATGAGAAGTGTTGATGAAGTAGTGACTACCTTTATTCGGATGAGACATGTTGATGAAGTAGTGACTACCTGTATTCGGATGAGAAGTGTTAATGAAATAGTGGCTACCTTCATTCGGATGAGAAGTGTTGATGAAGTAGTGGCTACCATTATTCGGATGAGAAGTGTTGATGAAGTAGTGGCTACCTTTATTCGGATGAGAAGTGTTGATGAAGTAGTGGCTACCTTTATTCGGATGAGAAGTGTTGATGAAGTAGTGACTACCTTTATTTAGATGAGAAGTGCTGATGAAGTAGTGGCTACCTTTATTCGGATGAGAAGTGTTAATGAAGTAGTGACTACCTTTATTCTGATGAGAAGTGTTGATGAAGTAGTGACTACCTTTATTCGGATGTGAAGTGTTGATGAATTAGTGGCTACCTTTATTCCGATGAGAAGTGTTGATGAAGTAGTGGCTACCTTTATTCGGATGAGAAGTGTTGGTGAAGTAGTGGCTACCTTTATTCGGATGAGAAGTGTTGATAAACAAGTAGTGGCTAGCTACCTTTATTCGGATGAGAAGTGTTGATGAAGTAGTGACTACCTTTATTCGGATGAGAAGTGTTGATGAAGTAGTGACTACCTTTATTCAGATGAGAAGTGCTGATGAAGTAGTGGCTACCTTTATTCGGATGAGAAGTGTTAATGAAGTAGTGACTACCTTTATTCTGATGAGAAGTGTTGATGAAGTAGTGGCTACCTTTATTCGGATGAGAAGTGTTGATGAAGTAGTGGCTACCTTTATTCCGATGAGAAGTGTTGATGAAGTAGTGGCTACCTTTATTCGGATGAGAAGTGTTGATGAAGTAGTGACTACCTTTATTCGGATGTGAAGTGTTGATGAATTAGTAACTACCTTTATTCGGATGAGAAGTGTTGATGAAGTAGTGGCTACCTTTATTCGGATGAAAAGTGTTGATGAAGTAGTGACTACCTTTATTCGGATGTGAAGTGTTGATGAAGTAGTGACTACCTTTATTCGGATGTGAAGTGTTGATGAATTAGTAACTACCTTTATTCGGATGAGAAGTGTTGATGAAGTAGTGGCTACCTTTATTCGGATGAGAAGTGTTGGTGAAGTAGTGACTACCTTTATTCTGATAAGAAGTGTTGATGAAGTAGTGGCTACCTTGATTCGGATGAGAAGTGTTGATAAAGAAGTAGTGGCTAGCTACCTTTATTCGGATGAGAAGTGTTGATGAAGTAGTGACTACCTTTATTCGGATGAAACGTGTTGATGAAGTAGTGACTACCTTTATTCGGATGAGAAGTGTTGATGAAATAGTGGCTACCTTTATTCGGATGAGAAGTGTTGATGAAGTAGTGGCTACCTTTATTCGGATGAGAAGTGTTGATGAAGTAGTGGCTACCTTTATTCTGATGAGAAGTGTTGATGAAGTAGTGACTACCTTTATTCGGATGTGAAGTGTTGATGAATTAGTAACTACCTTTATTCGGATGAGAAGTGTTGATGAAGTAGTGGCTACCTTTATTCGGATGAGAAGTGTTGATGAAGTAGTGACTACCTTTATTCTGATGAGAAGTGTTGATGAAGCAGTGACTACCTTTATTGGGATGTGAAGTGTTGATGAATTAGTAACTACCTTTATTCGGATGAGAAGTGTTGATGAAGTAGTGGCTACCTTTATTCGGATGAGAAGTGTTGATGAAGTAGTGACTACCTTTATTCGGATGAGAAGTGTTGATGAAGTAGTGGCTACCTTTAGTCTGATGAAAAGTGTTGATGAAGTAGTGGCTACCTTTATTTGGATGAGAAGTGTTGATAAAGAAGTAGTGACTACCTTTATTTGGATGTGAAGTGTTGATGAATTAGTAACTACCTTTATTCGGATGAGAAGTGTTGATGAAGTAGTGGCTACCTTTATTCGGATGAGAAGTGTTGATGAAGTAGTGACTACCTTTATTCTGATGAGAAGTGTTGATGAAGCAATGACTACCTTTATTCGGATGTGAAGTGTTGATGAATTAGTAACTACCTTTATTCGGATGAGAAGTGTTGATGAAGTAGTGGCTACCTTTATTCGGATGAGAAGTGTTGATGAAGTAGTGACTACCTTTATTCAAATGAGAAGTGCTGATGAAGTAGTGGCTACCTTTATTCGGATGAGAAGTGTTGATGAAGTAGTGACTACCTTTATTCTGATGAGAAGTGTTGATGAAGCAGTGACTACCTTTATTGGGATGAGAAGTGTTGATGAAGTAGTGGCTACCTTTATTCGGATGAGAAGTGTTGATGAAGTAGTGACTACCTTTATTCGGATGAGAAGTGTTGATGAAGTAGTGGCTACCTTTAGTCTGATGAAAAGTGTTGATGAAGTAGTGGCTACCTTTATTCTGATGAGAAGTGTTGATGAAGTAGTGACTACCTTTATTTGGATGTGAAGTGTTGATGAATTAGTAACTACCTTTATTCGGATGAGAAGTGTTGATGAAGTAGTGGCTACCTTTATTCGGATGAGAAGTGTTGATGAAGTAGTGACTACCTTTATTCTGATGAGAAGTGTTGATGAAGCAGTGACTACCTTTATTCGGATGTGAAGTGTTGATGAATTAGTAACTACCTTTATTCGGATGAGAAGTGTTGATGAAGTAGTGGCTACCTTTATTCGGATGAGAAGTGTTGATGAAGTAGTGACTACCTTTATTCGGATGAGAAGTGTTGATGAAGTAGTGTCTACCTTTATTCGGATGAGAAGTAGTGGTTACCTAAATAAACAAAAGGGTCCTGGTTTGAGTGTCAGAGGCGGCCATAGCAATGTGCAGAGCTCTGGGCTAGTGTCGAGTCAGGGCTACGAATAAGTGTACGATGGGCTGAAGCGGACAAAAGGGGCAAAGGATTTCTTGATTGTTTCTTGCTTGTCTCATTTCATTGTTGGCCTTTCGCCTGTGTTCAGTTGGTTAGCTGGAATTAGTTGTTACCTTCCCCTGACATTTCACTCAAGACACAGCCAAGAGGACTAACACTACATACTAGCTCGTAATAGCAGAACAGTTGCTTAATTCACAGACATTTAATCTGTGTCTACTTTCCGTACTCGTTAGTGTGAAAGTTTGGCATTATCTGTTACTTTATTTTTTTTTTTTGCTACAGTAGCCCTATTACGTCACATTTTACATCAGGTTCAAGGTCCGTCTTGTTCGGTTGTGTTATAGAGTGTATATGAGTTTCTAAGGTGACGGTGGGAAGAAGTTGGCGATTGGTTGGTGGCTATGCAGTGTGAATGACGAAATATGAGCTGATTTGTCGTAATGCAGATGTTGAGAGAGGGAGACAATCAAGAAATCTGAAACAGTTAGGACGTGTTTTTTTTAGCGAGTTAATTTTTGTTTCAAATGCCTTTAATATTATTACTATTTGATTTATTTGATTTCATCTTCAGTTGAAGATGTCTAGATTGTAATAAAAGTTATATTTAGTTATGTTTATAAAAGAAGTTTTGTCAAGTTCTATTACTTAAAATATAATATGCCTATAGCGGTTTAGCTATCCACCTTACTGGCATAATGTCGATCAACAGTGCGTCTCTTGACTCAAACTACATTACAATGGTCCTCATTCACCAATCGTAAACAAACAACATTTAGCCACGTGGGTCTCTATCTCTTCTATACAAATTACTTAATTAATCCATAAAGGCAGTCACATGATACGTTTTTTTCATTGTTTTATCAATATTATCACGTGACTAAATGTTGTTTGTTTACGATTGGTGAATGAGGTCCATTGGAGCCAGCTGATTCTGATTGTCCACAGTCTCTCATTTTTATAAATGCAGCTTATAGAATCGTGGGGACCTTAAGTTCTTCTGCAAATACACACCATATTGTAGGCGAGCCTGTACCCCAATGAGGATCATGGATGGAATGACTTACAACAAAACCTTTCTGAGCTTGAGTGCCTTCAAGTATTTTGAGATCACACATGAAAATCTTCATTTGCTCTAACGCCTCATCCAAGACATAGCCTTCAAGAAACGGCTTGGTAAGAGCATTAGTCACTGGGAACCTGAAATAGCATTTCGTAGTGCATAAGTCACGAGTACATGGAATGTCAATATCCTTTTGTAGTGCATAAGATACTAAATTAAAACAGAAAAAAAGAAAAAGTGGACAACAACATGAGAACAACTAAATCTAAACAATGATGGTCGAAAGGCCTGGACCCTTCTGCACCGCCTAGCAGGAAAGAAACAAATAACAAACCCCCAGCCTATAAAAGGCACTCACGACACAATAACAGAAAACCTTAAAAAGGCTAAAAACCTTCAATAAATATTTTGCCAGCATTAACAAGTCAAAGCCAAGAAAACAACTGGACCAGGCCTTTAGTAATATCTTAAAGAAAGAAGAAAAAGCTCCAACAGTCAACTGTCAGATCTTTGTCACTCCCTTCACTCTACATGAGCTCAATACTGCCCTAAAAAGCCTCAAGTCAAGAAAATCCCCTGGACCCGATAAAATAACAAATGAAATGATCTGGGGACTAGGCCCACAGGCCAAAAAAGGTATATTTTACTTTATCAACCATACATGGAAAACTGGAGACAAACCACAAGAATGGAGAACCGCAAACATAATACCCATTTTTAAGAAAAATAAACCACCTGGAGACCCAAAAAGTTATAGACTAATATCTCTAACATCCAACATTGGCAAATTGGCAGAAAAAATGATCAATAACCGACTTTATTGGTGGCTAGAAAGTACTTGCTCACTCCACAATGCACAAGCTGGCTTCAGGAAAGCAAGTAGAACAGAAGACCACCTCTTTCGTTTTATCTAGGACACAGTAGAAGGGTTTCATGAAAACAAGCACACTACAGCAGTATTTATAGATTTGCAGCAAGCCTATAATAGAGTGTGGAGAAAAGGTCTATTTTTGAAGATGAAAAAAATGGGCATCCATGGAAAAATGTACAGCTGGATCAGGGCATTCTTAAAAAACAGAACCATCCAAACCTGATTCGAAGGTGCCATCTCTAGTAAAAAAAAGTTTGGAAGAAGGACTACCACAAGGCTCAGTCCTTAGCTGCACTCTCTTTCTAATCTTCATGAATGACCTCCCGGACCTCATTTCCGTCAATAAGGCACTTTATGCAGACGACCTTTTAATTTGGACTACAGAGAAATATCCAGTGCTGACTAGATCCAAACTAAATAGAGCTCTCACAATTATCTCCACGTATTCAAAATTATGGAAAATGGAAATAAACAAAGAAAAGTCAATTAATTCAATCTTTAGCCACAGCAACAAAACAGCAAAAAGAAACTACATCCTAAAAATAGGCTCTCAGCCAATAAATAAAGAAGAAAATCCAACATATCTTGGTGTAAAACTAGACCAAAGACTGTCTCTAAAACACTTTATGGCAGATTTAAAAGAAAAGACATCACAAAATTAAACATAATAAAGCACCTAGCAGGAACATCCTGGGGAGCTGAAAAGAAAACCTTAAGACAGTTATACACTGGATACGTCAGATCTGTAATGGATAACTGTCTCTCCATACAAGTAGCTGCTAACAAAACCTATCAATCATCATTTGACACAATCCAAAACCAAGCCTTGCGGCTAATTAGTGGAGGTATGAGAACTACTCCCACAGCAGCCTGTGAAATAGACTCCAATATTGAACCTCTTAAGTTAAGGCGCAACAGAGCAGCACTAGAAGCTATTGAGAGATACAGAAAGTTGGAGGACGATCATCCAAATAAATTACTAGCACAGAAAAATAGGAAAAACAACCAAAAAAAAGCAAAGGACTCTGATCCAACTTACTGACGAACTAGCCCCTAAAACACCTCCTACCCAATAACAGAGAAAAAATTACCAGATTTTCAAACATTACACCCGGACTAAACTACAAGCAACCAACCATCAAAACACATTTACTAAATAACACCTTAACAAAAGAATCAAATCCACTGGAGCTCAAAGTAGGCACGCTTGAAACAATTGAAAGCTATAAAAAAAACAGCTATCCATATTTATACAGACGGATCGGCTTTCAAAGGCACCATCAATGCTGGTCTTGGTGCCTTTCTGGTCTTCCCTAAAAATAAACACTTTGAGATAAGCGCACCCTGTGGCGATTACTGCTCAAACTTCCAAGCCGAAATTGAGGCAATTACCATAGCACTACAGACAGTGGAAAACAATTTAGATGAAGGAGTGCAACCACCATCAGATATTGTTGTCTTTACAGACAATTACAATAGCACTACCGACAGTGGGAAAAAATTATATGAAGGAGTGCAATCACCATCAGATATTGTCTTTACAGGCTCCCAATCCAATCTGCAAGCACTTAACAGCAACACGTCGAACAGCTCAAGAGAGTTGACAATACTCATTGTGGTAATCCATCAGATGATATCAAAATTAAATATCAATATCACACTACAGTGGATTCCTGGACGCATTGGCATCATGGGAAATGAAAAGGCAGATAAGCTATCAAAGGCAGGTTCATCTATGGAACAACCAGATAGACCTGATAACTACCTCACCCTAAGGTTAATGTTAGTCAACAATCACAAAGAGGAGTGGCTCAACCAATGGGCATCATGAAACACAGGCAGAGCCATGCACAAAAAAATGACTACGCCTAACAAACTGGACAGTATTAACTTCCTCCCCCGCCAATCTACAATTTTCCAACTAAGAACAGGACACACACCAATATTAACATACCACCTGAACAAAATAAACTCCACACAACTCCCCCTTTGCAGACACTGTGCCCACCCCTTTGAAACCGTAAAACATATCCTCTTTGAATGCCCCTCCCAAATCCACCTTAGGCAGAGACTATTTCCACTACAGCCCAACATAACCAACACCCTGTACGGCAGTGCTGAACAACTGAAGAAAACAGCACACTTTTTTTCCTTCGCACAGTCTGCAAAAGAGCTCACAGCTCAGCAGCAATAAAGCTGGCTAGAAGAAGAAGAAGAAAGTAGTGCATAAGTCACGAGTACATGGTATGTCAATATCATTTTGTAGTGCATATATCAATTCGAACTTGAAACGTCGTGGTCAATTTATTATAGCCAACAAACAGCGAACCTGAAATGTTAAGATCATAACATACATAATGATAATACATAAGTCACTGGGAACTGGGTATGCAATAACCATTCTAAATTGCATAAGTCACGGGGAACAGGAAATGTCAAGATCAAATTATAGGATATTAGTCACTGCCCAAATAGCATTAAATTTTATGTTTAATAGATTAATTTCTCTCTCTCTCTCTCTTATATATGTACGGCTGTATGCAAACGCGACATAAAGCTCTTCAGAATCGACACTGGCAACTGGGAAGAGGTGGCACTGGACAGATCCTCATGGAGAGAGAGCATAAAGGAAGGGTAAAAGATTGCAGATGTCATACACAACAAAAGCAGAAAGAAGGGTGAAAAAGCAACGGCGCCTGGTGATTATATATGCCCAACCTGCGATCGCAGCTGTGTATCAAGGATTGGCCTCTTTAGTCACACAAGAAGTTGCAAAGGGAAAAGATCGTCTCTCGAGACGTAAAATGCCACAGATATATATATATATATATACATACATGACATATATATATATATGACATTTTACTTCCCTTGGCAACTTCCTGTGTGACTAATGAGGTCAATCCTTGATACACAGCTGCGGTCACAGGTTGGGCATCTGTAATCACCAGCCGCTGTTGCATTTCCACCCATCGTTGTGCTACTGACATCAATGCAATCAATGACCCTTCCTTTATGCTCTCTCTTTTTCCCACTTTTTCCCAGCTGTTAGTGTCGATTTTGAAGAGCTTCATGTCGCGTTTGCATATCAGTATACCGTAAAAGTGGACGTCCAGCGTCTCCTCTGCCTTTTGTTAGATCACCATACAGAATGCCTTGTGGATTTCGACCTTGTGGCATTCTATGAACGTGTATGCTGTGGGTCTCTGTTTTATGAATGTGTATGCTGTGAGTCTCTATTTTATGAATGTGTATGCTGTGAGTCTCTGTTTTATGAATGTGTATGCTGTGAGTCTGTTTTATAAACGTGTATGCTGTGGGTCTCTGTTTTATGAATGTGTATGTTGTGAGTCTCTGTTTTATGAATGTGTATGTTGTGAGTCTCTGTTTTATGAATGTGTATGTTGTGGGTCTCTGTTCTATGAACGTGTATGCTGTGGGTCTCTGTACTATGAACAAACAGGCAAACAAACTAACACTACCATATGACAGTGCAATGTTCTAGATTAGAATAATGATCCTTACTTTGGGGGAATTTGGGTCACAAGTTTTATCAGCAGAGGATTGATACCTGAAATTCTTTGATACCCAAAAAATACATCATCCGACCATAAATCTTTGCCCTGAATAGAAATAGAAAAAATGTTTCAATAGAACATCTCAAGATGTAACGCATGAACATGTTAAGAGTTTACAAAGACACTATAATATATCCACGTCAGAAATGTTGAGAAGGCAATATGAAACTGAAATAATTGTGTGTTTCTATTGCCTCACAAACAAATGAGCAATCTATTATAATGCACTAAATTATTAATTTACTTTTTAATAATAACCTCTCGCTTTATAATGTTTTGCAACTTTTCAGACATTTTCACACTATAAGTTAATGTGCTCTTTAGTGTATACTTTGATTGTTTTGTTAAGATCTCGTTTGTATTTATGAAGCAATATAATGTATATAGAGAAAAAGAACATATTTAAAAAATACTTTGAAAAAAAAAACAATTACATTTTTGATAGATCTAGACTAAAAATAAAAAAGTTCAGAGACTCAAAAACAAAGATTTACTGCTGCAGGGGTGAACAACTGTATAGGAAATACAAAAAAAAAAAAATGCATATATGTCACCCTGCTGGACCAAGTAAAACAAAGGAAGTCTGGGCCACGAGGCCTTCAGCTACAAAAGAAATATAAAAAAAAGACACACAATTAACACAAAATAGGCTTAAGTGAACTTATCTGTCTGATGTTGTTCTCTTTCGAAAGAAATGAGCTACGATGGTTTACGAGCGCGGGAAACCGGAAGGGGGCGGTGATGTCAGGCAAAGATGAATGGGAAAAGGGGGGTAGTGTTAGTGCCAATCTCATTTTAAATAAAAGTGTTTTGGTGTTGGTCCCGTGAGGTTGCCTGACGTAAATAAATTTGTTTTCGATCAAGCTATACAGTAACCACTCTGCTAGTGGAGAGCTTATGAAAATGGAAGATTCTACAGTTATCTATTGTTTCTACAGTCTCATCCTATTTTTCAGATTTGTGTTCTCTAAGATTCAGACGACGATCTATATAGCGAACTACCTCAGCTTATGCCTCCACTTCAATCAATTACATTTTCTTTCCCTTGTTTGAGATACCAAACAAAATAATTTATTACCAATAGTTAATTAACTAATTTTTTTTATTGATTCCTGTGTTGTCAGGTAATAGAAATAATAGTGCATAATTTCAGCTTGATCCGAGATAGATTGTTGGAGAAATAACGTGTACAAACCTTTTACCAGTCAGACAGACAGAGTGACAGACAGATATACAGACAGACAGACAGAGTTGATATATACTTTGTAAAAAAATAAGACAGACAGACAGAGTTGATATATATTTTGTAAAAAGAAGAAGACAGACAGAGTTGATATATACTTTGTAAAAAAAGAAGACAGACATACAGACAGATAGAGTTGATATATAGTTTGTAAAAAGAAGAAGACAGACAGTGTTGATATATACTTTGTAAAAAGAAGAATACAGACAGACAGACAGACAGAGTTGATATATACTTTGTAAAAAGAAGAAGACAGACAGACAGACAGAGTTGATATATACTTTGTAAAAAGAAGAAAAGTGTATTTAAAGATATGATGTGGTGATCTAATAGGACAGAAACAAATGTAGAAAATGAAAAAAAAAGGAAATTTGGTAGAGATGTAAGACATAGTAAGATAAAACAATCAATGTCAAGGACGCCTTATTGAAAGATCACTGACAACTAAATAACACAAATTACTTTCTTCAAGGAAAAGGTTAGAAATTTGATTCCACACTACTAAAAAGCGCTTTGTTTATCAATACTTCTGTATTCTGTACAAAGGATAGACCAAAACAAATTGAAATTTGCTAATTGTGGATTGGCCTCCTTGTATAAAAATCTCAAATTGTTTACTAAGATTATAAAACAAGAAAAATATTACAATTAATTAAACAAAGCATATCTAAGGTGAAGAACCGCAAATTCACTGCCATAAATATATCTCAATATTACATCAATAAACTTCGTTTTTCTATATGCAAAAAATAGTTATTATCACTAATTACATAACTGGTTACTTTTGTTTATCAATTAAAATAATAATAATTAATTGATTAACTCGTTTACAGCCCTGTTGTTTCTGTTTTCTTCGGTACAACAATTATTGAGTAAAGTTTCCATTCGATTCGAGAATGGGCGTGGGCTACGTAAACTGTACAAAGCCTGTACCGGACAGACAGAGTTCAAATAAACTTTATCAAAAGTAAGACACAGCTTTTTTTTAATGACAAACATGTGAAAAAAATCATAAAAAAATATAAAAGGCACAAACCATTTACTAACATTGTAAGGCATATAGAATGCCTTCCCTTTCGTGTAGATATTTTTGAGGTCTTCCATTGTCTTCCACTCAGCTCTTGACAGTAAAATTTTACTTAAAACAATCAGCTTTACTTTTTTCGAAATTATTCGCCACTAAAAATTCATAAATATGAAAATGTATTAAAACAACAAATAGATCTAATATAAAACAAGCAAAATATACAAAAATCCTTTTTCATTCATATATATATATATATATATATATAACGGTGCTCTGTTTTGTAAATAAAAACCAATAGGTGTCGCTACTCAGTGACGTATGGCTTCACTCTAATAAACGTTTCGTCTTCTTCTAGCCAGCTTCTTGCTGCTGAGCTGTGAGTTCTTTGGCAGACTGTGCCAAGGAAAAAAAGTGTGCTGTTTTCTTCAGTGGTGGAAGTAGGGTCTGCCTAAGGTGGATTAGGGAGGGGCATTCAAAGAGGATATGGTTTACGGCTTCATAAGGTGGTAGCAGTGTCTACAAAGGGGGAGTTGTTTGGAATTTATTTTGTTCAGATGATAATTTAACAGAGGTGTGTGTCCTGTTCTTAGTTGGAAGATTGTAGATTGCTCTTTGCGGGGGAGTTAATACTGTTCAGTTTGTTAGGCATAGTTATTTCTTTGTACATGGCTCTGCCTGTGTTTCCAGATGCCCATTGGTTGAGCCACTCCTCTTAGTGATTGTTGACTAATATTGAGCTTAGGGTGAGGTAGTTAACAGGTCTATCTGATTGTTCCATAGATGATCCTGACTTTGATAGTTTATCTGCTTTTTCATTTCCCATAATGCCAATGTGTTCAGGAATCCGCTATAGTGTGATATTGATATTTAATATTGATATCATCTGATGGATTACCACAATGAGTGTTGTCAACGCTCTTGTGCTGTTCGAGGTGTTGCTGTTAAGTGCTTGCAGATTGGATTGGGAGCCTGTAAAGACAATATCTGATGGTGATTGCACTCCTTCATATAATTTTTCCCACTGTCGGTAGTGCTATTGTAATTGTCTCAATTTTGACTTTGAAGTTTGAGCAGTAATGACCACAGGGTGCACTTATTTCAAAGTGTTTATTTTTGGGGAAGACCAGGAAGGCACCAAGACCAGCATTGATGGTGGCTTTGAAGGCCGATCCGTCGGTATATATATATGGATAGATGTTTTTGATAGCTTTCAATTGTTTCGAGCGTGCCTACTTTGAGCTCCAGTGTATTTGATTCTTTTGTTAGGGTATTATCTAATAAATGTATTTTAATGTTTGGTTGTTTGTAGTTAAGTCCTGGAGTTATGTTTGAAAATCTGGTTATTTTTTCTCTGTTATTAGGTAGGTGGTGTTTTCGGGCTAATTCGTCAGTAAGTTGGATCAGATTTTTTTTTGTGGTTGTTTTTCCTTTTTCTCTGTGTTAGTAGTTTATTAGGATGATCGTCCTTCAACCTTGGATCTCTCAAATAATAAACGTTAAAATACAAAAAAAGTAATAATTTTTCCTAACATTGAAAAAGGTGCCAGTATGCCATATTGGTGCGCACCGTCACAAAAAGCACTGTTTATATATATATATAATATATATTTTATATATTTGGTAAAGAGCTCCATACTTACAGCTCTCAACAATGTAGAAATTATTTCCCTTATTAGATATCAAACTAGATAAGTAACAACCAATAAATTAATTCGTTATTTTGCATTGTTTCTTTTTTTATTTTAATTGTTTCGTGTTTTGTTAATTAAAATACATAATTGTTTTAAGGTTTCAACTTGATCCGAAAATGTGTGTGGGAAAACTTATCTAAGATGACAAATCCCTACATAATTAGCAATTTCTGTGAATAATGAATAATTAATCTCAAATATAGTTTCATCAATAAAAAGTCGTAAGCCAATTTTTTTTTTCCAAAAAGATATCAACGGTAAAATTTCTAGGAAAATAAATAGTAATTAGATGAAAAAAAAAACAACGCCTTTAGGGTTGTATTGGGCGTACATTGCGAAAAACAACAAAGCATTGCAAAAAAGATACTAGACCGGAACCTACAGGGGAAGAGAAAAAAGGCCGGAAGACCAATGCAAACATGGAGAAAATCGGTAGACCAAGAGGCAGAATGGACATGGACCCAGCTGAGGAGAATTGCCTAGAGTCCAACTGTGAAGTGCTGTTGCGGCACCATGCGCCACTAGGAGTCAAAAGAACTAAGTCAAGTAAGTCTTCTCTACCCCATCCGACCCCCTCCTATTTGTTCTATTTAATTTTTCCCTTTCACCTGACTATCTTTTTTTTTTAAATTTACCTCTACATAATTATATATTAAAATAGATTTTTTTAGTTGTTTTAGTCACTTTACTGGGATAATCAAAAAAATAGTTATAAGTATTATTTTAATAAAACATTATTGGCATTAAACTGATCTAATGTAAAAGCAGATGAATTTAAAACCATAAAATTGATTGATAAATAGAAATAGTGTTTCATCTAATACATAAACTTAATCTTTCATTTAAAGCTATTAAGTTTTAATACCCATTTTGTTTAATGTTCGAACTAATCTCATCTATCATCTGCCATTGACCTTCGTCATATGGATGCTGTGACTGTTCAAATAACAAAGACCATCTACTCTTTCCTGTCAACAGCTGTTCTTAGCAGACTATTAAGGTCTCTTCTTCAAGTCTCTTCCACTGTACCTTGAAGGCTAACATTTCAAAGTGAGTCACATGACTTACAAAATGACCAGCTCAGCTTTCGTCTCTTTCTTCTTTTGACCTTTGCATTAAAATATTTCACAGTCTCAAGATTGTTGTGGGATAAGCTTTCACTGTCTACATTTCTCTTTGACATCCAAGTCTGGCCTGTTAGTGTGGCTCAGACACTAAGCCCACCGAAACTGATTTTATCACTTGATGAAGTAGTTTAGGCGGATACCTGGAGCATTTATGACCAGGAGCTTCCGGTAGGTTGGACAGACAACCTGGCGATGATGTGCATTCGTGAGAGCGGTACTCTTATTTAGCGGTGCTAAGGCTTCGGAAATTAACCACGATGAAAAATCCGGAGTGAAGCCCCTTGAACGTTATTTCCTCCAACAAATCCTGCAGCCAAGGTTGGTGCCAAATGTATTGTAAAGCATTCCTTTTAGGATGACACAAGCAAAGTCAGGCGAGGGACACGGGCAACCCAGGATCCCGTAAATGAATGCGCCACGTGAAGGAAACTCTGGGACTGCTATAATGGGCCCATTAAGGATGCAAAACCATCGGCGAGTTACAATAATACTCTGTTTAAATTTATTGGTCACAAATGTGAAGACACATATGACATCACGGTATCCATCTACGACTGAGCTTTACATCATCCTCTCCAATTCACCCAAATAGATCTCAAGGTTGGAAAGAGGTCCCTAAACCTGTCCAAACAGTACCCCGGCTATACGTTTATGTTACACCACCATCCCTTAGTTGCTGTTTTTTTTAATTTCATTTTTTTTTATTGAAACCATCATTCATACCTTAGTGTCAAAGTCAAAAGCCTCATCTTGGGGAAACTTCTTGATCTGATAAACATTAAAAAAAAAAACATCAGAGAAGAGACTTTTTAAAATTTAAGTGTTCTTTGATCTACGCACAATGGAAAGCTGTCTAGAGTTTTATTATTATGTAAAATATCATAGACTAAGAATGGATAATGCGACTATTTGTGTTCGATCATTTTATTAAAAAGCTTATATCAACTCACTCTGTCTATCTGGCAAAAAAATTGTAAACGTTATTTCTCCCACACCCAACTCTCGGATCAAGACAAATTTTGCACAACTATTTCTTGTACCTGACAACACAAGAATCAATAGAAAAAATTAACCAATTAGTTAATTAACTACTGGTAATAAATTATTTTGTTTGGTATCTCAAACAAGGGAAAGAAACTGCACTTGACTGAGGTGGTGATATAAGCTGAATTAGTCCTCTTAATAGGTTGCCAATTTAAAGTAAATTTGAAACAATCAATCTTTAATTTTCATACACACCTTACTAGCAGAGTGGTTAGAATGTCGGCTAGGGTCACGAGTTCGAATTCAGATTCAGGTCTTCCCCATCCCTAAGTGCTTTTAAAAAAAGCACTTTTTAAAAATTCACCCAGATATCAACATGTTTTCTCCGCTACCCCACCCCTATTCTCACAACTGGTCCAAATAAGAGGTAGGATCATAGCGTATTGGGAAAGTTACACATATAAAATGGCGCTAAACAAAAGCAATTGGTAAAAATATATATCTAATGGCACAAATGGAATCTATTATAAACTTAATGCAACTACACTTCTTATAAGATAAGGGAGGCATAGTGTGCACTGAGAAAGCTAGAAGCATGACATTTCGCCAAACAAAAACATTGACCTCATTCACCAATCGTAAACAAACAACTTTTAGCCACGTGATTCTCTTCTATACAAATTACGATCTAATTTTTAATGCATAATGGCTATCACGTGACAGTTTTTTTTCGTTGTTTTATAAATATTACATCGTGACTAAATGTTGTTTGTTTACGATTGGTGAATGAGGTCCATTGGTAAAAAAATATTTGTAATCGCACAGTCTAGATCTATTGCAAATTTAATTACATGACTGATCCAGACAAATTGATACAACAAGCTTTTTTTTTTTATTTTATGTATATTTTTTATATGTTTCATGCTGTGCAATTTGTTTACCTTTACGGGTAGTCCTGGGGAGATAAAATCGTATTCGTAAGTTTTCTTCTTTTCCTCAAGTTCATGGCTCCTTTGCTTGGTCAAATGATCTTCTTGGGCCAGGCAAGTATCGAACTGGTTGATTACATAATGTACATTGGCCTTGATCCACCGATACACAGGAAATAAATACGTCGTGTTTCTAAACCTGTTCTCAATCTCAATCTTGTTCACATACCAGTCCGAATCAAAGGTACAACGCTCTCGCCATAGCTCGATCTGGATAATGTTCCCCTGCATGTGGAGAGACTCTGTCTTGCTGTTAGGCACGTTGAACGTGTCCGTTCTGCCTCGTCTAAAGTCATCACGCAGACAGTTTTCCAGGTGGATCACCCCAGAGGCGTTGTTGAAATCGTCGTGCAAGATGATATACACGCGAGTGTCTGTGCCAGCGTTCCTCTGACTGCCGGTGGTCACTCTGATCACAAAATCGTTGTAATTCGTGCCAAAGCAGCATCCCATGTTTTAGACTTTAAATTTAGTTTTCTGGGTTTTGTCGAATAAAGTTGGCAAAGTATTAGAGCGTCATGGCTTGATCAACCACTAATGAGCCATAAATTATTTTCTTGTCAGTCCTAAAACTCTGGCACTGAGGAACATAACCCCGTGATCACCTTGTTTCTTTCATTCACACGGACGTTCAGATAGAAATAGCTGTATTAATAAAAAAAGAAAAATTATTATTAAAATTGATGATTTTATAGTCTTTAAAATACATTTAAATTTCTCGCTGTCGAGCATTAAAAAATTTAATTAAAAAATCACAATAAATAAATTTCATAAAGTTCTAAATATACATATTGTTTCACAACATGCGCACACTACAAATTTACAGAGAAGATATGTTATCTTCCTATTATTCATATTCATTCCTGATCTCCTTTTATTAAAAACATCTATCTATCTATATTATAGCTTTCAAGCTTATAGCATGCTCAGAGCGCTATGGTCCAATTTCTTTTGTGGACCAGTGAGGGGAAGGAGGTATCTGGGAGAAGGTTTTCCGTGCTGCCTTTTGGCGCTCAGTAAACACAACTCTTCTCGAGTCTAATGTCGAACCTCGAGCCCCCTTTCATAGGTAGCCATGGCAAGTCAAGTTCAAGCGTACTTAGCCTCTCGACTACGCTTCCCACATTGATGGTTTCGCGTTCGAATCCATCTCGCCTCCATCCCCCGTAGTACCGCGGATCGAAATACTCCAAGAACGAGATAGATTCCTACCATAAACAGTGTTGAATCAAGTATCTTCATTGACTATCTTCATATATCTCCATTGACTAACTTCCGATCTCTACATAGATAATCTTCAAATCTCTACATTCTGTTATGTGGTCTTTCACGTCTCTAAAGTGACGGTCCTTTCTCTTTGCAACTTCTCATGTGACAGAAGAGGCCAATTAATCGCTGTTGCACTTTTACCCTTCTTTCTATTTCTTGTGTGTATGCCAACTGCAATCCAGGTCCCTTCTTTTATGCTAGCTCTCAGTGTGCCTCTCGATCTTAATTGTTAGTTTCCATTTTGAAGACCTTCCTGTCTCGTTTGCATACATCAGTAAACCTTTAAAGTGGACGGCCAGCGGCTCTCCTGCCTTCTATTATATCACCATACCGAAAGTGGTGTGGCATTCTGTGAACATGACCAAGCCAGCCAAGGCGCCTGCTGCTGATAACATCGCGGATGTCCTGGCAGCCTGTTCCTTGCATCACTTTTTTTTTTTTAATTCGCCTTAAGTATCGGAGGGGGAAGATATTTAGTTTTTTTCCTGCCAAGAGTAGGATATATAGAGTTGATGCTAGGTGCTGAAACAAATGATGATACATACATATATTAAACATAAATGAATAGCAGCACCAGGGACCAAGTTTTTAAATGAGAGAAAGTAGTGTATTAAATGCGACGAAAATAAGGGTCATTGTTTCATTGCCGTATAGCAGAGTATTCATCACGGTAAACTTGGGCTTTGCTATTGAAAGCCAGCAAGGTATTGTGCCAGTGCCACACTCTTTTCTGCAGCAGTGACATGGTGCTTATTGCCTTGGCTATCCTGTTGCTGGTGTCTTTATCCAGTAACACATTGAAGGAGATGGTGGAGCCATGGTAACAAAAATGGCCAACAATTTCCAGTGGTTGGCCTTTAATGGTCACGTCCGGTGCAGTGCTTATGTTCTGAACTAGTACTTTGGTCTTGCTGTGACTAGTATTTAAACCAAATTTCTTGTATGCAAATCTCTACACATAGCATAAAGCATAACGTATTCCCAAACCTCTTGCGTTGTGAACTAGTACTTTGGTCTTGCGTTGACTAATATTTAAGCCTAAATTCTGGTATGCAAATTTCCACATAGATTATCTTCAAATATCTACATAGACTATCTTCAAATCACAAAACGCACATTTTACAAAAACTCCCCCCAGGCAATTTTTCTCAGCTTCGACGTGGCGCTCGGGTGGAAATAGTTTCCCTTAAAGGAAACGAATAAGGCAACAAAAGAGAACGCCCCAACAAGCATGTCACTATCTACAAACCGTTCTTTAAAATGCATTTGTTTTTTATGGCGAACACCAACACGGCTCATGTGGTACAGAGAAGGTATTTGGGAGGCTGCTCGACCTTCGGCCTCACTTCTAGCCTGCTAATAGGGATATAAAAATTTACATCAGCTTGGATCTTTCCCAGACAGAAGTTTGTTCATACAGGCAGTTGAAGTGAGCTTCCCTAGCCTAGAATTCCAAGAGTCTTCACTCAACTCTTATGCCAATTAGGAAGAAGACAAAAAATACTAGGCTATATTGATCAAATCTAGTTGACTAGATCTGGTATCTACTTAAGCGATGTCTATTAAACTAAAAGATCTAGCTTGAAAATCAATAATATCTAGAACAACAATCAATTAATTCTATTTAAAAAAAAGTACAATATTGCATTGCAGCTGGACTAAATATGTCACCGGAAGTTGATGCTCGGGTCAAAATTCATTTTTAAGACGAAAGAATTCAAACAAGTAGATCTAGAATCTAGTTCTGATAATATCAATTCTAGATCCAAATGATTCTTCTGCACAAAAGAACGGGTAGTTGGGATAAAACCCGATATAGAGGCTATATATAGAGGCTATAAAAATAAAAGACCTGAAACTAGCGCGTGATACTACGCATTTACAGTACCTTATTTGATGAGTCTTTTACCCAAGATCTGTGTATTTTTTAGGACTAGCTTACTTCAAGTACCAGGCTTTTTCCGATACACAATTTCACAAACAAAAATAATTGTAAAAATAAAAATTGTGATTTTTAAAATTTTAATGATTTTTTAAAAGGTGTTTTAAAAAAGGTGTTACTGTAATCAATTGTGAATATTCATTTCTTATGAATCTCACTATCTATTTTGTGTCTGTTTTAATTTCTTAATGTTTTCTTGAGTGTTTTCTTCTGATGTTTATACCTGATTTCTCTAATCAGTCGTGAGACATTGGTCTAAAATAATGCTAAGCTTATAAATTTAAAAAATCGCATGTGAATATATGAATGAACTTGTTTAAGATGAAGTCCGTTAATTATAGCTGTTTTGAAAAATTGATCTCAAACATGCCATAGGCCTTGTCATAATAGTCATAGATCTATCAAATCTAGTTATAATCTGTATCTATATAATCATAAATATTCACGTTGAATTCCAATTGTAATTATAGAATCAGTATGGATTTAGGATATAAATATAGTAGAAACAGAATCTAAGATAATCAGAATTTACTGGTACTCTAGGCAGTCTTGATCTAGGGTCTTAGACAGTCTTGATTTTAGACTAGATTTAAGTCTAGTACACTATATAAACCTATATATACGCTGCCTTCGTGGACTCACCAAAGCTTTCGACAGGTCAATGGTTAATTGAGGATTTTGGCCAGGCTCAGATGCCCAACTACGCTCCTATCCATTCTCAAGCAGTTTCATGTAGGACAAAAAGGCAAGATTAGACATAATGGTGACATATCAATCATTTCCAAATAGATATTTGCGTGAAGCAAGCTGTGTACTTGCTCCTCTATTCGCTATCTTCTTTGGCGTAATGCTGGGTCAAATGAGGCAGCGATTGCAAGAAGGCATCGTCATCACGTTTCGTTAGGACGGCATTCTTCAAAAGAAATGGCCATCCTCATAACAGAGCCCCTGTTTGCCGATGATTGCGCCCTGCTAGCCTACAATGAACATGATCTCCAGATGGCGGTCAACGAATTCGCATACGATCCCTCTTCTATCTATAAACCTTGGGAAAACAGAAGTAATGTTACAGAAGTGACCCAATAAAACCTACTTAGCCCTAAAGATCACCATAAATGGACGTCCCCTTAACGTGGGAGACCACTTCACATATCTAGAAAGCGTAATATTGAATGACACCTCGCTTTCAAGGAAGTTGATAACCGTCGAGCCATGGCCAATAGTGCTTTTGCATAAATTGATTGCTAGACTGTTAGGGGTGCTCAGGCAGACGAGCCAAGGCTAAATTACGAACTCGGCAGAAAGTTAATAAATACTGTTCAGGTGTGGAGCCCGGCGAAGTACATTATACCCTAGATGAGCCCGGAAAGAAAACCCTCCTGACACACTTCACATATCTAGGAAGCATAGTATCGAATGATACCTCGCTTTCAAGGAAGTTGATAACCGTCTAGCCATGGCCAATAGTGCTTTTGGACGCCTCCAGGAGTGAGTTGGCTGAATAGATCTCTCCGCCTGCCTACAAAAAAAAAAGTGTTTACCAAGCAGTGGTTCTCTCAACCCTTCTATATGGATCTGAGACATGGGTATTAAACAAAAAACACCAAACACTACTTGAACGCTTTCACCAAAGATGCTTGAGCTCCATCATAAACAGAAGGTGGCCAGAGAGCACTACAAACAGCGATGTCTTTGCGAACTCCGGTATGGACTATTATTGAGGGACTTCTTATAGTACGACAGTTACGCTGGGCAGGGCATGTACCCCGTATGGGGGACGAACGTATGCCAAAAGCAGTCTTTTTTTGGTGAGCGAGACAGACAGCTGGAGGTCACTCACAAAGGCCGCGGAATGCACATTTGAGACCAAAAGGAAATCCGCTGCCGAGGACAGACGCAGACGGCGAAAAGAAAATCTGAATCGACCATAGGCGGACAATGGTTAAGCTTGCCCTGGTTGTGGGGAAATATGTAAGTTACAGCTGGGGCTGTTTATCGATGGGAAATATTGCATTCGAGATCCTCATGAATCTTTGGACTCGATGACAAGCCTTTTTATTATTATATTGGTGTTGAATAGTAGATCTATAAGTAGAAGTATATTCAATATTGTTAAGACAGTAGATCTACTGAGTCTGATCTAGAATAGCTATAGAATTATTCTAGATCTAGATACAGACTCTATAAAATAATATATGTAGTAGATGTAGGCCTATCTTAATTAATAGACTTTAGTCAGGTAGAGCTAGATCTAGATTAGTGACAATCTAGTCTCAAGATAAAATCTAGATTTCTAAACTAGATTCCATCTGAAAGTAGATCTAGATATAGAGTCTACTTAATGACAATGTAAGTGATTCCGAAGATTAATGATGAGTGCAGTGTTTACAATGTATTTTAATGTTTTACGAATCACATGTGACCGTGTGGGGATAATACAACCCTTACACTATACGCAGAACCGTGAATGGCGTGAACTGTATACATATACGCAGAACCTATTGCGACTTGACGGCTTTAGTAAGTTTGCCTGCTGTGCTGCACGAGATGGCAAAAATATGTAGATTCTAAAGTTTTAGAACAATAGATCTATTCCACTTAATTTATTAACATAAATCTACTAATGTAATTTATAGTATGTAGCTCTAGATCTACTATTTTACCGATGCATTCATACAGAATTTAATATTGCTGTAACTCTGCCTACAGCGAGCCCAAAGAACCTCAACGAAAGTGGTAGATAAAAACAGCAATTTAATAATAGACTAATAGTCGAATAACAATTACACATTCGAATAATAACAACACTTGTTTACATCAGCCATCTTTTGACTTCCACACTTATTTCCTGTCTCTGTCCCGTGTCTCCTGGTGCTCTCACACCTAATGACAACGTGCAATGTAGAGTCATAACACTGCCCCCTCGTTAAAACTGTTCGTCTCGAACAAAGTTTGCCCAGCCATGATAAAGATGAAGCCGATCCACTTGAACAACCTTGAAGCTAGACCGTGGAGTCTTCTGAATTCGGTAGACCACATCGTTGATCCTTTTAACGACACGATATGGACCTTCCCAGTCTCTTTGGAGTTTTGGGGATCTACCTTTTCTTCTCTGGGGGTTATATAGCCATACCAGATCGTCTTCCTGAAACCCCGAGGCATTTGCACGTCTATCGTCCGTCATCCTTCATTGTCCCAAGAGCCAGAGAATGTGTTTCCTCCAGACGCCGTCTAAGATCGTTGACATACTCAGTAGCAGTGACTGGTGTGTCTCTCGGAAGTCCAAATAGCAGATCACTTGGCAACCGAAGTTCCCGGCCGAACAACATCTTTGCAGGGGTATAAGAAGTAGAGCAATGGATGGAACTCCTGTAGGACATCAGGAACACTGGAATGTATGCATCCCAGTTGTCTTGTCGATCATCGGTGACCTTCGACAAGTATTGTTCTAAGGTATGATTAAACCGCTCTACCATTCCGTCTGACTGCGGGTGTAGTGGTGTAGTGCGAGTTTTATTGATGCCAAGCACCCGGCACATTTCCTGAAATACTCTAGATTCAAAGTTCCTGCCCTGATCGGAGTGTAGCTCCATTGGGACACCAAAACGACTAATCCAGTTCTCTACAAGCGTTTCTGCTTCCGTTGTTGCTTCTTGGTTTGGTATCGCATACGCCTCCGGTCATTTAGTGAAGTAATCAATAGCGACCAATATGTACTTATTTCCTCGTCTAGTTTCAGGAAATGGCCCTGCCACATCGATTGCAATCCTTTCAAACGGAACTCCAACTATGTATTGTTGCATTCGTCCCCTTGTTTTGCGTGAAGGGCCCTTTGCGGCTGTACAGACGTCGCAGGCCCGGACCTTTCCTCTACATCCTCTCTGTATCTGAACCAGTAGAATCTTTGGCGAACCTTATTGAGGGTCTTATTAACGCCCAGATGAGATCCACTGGTACCGTTGTGAATTTCCTGCAGCACCTCAGACACTCTGATTTTCGGTAATATAAGCTGAAAACGCCTCGTTGTGCCAACACCAGACCAGTTGCTTTCTCTGCCTTAGTGTTCCATCTGATGGCTTTGGCCGCCGCTTCAAACTGCAATCGGTGCACCGACAAGAAACAGAGCCGTCAAACACCGGCGATTTAGTCTTCCCCGTCATTTCAGTCACCGTGGCCCCCGCATCTTGTTTTTTTTCTAGCTCCGCCTTCATTTCATTTCGTAACACTTGAGTTTGTGAATCGACATTCCCTACCATCTGGGACCGGAGCCTCAGTGACCTCATCTCTTAATTGTTGTTTGTAATCGTCCATATCCTTTTTCAATCCAAACACAACGGAGTCTATAGAGCTCAGTTTATTACCTAATTCATTTTTAAGTTCATCCTTCACCAATTTCAGGTCTTCCTTTATTTGCTCTTTCATCGATTTCCAAATCTCCCACGTATCGGGTTCTATTTCAAATAAATAGGTGTCCGGATCCTGTTCATCATCTATGATGCTTTGCTTCAGACGCTCCATGAGCGCCTCTTTGTTGCCGCTTACCTTCAGCTCTCTGCATCTGAGTTCTCGTCTAAGCTCTATCAATGAAAGCTGACCAAGTGTTTTCGTTGACGCCATCCCGTATCTTTCTCACGTTGGCCTACCAAAACTTACGTTGGGTTATCCGAGAAAAAAAATGTTGTAACGGTCGTGTACAAAGACCTTGTTCCCACTTTCGGTGAGAATCCCACTTCTGATACCAATTGCTGTAACTCTGCCTACAGCGAGCCCAAAGAACCTCAACGAAAGTGATAGATAAAAACAGCAATTTAATAATAGACTAATAGTCGGATAACAGTTACACATTCGAATAATTACAACACTTGTTTACATCAGCCATCTTTTGACTTCCACACTTATTTCCTGTCTCTGTCCCGTGTCTCCTGGTGCGCAGTCTCACACCTAATGACAACGTGCAATGTAGAGTCATAACAATATATAGATTTAATTATACTAATAAAGAGTTGTAATTTAGCTCTATACGTTGTTAGCAAATAGCGTTACACAACAAAAAAAAAACGAACCTGGGTTTTTCTAAACTATGATACTTGGTGTGTAATAGTAAAACAGCACCTACCTAAATCAATTGTAAATAGAGAGCAAATACCTATATTTATTGTAGTATATATAGGTCTGTGGTTTTATATTATATAACCTTCGCATAGACATAAAT
Organism: Biomphalaria pfeifferi; assembly: GCA_030265305.1. NCBI lineage: Eukaryota > Metazoa > Mollusca > Gastropoda > Planorbidae > Biomphalaria > Biomphalaria pfeifferi. The sequence continues at coordinate 598,495 of JASAOG010000267.1, forward strand.
AAATATAGACTGGAAAAAGGAAATAACTTCATGTAACTTGAAAACATGTATATCTATTGTTGTCGGATTTCCGAATTCTGAAGAGGTGCATGATCTTCAGTCTAAGTGATTAAACAAAACTACACTGCTCATAAATGCTGTATAATAAAGTCATAAACTAAAGTACACAAAATTGCAAGTCACAAATTTTCGTTTCATAAAACTCTTTTATCGGCCAGTCTATTTTTATTTATGTCTATGAACCTTCGTAACTTCTTCTATAGAGAAATGACTTTTATAATTTCTTTTACTGAAAAATTGGGCTATTCGCGTCTGACACATATATAATTTGTATGTGCAGCAACAAAGCCCATTAGATCTATATCCTATTGAAGATTTTTCTACGATTATTCTAGCTAGAAACAAAGTGGATGAAATATGTACCTATGTACGTTACGACCACGTGTTTAGGGCGTTTACTGAAATATGGTTAGAGGAGGATAACAACGACGATCTGATTGCTATTGATGGTTTCTTTTGCGTTAGATCTGACAGAACGGCTGGGTCTAGGAATAAGGAAGGAGGGGGGGCTGTGTGTGTACATCAACATCAAGTACTGTAACAACTACACGGTTCTTTTTCTTCTTAAACTGTCCTGCTGTCCTGATCTAGAACTATTGGCGCTCTCATTGAGACCTTTTTATTTGCCACGAGACTTTGGTGTCATTTACATAGTCCTGGTTTATGTCCCGCCTACTGCCAAGACGGAAGTCGCAGCTGCAATCATCGCTGACGTAGTGCATGAGTTTCAGACAAGGTCACCGGACGCAACAGTAGTTATACTGGGTGATTTTAATAAATGCACCTTGAAGGTTGACCTACCCACCTTCTATCAACACATCTCATGTCCGACAAGAGAAAACAGAACTCTGGACTTATGTTACTGAAACATCAAAGGAGCATTTACATCTTGTGAAAAGCCAACACTAGGATCAAAACAGTATAAATGCTGCCTAATTAACGTACAAAACTTAAGGAAGGCAAAGTCATTCAAAAAAACGTACAGGAGAGGACTCAAGACAATATTCTTAAACTACAGGGTTGTCTAGACTGCACCGACTGGAAATTGTTTAAAGAGACTTCAAATCTGGAAGAATGGCTCGACGCAGTGACAAATTACATCGAATTCTGTGAAAACATGTGTATCAGTACTAAGAGTATCAAGATATATCCCAACAATAAACCATGGGTCACTGCAAAATAAAACGGGAAATCATCAAAAAGAGAAGAGCATATATTATGAGTGGCGATAGACAGGAAAGGAAAAGAGCTCAACGAAATCTCAACGTCGTTCTTGAGGAAGGGAGGAGAAACTACCGCACCAAGCTGGAAGACTCGATTAAGGCAAGTGACATGAGACAGGCGTCATGAACAACATGGCAGGAGCACAATTCAAAAGTAAAAGTAATCTTGAATTTTTGACCCAGACACCTCAGAGGGTTAGGGTAAACAATGTTATATCAAATGCACGCATAGTTAACACAGGGGCGCCCCAGGGGGCTGTGACATCGCCAATGTGGTTCATTTTGTACACCAATGATTTTCAATCCGATAGTTCTTTTTGCTATTTTACAAAATTGGCTGATGATGCGGATCTTCTTGCCCTGCTCTCAGAGAGCTCAGAGTATTTCAGAGAAATAGAACACATTGAAAAATACTGTAAAGACCAAAGAAATGATTTTCGTAGGGAAAAGAAGGAAAATGATATTTCTGTAGCTGGAGAGACTATTGAAACAGTGCAAACTTTTAAATACCTTGGTACTATCTTAGACAATAAACTAAATTTTACTGCAAATACAGATTATATCAGCCAAAATGGGCAGCAAAGATTACGATTACTGAGAAAACTGTCCTTGTTTAATGTTAGCGAAAAGGCCTTAGCTATGTTTTATCACGCTCACATTTGCAATATTTTAAGTTTTAGTATCACTGCCTGGTATGGTAATTTGAGTATTAAAAAAAAAAAAAACTTTATAGAAACCTAAATGCTGCTGGTAAAATCATTGGCAAAAAACAAATACCATTAGGCAAGCTGTTTGAGACAAACATCTATAATAAAGCTAAAACAATTCTAGAAATAAAAAATCACCATTTTGGTCAGGATTTTGTGATTTTACCATCACAAAAGAGATACAAGACACCGATAGCAAAGACAGACACAAACACTCTTTTGTTCCCCTGGCAATCAAATCATTAAATAGAAACAATCTGATGTAAACTTTTCGCATGTAAATTATGAGTAAGTCTGGTGTGAACGTACATTTTGGTTTGTTATAGTTCTAAAATATAATGTATTTTGTTTGGTGTAATGCACAAATTGTAAGACATGATTCCGTACCGACAATAAAAGATTATTATTATTATAAAGATAAATTTATAAACATCAACTTTTTGGTGTACATAATTTGCAAGAAGTGCCTATTGATAAACAAATTATTTTATTATAAAGTGATAATTTCTTCAAATTTTTCAGCACTGTGGAATCAAATGTCAAAGTTCTTTCGCTTGTAGGCCTACTTGTAGCACAAAGCAATTTTTAGCGGCCCCGGTAAGGGGAAAAAGCCGCTATTTGGTTTGTGCAAAATGTCCGCCTGTCTGTCTGTCTGTCTGTCCGTCTGTCACACTCAGATCTCGAAAACTAGAAGAGATATGAAAAATATTATTTCATCATTAAATCCAGCTTGAAAAGTTTAGGTGCAACTGCTACTTTTGGTTTTCTAAAAGCAAACCGTTTAATTTATAAAATTAATTATGCAAGCGATTTTTTAAAAAAATACACCAATTCTAAAACAATTACGTAAATGTAAGGGAGGCAATGTTACAATGTGCTAACAACGATGGATAACTTTTGTGTATTTTCAGTATCACTAAGTCAAATATATTTATAAAATGTACAGGAAATGTTTACAACAAATATAAATAATAGTTAAAGGTGTTTTTTCTGGTCAACTAGCTGCTAAAATTAAAAGAAAACATTTATGTTTTTTTATAAAGGCTAATAATGCACTTTGTATGTAAATATCAAGCACATTTTTTAAAATGGACTTTTCGTGCAGTAGCGTAACGTCGCAACATATCACAACACTACATATTGTTCTCTAACTTTTTTAAAAAATCAGATTTTATTTATTTTTTTGTTTAGTGCCCCCTCCGAATAAAAGAAGCTTATATTTGTGCGTTTTGTCTGTTGGTCGGTCTGTCCGTCACGATTAGATTAACAAATAACACTAGAGGCTATTGTAAATCTAATTTAACCTTTAATTTTTCATTCAGAAATATTGCAATAGTTTAAAGTATCTATAATAGATTGTTCCGGATGTTTTGTGAAAAACAAATCAATGCCAATGAATATTTGTTTGCTCTTCTAAGTTATAGTAGATTTTATTTCCATGCTTAAACGTTGCAAGAAACACATGATCTTTAATATATTGTTCCGTTTTTTTAACGTAAATAGCATATAAATGCTAAATAAAAATATATATACTGATTTATATTTCATTAACTATAGTTGTTCCGGATATTGTTTTATAAACAACAAATTTATGTCAAATAATTATATTTTTTTCAAAAATATCGACAATAGGTTATTCAGGATTTTAAAATAAGAAAGTAATTTACTAGAAACGATTATTAAAAATAAATTTTTAGTCTTATTTTACAGTTAACTTTCTTGCCGAAACATAATATAGTTGTTTAATCGGTAAAGAATGTTCCGGATTTTGTTTTGAAAAAGAAATCGACCTACATTACCTTAATTTTCTTACAAATCGTCGCCAAAAATGATCAGTATTTTATATGAAAAATCTAATAACGCTAATAAATGTTTGAAATCCCTCTTCTAATAAATAAAACAAATAATTTTCTCATTTACGAAAATTGGATCTTCCTGATTTTTTATGAAAAATAGTTTAACTCTATTTATGTAAAATCGCACTTCTCTCTTACACTACATTTAACTTTCTATCTAAAACGTTAAAAAAATCTAATTATCGTTAATATTATGCTCTGATTTTTAAGGAAAACAACTTCCTAACACCAAGGTTGGTTTGATAAAATCTCCAAAAGGGTATGGTACATCTAATTTTCATAAAAGACCATCCCAGAAATTTAATTAACGGCATTTGATTAATCTGGAATTCTTATTTTTTTCTCACTATAAATATATAAACATCCGGAACAATCTATAATAGAAACTTAAAACTAATGCGATGTTTCGGAAGTGAAATTAATTTTAATCAGATTTTTAATAGCTTTTAGTCTTTTTTTTCTCGCTATTAATATAACGGACAGACAAACTGACAGACAAAACAACACAAAAAAGCGTCTTTAATCCTTTTATATATACATACTAGCCCATCAATTGAAATGCTAAAAGAACAAACTCGGTGCACCATTGTCTATGAACCCTCGAGAAGCTGCTCGCATAGAAGACATTTTTTAGTCTAACTAGGAATTGTGACGTAATGGAATCTTTTTCCTTTGACGTCATATGGAGTTAATTCTTTAAATGAAATGCTAAAAGATCTCACTCAGTGCACCAATGTCTATGAACACTCGACAAGCTGCTCGTATAGATGACATTTTTAGTCTAACTAGGCCGTGTGACGTAGTGGATTTTTTTCCTTTGACGTCATATGGAATAAATTCTTTAAATGCTAAGACAACTCGGTATAGTAATGATTATATTAAAACCTTGTAATGTGACTCGCATTTTAAAAAGACATAATAGATTTAGATCTAATCTAGATTTTTTTCACTAGATCTAGATTTTTTTTCTTACACGCTAGATTTTTAAAACTAGATTTAGATTTAAGTTCTAATTAAAATCATTATAGAATCTAGATCTAGAATTTCATGGTCTAGTTTAGAATGTTTGTTGTTTTACATGTTTCGGATGTTCCTTCAGAGTTGTAGTCCAAACCTCCCGTAGGACGATGGGAGCGGGCAGGGTTTGAACCTGGGACCATCGATGAATCCAAACGACAGTCCAGCGGGCAAACCGCACTACCAGACAGCCATGATTTAGACAAGATCCAGATCTATAATTTTAATTTCTAGGCTTAAAGTGTAGATTTTTATTTCTAACGTCTAGATTGCCAATATTGCAATGTTATAAAATAGTAAAACTAATCTACTACTTTAATATTTAGATTTTGCAATTAGTCTATTAATTGATTATCTAGTGTTTTTTTTTATATAAAGCTTATCTAAATTACATCTACATTATCCCAAATATATATTTTAGATCTAGATCTAGTAGATATAGATATTGAGAGTGCTAAATTAGTAGTTTAATTTAGGTAGATCTACATCCTCATTCTAGTTCCATTTAGGCCTAAATGAAAATGCTCAATACCAAAAGATTATCTAAAATCGCTCTTCTGACATATTGTACATAGCCGGTAGTTGTCATTCCGTAATGTGTAGGTATATTATCAATAGTAGGCTATTAGTTTGTAACCAGTTTGTCATTAGATTAAGAGCAATGCCTGGTCGTGCGGTTAGCGCGCAGAACTGATTATCTCTACGGTCTCGGTTTCATACCCTGCTCGATGCTATCCTCAGTCGACCAGCGAATATGCGGATCCGACAGGGATCCGTCTCCCACGGGGACCACCTCTGAGTTTGTGTGGCAACACAAACTCTCTTTGTTATCTTGTTATTTTTGCGTTGGTAACATTTATTTTACAATTTGTTGTCTTTGATCTTGACCTTTTTTCGTACGTTAACGACATCTGGAGAATGAAAGTGACCTCAGATCACTAATTACTAAGATTACCTTTATACTTGAAAATTTCCGATCAGTATTGGTAGTTCATATATCCATTTTAAGACATAATGGCAGTATTTGACCAAATCAAGTTAATTGACTTGCTTATTGTTTTCTTTTCAATTCAGAGAAAAAAATATTCTTAAAACTATTCTTAAGTAGGTGTCGTGGCTTTTTTTTTTTTTTAGTTTTGAGATTTTACGGACGCATCTGACAAACCACCCAACTCTAGTGGGTACCTGACAAACTTTGGGGAAGTAAAGACGTTTGGTAGTTGTGCTGGCCACGTGAAACCCTCGTTGACCTCTGCCTTAGATAGGCTAAAGATAAGGTTTATATCTTTTCTCCCCATATATATAAGATCTGAAAGGGTAGGCCTATATGTATTTTACTTTTAGTGAAAACTCAAGCATTCTAAGCGTGTTCAAATATCTAAGGCAGTGATCGGAAAATTACGGACCCCGGGTCACCTACAGCACACCAGAGCGTTGTATGCAGACACCTACAGAAGTGTCATTTATTCACAGATTATATCTATAAAAATGCATATATTTTAAATATAAATAATTTTAAATAACTCTATAATTGTTTATACGTCCCTCTACAGTATATATATATATTTATAGAAGTGATTCAAATATTGAATTATAATACTTCTAAAATATCTTATTTAAAAAAAAGATTGTTCTAACTGGCAAAATGTCCAAACATTCAGGGTTAGATTCGAATTGCGTTTTGCTGAACAGGTAGTTGTCATAATAAACCCTAATAATAAATGGCTCTAAATCAACACCAATAACAGAAGACTCAGGTGTACCTCATAGGACAGTCATAGGTCCACTACTATTTTTAATTTACATAAATGATTTACCAAATAGCATTATTTCTGGAACAAAATTCAGATTAATTGCAGACGATTGCATAATATATAGAGCAATAAAAACAACACAAGATACAGAAATTTTACAAAGACAATTAGATCAATTACAGAAATGGGATTTAAATTGAAGCATGTCTTTCCACCGAGAAAAACGTCAGTCATTAAGAGTAAAAAAAAATCCCACTTATCTTATTCATGGTAAACCAGTAATACAGACAACAAAGGCAAAATACCTAGATCACGCCTAGGTGTTTTAATAAATGAAAAAACTGTCATGAATCCCCATATTGATGAAACTATTAAGAATCAAACAAATAAAAGAAAACATAATCTTCAAATGCAAAAAAAACAACAAAAAACATCTAATAAAATACTCACAAAGATAAAGACACACTTTTCGTTCCATATGCTAGGACAAATTTGTTCAAATGCTCTTTCGTTCCTAGGGCTGTTAGAGAATGGAATGGGTTGCCTGAGGCAGCCAGGAAAACCAATGACTTAGCAGAATTCAAGGCATTGGTTAACATGCATTCCACGGGCGTAGCCAGGATTTTTTTTCGGGGGGGGGGGGGAATTTTTTCCGACTCCCCCCCCCCCCCCCCCCCCGCAATTTTTTTTTAATATGTATTTATGTGTGTGTCTACATAATCTTTATTACATTCTGACCCTTCATTCTTTCGGAAGACGTTTATTGTGTCCTAGAATAGGCTCTTCCTGGAGTTAGTTGAAAAATTGTAGATTCCCCGCGATTAATAGCAAGGTGGTCTGGGAGAGCGCTAGGAGCTCCCCAAGCGCGGGGCTGAGCCCCGCCGCCAAGCACTATTTCTGGTATTGAAAGCCAACAAAATGCATATTCTGATGTATCTACAGTGCATTTACCTGCTATTAAAAAGTTTTATTTCAAAAACCTAATGTGCTATTCTTACTGACTTAGACCCTCCAGAGCCGTTCGGCGCATTTGCCGTCAAGCTGTTTCCATAAAAATCTGTCACTGGTAATGTCTGAAGCCTCTTCCCATTTGCTCTGAGGACCTTCATGAATGTCGGGCGTCAAGTTGTACTAGGATGTCATCGCAACTCTTCTTATGCGTGTTTCATTTTGTCGGAGAACATGCATTTTTTTAGCTTCAAACTCCACTGGAGGGGAGTTTAAACTCAAAACCCCTTTTAGTATACTCATAACACTTTGAGTGTATAATTTGCTTTGTTTTTTATTATTAAAGAGGTATTTTTTACCTTCAAACCTCGTTGAAAAGGGGGGGAGGGGTTAAACTCTAAGCTGAGTCAAAACCCATTTAGCTACGCTCATAACATTTTGAGTGCGTAATTTACTTTTTTTATATTGAAGAGGGGATGTATCGTAAATTTTGGAGTGGGTTTTAAAATCAAAATCTTACATAATTGTGCTCTTGAAATTTGGGGATCGTCGTTTGCATTTTTTTTTGTTTTGTTTCATAGAAGAGGGGGATTTAACCGCAAAACCCCCTGGTACGGGGTTTTAAACTCAAACCCCCCTGTAAAGGGGTTTTAAACTCGAACCCTTCTGGTAGGGGGGTTTAAACTCGAACCCCCCTGGTAGGGGGTTTTAAAATCGACCCTGCCCCCCTGGTAGGGGTTTTAAACTCAAAACCCCCTGGTAGGGGTTTTAAACTCAAAACCCCCTTGGTTGTGCTGGGGCAAGTCATGGTTTAGTATAAAATCTCACCTAAAATAAACTAATTCAAAGCAAAAATCAGTCACTAAATTCCGCCCCCCCCCCCTGCTGGGGGGGATTTCATTTCGGCTACGCCCATGATGCATTCCAAGATGCATAACACGTAGGACATAATCATCTTCTTTTTTTTAAAGTAATGTCTATATTTTATAAGATAGCTAGCTCCGAGAGGCCATGTAGTTTTTCTTCTTTGTCTAAGTGTACACAGGTCAGTTGTATAGACTAGCTCTTCAGAAAATGTGGACATAATTATATAGAACAAATTTCAATGTTTTTTTTTTCCTTGTAGCCTCATAAGATGGCGGGTGATTCAGAAATCAAAACAAATGGCTTCTACTCAGATTTTTCTTTTGAATCAAATGCCAGACGATTCAAAACAAACTTTGACTCAATTTATGAAAAGGTAACAATATTGCATTACCTTTTAATATCAGAGCTGATTGTTAAGTGTCTAAATATTTAGAACTAGGGCATTAAATTATAAAATAAGTTTAAATAACTGTCGTTACAATTAGACTAATTAGTGAATTACATTATGATTACCGTGATTGGCGTGAGTACGGTTACATACACTCAGTTACACTGTCGTAACTTTTATTATTTTAAAATTTACTTTGACTTTAAGCGAGTTCAACAAGTTTAACTGGATCTAGAAATCTAGATGATGAGGAGATCTAGTAGATTTAGACTTCACTCTACTGACTACTCAGACTACTGTCAGTAACTGTCTCTACTGACTACTCTAGAATCTACTGATAATCTAGATCTAACTAAACTTACTAAACTGACTGAAGAACTTCAGAATCTATACTAGCTCTATATAGTAGTACAGTAGTAGTAGTAGATTAGCATCTAGATCTATAACTTACTAGACTTAACTAGACTCTAGTAACTAACAGTAACTACTAACTTTAACTAAGTTTAAGTCTAAAGTCTAAGTTACTCTAAGTCTAGAATAGTGTCTAGTCTAGAGTCAGTTATTTTGGACCAATGTCTCACAACGGCTGATAAGAGAAATCAGGTATAAACATCAGGAGAAAACACAACCTCTTAACTCAAGAAATAATTAAGAAATTAAAACAGACACAAAATAGTGAGATTCATAACTAATGAATATTCACAATTGATTACATTAATACCTTTAAAAAAACAAAGACAAATGGATGACAAGTTTAAAGATGTTTCCATTTTTTTTTCTAGGACTAACCATATTACGGCGCTAAAAAATTCCGAAGTGCCTATTCCCAACCAGCTGGGAATAGGCTTTAGCCCTATTCCCAATCATTTGTTCAGGTCAAATGAGGTCAAAACCTTATTCCCAGTCAACCGAAAGTGGTTCTTATGTTAAAGATCAAACAAGATGGCAGGAATCAATCATACATGCTTTGTCCACAGTCACTGATTTGATTTACAGTTTTAATAGATCTAGTAAAACTAGATATAGTATTGTTCACTTTATCTAGATTGACTAGATCTAGAATCTAAAGTTGTTTCATTACATTAAAAAAAAAAAAGCATGAAAAGAATTTAGCAATGACAATTAAATGTAATGTTGTAATAGTATTTCTTCTATTATTTGCTTTAATAAATGTATGTCATACATAAGACAAAAAAAAAACAAACACCAAAGTCTCTGTTGATTGTGTTGTGCTATTTATGTAGGAGATTTAAAACTGCATGGCAAGGATACATTGATTTCTAGCTTTGTTAATGATATAAGGTTAAAATACAAGAAAAATAATTTTTCCCCACATTTAAAAAGGTGCCAGTATCGTATGCCGTATCAGATCGCACAGTCACAAAAAAAAAGTCCCATTGCCCTGTATATGAATTGTTTAAAAAATGTTTATAAATTATAATTAGTCTATAGGTCATTCATAAATAATAAATTAAAATTATAAACATTAACTAAGAATGCTAACAAAGAAAGACTTAATAAGTAAAGATTTTTTTCTCAGTAAATCTCCTCTTCTACTATACATAAAGGTGTATAACAAACCAAATATGTATGACATATCAAACTAGCAGTAATAGTTGAACATAACATTTCTTCTCTATTATTATTGCTTTAATAAATGTATGGCATACATATGACCAAAAAAAAACCCCAACAAAAACAAAGTCTCTGTTGATCGACAAACTTTTTTTTTGGTGGGTGGAGGGGCATTATATTTTATTGATATAAAAAAACATAAATGACATAGAAAAATGGAAATTAACAAAGTAATGTGTATGTTTTCAATTTTATACAATTTCAAACCTAGAAATCATACAAGTATATTACTGACATCAAATGAGAGAAATATTTATTTATTGAAATGGTGCTAAGATTGGTTGGATAATGATCATATGTATAGAACATTATCCATTGATTCTTATTGCGGTACAATCTCTCAAAGATATCCACTACTTCCACCACAACTTGGCCGTAGATTATAAAATCCTGTGTAGGATATATCCTACCCACCTGCCTCTCCTATTTCACCTATTTGAGAACAATAAACTTTGATATCCCCTATCCTATATTGAATAGAATCAACATAAATGAAAAAACTCTCAGCTTTACAATATACTTAGCATTTTACTATGTGTCTACACATGCTATTGCTTTGCAACAAACTTTAAACCCCATTCTCCCCAATTACATTTTTATCTCTGCCTAGTTTTGATAGTTCCTCATTTTTATTATAGCCATCCTCAATGCACTAAGTTTTATAATGGAGATGGGAAAGGGAACATTGTAAACACATGTGAAAAAATATCAACAAGCAGTATATAGGCCTCAAAAAAAAATGTTGAAATGAGTCCTTAAGTCAAAGCCAAGTCAAAAAAAAAATTTAATTGGAGATGATGTGACCAGGAATGAAATGAAAACAAAAACAGTGAATAAATATATTTTATTTATCTTATAGCTATTACAAATATTCAGCTCAAAGATTTAACAAAAATATGACCTAACAATTCTATAATAAAATGACCTATAAAGTATACATTGTTCCTTTAATTACATTAGGGAAAAAATAATAGAAGTTTAATAAATTGTAAAAGATTTATCAATATCAAACAAATTTTATTTTATAGGTATTTTCTATTATCTTCTTTTAAATCAATCACTTAAAAAAAAATTTAACATTTAACTGAATAGGATTTGACCTAAACACAGTGGACTGGGAATAAGGTTTTGACCTAATTTGACCCTGTTGACTGTGAATATGATTTTGACCTTATTTGACCCATCCATCTGGTTGGGAATAGGGTTGAAGCCTATTCACAACTGGTTGGGAATAGGGTCCGCCAAAAAATTCAAATGTAAAGTTTGAAGCAGCAGGCTTAATCTGTTCGTTAGACAGAAATGACTATAGATCTAGTCTAGACCATGATTTTAACACTTAATTTAAAAATTGTTGGTGTTTGAAAACACCATTTCAAATAATTTGATATATAGTTGAAAAGTCAAAGAATACTCAGAGATTTTATGTTGGAATAGTTTCTCAGGTGTAGGGTGTGTGTGTGTGGGAAGGGGGGGAATAGCTGATACAGGCAAAATGTATGTGTTGGGAGGGTTAGGGTTAGTGTGCTGTATCTATTAGATGTAACAGAAACTAAAAGTAAATATTTTTAAGGGAAACAGGGGTGGCAAAAAGGTTGGTAGAGAGGAAAGTGATATAGAATTCACAGGCCAGAAGTGAGTGTGCTTGGAATGATGTTTATTTTATTACATTCCTTTAAGTAAGAATAAAAAAAAGACCGGGGTCCATGGCAAATAAACAATTATAATAGCCTGGGAACAAATTAACAAGTGTAGCCAGTGGATAATGCCAGTAATAGTTTAAAAAAAAAGATTCAGGTCAAACTAACCAGGAATGCTTTAAGGTTATGAACTTTCAGTATTCAAGTGCCTAAGAAGCGTTTGCTTTGTTTGTTTGTGTCTGTGTAGGGTCAGACATTACAACCCATTACAAGATACAAGGACTAAAATTGTGTGTGTGTGTGTGGGTTGGCATTTTAATGCAGGCAGACAAGAAAGCTACAACTGAAATGCCTAAGAAGTGTTGGTGCATACTCTATACTAGGGGATTGTGGGCCATTCCATTTAAAAATGAAAGAAACAAAAAAGGGGTCTTATAGAGTTGAAGGACCAGAAAAAAATTTGTTATGGCTGACAGCGCTGTAATGCAAACCGTTTTATTAAAGGATGAAAAACATGCTTCGGGAAAATAGCAACTATTTTAACCAAAGCGCAGCATTGGTATCTGTTGGTAGAATTATATAGATCTAGAGAATCAACTTAAACTAGATCTAGAAGTAATTTGGCTAGATTTAGTCTAGATCTGTTTTTTGGTGGAAGACAGTGTTTTTAATGTTTCTATTTTTTTATGTAACCTGTGCTACATTATATAACTAAATATGGATACTACATGACTTACTCTTTTAAAACAATTGTAAGCTTCACTGCTTGCTGACTTAGAAAAAAATAATATAGATAAAATGAGTTTTAAAACATTACCTAAGTATTGAATATATATTAGATAATTACAAATAAATAAAAAATGTTCCTCATATTTGATTCAGATTGCAATGATACAAAAATGTTTATGAGAAAATTAGCAAAGAAGGTCTGACCCCTTTAATTTAAATTATTTTAACTTTTAATCAGTTGTAAAAAAAATATTAATATGTTAGTTTATATATAGTATATAATTGTTTTTGTCTCTTGAAATAACATAAAATGTTAAGTTAATCTAAAAGGGGAACAAATCCCTTAGAAAAAAAAATAGTTTTAGAAATAAATTACTATGATATGATAACTTCCATTGTCCTTACCCTAACCACTGTGATGAACAAAATGCATCAAAAATAATCATTTTATAACTTTCAAAATGCCTGTAATAATATGAATACTATTTTTTTAATGTGTGTTACATGCTTTCAGTATCAGAGGCCTTTCCTAGATGATGACTTGGTGGAACTGAAAAATCTGACCATTAAAAAAGATAATGGTATGACTTTGTAAATATTTAATTTAATGTAATTGTTAGAAGACTATTTGTAGTGTACTATCTTATAATTCTTAGCTTGTCTGAAAATACATACATATATATAGAACAATGAATATATATATATTATATATTATTTACGAAGTATCCAATACAGTTTGGGATCAGTAGCGCCACAGGATCTGCCAGGCTGTAGAACGGTGTGCCACAGTCTGCCTGATTTTTCCTCAGGGTTGTCTCCCGAAGCCTTTCCTGTGTTTGGGTATAGCCGCAGTGCAGCGGAGGTTTGGATTCAGAGTTTTCCTTCTCCTAGATGGGTAGCCAACCAAGGCTAACGAGCCCCTTCTGCCCGAAGCTTACTGGTTTAGGCTGTGCTAACGGTTCCGCCAGGCTCAGTAACTGAGCCACACGTGAAGGCCAGGAGTTGGACTGGTTGTCAGAGGCTATTTGAGACGCATGCCATTGGAAGCACTTTGTAGGTAATGATGGGCTTAAGACCATTACCACTTCCGGCGTTAACAACCTTGTGGAACCTACCTACCTCTCAGTTGCGCGGAGAGGGGGGAACTGCTGTGTGGGCGACATTGTTCCAACCAAAACAATGCCCAGGCTTTCATCTCACTTATTCAAAGCCCTAACCCCAAAAAACTGGAGAGGACACTCCAGCTTCGCCTTTGGTGTCGGCCAATCACGGGAAGTGGCTGTCACCGGTTATTAGCTCAAATGCTCAATTGATGTAGAGCAGGGCGCCAGGGGCCACTTTCGTCGGTGGGAGGGATCCTAGGATTCCAATGGACAGCTATCGCCCGCCTCAAGCTGGGCAGCCCCCAGCCAATAAGGTGCTGTCCCGTCATGCCTGTCTTCCTCGTTTGGGTACACGAGGATAGGACAAAATCTGAAAAGCAGGCACAAAGCCAATGTACCAGTCGACATGAAGAAAAAAAAGAGGAGCTCCACTCTTAAACTGGGCATGTGAAATGTGCGTACTCTACAAACTGGACTTAATGAAAACCTACCAGACATAGAAGATGTCAAAAAATCTGCAATAATAAACGATGAACTGTCAAGGCTCAAAGTAGACATTGCTGCCCTTCAGGAAACTCGTTTAGCTGACTCTGGATCAATCAAACAAAAAAGACTACTCCTTCTTCTGGCAAGGCAAAGCCGAAAGTGAAGTAAGGGAACATGGTGTTGGTTTTGCAGTTATGAACACAGTAGAGCTGAAGTGCAACGGTTCAGAAAGACTCCTATCACTACCCCTTAACACATCTATTGGGCATGTGACTTTGATATGTGCCTACGCTCCTACTCTGAGTTCCACACCAGAGGCCAAAGATATGTTTTATGACAACCTTTTGTCTGCTCTTAGCGAGATCCCAACTACGGAACAGGTTATCATTACAAAACAAAATGATTGGTTCGACTCTAAAGCAGTTATTTTAGCACCTGTCATCAGAGCAAAGAGAGATGCACTCGCTACTTACAAGGCAAAACCTACCCAACGCAACCTGCTAAACCTGAAAGAAGCTAGAGCCAATGCACAGAGGACAGCAAGGATCTGTGCCAATGAATACTGGGTAGAGCTCAGTGAGAGTATTCAGCTCGCAGCCCAAGTGGGCAACATAAGAGGTATGTATGAAGGAATTAACAAGGCTCTCGGACCCTCCCAAAACAAGACAGCACCTCTGAAATCAACCACTGGGGAAATTATCACAGACAAGTGCCAACAAATGCACAGATGGGTTGAACATTACTCTGAGCTCTACGCCACAACAAACTCAGTCTCTGACTCAGCCCTTAAGGCCATCATACAATTACCCACAATGAACGAGCTAGATGAAACACCCACCCTTTCAGAGCTCAACAAAGCCATAGACAACATTGCTGCCCGCAAAGCACCCGGATGCAATGGTATCCCCCCAGATCTTCTAAAACAATGCAAAACTACTCAAATCCAACCTCTACACGAACTGCTTTGCAAATGTTGGCAAGAAGGTGCTGTGCCACAAGACCTGCGGGATGCTAAAATCATTACACTGTATAAGAACAAAGGTGACAGAAGCGACAGCAACAATTACAGGGGAATCTCCCTCTTAAGTATTGTAGGCAAAGTCTTTGCTCAAGTGATACTTCCCAGGCTACAAAAACTCGCCGATCGGATCTATCCAGAATCACAATGCGGCTTTCGCTCAGGGAGATCCACGATTGACATGATTTTCTCCATCCACCAACTCCAGGAAAAGTGCAGAGAACAAAGGATGCCTTTGTACATTGCGTTTATTGACCTGACAAAGGCCTTCGATCTAGTTAGCAGAGATGGCCTCTTTAAAATTTTACAGTCCACCCAAGCTACTAAATGTAATCAAATTTTTCCACCAAAATATGATGGGTACAGTGCAATTCAACGGTGTGCCAGCTCTGAAAGTTTCAGTATAAACAGCGGAGTTAAACAAGGATGTGTCCTGGCCCCAACCCTCTTTGGAATACTATTTTCACTGCTAATCCACAACGCGTTTGACTAATCCACTGAAGGCATCTATCTCCATTCCAGATTTGATGGCAAACTCCTAAATATTGCCAGACTGAGGGCCAAAACTAAAATCAGAGCCACCCTCGTAAGAGATGTGCTATTCGCGGATGACGCAGCAATAGTGGCACACACACAAGAGGAACTTCAGTCACTAATGTCCCGCTTCTCTCAGGCCTGTAAAGAATATGACTTGACTATTAGCACGAAGAAAACAAATGTTATGGGACCACCTACTATAGCACCACCCTCCATCCTCATAGACGATAACAAGCTGGACACCGTAAACGAATTGTGTTATCTGGGATCCACAATTACAGATGACCTGTCCCTAGAAGAGGAGATGAAAAAACGCATAGGGAAGGATGCCTCGACATTCGCTAGACTCAGACCAAGAGTTTGGGAAAACCATAAGCTAACTACGGTGACCAAAATGGAAGTCTACAAGGCATGCATTTTGAGTACACTACTGTATGGCAGTGAATCATGAACCATCTTCGCAAAGCAAGAGAGAAAACTAAACTTATTTCATTTGAGATGTCTCCGTAGGATCTTGAATGTCACATGGAAAGAAAAAGTGTGCAATACTGAGATCCTTGCGTGATCATGTATTCCCAGCATCTTTACAGCCCTCAGACAACGCCGTTTGCGCTGGCTTGGACATGTTCGCCGGATGGGGGACAAGCGCATCCCGAAAGTCTGGTCAACTCGCGACTGGCACAAGGAAAACTGGTCACCCCCACCTCCGTTACACAGATGTAATAAAACGTGACCTCAAATCTGTGAACATCAATACTGACAATTGGGAAGACACAGCTCTAGACCGCAACAGGTGGAGAGAGACAGTGACCAAGAAAGCTATGGACAGTAAAAGCACATGGGTCTCAGCCCAGGAAGAAAAACGCACAATCTGAAAAACGGCCAGCTCCTCTACCACCGAAGCAAAAGCCACCTTAACCTGCGCTATCTGTGGACGGGAGTGTCTCTCCAAAATAGGGCTCCACAGCCACATGAGGAAGTGTGCTCTGAGATGAACCATAGTTGTCCTACGACTGAAGGAGGCCAATGATGATGATGATATATTATTTAACTTTAACTATTGTCTTTTTTTAACCATATTAAAAATATATATTGTTATGACATGATTAGGAATTAGTTATTTGTTTCGGGAATAAGGGAAAAGTTTTACTTAGCGACAAATGACGTGACAGATCTTTAAAAAACAAGAACGCTCTAAGTGACGCTAAAAGAAGACGCTTCGTATAGAGCAGTACAATAGATATACGGATTTACGGACATAGCTGCCATCGGACGATTCCCTTCTTGATTATTACATATATTTGTAAAACAACATCAGCATCGACTGCATATTTTGATTGTTTCTGCCTTTCGCCGGTGTTACTGAAGTAGTTCGAGTTCAGCATTACTTCCAGTCAGACGTAGATCTACACTAGATATATTTCCAAGAATCAACACCGCGCGGAAGCTTTAACAATATATATATATATATATATATATATATATATATATATATATATATGCTGCTTATGGAAAAAAAATGGATAATCTTCTAAATTAAAAAAAAAATACTGATAATTGATTTCTTGTTTCTTCTTTAGGATTTTTACAAATTAAGAAATCTGTTCTCTTTGGTGCCGTCAAATTAAAGTGTGCAAGAAGCAAAGGTAATGTTATTTTTAATATTTCATGCACATTAGCTTTAGAAGCCAATTATTTTGTGAATTGTTTTGTGTATTAGCTTTTAGTCACTCACTATTGAGGGAAAGAGAACTAAATTTCTCTTTTTAACAAAACTACATTTATAATCAAAACATTAACCACTGTTCCTTTTTGTAACTTGTATGATTCGATAATCAATTTTTATTTTCTACAGGAACATTTCCTGACAATAAGGTATGCTTGTCTTATTTATGTTTTTTTTTTTTTTGTTATATTTTGTTTTAAATAATCGCTACTTAATACAGTTAATTCTTTTAATTGAGCTTCTAATAATTCTATACATTTTGTGTATGTCAGATTATTCTGTATATGTTTAAAGAAATTGAAACTTTGGCTTAATTCTTCCTTTTTTTTCAGGCTCTGGAAGAAACATTTACCATTGACAAAAATGTGTCGATGGCTATTGAACGTAAGTTGTCTTAATCAGGGTAGATTCTCATACACTTGCAAAAAATCTCTGAATGTTGGCCAATGTTGTTTATACCTAGGCTTAGTTTTGTTCATGTAATTGAATGGGAGTTGAAAGATGTGTGCCTATTTAAGATTTAATGATCACTTCTTGATAAAAGGATCATTTAGTCATGTGACATATTATTATTAGTTAATCTTAAAGATTCACTTACTCCAAGGACTCATTTCTAATGGTAGTCTCTTGTTTATCTGTTAAGACATATTGCTTTAGTCTATTTTTCATATGATATCCTCACTTATCAAGCAATACTACTTAAAAAAAACCTTTCATTAGTTGCAATGTGTATTTTTAAATTTTCCATACTATATTTTACGTGTCTGGTTTGTTATAACTTTACAATTTTCTATGTATCTGGATCTATATAATGCAAGTTCTGTTGTTGTTTTTTTATTATTATTATTATTTTTTGTCATATTTTTAAAAGTGCATTGAGCTTACCATATGTTTGATAGCTGTTCTTTGTTCATTGAAAGTTAAATTAATTCTTTTTTCTTCTGCAGGTGAATGCAGCTCACTTTTTGGAGGCACAGAGCCTGATTATGATGATGAAGATGCTGAAACATTAAGTCCTGTCAGCAGTGAAGATGAGGAGGAAGAAGAGGAAAATTCATCTGAGTGCGATGGTTGTGATTTTGATTCAGATTCAAGTCTTAAGGAAGGTTCTAGTTATTCAGAGCCATGGGATTCAAGCTCAGAAAACACTGACAACAGCACAGAAGATTTAGAAGAAAAGGCATTGAATGAAACATTTGACATTATTAAAGTCTCAAATAAAGAACAGAATAGAGAGTGTCAAAAGTGTCAGCAACACATTTTTAAAGCTACTCCTTTGCTATCTAGTGAAGCTCGATGCAATACAGACCCCAAAAGTGTTCAGACATTTGTTAAACCATTTTTTTCTGGAAGAACTATTTTTTCACCCAAACTGCCAAACAACAGACCAGGTTCAAGTAAGTCCAATGGTGAATCCCCTCTGAAAAAAACTCTTAACAGCACGTTCTCCCCTGCTTTAAATACAAGCATCTCCAGCTCACTGAATGATTTGAAGTTGGTCTCTCTATCTAGCCCATTGAAAAGTGAAACTTTGAATAGTTCAAGGGGCAGCAGCAAGCTCAGTGCATCACATAGCAGTTTTGCTTCTCCTGTCAACACCACTATTGCTTCATCATTTGGTGACTTGACTTTGGTCTCCCTTTCAAGTCCTGAGATAAAGCCCCCTCGTAATAACAAATATATTGACAAACTCTTGTCTTCTCCACAGTCCCAGCAAAGATCTTCTAAAAATGATATGAAAGATAACTATATCTCAAACTTCACTGCTTCACGGGATCAAAGAAATGTTGAGACATGTTTTAAAAGTCCAACAACAGTGAAAAGAAGAATAATCACAACTAAAGTTGATTGTTTTGAGAAGAGACCAATACCTGACAGAGTCATTACACCGGTGCTGCAATCTCAAAATGATAAATTGAAGTCCACTTGTCAAAAGCTTGAAATTAAAAAAATGTCAGAAATAAAAAAAAAAGAAAGCATGCCACCCAGAGACATAAAACTAAGTGAGTTTTCCACTAGTGATTATTTCACAGATTCATCATCACCCAGAAAAGTTCCTGGCCATTGTGACTTCCATTTGATCTCTTTAGATACCAACACTACAAAACCTCACAACTTTATTGATCTGCACAATTTTAATCATCAACCTACAATGGTAAATTGTCTAACAAAATATCTTGAGCATTTGAAGTCTTCACATTATCTTAAGAATGCTAATTGCTCTGAGTCTTCACATTATCTTAAGAATGCTAATTGCTTGGGGTGTACCATTAAAGAGCCAATAACTATTGAAGGAAACAAATTCAGGAAGAGGTTACAATTGAAGAGAGACAGCATTTGCCTGCAAAAAAGCTTGTTAAGTAACTATTCGCTACCACAAAGTAGCTGTAGTCTCTCTAGCACAGATGATTTTGTTTCTGGTGATGAGAGTAAGTCATCAACATTGACAGACATTGCCAGAGAAGAGTATAGTTCTAAAGATCTAAAATCTACACAGCAGGTAGGGGGCTGCAAGTGTAATTGTGGAGGAAAGACCAAGATTGTTTTATCTAAGAATGCATCCACACAAGTGAGTGGTGCTCTTGATCAGGACATTGTCAATAAACACTCTGAAACATTGACAATCTTGCCTAGAAATATGAATATGGAAACTTTCACTGTTTCTGACAATCATGCTGAAAGTGTAGAACACCTTCCACGTTGTAGTTTTCCTATTACCACTATTTCTAGAGATCAGAAGATTATAACAGAATGGGATTGGCCTCCTTCCAGGCCTAAATCTCCTTTAACACCTAAAAGAAAAAAGGATAAACATACTGAGCCTCTTACATGCAGCTGTCAGAATTCCTCAGCAAGTAAAAAATCTGAAAGTTCCATGTTTACTGAAGCATATATTAACAAGTTCTGTCCGAAAAATCCCTTTAGAATTGATAGTGATTCCCCTGTGCATAATGGAGAAAAGCCGTTTCTTTCATTTCAAAAAAGCCTAAAAGCCTTTCGCCCTTTACGAAACAGCACAAAGCTAGCAGATGTCTCACAACATAGAGATGTTAATAGCCATCCAAAACAAGATAAAATCTTTATGACTGATATTCATTATCACCAGAAGCCACCTAAACTAAGAAAAATATCAAGTTCAAAGTTATCTTTAAGAAAATTGGCACTCCCCAACATTAAGTTGCATAGCAAAACTAATAGAAAGAGAATGATGAATTCATCCAATTTGCCTTCCACTCAAACCTTCTTCCCTCTCAGGGCCAGTACACCATTTGGAGAGATGTCAATCTTGGACAGTACACTCTCCACTATTGTAGAGCCTTCAGTCTGTAGTGAGACAACTTCTGAAGATCACACTGACTTGGATACCACTAGATCTTTATCTTTAGATGATGATGTAGCACTTTTGTGCTGACCTTTGTGTATGTATAGCCTGAACTATATATATTTTTTTTAAATATGTTCTCTTAGTGTAGATGCTTTGTTGAAATTATTTTCTCTGTGTAGATTTCTTGCAATGTTGATTTCAAACATTTGATTTTAACACTGGATATATTACGCTTGCCATTTGAAATACTAAATATGTATTATTTGAGAGCCTTGTTTAAAAAAAAAAAAAGATGCATCTTTTGCATGACAATATTTTTCCTGTGCGTTATAATATATTGTTCAAAATGTCACTAAAACAGATAGTGTTGATCCTGATCAAACTTGAACAGATTATTTTTAGTCGCTGCTTAAACATATTTTATATTGATGTACTTTATAGTTCCTATATTTGTAAAAAGAAAATTGTTTTTTGTAATTGTATAATAAAACCTTTACGCCATTTTTAATGCTTTTTCTCTGGTACATTGCTGAATCAATGGAAGCAAAACCTGCACGAAAGCATCTATGTCTGGTTCCGCTCAGATGGCAAATGTGTTCAAACTTCAGTGCCTACTGTCCCACACTAAAATAAAAGAGATGGTCATCACAGAGGTCCTTTATGACTATAATTGCACCTGACTTGCTTACACAGAACATGAGTGTCCGCTTGCGGCTTATGAATTTTGTATGCAGCTGCTTTTTTTGATTCAATAATAAACCTAGGGGGGGGGGGGGGGGGGAAGCATTTTTATGAAACCTTTACATTTATATTTGTCTTCTTTTTTTTTTAAACCAGTATCAAGAATTCAGGGATGTATCGCTATTAATGGTGTCTGTAAATGATGAAAGAAAAGAAAAAAAAAACACTGTGCTGATATTCGAGCCAGAAAGTAAAAGTTGAAATTTGTTAGAAAAATGTAACATTGAAATTAAAATCCTGATATTGCACAGATTGTTTACCCTGATATACATTTGGCATTTCTAATCTAACATTGGCTAGTTATTGTGGTAGGTAACGGCCGAGTTGAATGTTTCCCATAGCCAGTGCCACATTTATTTTTTTAAAAAATTACAATTGTCTTTTCATTTCTGTCACACACGGTATGCTGTACTGGATGAAATGTTAGTTCCGTTAAAAATTCTATTCACTACCTTTAAAGCTATTAAAGATCAACCTTGTATGTTCTGGAAGCAAGCCTACTTTTAATTACATTAGACAGTCTTAATATCAGAGCGACACATGTGGCTCTTACAAAATGATGACAACAAATAACTAGTTTAATAATTCTGATTACATCCACATCAAAACTACCACGAAAACATTTGATAAGAAAATATTAATAAGGATTAGTTTGATGTATTTTTTTTTCTTTCAATACTGATCAAGTAAGGTTTGATTGTTAATGGGGTAACTGTTGGCCTATTTAAGCTGCTCAACTGTTTTGCATCCATTTCTCTGATTATGGAGCCACATTTTCTCTTTTTTAGGGTGGGGAAAATGTAAGAAAATAAGTTCAAGTTTTGTTCCGAGGGGATAAAGTTGGGAATAAATTGAACAAGATTGTATTTGTTGATAGCATAGAATTATTGATAATACTAATTGAATATGACAACTAGGGAAAAAAAGAGTAAAAACCTAAACCTTGTTATTTTGTTAAATCTTAATGTTCCTTCAAAACAACAAAATATTCTATGCATATTCATGTTTTGATTTAGTCATTCATGTAACAGGCTATGAACTAAAACTTTTTCAGATGCTCAGCACCTGCT
Source organism: Biomphalaria pfeifferi (assembly GCA_030265305.1). Taxonomy (NCBI): domain Eukaryota; kingdom Metazoa; phylum Mollusca; class Gastropoda; family Planorbidae; genus Biomphalaria; species Biomphalaria pfeifferi. The sequence continues at coordinate 621,322 of JASAOG010000267.1, forward strand.
ACACACAATAATTAAATACGTGCCCTGCCCAGCGTAACTGTAGGACCGTAAGAAGTTTCTCTATACTGTCCATACCGGCGTCATAGTTGTTTGTAGTGCGGTCTTGCCACCGTATGTCCATGATGGAGCGCAAGCATCTTTGGTGATAGCGTTCAAGTAGTCTTAGTTGCTTTCTGTATAATAACCATGACTCAAATCATATATTAGAAGGGTTGAGAGAACCGCTGCCTGGTAGACATTGATGTGATGAAGGCAGGTGGAGCGATTTATTCCGCCAAACTTTTCCCTGGAGGAGTCCAAAAAGCACTACTGGCCCGTGCCAGACGGTTATCGAATACCCTTGAAAGAGGTGCGTCATTTGATACTATGCTATATAGCCGGATGTTGCTTCTTTTTTTCTTTATATGGGCCAAACCTCCCCATTGAGCTTCTACCAAGCACATCACTGGGGGGGGGGGGGGGCGAGTTTCTATAGATAAATCACACAGTTCGAGTACATAAAGACTAAATAATATATCCCAATTGCTTATTTTTTTAATCCAGTTTCACGTTATGTCGCCTCCCTCTCTGTTATGTATTGCATCTGGCGCCCCCCACCCACACCACCACATCTTTTCAGGTTGGGTGGGGAGGGGCAGCTTAAATTTTGTGCTATTGTCAAAAGCAATACTAAGTACCGGTATACAATGGAGAGAGCAGGACCTTTACCTGATTACTCGTTTTCACTGTACCTCCAGCCGAAACTGGCTTTTAAAACATGATAGTCCAATATGGCGACAATTGTTTTTGTAATTCCTCGAATCAGGTTAATTTTTTTTTCTCTGACATGATTTTGTAGGAATTATTTAAAGAAAGACATTGTTTTGGTAAATGTAGAGAGTTCAAAAGAAGCTATCAAGTATTAGTGGAACCAATGAGATGAGTTTTGATCCCAAAAACATTAAAAAAAAAAAAAAAGTTAATGCGAAGTATAATTGTATCAATTAGTTTTGGGTCTGTCATGTAATTAAATTTATAATAGATCTAGATAAATCTGTAACAATTTTTTTTACCAAATTGTTTTTGTTTAGCGCTATTTCAGGCTTTTACCTTTCTTAATGTATGCTATGATCCAATCACTTATCTTGACTATTTGGGAAAATGGGGGGTGGGTGGAGAAAGACAATGATATCTAGGTGAATTTAACCGTAATCGGTTCTTAAAAGCAGTTTTAAAAAAAGGGGGGGGGGGGGGGAACGACCTGAATTCGAACTCATGGCTCACATCTCTTTAAGCCGACATTCTAACCATTCTGATAGTGAGGTGCTTATGACTATGTAAGATAATAAATGAAAAACTGTCATGGAATCCCTATATTGATGACACTATCAAAAAAATCAAACAAAGCATTAGGGTTTGTTAAATTTCTATAAATCAATCAAGAACATACAATTAAAATGTTATTTAACCTTTGTTAGGCCAATAATGGAATATGCATCCTCTGTTTGGGACCCCTCAACTAAAGAAAAAGTTAAGAAACTGGAACAGACACAAAATAGAGCTGTGAGTTTCATAACAACGAATATTCACATTTGACTAGAATAACACCTTTATTAAAATCACTCAATGTAGAAAGCCTTCAGGATAGACGACACAAAAGTAAAGTAGCAATTATACATAAAATACTGAACCATAATCTTCAAATACAAAAAAAATAATTAATAAAACACTCAGAAAGACACAAAGATAAAGGCACATTCCTCGTTCCATGTGCTTGGACAAATTTGTACAAATACTCCTTCTTCCCTAGTGCTATTAGAGCATGGAATGGGTTGCCTGAGCTAGCCAGGAAAACCAGTGACTTAGCATAATTTAGTTCATTGGTTAATATGCATGGCACGTAGGACGTAATCATCTTCTTTTTTGAAGTAACGTTTGTATTAGATAAGATTGGAAGATTGCATAGTTATTGTTTGTTTCAAACTTACTTTAAAGCGGCGACCTATAAATGTGACTAATTCAGCATATATCGCCACTTCAGTCAAGTACAATTTCTTTCTCGGGCATGTGGAATTCGATTTACAAATCCAATTCGATTCTGACGCATATTGACTTCAAAATTTTTTTTGGTCACTTTGTTACACTGCTCAAGATAATAAATGTTTAATTGCAATAACTCCATCATACCAATAATAAAATAAATGTTTAATTGCAATAACTCCACCATACCAATAATAAAATAAATGTTTAATTGCAATAACTCCACCATACCAATAACAATTCGTATGTGACTGGACATTCCATCTTTAACTGGGAGCGTTGTGATTGGTCCTCATATAGATTCATCCGAATATATTCACACCATCGTTAACTTTATCTTTATAAGTAGGCCTAATATAGGTTTTGAAATATATGTTACCATGTAATATATGTTGCTTGTTAATCGCTTAGTGTGTAGACCCCTATAAGGGAGGAAGCCTACAAGAAACACTGTTATTGGATGTAGGCTACTACATTTTTTCGAAAAATGCGTTAGATTAATAGGCTGCAGTATGCCTAATACACCGCAGAGTCTGTAAATCACGATGCGCTCCTTTCATAAAAGAATATTATAAAATCTTTCGACAATTTTGCCTTAAAAGACCCTTTTACCGGCCCTGCCGGCCAAGTGAAACCGGCCCACCGGACATTTTTGCCCGAATGCCCATATAGCCATTCTGATGCGGACATATTTAAGTACGTCGTACATTAAATCGTGATGAAATTGCAATCAATCACTGAGCAGGCGTTTATAGGTATTTTTTGCAGTAATGTGACCCGTGTGTCGGCGTAACTAATAAAATAAATCTAAATTATTGTAAATTTGCCTAATTTGAATCATGATTATCTAAGATAATTGATTTGTATTTTTAATATAAATATAATATTTCAAATAAATTCCTGCATCTCGCAAGAAGTATGCGACTTAGATCTACATTCTACGCTTGGACACTTGTGATTTAGGCACTCTTCATTGAAAAAGTCTCAATATTCAATTTTCTTTCCAGGGGGTGTTAACTGTGTAAGTGTAAATTAAATGGGTTCTCTATGACAGTACGTGATAACAAATACAAATATGATGGGTAAGTCTTGAGCTAAAGTCTAACTAGATCTAGATTTTAGATCTATATAGTCAATATTAATCTATATGTATTATTGCACAAGTGACCAGGCGCAAGATCTAATCTATAAATCCTTAAACTATTACAGACTCGATCGTTCTAAACTAAAAGTAGTAAAAGTTTCAAAACAAAAGTAGGCTACAACAACTAACAACTTGAACTTCGTCTTACTACAAGTTATTGAGACTTACTCTTCTTAAAAATAGTAGTCTTATTACTAGTCTATTATATAGATCTCTACTCTAGATCCATATAGTAAAGTTATGTAAGAATCTAGAGGTCTAGTCTCTAGAATGAAGACTATCTAGACTATAATGTCTATAACATGCTGAACAGAAATTTCAACCCTGGGACTGCTGGGAAGGTAGCCTATTGGGCTTTATCCGGGAAATGGGGTTGTCTACGAAGATCTGATTTATGAATTTGTGAACATGATTACATGTACTATATTTTTACCAAATAATTAAATTTTTACTACCTTTACTATTTTAACTGTGAATAGACCTTGATTTTAATGATATGACTGTATAGAATTTGGCCCTTGTTGTGTAGAGAGAGAGTAGTCCTTTAGGGACTGCAGGCACGACATGGCCTAAATTGTGCTGATGTGCCTAAAATAAAAATCAAATCAAATCAGAAATTTCAAAGGTTTTAGAATTTGATCCTCTCCCTAATGAAAGCGTTGAAACATCTTATTCTTTTAAAATCCTGATTGACAAGTTGACAAGATGATTCTTTAAAATGCCTTAATTCATGGGAAAACCAAAAAATCAAAAACAACTCTACCAAGGTCCAGTGCGACTGTTGTGAGAGCTGTGTAAAAACACTTGTGAAGGCTTAAATGATGAAGACCTTGTAGATTTTGAATTTGTGTGCAGCTCTTAATTGTTGCCCCTGTCTTTTATATATATGCACTCAACTTAAAGCTATCAAATGCTAATACATGTAAATCAGTTTGTAAATGTTTATCTTTTGCAAATATCTAATATAAACATGTTAATCAAACAAATATAATATGTAAATATGTGTCTTTGACATTTATTTATATATTGTATGTATTTTAATCTGTCTAGATCAATTGCAATAAATATTATTTGTACATAAATGTGTTAAAAAAAATTGTAAATAGATATGTTTACAAAAGTCTTTTGAATTTTAAAAAGAATTTTTTCTTTAAAGATGTAATAAAATATATATATATAACTATTTAAACAGCAGCGATAATGACAAGTGCTATTAGCATTAAAGCAACACTTTAGGGCAATAAATGGGAGGAGAGATTTTGGGGGGGGGGGGGGGACTAGACATGTCACCAGTGTGAAGTTATCGAAATTTCCAGGTCAAGGAAAACTAGATCTAGGTGTGAGGCATCAAGAAGAGTGTCAACTAGTCTATGATTTTAACTGTGCAGGGCTAAAATAATAATAACAATAATAATAATATTATTATAATTAACAATCTTTATTATCCACCAGAAAATTTGTTTTAGAAAAAAGAAACTGATTTAATTTAAGTAAGGAATTTGAATAGTAATTACTATATAAAGTACATTCCTAATAAATGCGTTTTCATTTATTGTTGAGACCATTCAATATATAGCATTAAAAAAAATGTCTGTAGATTGTTGGACCCCCAACACCTTCTGACATGAATTTCATCACTACATATGCATAGAATGTAAACAAATAATTGTCTAAAAGCTAATGATTTTCCAATACTTTCTTTTTTTTTTCCCTAAGTCTAACTATTGTTGAGCTAAATAATTTAAAGAAAATAGCTTGTGAATGTGTCCAGACATGATAATTTAGTAGCGTTAAATATATAATATGTAGTGGCGTGTGGTGGGATGTCCACCAATGTGGGTCTGTGAAGAGCGCTGTAGGACTAAGTTTAATTTATTAGCAGTTTTCTTTTGTATCCACATGTAGTAGTAAATGACCCCTTTCTGATCTTGCAATCTATAGGGCAGATGATCTATAGGTCTGCTGTTTCTTTGGCTGATGTTTAAGAAGGGTGTCATGTGGCCAGCACAATAACCAACCACTTTTATTTTCTCCCACTAATGTCAAGTACCCATTACAGTTGGGTAGACTCAAGGGCATCATAAAAATCCAAAAATTCAAAATCTTAGTTTTTCACTGAGATTAGAATCCAAGACCCTTTGATTCAGAAGCCAAACACATTATCACTTATCCACCACATCCCCATCCACAGGAAAGTATTTTTATTATTATTTTTAAAAAATAGAATTGTAAGAATCATAAATTCAGTTTTTCAGCTGTACATTTTGGATTCTCATGAAATAATTTCAATATTATTGCATTGAAATTGAAATATGGAATGAAATGCATTTTTTTTTTAAGGTTAGATGAGTATAAAGTATTTGAAAATATGGCAGCAGCGAGGATGTGCCAATGTAAAGCACTTGTTGAATCACATGACCTTGTGGGGCTCAAGAAAGTTATTGAGGACCCTAACATCACATGTTGTCTTTATCCATGCCATTTTCAGCCTGGTCTTCATAAGCGCATGAGACAGTATATCATTAAAAACCAAAGGTATTTAATAACAATAATAATAATAATTTATGTGTAAAACTAAAAAAAAACAACCTCCTTCTAGTTTGCCTGCATTATAACACTATAAGTATATTTTGAAAGTATATGATCTGTCATCAAGCTGTAGATAGAAAGTATAGGTACACAACATTTTGGCTGAGAGGTTGTGGCAATAATTTATAAAAATTTATCATTTTGTTTGGTATCAAACAAGGGGAAGAAATTGTACTTGACAGATGTCAATTATGGATGGCTGCGTGATGATGTAGTATTCAGTCAGAATGTTGTCTCGTTGGTACCGGGTTTGAACCCTGCCAGCTGCAATCCCCTGCCATCCTATGGGAGGTTAGGGCTAGGGGGTAGTAATCCTCTATGCTGAGGGAAAATTTGAAACATGTCAGACATAGAAACTATAAAAGGTCAGATTCTTAGCTAAGACAATCATTTTCATGTGAACAAAAAACTGCATCGATTTTTCCCATCAATGTTTCATTTTTTTGGGCAATATTAAAACCTACACAAACATTATAATATTTGTGGCATATTAGTGACATAACAGTAACTACACAACAAACTTAAATCCCAAATCTATTGGTCTAAAATAACTGCTCTTTACATCAAAATCTGCTTAAACACATATACAAAACATTGACATGTGTGATTCTTTTGAAAGACATAATAAAATGAACAAATATAATGTAGCAAGAGGGCCGTATAAGACACTGGCCCCAAAACACCCCAATAGAAAGAAAACTATATGGAGAGCTCCCTGATTTGGAAACCACTGCGCAGTTCATCTCATATATTGGTCTAGTCATCTGAACACTCCAGCATAACAATGAGAACGAAGAAGAAGAAGAAACTATAATATTAACAATATCTAAAAGCTGAACAGTTGATCTTTATATAAAATCTCCTTTATTACCACTAGTTAGTTGCCCATTTCTTTTGAAATAAGTTTTAATTGATAGATTGAAAGTCTAAAAAGGTGTACAAATTTTTTACCAGACTACAGATTGAGTTGATATAAGTGCATTAATAATAATAATAATAGTAATAGACAACAATTATCTCTCTTTTAAACATAATCTCCCTTAGTTTTATGTTTTGTTTTAAAAGTGTATTTTTTTAATGAAAAAATGGGTTGCATGATTAATTTTTAAAACGAAAAGGCTTGCTTTTAGAACAAAAAAGTAGTGTTGCACTTTAATATCTTTTCTGAACTAAAGTAAAATAAATAAATAAATAAACTGGTATTGGTTAAAGCCCTGAACTAAAAATTTTTTTCCAAACCATTTTTGCTTATTTTTTAAAACTCTCTTCAATTTTTTTTATTTCAAAAATGTGTTTTGGATATATATATATATATTTCTCCTTCTGTCTCGGAAGACAATGGCTTTGGATTCATCTTCCGACTGGGCAGAATCTGGTGTGATTGACAAGCCGATTCTGGAGTGGCAGAGTTTTTCGCAGTCGTGCATGTACATGCATCTGACTTAGGGCTAGTTTACAGGGCAGCTTTCTTCTTCTTTCTCTTGACTGATGCAGCTTTGTTTCTTTTGCACTCTGCGAAGTTCATACCAGCATATACAGTTTTTAATTAAGTAGTGCATATATACATGTATATTATGCTCAAAAAAATTTAGCATATCAAATAAGTAATGGCATGTTCAAAATCAGCAATCAGTAAATTTAATGAAGTCTGTCAACTTTTATTTATTTTTTTGTTTCAGTGTTGTCGAACAGGCTTGTATGCTTGGCTTCTTTGACATAGTAGAACTTTTCTTGAACAATGGCTGCAGTGCAAATTTACCAACAAGCCATGGACGTCTGATTCATTCAGTACTCTTGGCCATAAAATCTAATCGTAAACTTGTCGAGAGTGGAGCTGCACAGAGACTTGTCCACCTTTTATTAACGATGGACTGTGATGTCAACGTCAAAAACTACAATGGGAAATCCCCTCTATTGCTAGCTGCCGAGCTTGCTGATGCTGGGATCATGGAAGAGTTGCTGGACCACTGCTTGGATTGGCAACTGACAGGTGATGCTCAGTGCTACTGGCAATCTCCAGTGCACATGGTGTGCATGAATGGCAGTGTGGAGTGTCTCAATTTGTTACTGTCTCGACTCCATATTGCAGATCTGTATATGGGGGACCTAAAGAACTACACACCAATGTCATGCTCTCTATTAGTTCTCAAAAACAATTTGGTGTTTCATATTGATGGAAGGGGTGAAGAGTCTTTGCTTAGAGTTCAGTATAGTCACATAGCTATCATTGAGCTTTTAATAGAGGCAAGTAGAACTCCAGTTCGACTGCTCAAGCCAGACTACACTTATTTCCCCATAAATCTGCAAATAATACGTCTTGCCCTTGAGATAGCTAACCAGTTTGAAATAGAAAGAAATCAGTATGCTACAAGGGGTGTATCTTTTGGTTGCAGTGGTTTTCTTAACTGGCAGGCAAACTATATCTTGTCGCCAGATGAAGAAGAAGAAAGAAAGATAGTGTCTCCTTATGCAGAGCTGGTACGCATGCTGGTTCATTCTTGTAATATAAACTCTGTTCTTCTTAATGACATTGTTGCTTTGAGGAGCAAGTATCCCTTTATCAAGAGCCTGCTCGATGAAATAGAAGAACTTGCAACAAAGAGGTCATCTCCTAAACACATACCATTTTGTTTAATGGATGCTGCCCGACAGGTTATTCGTGTCCTTGCATCCCAGTGTAACACTCTTGGACAATTGGAACAGTTGCCACTGCCACGAAAGTTGATAGACTTTATTAAATTTACTGATTTCTGATTTTGAACATGTCATTACACATTTGATATGCAAAATTTTTTTGAGCATAATTGGATTGCACACTATCTGTTTTAAGATTAGTGGGACATGGAGAAGTGAAAAATAGATATTATCAGAATAAAATGATTTTAAAAAAATGTGTGCTTCTATTAGAAGTAAATTAGTTAAAATAGTAAGTTGGCATTATGAAAAGAAATCTGCTGGCACACATTGCAATATCAACAAAAAGCAATATTTGTCTTTTGATCTGCAGGTTATTATTTCTAACACTCTTTGAATTTGCTGCATGAGCAGATGGTATATCAGTTGTTGACCATAGTGGTCCAAGATGTTCCCAGTCCAAGGCTTATTGCACATTGAAATAAGTTACCATTCTTTTGTGGGAATTAAACAAAAAAACTTCCATTTTTTTTGTTTTCAGGAAAAAATGTGAAATTATATAATTTTTGAACCAGAAGATCAGCCTCTGATATTTTGAAATCTAGTTTCAAATATGAGCTAATGTTTTGAAAGTAAATACTCAGTAGTGCCTATTGATCTGTGACTATGTTAGCCTAACACAGTTTTTGTGTGACAATCAACTTATACAATTCTGTACCATATTGTAGTGACATCTTTTTAAAAACAATGGGGAAGGAATGAATTTATGTTTTTAATTTTGGCTTCTTCTATCACACCTAAATGCAGTGTTGTGTACAGTATTTACGGTATGCTGTAAATACATTTTTTACAGAATCTTTTGCTTTACTTTGAAACCAATATTTAATTCTCAGTTTTCTTAGTATTTTTTTAAAATATTGCATTTTTTTTTTTAAATTTCCTTCAGATGAACACATTTGCATATAAGTTTGATTAATTTAATGAAATAAAAATTACTTAAGCCTCTTTTTTTAAGAGAGATTAATATCTTGAAGTCTCCAACAAAAAACAAAGAAAGCCACTTACTGAAGTTCCCTTTTTGCTGCACTGCATCACATTTTTTTTTTAGAGTTGCTTATGTGAAAGAATTTTCCAGATGAATACTTGAACCTTCTTTTGTTCTTTTTTCAATAATATGTTTAAAAAATTTATTTATTAGTCAAAAGGAAAGTCACTAGGGGATGGCGTAGCAAGGTACATAATGCCTGCTCCCTCTGCTCCTTTTGAAACCCTCTAATAAACAAAGTAAAACTTGTCTCAAATATGGCCACACTTATTGCAATAGTCAAAAATAAAAAAAATCTGTGAATATTTGACATTGAGTCATTTAGGAAAATTGTAAAAAAATTCAAGTGTTCTACAGGTTCTTGCTCTTAAAGTTGAGAGGTTTCTGAAGAAACTATGAGAACCATTGAAGTCTTTTTCACTTCAGACAAAATTAGTTTTTGTTAATGTCACTAGGGGCTTTATCGATATTGATTTCAGTCTGAGGATTGAATAGTTGTAAAAGCCATGAAAATATTTATTTATCTGCAACATTAGGATTAAAGTCTTTGTTTGAATGAAGTCAATGAAAGACACCTATAACAATCTACTGTAAGACTTGTGAAGTTTGATTAAAAAATAATCCAGAAAAATTTGGCATGTTTTACTAGCTAATTTGCCAGACCTGATCACTAAATAATATGATATTTGTATTTGTGGTGACATGCAGGTTGTTGGTACCAGGCTTATTTCTTGACATGTTCACTCAAGACTGGATCTTGTTGGGATAGTAATTTCATCATCTCAAGAGATTCCCTTGATTTTTTTTCTTTTGAATTTTTTTTTTTTTGCAATGCTTATGTAGAGATGCAGGTATTAGGTACCTATCTTTGTTTATGTTCTCTCAAGACTGGATCATTTTTGGTTAGCCACTATCTCCAAGAGATTCCCTTGAGTTTTGTCCATCAAATTCTTTTTATAATGCCTGCAGAGTAATTTATTGTAGCTAATTTTACTTGCTTGAGGTCTGCCAGCAAACATTTTTATGCAAACATTATTTTTGGTTAACTTAACAGTATTATTTATTTTTGTCATTAAATATGAATCTGAAGATGCAAAGTTCATTTCTAGCTGTCAGGATAGCATGATTTTGTGTGCATGTTGTTATTTGACTAATGTTTGAATTATAAAGTAAAATAGCTTCAACTGTATTGAAGTAAAATTTCTTACCTTCTAAATATTGTTTTTGAAAATATAGAATAATTAGAAATAAGTTTGAAATACGTTGGAGTTATATATTTCTTAACAAATTAGAATCGGGAAGATTTTTCCATCCACTTATTTATAAAAAAAACAACTGCTACCTTAAACTTGTACATTGTTATAACTTTTTACATGACAGGATACAAAATTGAAAGATAAAAATTCAAAGTGGTATCTGCTTACTTGTCGATAGACCCAGGTTCTATATGAGAGAATAGAATGCAAAAATAAACTCAACTTAGTTGGTAGAGTATAAAACAACTTTTCAGATATTTTATTGCAAAAAGTGTTTCAGTTTCCACTCTCTTTAAAAAGTTTTTTTTTTCTCTTCATCTTGACTTCCTTCTTTTAGTAAACACAATTTGTCTGAAATGTCCTTGTTTTTGTTTTTTTTTAAACAATCTTTATCAGCATATGCTATTCTTCTCTAAACCAAGGCAATGTGTACTATAGCATGTTGATGACAAGTAGAACTAAGAAGATCAAATAGAATCTAGACCTAAGCTAAAATCTGACCTCTTTACAAAGCTTGTATCTACTCTGTCTGTCTGTTACAATTTTTGAATACGCTATTTCTCCCAGAAACATTCTTGGATCAAGTTGAAACTTTACACTATTATTTATTTTACCTAACAGAACATGAAGCATTAAAAAGGATTAACCAATTAGTTAACAGATTACTGGTAATTAATTATTTTGTTTGATACCAAAAAAAGGGAAATTAAGTCTATATTATTGACATTTAGTTGTAAATGTGAAGTTTTTCCTTTTTATTTATATATTATGCTTGTTATTTTTGTTGTTGACTAAACACTATAGGAGAACTTGTTGATATTTGGTCTTACATGTGACTTTCCTTGTCCCAAGCTCCTAATGGATCATTGGCTAACAGGTTGACACAGTCATGTAAGCCTAGCGTTGTCTTTGTACTTAAATACTTCAGCTTTATACACTTCATTATTTTTCGTGTGTCTTACATTTATAAAATATTCGTTTCATGTGTAACCAAACAGCTAAACATCACATTATCTGTATGCTTGTCTTCTTAAAGGGAGGTGATGGGAAGCTGTAGAAATAAAATCCCCAAACATTTCTTGTGACGCAACTCTCACAGGTGAAGTGTTAATGTACTTAAAAGATTAGGAAAGAAGTTTATTTTTAAATAATAATTCCTGTACACATTGCTGCTTGTAGGTAGCAACAAGATTATTATGATCAGAGTTTCTGACATCAAAAGATTATGTAAAAGTTGTTCATTTTAAAGTTATTCTGTGAATAGAAACAGAATATTTTTGTATAGAAATCAGAGTATCAGAACAGAGTTTATTCACAGTAGCTTTTAAATGGTGCGGGGACCTTTTACCACGATTCTACTACTACTTTTTAAAAAAATTACTGCCTCCTATGTGTCGGTATGTAAGTTTTTGATTTCAGCCAGTTGGTGTTTGTTATTACTTTGATTACAAAATGGAACACTAGACTGTCTCACAGTGAACCATTATGACCTAAGTAGTGCATGCTTTCAATGATCATATTTAATGTGATATGAAAAGATGGTGCATGTAATTCAAAGACAAATAAATCTTATATTATTATACTATTGATTCTTGTCTTTGTGTTCTTATGCTTGTTGAATGTTCGTTGTAAATAGCTAGGCAGGTCAAGTACATTGTCAAGGAGACTATTTGAACAGAAGCTAAGCATGAACTTCAAGTGATCATCTACTGAAGGATTTATAATTCAAACAGAAGTTAATATGTGTCCTATGGCTCCCTGAATCTCCACAAGTTTAGTACACGCAAATCGGGCAATGACTGACTCAACATCTACCAGGTGATGTTTGTGAAAGCTTTATATTAAAGCATTGTAATACTTTCAATACTTAACACGACCTCCAACCCTCGCTTTATATACGCATACCTTAAATATTCCAATCCTGTCAACACTGTGAAACTCTGGTCATTAATTCTTGGACTGCATTGCCATGGGGATACTCAAGAAATGAGCAATTCCATATACTATTTATACTCACTTGAGCCTAACAACATTATTTCAATTTGTTACATTTGTTTATTTTATTTTCGTCAGGAATAATAGCCTGCATTTGTAAACATAGTGTTCATATTTGTACAAAAGCTAAAGATTTTATTAATGTAGTCTGCTGTTTATCAATACAATTCGTTTCAAGCAATATTAGATGAAATAAGGTATAAAATGTTTATGACGTCCCTAGACACCTAACGCAATCTGTCGAAGTGATCATACAATGGATAAAAACGTCTTGATTTGACACGAGAGTGTAAAGTCTGATAAATCCTACATTGTACATAGGACGTTACAGTTTTTGAGCAATTACACACCAGTTGGCGTGGTCGTAGTACGTCTCCACGATCACTAAAGAAGGCACATAGTTTTGAATAAGTTCTTCTAGTTCCCCCTGTCGGAAAACGTGATAGTAACGGCTGAGGCTGGATATGATTCTGTTACGCTCTTTCCTACTGCTCGGATTTCCCATGCATTGGCCTGGGTCAGCGTCAGAGTTCGAGTCACCCGAGTCCATTCCGGGCAGGGACTTCACATCGAGGAGTGTATCCACTATGGATCCATTGCAGTGTTCGTGATCAGAGAGAGCGTCCAGCCCATCGCAGGCTGCATTGTTGGACCTGTTCTGGAAGTGCTCTCCGTGAAGTGTTGATACTTGTTGGTCCACGTTAAGGCTAAACTGAAGACGTTTGTCTTGCACTGAGATCCCTGGATTAGCCACAAGGCTCTCAACAGTCATATGCGTTACAGAGAATGTTTCACTTTGATGTATTTGTGTCAATCCGTTCTGAATCGTACTTTGAACCACCTGTGACAATCCATTGCACAAAGAATCATTATGGGCCGCTTGTGCAGAATCCTTAGCACGCTGACCAAGCCCGATCTTTACTGTATCTTGTCTAAGCTTCGTTAATCCATTTTGTAAACATTCTTTGGCGTACCTAGCGGTTTCTTTGAGTTCATCAAGACTGTTAGTTGTCTTCAAATGATCTATTACTTGCTTTGTAGGCGGCTCAGTTTCAACGCTACTTCGAGGGAACTGCCTTATTCCGAAGTTCACACTTTTCATTTCCGTGAAGACCTTCTTGGCTGCGCTGTCAAGCTTGTCCTCAATGCTGTCTGCAGCGTAGCCATCGCCAATCATGGTGAGGGCGTCTGAAAGGCTGAGTTTTCTGGATTCTCCAGCAGCAGCCTTGTGCTGGGTAACTATTTCTTTCTTACCAGACAAACGCCTCGCGAGATCGATCAAGCCATGACGTTTTCCTTGTATCAGTTTTGGTGGGCTTTTTGGAACAGGGACAGAACCTAAACACTCCTTCATACTTTGGTACTGGTTGTTGGGCGGAAAGTAGCAGACCTCGCGATAGTACTGGAGTGTTATTTCATCGGCTCTTTTAGCCCTTGGAGGTAGGTCCAAAACTTTAGGTCTAGGTGTTAGTTGTAATGTCGTCGGCCTTGCGTTAGGTTTGACGTCAGTCTTCTTGCCCACATGGAACGCGTCGACAATTTTTGTGAATACATTTTTCATGTTCTGTCTTAAAGCCAATAAATACCAATGATCCTGGTGGTTTGTTTGGGCCGAGTTGTTTTTGATATTGTTTTGATAACCAAAGGTTGCCTTTTTTGGTGTATCTTGACATGGGTCTGATGTATTGGTTTTGGGTACTTCTGTAGTACATTTTGGATGTAAGATATGGGCCGTCTCTTTGGACAATGGACTATCAGGTGGGTGATTTGTTGATATATCAATGTCTAAATTTGTTACAGGAAGCGAATGTTCACAGGAGCTTACTGTTTGTTCTTCATCGTCAGTGACATTAGCCTGTTTGGCATGTCTGTCATAATAATGAAGATTTTGAATGCAAGGCACGTCATGACTGTTAGAATTTAACTTGAGAAGATGGGTGTTCACCTCTGGATACAAATTACTCTCGTCTGCACTGCACTCGTAAATGCTGGTGTCCGACAGAACTTCTGGAGGCGTCATAGAAAAGGGGCAGAAGCGTTTACTTGTAGTAGCTGTGCGCGATTCAGTTTGCTCCATCAAAAGCTTGCTGTTATCTGTGTCGGAGGAACTGCTGAAAGGAGATATGTCGTTGTCAAGGGAATCGTCTGCAAGTGTCGTAGCGTCTGCTGATGAAGAAGGGAGGACAATGCTCTCGCTAGCAAAGGAGTCACAATTGTGAGAAGAGGAGCCTTCCTGGAGAGATGGATTCATCAAACTTGTTTCAAATGGCCCAAAGCTAGACACAAGCGAGGTTTTCTGGCACGTGTCATCATCAGAACAACCAGAGCGAGCTCTTAACATGGAAAATCCATTTTCATTACACTTGGGACAATATGCTTCTGGGTACTGTAACCTGGACAGGGTTTCGGAAACTCCTTGGTAAGAGTCTGCGAACATGTCTTCATTATCTGTTATGTCCAAATCCGGAATATACCGACTTTCATTTTTGTTAGTAAAATGTCTGAGTAGTCTTCCAAGTTTTTTGCACTCAGCCACCAACTGATTGGGGTACACATAGTGCAGGTTCGAATCTGACTCTTGAGGAGTCCATTCAATATCTCTCTCGTCTATGGCGCTCGTATCATCAATGGTTAAACTATTTTCATCAGTCCCGTCTGACGAGTATGCGCAATTCAACATTTTTTGCTCTAGGGGTGGGCTAGGAAGAATTTCACTAATCCATTCAGCATCGCTAGAAGCATCAGCACTTTGCTGTTCTAGAGAGCTCTCAGGCGAGATCTGAGTACAGCTGATTCCCTTTCTGTCCCACAGCCCTGCTTCTTTGCCATGTGCAGACTCAATGTCCAGTTGTTCATCTTGACTGTCCGAGTTGTCTACTGATGCGTTAATATTTCCTTCCATGCCAGCCATTCTCAAGCGGCAATTACCTGAAAGAGAAATAAATGTACATGGATTAATGCGGATTATTGAACAGTTATACTGTTGTTGATACAATATAGACTATTAGAAACTGAAGAAAGTAAGATCAGATGTTGAATGTGTGCACGAAATAGCTAACGCTAATAATAGACATATATAATACAAGTTTCTATATAATACAAGTTTCTGTCCCTTATTAACACTTTTTTCCCTATCAAAACGTAATAACAAATCAATATGTTCATCTATTAGAACAGTTGGGACTATACAATGAAAAATAATGATTCCCCGTTTCCCTTACGTTACATTATCTCCCCTTAAATTTAGGTTCTCTAGCAAAGTTTAAATTAATGAGTATTAGGAAAGCTAGATCTGCTCTATGTTAAGACAAACACGACTTCGGAATCTTCGAGGCAATCTAGCTAAGTGATCAACAATCACGTGGGCAGAAAGGGAGAACAAAGGAATTCCCAAAGGTTTCTGGTGGGAAGATTTTCCGACTGCCTCTAATGCTCACATTCTCACAAAACAAAACAAAAAAAAAAATAAGTCATTCGTCTCTGTAATTCTTCAACTCACTGAGTTATTAAAAAGAGTGACATTCAATCAATTTTGAAAAAGGACAAGATATTAAATGAGTATCTGCACTAAATGTCCAGAGGCGAGAAGACTTCCAAAAAATAAACAAAGTTCTGTGAAATATTTTTTTCCTATTAATTGCTTATAAAAACTTGCGAGTGCAACATTACATGCTAAAGCTCGAAGTGGCGAGGAATCACAGTAGGCTATACTAAACTTAGAAAACTGGTTAGTATAGTTGTACAGTAGTGAATGTGTGTGACGTGTCCCAATCTTCCTGTTAACATCATGATGTTAGAACCTTTTAGATCGAAGCCATCTTTGTAAATCTACTTTTCTGTTATATAAATATATAACCTGCGGACAATGGTTATGCTTGCCTTGGATGTTGTAAAATATTAAGTCACAGCTGGGGCTACGCAGCCACGGGAAATACTGCATTCCTCACTAATCTTCGGACTCGAAGACTAGCCTTATATATATATAAAATCCCGACTTCGACTAAAGCCAACTACTCTTATAATCGTATAACGGATGGAACATCTGCAAGTTTGTATTTATAACTTTAGATCTTTACACAAAGTTTTTGAAGTGCTTACAAAGTTTCGGTAATTGGTAAAACAACATTAAAAGCAAAGTAAGTAGATTGTCATAGAATAGATTGAGATTAATCTGTGTGAAGTCTTAGAATCTAAGTAGGTAAACATAGATTAAGGCCTACATCTAGTTCCATGATGATAATAATAAATATATATTAATAACCTAAAAAAATTAATTCTCTAGATAGAGATCAACCTCAAGTAGATAGAGATAATTAATAGTATCTAGAATCTATATCTAGATGAATTAAAAAATTTATACTACTAAAAATTAAATTTTCCGTTCTCTTTATATCTAGCTCTACATACCAGAGTGTTCTGGTTTAAACCACGGAATCAAAACATCTTGGCTGGTGAACTGTAAGAAATAAAGAAAAAAATAAATGTCTGCAACCATAGACTTATATTTAGGGGCCTATTATAATATATAAATCTATGTCTGCAACATTCAATTTATTCTTTTTTGTTTTCCTTTTTGTTAAATTGAGATTAAAAAAAAAAAGAAGCACGTTTTCTGATGACGTAAAATTATAAGTTTATATTTATTATATTATATTTATTTAATAATTTACATTATATTTATCTACATTTAAAGAGAGAAGGCAAAATGTGAATTATCATAGTCTAAAGAGACAGATAGAGAGAAAGGAGAGAGACTGAGAGCAAGAGAACGAGAGAATGAAGAGAGACTGAGAAACGAGAAAAGGAAAAAAAAAAAAGAGACATGTGAAGAGTATGAATGAAAGGGAGAGAAAAAGAGAGAGGGAGAAAGAAAGAGATAATCAGAGGGTCGGGGATGTATAATAATACAAACAAGAGAGAGGCTAAGACAAAAAAAAATTATATATTATGATGTAAATATGAAACTAGCATTACCCACTGGCTACACCCGTGGAGTTGGTCTCAGGCTATAATTTATGTTCTCATGGACTTCGTCCTTTTTTTTTTCTTACTTCTAACTTGGAAAGGCCCGGTCAATTCCAGTATCACTTTTCTCTCCACCACCCTCTTTCTTCCCCCCTTTAACAAATAGTCGTATTTACACAATCTCACTATTCTACCGCTTTTTAATTACATTTAAATATTTAATAGGCTCTATGATATTTTTGGCATGGGCCTTTTTTTTACTTTGTACTTCCCGCAACTCGTAATGCTCACACTTTGGCCGTACACTCCCTCCCCCTTTATTTTTCTACTTTCAGTAAAGCTTTTCGCATGTTAGCAATAACCCTTTTTTTTGCCAGTGTATTCTAGTACCGGTACGTGAAACGTTTAATTGGAACGGCCCGCTTTAAAACACCCCTCCCAAATACACTTCTAACCTTCTTATCTTATCTTATACGATACAGACGTTACTTAAAAAAAGAAGATGATTACGTCCTACGCGTCATGCGTTTAGTCATGCATATTAACCAATAAGCTAAACTCCACCAAGTCACTGGTTATCCTGGCTATCTATTCAATATCACTTTTCTCTCCCCAACCCCTTTTTGCTCCTCCCCAGCCCTCCCCCCCCAATTTAAAACTTGAATTTTTAATCTGTTACATCTTATTGAAAGGGCCCACTTTATGACGGTACCACTTCCAACCTTATACTTTTTACTCGTGAATTCAATTACTGGTATCACATATTCCAGCCCGCTCCCTTTTTCCACGCTATGCCTTAGGCAATAGTCGTACATACAATCTCTGAGTAGTCATCGACTTTCATCTCCTTATTAAAATATTTCAAAAGCGCTCGGATGTTTTTCAGCACGAGCCTTTCTTAGTATAGCATCCTGCGCATCGAACACTCACATAATATCGTGGCCGAAACACTTCCCCTCCCCCCTTTAAACTCTTCCCTTACCTAAGTTCGCCCCATGATTTACTGTTTGTAAATTACGTTGAATTACAACGCGGCCCGCTTAGATCGACCTCCCGCACACAAACACATACTTCTGGTCTGACAAGTCAGAATTCTAACTTTCACCACCCCTGAAAAATTTTTTTTTACATACAGTCACTGAACTGACTTTTCTTCTTGACTCCCAGCCAATGCATGCTTCATATGACCAAACAAAAAATAAATACAAATTATACAATGTCTAAGAAAGCAAGTTTCGTGCCAATTGGAAATGAACGCACACAAAGAAAGTTAAAATAGTGTTTAAAACGTAAGGAAGTTTAGTATTGTACTTTTTCATATGTCGGCTTTAAAAAAAATATTGGGTCTAAATTGCGAATAAAAAATAGTTTTCTGTAAATTTAACCGCTGCGGTTTCGACCGTGAAAGGTGCTTAGTTGTTATAGTCACACAGACAGTAGTAACTAGTTAATTTTTCCTATTTTTTCGTCCACAACAAAAGGGAGAATTATTGCTGATATGTCAGTCAGTGAATCGGGGCACTTTGCCGCACTTTGCGCTTAAAATATACATTTAGATATCTGCACATCTCCTAAAAAAAAAACGTTCATTACAAAAATGGTGGCTCTAATATTCTACTAAATGTGTTCATTGTAACAGTCCACTGAACATTGAATGTTTTAAAATGGCTAATTTCATTAGATGTCCAACTGCATACTCACTTTCCTCCTTGTTTGCTCGTAGGCCCAAACATAGATCATCACCTTACCGCCAGGGGAAGCTATTCTAGCCAATTCCTTCACTGCACGGATACGTCTGCTCTGCGATGAAAAATGGTGGATCACACCTTCGAAATGGAATACATGGATGTGGAGTTATTTCATGAAACCTTTCAAATAAATCCCAAAAACTTGTATTATTTCTTGTTAAGAAAAGAGAGATGGGTAGCTATATAAAGAAACGATTATAATATACTTGATATTTCAATGATTATATTTTTCATATTAATGTATTCTCTTTTATTCTCAAACAATTTTACAATTTCTATGAATTTTTGTTTCCATCGCTGGTTAGCAATAGCAGGCCCACAAAGTCATTAGTCCTAAATATATACGATTTATTGTTATTGGATCTTCCCTAAACCTTAATGTATATGTGAGCAGGTCAGGAGGCGCGAGAGAGAGGACCTTGTTTCTGCTCAACATTAAATTATATACAGTAGGCAGATGTTAGCGCTACAGGGTGGGCTCAATCTGTGACACCTCAGTCTACGACCAAGGGGCTAGAGTCGCCTAAGTAACCAGACATACTAACCTAAACTAAATGAAAACAAGATAACGAAACTTTAGTTTAGGATAAATAAACAAAACGAAACTTTATTGACATACAAAAAAAATAAATCAATAATAAAATATAATATACACACTAACCACTACAGCTGGACCCAGCAACTAACTAAAACCCTCTAAATCAACGCCACTACAAACACCAACAAACTAATCAAACCAACTATCTAACTAAATCACTACAACTAGTTGAACTACTACACTAGACCTAGATCTACACAAACACACTTCAATAAACTAGTCTAGATCTACAATATCCTACTACTACTACAACCAACCCATAACTAAAACTAAAACAAGAACACCTTAGTCTTAGTACCTTACTATTAGTATTCACTAAGAACAGAAACAGACTAAAACTAAGCCACTTAAGCAACACTAGAGAAACTGAGAAACAAAATAAATCTACAGCAGCAGCTTAATAAAGCAGCAATATTAGATACAGCAGCAATAACACAGGAGCATGTATTTCAGCAGCTATATTCAGCAGTATTATTCAGCAGTAATAGCAGGCTGTCCCAGGTACAGAAATATAGCAATGATTAAATCACTAAGATCATCAACTGTCACATAGACAGAGATATACTTTACTGACCGCTGGTCAACTGTACAGGACGTAGCCTGGATTTAACTATTTATACTACCCGCCCTAACCCATATAACAAAAAGCGGAAGTACAAATATTAATTCTGGCACTAGCCTATAAAAAATAGAAGACATAAAATAGCTCTGACCTATAAAAGTAGAAAAATAAAATTACATATAAAAATAGCTCTGGGAGCGCAAGCTCACATATAGCCAGTATTCCACAATCTAGAAACATCTCAACCTTTCACAATTAATCTTCTAATATCTACATTTAAGCGGCACCACACATCTTGTTCTATACCACAGTAACCTACCAATAGAGCAAACTGCATCGAAGACACCATCTCGATAAGGAAGTGTCATGTTGTCCGCTGCAATTATTTCGTACCCGTCCGATTTGGCCTGTTCCAGAAACGATGAACAAATGTCTGAGCCCAATTTATAGGTCAGCGGGTTAACAGACAAATAACGGCCGTTTCCACAACCTACAGACAAGAAAGTTTGAGGGTTTGATATCATTCTCTCTCTATGACTGTTTCTCTGTCAGCTCGTCTATCTGTCTGTCTATCTATCATTCTATGCAGACAGTAGATACCCCGCCGTCTCGGCTACGTTAATGAAATTTTGTGTCTGTAGTTTGGTTTAGATTTTTTTTTAATCGAAAAGAGGAGTTTTATCGTCAAAACCATCTAATAGTGGGCATTAAACTTAATACTTTCCGGAGGTTGTTTTTTTTTAAAACTGAAAACTCTCTTAGCTACGCTCATAGATTTTGGTGACCTCTAAACCCACTTGGGGGGGGGGGGGGTTAAACTCAAAAACCTCTGGAGGGGGTTTTAACTTAAAGCCCTTTGGAGTTGGGTTTTAAAATTATAACCCTTCTTTGCTACGCTCATAGAGTCCGGTGACTGTTGTTTGATTTAATCTTACATTTTAACATTTAAAAAAATTCTGGGGGGGGGGGGATTAAACTAAAAATCCCCCTTGGCTGCATTCATGGAATTTGGTGACTGTCGTTTGTTTTATTTTTTGTTTTATAAAAGAAGGGGGTTTTAACCTCAAAACCCTCTAGAGGGGGATTTTAAACTAACCCCCTAACCTTTTTTGTCTGCTCTGGCGCTAGTGATGGTTTTATATTTATTATCTGACAAGAAACAAAATTGAAGCCCAAAAAAAAAAGTCGAAATATTCCAACTCTCACTCAAAAGGGGGGGGGGGGTTTCATTTCGGCTGGGGATGTTACACCCCGAACCCCTCCTCTGGCTACGCCCATGAGCTCTATATAACACAGAGTTTGTTGCTGAATGTTGATAGGCAGTGAATGACATGTAGATCTAGATATGCACGATGCACATTCATAGAATGTCTTACACTTCACTTTACAAAGGGCAATGCTAAAGACCGAAATAGTTTTGATGTTACACCATTATCATTTTCCTCACAGCGAAATTATAATTATTACAGAGATCAGGACCTCAACTATCATAGTTTTGTTATTAAAAAGTTACTGAATCAAACGAATCTACGAATCTGAGACTGACAGCATGTCTGAGCATAAGGTGGTTCTCCAAACTCCCATCATTGCTTTAGCTGGTCATCTATAGCCAACAAATCATTTGATTCAATACTTATCGGTAAATAAAAAAGACCTGGCGGTCATTGTCTCAACAATCTTTAAAAGAATATAGACCTATTTTAGGTTAAAACAACACTATTTGTTTAGGAGTAAATTCTGGACCATCTATTTAATAAAAGATGAAGAGCAAGTCATGTTTTATTTCATAATTCTCAGACTTTCCTCCTTCGAAAAAGACGATCTTTACGTCGTAACCAAAACTTCGGGGGGAGTAAGCGGTCAGAGTTAAAAGTCAAAACCAACCTGACAACAGACCAAAATGCATGCCTAACTACTAAGCAGCCATCTTGTTTCAAGCTCAGAAGTACCTAGTATAGCCTCTGTCACTTATCGAGAGTGGCAGGATCGGTGGAACGCTGAGACCCACAACAAGCTAAGACATATTGTGGCGGATGTCAGCAGGTGGTTCACATTTAAAGGTCTGACACAGCGTGGAAGCACGACCATGTCAATACTTAGGATTGGCCAAACTGGCCACATCTAAATCACACATTCTTTTGTGGTAAAGGGACAGGAGCCCCCACTATGCGAGTACTGTGACTCTTACCTCACCGTAGAACATATCCTCTTTGATTTCCCCAGATAACAGGATATTAGAGGGAAATATTTAAGAACAGACAACCCCAAAACATTGTTTGATGGCGTTGATCCTAGGATATAATACTGGGCTTTATCCTGGAGGTGGGGTTGACTACTAAAACTTGAGTTGAGATCTGGCAAAGTACTTATAAATATATACATATTTACAAAACATTTCTATTATGTAATAAAATTAGTACTATTTGAGTTGTGCGTAGACCTTATTTTTAATACCTCAGTTGTGTAACTCTTATCACTTGACCTACACAGGGGAAGTAACCCTTGAGGTATAATGTGTACGACACGGCCCGAGTTGTGCTAAAAATAAGAAGATATCCAAAATCCATTTAGCTTAAAATTTCCCTAGTGTAAATGTTTCATGCAGCTATATGAATATATTTTAAAAAAATATTCCACTTTATAAATAACAAACATAACCTCTAGGAAAACATTGGCAATATGTCTTTCTACGCATGAAAACAATGCGTTGACAACTAGATTTAGATCGATTGTATCTCGGCGTGATGACAAACTTGGCTAGTTAATAATTACTGAGACTGACCGATGTGAACGCCAGTGCCGTCAAGATTGTCATGTCTTGGAGTCCCAGCTAATTGGTTTCACAATATGACTCCAACGGATCACGGCTATTGAGTTTAATGTCAAGAAAACGTCATTACAAATATTCATGAGATGTTTGTATTTTCAGGTGAAGAGTTTCCTTTCGCTATGAGGCATTTTCTTAAATATTTTGTTTTGGGAATAAAAATAAATTTGTTTGTTGAATATACCTTTAGACTGACTGTACAGTTTATAACTGTTTAGCTCATTGTAAGTAGCTTCATTCTTACTGTTCAGTTTATTTAAGAAGCTTCATTGTACCTGTTCAAATTACTGTACGATAATACACTTTTTGTTAGACTGAGAATTTAGTCAAAACTAAAAGTGTAACTTGGAATCCTCAAGGAAAGAGAAAAGTGCGCAGACCCAAGCAAACCCGGAAGAGGTCAGTCATCAGTGAAGCTGAGGATACTGGAATGACATGGGAGCAGACGAAGAAAAATGCTCAGAACCGAGTTCGGTGGAAAGCTGTGGTAGCGGCCCTATGCTCCCCCTGGGAGTGAACAGGATTAAGTAAGAAGTAAGTAAGTTAAGTGAAACAGAAGATGGACTGTATGGAGCACACTTCTATAGAGACCTGGTTGCTTCATAAGAGACATCATAGGCTTCTCGATCGCTTCATTCATAGGGGCTTTATTAGGCATACACTAGCATGCCTATATAACAAATAACATTGTTCTGCTGAGCGCAGTTTAAAGACACTACTAGATCTAACTATTCGACATCTGCCCTGCTGGGTATGACAGATGACCATATACCAAAAGGAGATTCTTTTTTTAGAGAGCCCAAGGCAGGAGCCCCCCCCCCCCCTCCCCCACCATGAGAACGCTCTTACGATCAACTTAGAAGTCCGTGTCATAGATGAAAACAAGTAAAGTAAAAAAAAAAAAGTAAAATCCCCCCTTCAGACCTTGCGATGTATGATGAAAACAGTTTGTAGAAAAGGGTTTCTGAAATTGTTGGAGAACCTGTACATAGGTCTCTCGGGACACACATTTGGAGCCAAACCAAAATCATTGTCGAAGATAAGCGTATGGCAAAGAAAAATAAATAGAACCTGGCGGACAACAGTTTGGTCTGTATCAGATGTTTACAATATTTGTTTATCTTCATACTCGAAGACAATGTGCGTTCCTATTTACAGGTGTATCACGGTATAGTTTTTATTCTCTAATAAAGTATTAGTTTTATTATGGCATTGAAATTTCCATACACCCAAGTTACCTCTTTCGCTTTAGTTTATCATCTTGCATGAACTTCGGTCTAGATGTATCTTCTTATCTTTAAATATGTTAAAGAACTTACCAATGTCGGCTACCAAAGACCCAGGAGCTAAATTTTTCAAAAATTTATTGACTTTAGGCCACTTCTTGTGCTTTACGTCGTTGTAGTGTGGAGCTATAAGGTTGTACACCTGGTAGATGATATCAGTGTAAATACAAGCAAAATAAAAAAAAAAATTTAAAAAAAGCGTATCGAAGGGGAAGAATCGCAAAATGACTGACATATCTTGCTATACTGCAAGGATTAACCCTTTTTTTCTATATAAAACAAAATTAATGTATTAATTACCACTGATCGATTACTTTAATTTGGTTAATTTTTATTTTAATTGATTCATATATAGTCATGGATTGTGAATGATTGTGCAAAATTTCAACTTAGTCCGAGATTAGGAAGTGGGAGAAATAATGTGTACAAGATTCGAACCAGACAGACGGAGTGAGTTAATCTAAGCTTTGTAAAAAGTGTGTCAACATATGTTTTAATTACATTTAAAAATTTAAATTAGTCTAAACTTAAATGGAAAAGGACAGTGGCCTTTAAGATCAAGCTACAGTGGAATTCTTCAATTATTTTAGCAGCTAGAAAGGAAAATGTCACCAGTGATTATAGACAAAGTAATCTCCACAACAGGATATTGATTGGAAACAGAAGTTTGGAAGTGTTCATTGGAAACAAAAGTTAGGAGGTGTTCAATATAAACAAAGTTTTAATGTTCTGTATCAAGTATGTAGGCCTATTTCTAAGTAGAATTTTAATCTTCTGCATCAAGATTGTGCTTTTAATTAAACTTGTAATCTTCTGCCTCAAATCTGTACTTTAAATTAATCAAAGGATAACATGACCCACAACAGCACTTTAGTTTTTCAGACAAAGTAACAAATATATGAAACTATAAAGAATTTCACCTGGACAGGAAATTGTTTCGAGTGTTTGTTTTCACAGAGAATGTTATTTTAAATTCTTTCATGTTCTAGTAATTGGTTTTTTTTTTCATTCTTTATTTCTACTCTCGTATGTCCGAGTTGAAAGGAGAGATGCTATTTTCCCTCCAGCTGTTAAAGTATTCACACAATACAGTCTAGACACTATGTAAACTATGTAGAGTCTAGACTTACGGCTCTCAAAATATTTCAAATTTTTACACCTTAAAAATTCTAGTAAAATTGATTATTAACTGCTAACTGATCTGTATAATTATAATAGTAATAATAATAATAAAAATAATAATAACCATAATAATATTATTATTATTTCGAAGCAACCCCTCTGAACCTACACAATGCTGATGTCAGTGTCGGTTTGGACGACGTAGGGCATGAGATTCGCCAATGGGAAGAAAAAAACCTCCACGGAAAATTCCCGGCTTTATTACATGGGGACAACATCGACAAGGCTGCTTCCTTAACATGGCTCAAAGCAGGTCATCTCTACTCTGAAACAGAAGGCTTTGTTACAGGCCAGAGTAATCAGGACAAAAAATTACGAGAAACATATTCCTGAAACTCAATGTTGTCGACAAATGATGAAAATTTGGAAATGTGGGCGAGTCGATTGAACACATTATGGCAGGATGTCCAGCCCTATCAGAATTAGCCTACCTAGGTCGTCATAACCAAGTTGCAATGTTAATAGACTAACACTTGGTTTTGACGCACAATTTGATCGGTAAGGACACTTCTCCTTATTATAAATACTCGCCACAAGAGGTTCTCGAGTCTACTGAACATCTGCTGTACTGGGATAGGCCTATTCTGACCGACAAAACGGCAGATTTCAATCGCCCGGATCTGCTGTTCGTTGATAAAAAAGAAAGAAAAACGCTCCCATTATCGACATCGCCCGTACCACTGAGAAAAACTGAGTTTAAAAAAAAACAAGAAAATATGGGAACCTAGGCTTGGAGATTAAGCGTCTATGGAAATTGTCAAAAATAACAATATACCCCATTGTTATATCAACCGAGGGGACAATAACAACTGACCTCACAGACACCTTCAAGGCCCTTAACATTCCTAGGAACATCCTCGTTGGCTGACAGAGGGCGGTACTGCTGCAGACCTGCCACATCACCAGAAAATTCCTCACTGGAAAACGGTTAAAGGGACTACGATGAATTTTGTTTCTCTTTAGCGAAACTCGACCCTGGCAGCGCCAGAGAATGACTACTCGTTCGTTTCTAACATAATAATAATAATAATAATAATAATAATAATACTAGGGGAGCCACATTTCAGAGAACTCCACAGTGGACAGTGTAGCTGGGACTACAATGAATTTTATTTCTCTTTTCATGTAGTTCATGGTAGTGCCAGAGAAAGAAAATGTGTTCATTTCTACAATAATGATAATAACAATAATAATAAATTTAATTATCATCATAATAATAATTCAATAATTTGTATAATAATATATCTTAATTATCTTTGAGGAAAATTGTCCGACAATTATGCATTATGCATAAAAGCATTACAACAATAGCGAACGAAATGTAGGCTACATCAATACCGCAGCCTCATTATATAATACACTGGCTTATTACTCTAGAAAGTTGGCTTTCAATTAATAATTCAAGGGAACACAAGAGTTCTTTCAAAGATGGTTGCGTCCTTCAAAAATTAGTTCGAGAAAAGAAAATATAAAAATGTATGCCTTGTTCAATTTCTTTTTGTAAAATACACACGGTATGTCATCATTCAATTTTCTTGGTTGACCTTTCTTTCTAAAGTTACTCATCCATAACAACTTTTGATACGCACACATAATATTCATTTAAAACATATGAAACCCTAGACACTCACAGATTGATGCTATCTGCTATGGAAAAAAAGCGTAAGAAGTCCCTCCTAATATATAAAGAAGAATGTTATGAGTATGTATGTATGTATATGTATGTATGCATGTATGTACGTATGTATGTATGTATTATGTATGTATTATGTATGTATTTATGTACCACATAGAAATCAAAAACGCTTGATCAATCTTGATAAAACTTGGCATAAGTGTTCTTTAGATCATGGCGGAGACCGCAGTGTGTATGTTTCATGTCCCAACCACAACAGGAAGGACATACACAAAAAAAAAAAAAGACAACTAAAATAATTAAATTTATTTCTATTAAAAAACGGAACTTTTTAACAAATCGGGTCAACCCAATTTTTACAGTATTTTATCTTTACCTTTACCTATCCCTTAGACTGTTGGACCGTTGGGGCACCAGGCAAGACTTGTCGACCGTCTTTCTCCATTCCTCCCTTTTTTTTGCCTTGTTTAGAACTCTCTCAATGGCAGGCCCGTCCATTCTTTAATGTTGTCCTCCCATCGCTTTTTCTGTCTGCCTCTTATTCTTTTCCTGGCACTGTTCCCTGAAGTAAGGTCTTTGCGAGCCCCGTAGATCTTGTAATGTGGCCATAGGTTTTAAGCTTTCGTCTTTTTACAATAGTTAGCAGGTCGTCATGGGCTCCGATCGCTGCAGTAACCCTGTCTCTGATTTCTTGGTTTGTGATGCGGTCTTTGAATGTGATGCCTAGGAACCTTCTGTAGCATCTCAATTCCATTGCTAGGATCCTCCTATCTAGCTCTGCATTCAACGTCCACGACTCGCAAGCATAAAAAAATGAGGCCATGACCAGGGAGCGCATCAGTCTGATTTTGGTGCTGAGGGCTAAGCCCTTGTCTTTTCATATTATTTTAAGTTTTGAAAGGGCTGCTGTGGACTGTACTATTCGGGCCAATAGTTCGGGGTTTGTTCCCTCATCTGAAACAAAAGCTCCGAGGTATTTGAAGCTGTTAACACTAGTTAGCTTTTCACCTCCAATACTGATGCCTCTTTTAAAGCCCTGATGGCTATTGGTCATAATTTGTTTTTTTTTCAGCATTTATTTGCATGCCATATGCAGCGGAAGTCTTGACAATGCTCATCACCAGGACAGCTAGTTCTTCTTCTGTTTCTGCTAGGCCGTCAATGTCATCTGCGAAGCGCAAGTTAGTAATTCTTCTTCCTCCAATGCTAATAGTACCTTCATAGCCCTCGAGGGCATCTTCCATTATCCTTTCAAGAAAGATATTGAAGAGTGTTGGTGAAAGTAGGCAGCCTTGTCTTACTCCAACTGTGGTTTTGAACCTGTCCCCAATATTATTGTAGAAGTACACCACACTGGTGGCATCCTTGTAGAGGTTCTGGATAACTTTGATTATGTTTTTATTAATGTTGTACTTTTCCATTGTCGCAAAGAGTGCCCCGTGCTATACTCGATCGAAAGCTTTCCTTGAAATCAATAAAGACATGGAAAAGATTCTCTTGGTGCTGGAGAAATTTTTCACAGAGTTTTCTGAGGCTTAGGATTTGTTCTGTTGTGCAGCGACCTTGTGTAAACCTGCTTGTTCTTCTGATATGATGTTGTCTGCTATCGGTTTTAGCCAGTTTAATATAATTTTTAACACTACTTTGCTGGGATGACTTATGAGGCTGATGGTGCGATAGTTTTAACAGAATTGTAAGTTGCCTTTTTTTGGAAGGGTTATTATGAGTGATTAGGTCCAGGGTTTGGGCCATTCTCCTGATTGCCAGATCTTGTTGCAAATCATATAGTATTTTATACGAGCTATGAATGTGTCGGCTAAACGTGTGAAAAGTGTTAAGGGAACAGATCAGCGATACACAAACTGACAGATCTCAATCTAATGCACTAGATCAGCGATACACAAACTGACAGATCTCAATCTAATGCACTAGATCAGCGATACACAAAGTGACAGATCTCAATCTAATGCACTAGATCAGCGATACACAAACTGACATAGATCTCAATCTAATGCACTAGATCAGCGATACACAAACTGACTTAGATCTCAATCTAATGCACTAGATCAGCGATACACAAACTGACATAGATCTCAATCTAATGCACTAGATCAGCGATACACAAACTGACATAGATCTCAATCTAATGCACTAGATCAGCAATACACAAACGTATTCTGCTAGTATTATATAAAACCTTACCTTTTCTACATGGTATGTCTCCCAACACCGTGCACGTGGACAACTTGACAGTTTGGAGTTCAGAGAAGTTTTCAATCCTCGGACACCTTGACAGTAGCCTTCTTCTTTCCTTGACACAGCGATATCCAATGTGGACGTAGGATCTCCTTGTTCACACCCGCCCGCAACCTGGGTGAAGGTCCTGCAGGATGGCTTCATCCTTAAAGAATCATCTCGAGCCTCTTGATAGATACTTTTTTTTACGTTTATTTTCTATAAATATCTGGCTAGCACGTGAATGTCAAAGAATTTTTAGAGATTTTGTTAAGTGTATCTTCAACGTTGTGTGATCAAATCGATGAGGAGTTCCCGTAGTCTCGGAGCAGAGTTGGGCTCTGAAGCTAGTTTGATGGAAACTGCGCTTTGCCTCTCTTGAGACCTTACACCTGGTGCCAATCTTTAATGCCATTAATTCTTCCTTCATCCCAGACACTGCGGTCGCATCTCAAAGAGTCCAGGCTGACTTTGTCTCATTGTTCGCCTCTCTTTTTTTTCCGTGTCGGTATTACACAGTCTCCGAAACGCCGTTGTGGATGTCCTCTGTCGTATTTATCATGAGTGAGTGTCAGCGTAGACATAGTGGAACCAGGGGAGGGGAATCGGTTAGCCGATCCATGGAAAGTGGAAAGTTGAAATTAACTTTTCCTTGGTGCGATCTGTCAGAGAAGATATATGTCCAGATTACTAAACATCTATTTCAAATGTAAAGAACTAAAGTACATTTATTAAAAATTAAACCAAACTTTTTCATTTCTCAGACTTTAAAAAAAAATTAAAACAGAAAGACTGCCTAGGGACGAACACAATCTTTGTTAGTTGAGATACAAATATCTAGAATATAAAATTCTTGACCATGATGACTCACTGATAATCATTAATTCTTCCTGAGGATAAAATACGAAAACAACCTGTTATTACTTTTAGGATACATGGAATAACTAAGCCAGCGGTTTATTTATCAAAAAGATTTTTTTAAATTCGCTATTTCGACCCCATCCTATAGTACATAACTGTATGTCCCTATGTTTGACAAAGATCTAAATCCAATGCGCTAGATCAGCATTAGACCAGTGATAAACTAAGATCGCGGGTCATAACCGGCTACTTCTAAATAAAGTGCATCTTTAGATCTATGACTGACAGAGTTAAAAAAAAATTGTAAAAATTGGACTATGCTGTGAATGGTTGTGAATAGCGATGTTGTTTTTTTCCAATTGCTCGGTAAGCACAAAGTCACAATTATTTATCTATCAGTAATTCTATAATATAAGGGTAAAACCATAGACTTATATATTATATCTAGACTGGAAACCGGAAATACATTTTTTTCCGCGACTGATCAATGCACAGACCTATTTATATTTAGATTTTTTTGTACGTAAACTCTTTTTTTAGGCTCTAAGGGGAGTCACCCCAATCAATCTTTTCTGTCTTAGAAAAGTAATGATCTTTAGTTTTCAATGTTTAGAAATAATGCAAAATCGTTTCTCGGATATTCACGCAAATATATGAAACAAAGCCATTTCCTGTTTGTTTCCATTGAGATAATGTTTCAAAATCCTAGATGGAAATAATTCATGTTTATTTAAATCATCTTATGCACATTTAAATACATTGATTACCTAGATATTTCTAGATTATGTATTTAAAATTGTAAAGTGACAGTCATGAGACGAGAGTACTCTTATTTTTTATGTTCAATTACTAGATCTAGATCTAAAAATTAAATTATATGTTACATAGGTTAGGGTTGAAAAAAAACAAAACAACTTTACTTCTTTTAAATACTTTACAAAACAACGCTTTGATCCAACTTTCTAAACGATTTTCACGACATTCTTTGTAGTGTTTAAAAGTCTCCATATCCAGTCTAGATATAGTATATATAAGACTATGGGTAAAACAATGTGTGAATTGCGGGGGGCATTATTATATGCTAGAATGTCATGGGCGATTCAAAGAAATGTATGCGTGTTTAAAACTGCTTTTCTGACATTTATTTGAAGGATATAAAAAAAAAAACTGAGCGCCTATAAGTTTGTGGTTGGGAATGAAGGCTTTCTAGTAGAGGATGCTTACAAAGTATGCAATGTTATTTCAATGCTGGAAGTTCCTATAAATATGCTAAAACCAGTGTTGATAAGCTTGTTTTTTTTGACAGTTTTTGTGAACTCTTTATCTCCGCAGAATCCAATTTTCTAAGCTCTTCCGCTTGAAGTATTTTGGTATGCTTGACATTGTTTAGTGACCTAGTCTATAGTGAATATACCCAATGTGTCTAGGGCTCTAGGCTATATCTGTTTATTAGAGGCTAGGTTTTTGTGTAGGTTTATATATATGTGTGTATGAATAGGCATAGAGGTTTTTTGTGTCTAGGCTTATTTGTGTTTGTGTATTTCCAAAGGCTGTTTGTGTGTAGATTTATATGTGTGAGTGTGATGAGCCAAACATTTGTGTGCGAATGAGTCTTTATGTGCATTTTTATTTTACAAACTATCTCCTATAGTGACCCATACCATAACTTCCAATCATTGACTGATTAAATACCGATGTAGCGAGCAAAAGCTTATAAGAATGAGTACTGGTAGTATAAGTTTAATAAAACAAAGCCGGATGATATTATTGAGTCTGCTGATGTCAACAAACTGTGAGTCAACAGGTTTTGGTGACTGAGAATATACTTTATAAGCACTTAACGTCAGACGGTAAACATAGTGAATAAGGAATCAAAACAGGACTGCGACTTATGCTGACATGAGCGTAACCAAAAGGAGGGGTTGAATTTAAAACCATCCCTAGAGGGTTTTGAGTTTACCCCCCTCTCCGTTGAAGGAACACAAACTATAGTAAGCAATTCCATGAGCGTAGCCAAAGGTGGGTTTGAGTTTACCCCCCCTTCCTCTAGGGGCTTTTGATGTTAAAACCTCTACTTCGAGAAAAGACAAAAGCAAACTACAGTCACATAATTCCATCAGGGGTAAGTTTAAGCCTGCCTCCAAAAAAAGAGTGGAGAATTACAGTCACTAGATTCCATAAATGTCGCCAAGATGATTTTGAGTTTATACCCCTCCACGTTTTTTTTTCCAAATAAAAATGAAAGATAACTAGTCACCAACCTCTATAATTATATGTAAAGTGGGTTAAGATGTTAAAAATTTCCTTTTTATAAACAAAGCAAAGCTACGGTCAATACAGTCCGTTAGCCAAGAGGATTGATGTTAAAACCCAATCACGCACACACAAAAAACTTAAGGGAAACTACAGTGACCAAATTCCATGAGCGTAGCCAATGAAGATTTTAGGGTTAAAAACCCCTTCCAATAAAAAATAAAAATAAAGCTACAATCACAAAATTCCACTTTCCTCAATAAAACAGATAAACTAAGGCAAAACTATAGTGATCATTTGAGCCTAGCCAAGGTGTTTTGCTGGTACCCATAAATAAAGTAAATCTACGATAATTCAGACTTAAAAAGTAAAGCAAACTACAGTAATTTGAGTTTCAACCCTACCACTTTGCTGTGTTCCAATAATAAAGTGCAGTGAATAGCAGATAACTTGTTGGCAAGACAACACTTCATCTAAACAGTTGCGCCGCATAGAAAACATTGTAAAAAGGGCATCAAAAATCACACGCACAACATTACCATTTTTAAAGGAACTTTTTGAACAGAAATGTCTAAGAAAAATTGCAAGAATCTTGGAAGACAACAGCCAACCTCTTCATCATAACTACGTCAAGTCGTCACGAAGTGGGCGACTTCTGTCAATCAAGACAAGAACAGAGCGGTACAAAAAATCGTTCGTACCTTACTCGGTCAGACTTTATCAACGCCACCCTTCGATAAGGAAACATGAAAAGGACCAAGATACCTGTGTGTAGTCGCTGAATGAACTCTTTATGTTGTGTCTGTTCTTTTTATGTGTATGTTTCTGTTGGTGTTGTCTGTATATGAGAAAAAGAGTCCTTGTAATCACAATAAATTTCCATAAGGATCAATAAAGCAGTCTTAGTCTTGACATTTTACTTACAATTTTTTAATAGAGATATATAGTAGAATATTGCACTGTACACTCCTCAGAATACAAATTGCATTCTTTGTTTACTTTGAAGCTCACAGCGCTCCCCACGGTAGGCCTACCTTAGTTGGAAAGGAAGGAGTCTCAGGAATGTCTACTTTCCTTCCAGAACTTCAGAAAGAGCCTATTTTAAGGTATAAAGACGTCCGGAAAAATGAAGGGACGATGAAATTAATATTAATTCATATATATTGTAATAACTTTAGTGAGGCAACTCAACGAGGACATAGATGTTTATTTACATATAGACATGACAAACACAAAGGGCATCTGCCTTGAGTACAGCATCTCCATATTGGCTCTCTACTTGGGCGGAAATCGTTTTCTCTCCTAATGTCAACATCCGACTTGTTTAGTCACAGATAGTGCGCACCTTCTTTCTGCACTATCTTGGATGGCGGTGCGCATGGCAAAGTCATAACAATATATATATATATTTGTTCCATCGTGGTTCCCCACGAAGCCATCCGCATTGTTTTCCTCCAGTGCCGCTTTCTCTTTCTCCAGTTGACCAGGGTGTTGTTGCGACGATGACGTGGCCGTTTGACACACAAAGAGATAGTGTCGAGCACTGTTTTCTTCAGCGAAGCCGTTGATCGGACACACTGTCTCAGCAGACCTTCCCGACAGACGCCTCTCAAGGGAGCTGTAGGTTCACATGCAGCCACGTTGCAAACAAAGTCCAATGCACCGCAGTCATCCTCAGACAACAGTCTCACGTCCAGAAGATAGGTCTCTTCAGGTTCAAGTGGAAAATGTCTTCCTCTTGACAGCTCAGATTTAGAGTGATTTGATTGACATTCATCAATGCCAATGTCGATTATGATGGTAGAAGTACATATGCCTTGTTTGTGGTTTTCTTGGCATCTAAATTCTATGTGTGATGCGCCTCACGTACAGTTCATGCTAAACTTCTGGATGCAGTTGTCAAGCTTCGAATTTCCCTCGTGAGCACCGCAGATAGGCAGAGGTCATTAAGGTCCATAGCAACAGGCTTGAACGCATACCCAACGTTGTCTTGATCTGTCCAGCTCATTAAGGTACTGGTAACAGGTACAACAGGAACAAACGCTTCAGGCACGTAACAGTCTTCAGTTCCTTCATTTGTCTCTTTCCCTTCGATTTGGTACATCTCGTTGAGATCATCACAGCAATCATTGTCACGTTTCTCGTCTTGAAAGTCACAACCACAAGACTTGCCCACAACACAGACACAGACGGCGCTCAAATCCCCAGCGTCTCCGTCACCACTGTTTGTGCAACCACAGTCTTGACCACGCAACTTCTTTACCAACGAGTCTACAGGCAACTGCTCCTTTACCAACGAGTCTACTCCTTCTTTCACTTGAGACACCATTTTATCTACCTTGTTCCCCATACTGTTAATTTGTTCACACAATGATCAATACCTTCATTTATCTTGCCAATAAACTCATAAATCTCCGGTTCAATTTCAAATAGGTATATCTCCGGATCTTCGTCTTCATCAATTAGGGCTTGCCGGAGACGAGCTGTAAGCACCTCCTTACTACCACCAAGCTTCATGCGTCTGTAACGAAGTTCCTGCCTTAGCTCTTGAACTAAGAGTTGGTCTAGTTGTTTCAAAGATGCCATTGTGCTAGAATCCTACCTCCTCTCGTTGAGTCGCCAATAATCCCACTTCTGACACCAATTGTAATAACTTAAGTGAGGCAATTCAACGAGGACATAGACGTTTATTTACATAGAGACATGACAAACACAAAGGACATCTTCCTTGAGTACAGCATCTCCATTTCGGCTCTCTACTTGGGAGAAAATCGTTTTCTCTCCTAATGTCAACATCCGACTTGTTTAGTCACAGATAGTGCGCACCTTCTTTCTGCACTATCTTGGATGGCGGTGCGCATGGCAAAGTCATAACAATATATATATATATATATTTGTTCCATCGTGGTTCGATGATGTCAAAATAAATTATTACTAGTGGTTTGAGTTTTCGACGACCCTAATTTTTTTTTACTGCGCCGAAGGGCTAGCAAAATAGTAGGATTTGGAAAAAAAATCCTAATTATGTTAAACAAAAAAAAAAGGAATGATTACGTAATAATTAAATGACAACACTAATTCCATAACTATAATTCGTATAATAATAATAACATTGTAACACCAGAACTGGAAAATATATTGGCTGTCATTAAATGAGACTTTCTAAAAGTACAAGGATTATTGGACCTACAAATCATGTAGTTCATTGCTGGGTCCGTGGAGGCACGGAAAATGTTGCACTCGGATTCGGATTCAATGAGAAAACACAGGGCTTCTTAGTTTGTATTACAGTTACCATGGCGACGCTCTAAAAATGGCTATTTCCCGGCATCTTATGATTATACTCTCGTTTGACTCATTAGAAGCAGAACGTTAATTGTAACATCAGCACTGACATATATAACATTAAAAGTGAAATGAGAAGACGACAGGCACGTAATTCTGGAGTGCTGTATTTGTTATAATTCCCAGAGAGAGAGAGAGCAAGAGAGAGAAGGTGGGTATAAGGGAGATAAAAGGGGTAGGGACAAAGAGGTGGGAAGAAGAGAGAAGGAGGTAAGGATGAAGACATAGCGAGGGAGGGAGACGAAGGGAGAGAGGGACAAAAGGAGGAAGAGAGAGCTGGAAACAGAGAGTGAGAAATAGGAGTGGAGATGGAGATAAAGGAAAGATAAGAAGAGAGACGGAGAGGGAATGTCTGTGGACTACAAATTGAAATCTGAAGTAGTTAATGATAACATGTTTTAAAGCGCACGCGTGTGTGTGTTGGTATGTTTGTGTGTGTAAGAATTAAAGAATGTATATAATAATTAATAATAATATATAGCACAATATTAGAAGCTTGATCTAGATCTACAAGTAGGCCTCCGTTCTAAATGAAACATTTATAATCCTTAAAACTTGCCAAACTGAATATATATATATATACAGTGACGTCACTAGGGGATGCTTGGGGTGCGGTCCACACCGGGTGAAGATTCCGCCTCGTCTTGCTAAACAAATAGTCCGACTTACTTAATCGGTGATCAGAGCACTACAACTTGCTTTTTGTTGACAAAAGGGTTGTGTCTGAGTCTCTTACTGAAATTCCGCAAGAAACAGTGAAAATGGAACTCGACGAATATCCAAGTCTTGTTGAGGTTGAAACGGCAATCGTGAAGCTCAAATGACACAAAACGCCTTGCTCAGACGATCTTCCAGCAGAAGTTGTAAAAATGCTTGGTACTGCTCTCACAGAAAGGTTAACAGAACTCTTTAACTTGTGGTGGGACAGATGTAATGTCCCGCCAGAACTCTGAGACATATCCCTGTACAAAAAAAGCGACTGCTCTAATTACCGTGGCATTATTTTACCGTCCTTGACGGGGAAGATCTTTGCCAGGATACTCCTTGACAGAATGACCCACCCTAAAGTAGGCAGTGCGCTTTCTGAAAGTCAGTGTGGTTTCCGAGCTGGAAGAAGCACATCGGAAATTATTTTTGTCTTGCTTCAAAAGCAGGAAAAATGCATGGAGCAGAACCTGGACTTGTACGTTGACTTGTGGAGAATTCTGTCTCGACTCGGATGCCCTCCAAGACTCATCGCCATTCTGAAGCAACTGCACGAGGGTCGAAAAGGTCAAATCAGATTCAACGGTGACCCGTCAGCTCACTTCTCTATAGAGAATTGTGTAAAGCTGTTTTGTGTGCTTGCTCCGACACTCTTTGCAATATTCTTTGGAGCAATGCTAAATAAAATGAGGCGACGTCAGCTTGAGGGCATCTACATCAGGTTTGCACGTACGCCAGCATATTTAATATACTGCGCCTGCTCTCCCGTACAAAATTAAAGAGATGATTGCTACAGAGCTGCTCTATGTGGACGATTGCGCCCTTCTTGCACACACCAACAAGATAAGGGTAAGGAAAGAGATGAAGAGAGAGATAGAATGCAAGAGATGGGGAGAGGTTGGGGAACAAGAGGAAGAGAGATTGGCGAGGATCATAGAAGATTGTTACGTCCTAGCCCAATTTACGGCAGGATTCGAACTCAACTCAATCACGACGATATTCCGAAGCGCATACAACTCGACCAATCATCTCCTAAATTCTCGTCTGGCCAGATAAATAATTCATCGGCAGAGAAATAAAATTGAATTGAAAAACTATTAAATCTCCATGCATTATTGATTTTTTCATCAATATTGTCAGCGACTACACCAGAAAACATTGAAAAAGAGAGGAACAAGGGGAAGCCAACACTGGCGTGAATGTTAATACAGTCAACTGAGAGCAAGTTGAACAAGAAAGGAACCAAAAAGAAACAACATAGCAAAACAAAATTCTCAAAGTTTAGTATTTATAAAACGTTTCCAAGGTTGCATATAAACGTAGGGGTACAAGATATCCGGCAAATAGATCACATGCCCTCTTTTTACAGGTTAAGATAAGATAATTTTATTGATCCAATCAAATGGAAATTCAGTTTGACTACAATTGACAGCTTCAGCGTAACTACTTTACAAAAACAATATGGATGAATAACTCAAACAACATTCACTCACACACATACACATTCACAACCAGCGCTTTATGAGTTTGACTTCTATGTACTTCTCGATGACGACAGCTGATCTTGTAACACTCTGACCGATAGTGGGATAAAGGAGTTTTTAAATCTTTCTGTTATGTCCTAATGGAAAGGAGACGACCACTTCGTTCAGATCTTATGTAACAGTGGTTTGATATTTTTAATAGGTGCAGGTTATCTTTAATAGTTCTTGAGAAAGCTAGCGCGCAGTTATAAAGCTTTGAATATCTTTCATAGCTACTGGCAGATAGACCAAAGTATTGAAGGTCCACAGCAACAGGCTTGGACGCAGACCCAACGTTGTCTTGATCTGTCCGACTATTTGAGGTACTTCTACCAGGTACACTAGTTGTAAAACCTTGAGTCACATTATAGACTTCTTTTTTTGTTTCTTCATCAGTCTGTCTCCTTTCAACTCGGTACTCATCGTTGAGATCATCGCAGCAATCGTTGTCACTTTTCTTGTCTTGGTAGCCACACTCGTACAGATTGTCAACAACACAGGCTCAGAGAGCGCTACAACCCCTAACGCAGATTGTACTGCCGCAGCATGTTTACATAACGGTTCGTTCATCAAAAAGTCTATTTGGCCTTCCCATGTACTTACTTGCGACCCAATAGTAGCCTACGTAATTGTCTCAGCATGGTATTGATCTTTTCTTGCATGCGGTCAAGACACCGTCAAGACGACCAAGGAGTTTATCAGGCTCTGGAAGGTCTCTGCATCCTCGTTTTCCTTGCCGGAGATGTTCTTTGAAAGTATCCTCATTTTTTTTCGATGCATCTCAATCCTCACCATCGGAGATCTTGTTTCAGTTCTTTCAAATCAAACTCGGAAAGCAGTTTCACAGATGCCATAAAAAAAATCATACCTCCACCTATAAACCCTCTCTGACACCAATGTAATAGATTTAAGAAAAACAACTCAACGATGAGACATGTATTTATTTAGGACATCACAAACGCATAATAACAAGGTATGCCTTAAATAAATCTTCTTAAGACCCTAGACCTAGGCTAAACTGCGTTGTCTCTCTAATGTCAACATTCCTTCTACGTTTAGTCTCTAACAGTGCATGAACTTGGATGGCGGTGTACAAGGCAGGGTTATAACAATACATTCCGGTTTAAAAACGCCCATCACTTACAAATAATGTAGCGTCATTAACTAAAGGATAGTAAATTGTTCAGTTGTTTGACTAGTACTGTAACTTGCAATTCATTTTCAGTACAGAAAGATGACACATATATTAAACAAGTGTTCCTATATATTCAAATCTTTTCATGTGCAATCTGCTGCACGGTGCTTCTCAAGTCGCGGCACAATAAACGAAAGAAAAATTGAGTAGACTCTCAGTTATCTTAGATATATTCTTGTCACAAAGTACTATCTTAAAAAATCTTTGTCTGAGATTTAATATTTGTAGTTTTACAGCTTAAAATTTACATTTATTTTCGTTAATTAAAGTTTAAGCATTTTTTTTTATTTCTTAGCCATTTTTTATATCCTCCTTTGTAAGTATTTTTCATCCTTTCTTTCCTTCTTGGGACATGCATATGTCTGGTAACCGTTAAACGTAAATACGTTGTTTATCTTCAGAATTATTCAAAAAACTACTCTACAGCTAAAAAAAAAAGTGAAAGTGAAGCAATGACTTAATTAAATCCGCACAAGCGGTAATCAAGATATGCGAGAAGGTATATTTAGATCTTCACTACAAAAATAGCGAGAGTTGTGACTCTAGACAGTCCAGAAGTTTTAAGCTTGATATGGAATCTATTACTGTGGATTTGTTACTGAAATTAATTACTTGGGATATTGTGTGTATTCATTTTCAAAGCTTACACGGAATCGTTCTGCTACAAAGTGTATACACGTTATTCTTCGTACTTTCCATTCTTGGCTGTATTTAAAACTTTGCACAAAAATTCATTGCCTCTACCAAAACATTAATGAACAGAGTTTGTTGGACTAGTTCGTTTCGTTTCTTTTAATTAAAAAGTATTGGGCCGGAAGTCGCTTTTTTCCCTGTATATTGTTACAAATGAACAGTGATAGGTAGAGGTCAACGTATGACCCAGGCGAGATGACACAGCAGCGAGTGTTCTCTGGAATGTACATGTATAAAAAAGACAGGATATGACGTGTCCTCACGTGTTGTTCCAGGGGACAAACAGATCTAAGAAGGGGCAGTTACTAATGAACAGTGACAGTTAGAGGTCAGTACGTGTGACCCCGGCTTGATGACACTGCAGCAGGTGTTCTCTGAAATCTACATTTAAAAACAAAGACAGGATGTGAGGTTTCCTCACGTGTTGTTCCAGATGATACTAGCAGTGTTTGAGCAACTTTGGAGGAGCGATTAGGGACTCTATATAAGCCAGAGTGTTAATGTGAAAGTCAGTCGTGAGTGAGCCGTTACAGTCGATACAGACGATGTAAGACGTGTGCGGCTCTAGTCAGTGGCGTAGCTACCAATGTGCGGGTGGTGCGGGCCGCACAGGGCACCAAGTGGAGAGGGGCACCAAAATTCCTCCAGTGTGTATTAATGTCCTATTTCCTTGAGCTTTTTTTTTTAGTAAAAACGACTAATTGTATGGACACGAACAAACATAAACGACTATATTTTAAACATGAACTAACGATTTATAAACTAGTCATGTCGCTATTTTGTTTCATCTCCTTGACTATTTCTTCAATACAATGTAAGCTTTAGAACGGTTTGAATCTAATTTACTAGATTTATTTCGGACACACGGTACATGTTGTTACTACACTGATCAATGCTCTGTAATATAAAGAAGAAGAAGATAGGCCAACCTCTTTGTAGTTCATTGTTTAGTCCATTGGTTTAATCTAGATATTGAGTTTACAAATATATTTCTAAACTTTAGCTCTAAACAATGTCTTAGTTTATTCATTTCTTTATGATTCTTTATAGTTTAATTTTGGAAATAATTCTATTGTAATGTCAATATTTTAAAATAAGCTAACCTTTGTTTTCTACGAGGTTTTTTTAACTAACTAGTTAATTGTGATACTGTAACGTAAACAAAGTGATGAACAGTGCTCAAGACTGACTAGTCTGGTTGGCGCCTCATTACCCTTTTAAGCTCAGACGGAGAAATCGGCATATCTGGTTCTGTCCGGTCTGGGTAGACTATAAGGGCCCCATACCCAGATCTATCGGGGTCCCTCATTACCGACCCATCGGTATGGCAGAAAAGTGTAGCTGATGCCAAGTTATTGGAGTATGGCAGGCGTTAATCGCCTCTTGGTGGCTCCCTCTTGCCCTATAAATGACATGTTTATTTGCGGGTCCGGCAATCTCCTCCACGGAGGGGAAGTACTAATTCTTCTAATAGGAATTCTATCAGTGTAGAGCCCAGCTGATTTTGACAAATTGGTCGCAATGTGGAGGAACGATCGCACTTTTATGCGGTTCCTCTCTTTCCACTGTTGCACTAAGATTGTGGTGGGTAGTCTAGAATCAGAGCGCTCATAGGCCGTAAGTACCGCCCTCTCCCTCCTTAAATGTAAAGGGGCCACGTTTGTTAAGATTTCAGCAGCGTTTGTTGGGCTTGTTCGAAAGGTGCCACGAATGAACCTGTGATTGTACTCGGTCGAGTGATTCGAGGGCAGTTTTACTAGCATATACTTGAACTGTATAGCTGTACTCAATTTATGATCTGACTGCCCCTAAGTACAATGTTTCGTGGCATGTAAGCTTTGGCACCCCTCTTTGTGCTGGCCAGCTTTCTTAGTAACGCTAACTTCTCCGAGGCTTTTCTTTCAACATCCTGGACGTGCTGGAACATTGACAACGTTCTATCCAGGGTTACCTCTAGATATTTTGGCGTGTTTTCACGTTGGAGTCGCAGCCCAACGAGTTGAAGCTCGAATGGAGCCTTAAGAATGTCGATCCCTAGGCTGAACAGGGACCAGGTCGTTTTGGAAACGTTTATCTGAATCTGTCATTTGTCGCAATACGAGTAGATGGTTTGGAGATCTGCTTGTAATGCCGACTGTATTTGATCGGCTTTCTTCCCGGTTGACCAGAGGACAATGTCATCCGCATAAAAAACAGTTTCTTTGACCGCAGTGACGTGCGTTTCTTAAATTTCCTAAGTCTAAAGAAGCATCGAGACAATTTCAAGTCACATCATTGCCAGAGTCCACCGACTATAGGCGAGCTGTTATTGGGTATGAATTAACTGAACAATTAAAAGCAACAAAGCAAGATGAGACGGTTATCATTGAATCCAGAAAAAAATGATACCGCAATACCGCAGGTTCTAGAGACTAAATGACAGCACACAAGCATGTCTTTAGTACACTCCTATAAAAATTCATACTGAAGAAGCTGAACCATCAGACAGTGTAAACAATACAGAAAGCAGGATAATAAACTCTAGACTGAACGACATTGGAGATTGGCCTGATGTCACAGATAATATTCGCATACACCTTGTCACTCAAAGATCTGAAACAGTTCAGCGTATGGACAGTCAATTCAGAGAGCCGTATAGACATCAAGAATCAGCAAAAGGAAAGGCTAGAAAGCTTTCAAAGGCTTGGTTTTTCCGTCAAATGTCGAACGTCGAGAAAGTTCCTAGAAAATGGATGTGTTATTCGCCCAAAAAAAAAAAAAAGAATCCTTATTTTGCTTCCCCTGCACACTCTTCTCAACAAGATCAAGTACCA
This sequence comes from Biomphalaria pfeifferi, assembly GCA_030265305.1. Classification (NCBI taxonomy): domain Eukaryota; kingdom Metazoa; phylum Mollusca; class Gastropoda; family Planorbidae; genus Biomphalaria; species Biomphalaria pfeifferi. Next base: position 664,431 of record JASAOG010000267.1, read on the forward strand.
AATCTTCATTTAAATCCAAAGATGGATTCAATGAGTGGTGGAGGTTATCCCCGAAAATAGAAAAACATGAGACCAGCAGAGCTCACATTCAGTCATCGCTTGCTTGGAGGGAACTTGAAGTTTACCTTAGAGTAGGAAACAATATTGACAACAAGGCCCAAGATTTGATTATACAAGAGACGAAAACCTGGAGAGTTAGTAAAATTACTATCAAAGTACGATCCAATCTTGAGGGAGCATGTGCTTCAAACTAAGCTTTGTTCCAGACCGAATACATACATGTCTCCACAAATACAAAATGAATTTATTACAATATTGGGGGATCACGCTAAAAAACAAATCATACAGCAAGTAAAACAAGCCAAATATTTCTCTATTATTTTTGACAGTACACCTGACATCTCAAAGCTGGATAAAATTTCCCAAATTTTACGGTATGTTGTCATGGATAATGACGGGTTGCAGGTTCGTTAGTCTTTTGTTGACTTCATCGACACAAAGGATAAGCATGCTGCTGGAATCACTGAGATGATTCTAGAGAAATTGCGTTCGGATGGCTTAGACATAATGGATTGCAGGGGTCAAGGCTATGATAATGCTGCAGTCATGAAAGGTCATTAAGGTCATGAAAGAATTAACAATATTTGATTAATGAATACATATTATTTTGAACAAAAAGTAAGGTTTTGCAACGTTATTAATTAGTTAGTTGTTGTTTTTTTTGTGTTTTTTTTGGGGGGGGGGGCATCAAGATGAGGTACCGCACCAGGCATTATATACTCTAGCTACGCCACTGGCTCTAGTAGAAAAGAAATGTGTACGACTCGATGCGAGTTAACTAGGGTAGAGTTAACTGGAGTGGACTACTGTCGTTAAAGTCTATACAGCTAACTACAGTGGGCTTGAGCCGTTACAGTCGATACAGTCGATGTAAGACGTGTGCGGCTCTGATTCGGTAGACTTGAGTACGACTTGGTTCAGCTTTGGGAGACCTGGAGCGACACTGGGAAGTGTGTCCTTGGTCTGTTCTGTGGAATACGGCTCGATGCAAGTTGAGAAGAGATGAATTGCAGCGAAGTGAAGAGATGAATTGCAACGAAGTATAGTTAACTGTAAACTGACAGATATTGTACAGTCTTCTACGCTACATGTTACAGTGACGAATTGTTAGAGTTAATAGTCAATAAAGTTATATGAAGCTGAAAGTTGAGTCGTCAAGTTCTTTACTGTGTTTTTATTTGTATGCCTACTAGTACATTTAGCCAGAAGATTCAGAAATACGTAACAATATCTTTGCATTTTTCAGTTCTCTCTTTAAATTAAACTGACATTATTATGCAATAATTTTAAGTGTGCCAGATAGAGAAAAACAATTCTGCACAATAATACGGGTAGTTGGGATCAAACCCGATAGAGGCTATAAAAAGAAAAGATCTGAAACTAGCGCGTTAAACTACACATTTACAGTACTTTATTTAATGAATATTTTACCCAAGATCTGTGTTGTTTTTTTAGGACTAGCTTATTTCAAGTACCCGGCATTTTCCAATACACAATTTCATACACAAAATAATTGTTGAAAAAAATTGTAGTGATTTTAAACTTTAAATGATTAGTTAAAAATGTGTTACTCTAATCAATTTTGAATATTAGTTTGTTATGAATGTCACTGTCTATTTTGTGTCTGTTCTAGTTTCTTAATTTTTTTTTGAGAAAAGGGTTATTCTCCTAATGGGTATACCTGATTTCTCCAAGCAGCCTTTCTAAAATATTGGTCCTAAATAATGCTATATTCATAAACGAAAAATCGCATGGCTGCATTATGATAAATGTACGTATTAGTTCAATATATTTTATATTACTAGGTAACTATAAATAACCGCATAAATAGACGTAAGTTTAATTTTTGTTCTGTTAGACAAAGTCATATGGCAAATTTTTGTTTATATCCTTATCCTAAAAAGGAATAATAAATAGAATTATACAGTAAAAATAATCACTAAGTATTTTTTTTATAGTTTTAATAGTTTTGAAAGTCTGATAAGATTACAAAGAGAGCTTGTGTTTTTGCAAATGTACACAAGGTACATAATGAGTCGGTCCATCTCTTCTAATTGTTTAGAAAGGAGTGTAAAAATGTAGGCTTCGATATTTTTAGCCTGAATTTAAGAAGTTACAAACTTCAAACAACTAATATATTGCCTCTTCCATAAAACTTTGTATTTAAAAAATAAATTTATCCAATGCTCGAGATCCTGCTTGTATACTTAGGCCCTATATGAATCGATCCGGTATTAATGTATTAAGTAGCAATAACTCCGAAAAAAAAATTAAACGAAAGAAGATTGAGATATACATATATTTTTGTTACGGTACTCATCGGTACGGGGTACCGGCACCTTTTTTCAATGTCGCGAAAAATTTTTACTTTTCTTGTATTTCAACGTTAATTGTTAATTTATTAGTAGTTTAAAGTTAGGCAATCTATCACTGAGTACCTGCACCTATTTTTTAAAAAAATCACTTTATATATGTATACTTTGTATACTGCTTACTTTCAGCTGACACGCCGTATTATTAACAACACCTATATGTGAAAGTCTCAATCATCCAGAGTCTTAGACAGTCATTATTTTAGACGAAATTTAAGAAGAGTCTAGACCTAGATCTAGTAGGCCTATTACAATTTTAAAAAAATCAGTCATTAGATATCAATAGCAATTTTATTATCAGGTCTAGGCATTGAAAAGTAAATCTATTAATAAACTATAATAGATCTAATCATCTAAATCTTAGTAGGCCTACTAACTTTATAAATAAGTAGAAGTATTATAATGAATATTGTATAGATCTAGATTGACTATTTATAGATAATAGATAGATCTATATATAGATCTCTAGTCTAGTTGATTAAGTATAGAGTATGGTAAATGTATTACAGTATTATTAGATCTATGTCATATGTCTATATCTAATAATCTATTAATTAATAAACTTTAGTAATAGTAATATCTAGAATTTATTTTAATAAAAACTGACAATAGGCATAGCATAGGCTAGACTCGGCAATTTAGTCTCAAGATAGAATCTATACTATTACTAGATCTATTCGATTTTTATATATAGATCTAGACTAGAAATTTATTATAGATCTAAATATACTAATGGAGATACGATATGTGGTGTTAGCTAATAGAAACGAACCTGGGTTTTTCTAAACTCTAATACTTGGTATGTAGTAGTAAATCAGCACTTACCTAAATAAATCGTAACTAGAAATAAAAAATCTATATTTATTGTAGTATATATAGGTCTGTGGTTGTAAATTATATAGCCTTCGTAACTTCTTCTATAGAGAAATGACTTTTGTAATTTCTTTTACAGAAAAATTGAGCTATTCGCGTCTGACACATATATAATTTTTATGTTCAGCAACAAACCCTATTGAAATATCGACCAATTATTTTATCATTTAGTTTGTTTTTATATGTAATATATAGTTAAAACACACTAAAGCTAAAGAAAGATATACTTTGTGTAGAGAACTAAACGATAATAATTTCAATATAGCAAGAGTAAAATAAAATAATGAAATGTTAATGCAAAGATTAAATCTAGTTCATACACATTGAAAGACCCCCTCCGGACAATGATCTCAAGGTCTAGACAGACTCAATTACAACAGAGGAGGTTACCATGGCTATTGCAGTCCTAAGAACAACAAGGAACCAGGGCTGACATGGCTTCAGCAGAAATATTAAAACACGGGGGACAGTGCCTTGTTGACAGGATGACTTATCTCTTAAATCTCCGTGGGCAAACTTCGTAAGTTCCTGAATACTGGCGAAAAGGAGTGACTGTACTGCTTCCTAAATAGGGCAACTTGGCAGATTGCAACAACTGGAGGGGTATTATCCTCATCTTTGACACAGGCATAGTTCTGTTGTGGCAACTTCAACAGTCTGTAGATGAAGAGAAGAGTAAGCAAGCTTCCGAAGAGGCAGATCATGTGCGGAGCAGATCTTCGTTCTACTAAATATCATAGAAAAAAGTCTCGAGTACCAACAACGCCTAACAATAAGTTTCGTAGATTTTAAGAAAGCGTTTGATAGTGTCCACCGAGAATCACTATGGAAAATAAAAAATATGGCACCCCTTAAAAATTCGTCCAGATTCTACGACACCTATGTAGTTAATCTAGCTACTGCATTAAACAACAGAATTCAGTCTTAGGCTTCTTCATTATCTCTATTATTATGGACAATGTGTCATGACAAAGGATCTGTTATACCTTAAAAGGTAAACCAATCACGAAACTTTTTTATGAGAATATATACAAATTATAAAATCGGTCGTTTTGGCGATGACTCCACCGGCCTATTGTGCACAATCCACCTTTCCATCGCCCAAAAGCCAATTTAGCCGGTCCGCCCATGAAACATAAGCATGGTCTGATTTTTCTTATTAGTGTGACTTCCAGTCAGATTAGCGTAATTTTAATTAGCAGTCACATGAAAGAACTATGAAACAGGTGTCTGATGTTTGTATAATATATACCATTAAAGCGTATTGATGACATTCTGTGTCTCGTGGTAATGTAACAGCTCTACTATCTATCTATCTATCTATCTATCTATCTATCTATCTATCTATCTATCTATCTATCTATCTATCTATCTATCTATCTATCTATCTATGTAAATATATATATATATATATATATTTATATATATATATATATAGTGAGAGAGGGGGGGAGGAGAAAAAGAAAAGGAGAGAGAGAGAGAGAGCGAAATAGTGTCCTACGTTGTGGAAATGTTTATCTCAGCCTGTCGTGTTTTGCGCGTGGACTTGATTACTTCTGTAGCTTACAGGCAATGAATGATCCAAGGTAATCGAACAGTGATTGTGTGGTCTCGTATATAGATCCGTCTTTGAAGCACGATAAGAGGATTAGGTAACTGATAAACAATCTTCTCAAGAGGGGTAGTGGGTCAGTAGTTTATTGCGTTTCATACAACATTGAAAGAGTTATGCTACTTGATATAGTTGTAAATTTGTTTATGGTTGAACATCACAATCCAAAGCGTTTGGTCAACAATACTGCACAATGAGTGATCTTGCTAGAATCTAGAGAAAAGCATAAGATTTGTTGTTGTTGTTGTTTTTTTACAAACCTTATACCACCATCATCATCATAAAACTCCATTTGAGTGAGGGCTTGAGAGGCTCAAATCCTCTCATGCTAAAGCCCTGGACAGAAACCCTGCTGTATTGCGTAGTGCATGCATGTCGAGAATTTTTTGGTTTCCCAGACCTGTCGAGACGGAGATCAGCAAGTCTGGGGCAGTCAAACAGAATATGAGGCACGGTTTCCTCGCAGCGGGGCACCGTGAATCGAAATTTGGCCATAGCCGTGAGAAATATGAGCCAACGGGACAGTGGCCTGTCCTGCACTGTGCTATAATAGCTTGCTCAGGCATGGACAGCCTCCACCACGGGGAGTGCGGTCAGGGCGCCAAATGCGCTCCCAGACTCCACAGGCTTTTTGGGACTTGTCCCAGCACTCAAACCACTTTTCCATTTCTGTTTTTGAATTATAGACAGTGCATGGTGGAAACTTACAGCCTGTTCGGTGGGTGGAATTTGCAAAGTGTTGCCAGTCACACCTATGTTACTCAGTACCCACTGCATTATTACAGGGGTGCCATAGCGTTGCTTTATACTGTGTGATGAAAGTGTCGATATTGGGGGCCATGGTCCAGGGCCTTGCAAAGCCTGTAGTACAGGTTTTGAGTCAGTGACCACAACTATCTGTGTTGCCCTCAAATGTCCCTTGCCGAGTTGAGAGTCAATGGCTTTTAAGGCTTCAGATACTGCCATGGCCTTCGCATCAAAACTGCAAACATTACCACATGGTCAAAAGAGTTTGACTGAGTCAGAGCCAAGAAAGTCAATGTAGGCTCCATAGTCTGCTCTTCCAGAATCTATCGACGCCGACCAGTCAGTATATGCCAAAATGGCACTGGGCTGTAAGGCGTTAATGGTCTCCAGTGCTAGAATTTGAATATCTTTAGATGAACGACTTAGCTTAGTGGCATTAAGGTCTACTAGTTTCAAGCGTATGTCTAGGGTCGTTGGGCGACACCAAGGGGAAATGTTTTGTCGGTTGGTGGAGAGGCCAGCTTTATCAGATAGTCTAGAGCAGGGGTCTCAAACATGTGGCCCGCGAAACAATTTTGTGTGGACCGCGGCCACGTCGCGAATTCGAAAAAAAAATTAGATAAAATTTACAATGACCGAATAAAAGCCATGAAATGATTTACAACTGCACAAATCAGTAGATGAGGTGTCCGCCCACTGCAAGCGAAGATTCTGTGAAGGCAAGCTTTGTTGTTAGCGAGATTATAGCAAAGGCATCACGACCATTCACTGAAGGCCAGTTTGTAAAAGAGTGTATGCAAAAACAAATGACAGAGAAGGATGGAGAAAGAAGGTTGGCGGATCTTGTGTGGTGCCCCAGCAGTTCAGAGACCAAAGGCTAGGTGAAAGTGAATGTGAAGCTAGATGTGACGTTAGATGTGAACCATATGATGTGAACCTGGCCTAACTAATGTCTTATAATGAATATATAATTGCTCTAATTGTTTTGGACAATCTCTTATTCCTCAAGAAAAAAACATTTCCGTGAAATTTTGTTTTAAAATTTCCTTTAGTTCAGTGTTCTATACGCTATAGTGGTGGCTAATTTCCTCAGTTCACATGATAATATGAAAAACTACTTATTCATTGTTGTTTTAAATTATGTCCAACTTCTATGCATACTAAATAGATTTTTTCTCTTTAAAAAAAATGTTTTTTTTATGTAAATGTAGAAGTTAGTATAACAGAATTTACTTATCGTAGCAATACAAATGTAAAAAAAAAAAATACAATTTGACAAAACAAAATCTTAAACTGTTTGCGTAAATGTGTTAAAAATATGGTAGATGGTGGTTTCCCTTACAAAGGAGCCTCCCATGATTGTTACTATTAATAGTGAATAGTTATAAAAGTGGTGTATTTTTATGCAAAAACTGCTTGCAAAAGTGATTTAAAAAAATAGATTTTTCGCTTTCAGAAAAGAAAAATGTAGCTGTTGCATCAGAACTATTAATGGTCTAAAGTATTATGATGTCGGATTTTCACTATCTTTTTTAGTTAACGAGATCTAAACGGGCAGACAGACAGACGACAGACATTCCACAAAATAACTAATAGCGTCTTTTCCCCTTTCGGGGGCCGCTGAAAATTGGGTAATTCATTGCCAAATCTAGAAGGAAGGAACACAAAAGCTTTTATTTTGAAGTCTCAAGTTTCTCTTGCCTGAATCAGGCAATAACACAAAATTATACAATTAAAATCGTTTAAAAAAAAAAAAAAAAAAAAAAAAAAAGATAATTAGGCTATAACGAGATTTCAACTTTCTGGCTGTTGTCAGATTTATTTAAAAGAAATCTCCTGACATGATAACACCGTTTTAGTAATGGTTTGTTATAATTTAGATGTACGAATCAAAATCAAATTACAATTTAAAATAACAACAACAGCAACAACAACAACATCGATCACAAGACACGAAATAAACATCGTGGTCTAGACATATATATTCAGGAAATGATATCACAGACAGACAGTCTCGCATCACTCTCCTTTAACACACAAGAAGTGTGCAGGTCAATGATCGCGATGGATAGTTTATATTATCCACTGTGACAAGAGGCATGAGCACAGTCATGAATATTATTAAACGGATTTTTTGGGGGGTCTTGTTTATGATGTACTTTGTACTGTGCCTCAAGGACCAATCTATCAAGTTCTGACAGCTAATCTCAATGAGATCATATGTTTGCGAAAAAATGTATGATAGAGATGTCCTCTAAGGTAAAGGGTCCCCTAAAGTGCAGATTATGTAAAGGTCAACTGTTTCTATTGCCTAGGGTTAACGAGGGTGTCATGTGGCCAGCTCAACGAACAACCTCCTTTCCCCAAACTAATGTCAGATACCCATTAGAGTTATCTGGACTAAGGGACGCACTAGAATCCTCGAAATTGAAAATCTCAAATTTTAATCTAAGATTCAAACACGAGAGCCCTTGGTTCGGAAGCCAAGCTCTTTAACACTCGGCCACCAAGCCCAAGCAGTGTTCAATTGGTAGATTGCAATTTTCCTTTTTTTTCTTTCTTTCTTTATGTATTTATTTATTTTTGCTGAACTGTCGGCTCTTGATAGTTGACGTCTAATTAGCATGCCACCCCCATCGATCACTTGAATGCCTTGCACCTGTGCTCACGCCTCTGGTCGACTTAACAATGCGGAGACAATGGCGGCGACAGAGAACGGGTAGCGTGTTGGAGACTGGAAGAATAGTGTCACAATATTCATAAGGGACTCCCTGGTTTTTTTTTCTTCCTACTTCTTTTTAAAAATTGTTATTTGATATACAAAGTCGGCGGCTTGGCCGGTTTATAACGCACAACTCCTTTACAATTTATTTCCCTCTCTATATCTATAGCTTTAGTATCTTTAGGTATGCATACATACATTTGTTATTCTCTTCTAATTCAGTTTCTCTCTTATACTCTTATCTTATTCGCTATGTCTAGGCCTATTTATGATTATGTGCACCAAGAGCCGCCCCTGAAACACATTGGCTTAACCATCCCCACCAGACGTTGCCGTTATATAAATACTTATAAGCAAGCCACGTGGTGTCCCACTGACCCAGTTACGTTTAATCGCCAGCCTCTGTCGTCAGAGGAGCCCTAACTAAACAGTATTGATTTTAAATGCAAATTAATACCACCACATTTAATGATGTATACAAAGCTTATTTTTAAACACCAACAAAAGAGTCATCTTTATGATGGGCACAACTTACCCCGTTCAGAATCAAACAACTATTTATCAAAGTCCTGTTTACTCCTGCAGTAGCGACTAATTTAATGTATTACACTGAGACTGGTGCACGCCTATTGTTGATTTAACGTTATTCATAGCACATGGCCAGAAAGACGAGTATCTGTATCGACAGTGCTCATCTATTTAGTCTCAGGTTAGTTTTCTTTGTTGTCATTTGTTTGTGTCCTCGTGCAGGGCGAACCAGAGTACAGCACAAAGCACCGGGAATGGATCGATCAACGAGCAGACGGCTCCCGAGTCGCCCTTATTTATCCATCATACTTCCCCATTGATTCTCGGAGTTTTTTGTTTCTTTATTGCTTCGCCCTCCGCTAATACCCAAGTAAGGCAACCATCCTTACGACTAAATACAATACGTAGAAAGGTTTATAATAAATCTTTTATAATAATAATATGATAGAAACCCCCTTTTTTAAGTTGATAATTTTGTGCTAATCAGCCTTAGGAAAAGAGCTCTCGAAAGGTATAATATTTAGCACTTAGAGATTTAAAAAAAAAAATGTCATCGTACGGTTTGAAGAGAATTTTTGTGTGTGTCTGTAAGTTTATTTAGACCTCTGGTACAATAGGCAGCATTGATTTATGATTCAGTTAGTTCTAGAAATAAACAAGCGTAAATTTACTGAAAATATCATTGAAAGAAAATAAAGTAAAAAAAAAAAAAGAAATCCTGTCTTATCTTATATGATACAGACGTTATAGATGACCATTTACAAATATATTTGTATATAGGCCTACTAAACTAACTAAAAACATAAACTTGTGGTTAGTCTGCAGCGACCAAATAATAAAATATAACGCTAATCTGACCATCCAATTTTAATATCACCGATATAGTATGGGACTAGTTAACACATAGGCTACAATCCGCTACATCATATTCCATTATGTTGTTAAAGGGCTTTATTTGTATGTGCATAAGAGGTGAATCCTCGAATTATTAAACTTAAAGTGAGAAGTTTACGAAGACAGTATAATATGTCTGTGGCATTTTACGTCTCGAGAGACGATCTTTTCCCTTTGCAACTTCTTGAGTGACTAAAGAGGCCAATCCTTGATACACAGCTGCGATCGCAGGTTGGGCATATATAATCACCAGGCGCCGTTGCATTTTCACCCTTCTTTCTGCTTCTGTTGTGTATGACATCTGCAATCTTTGACCCTTCCTTTATGCTCTCTCTCTCCATGAGGATCTGTCCAGTGCCACCTCTTCCCAGTTGCCCGTGTCGATTTTGAAGAGCTCCATGTCGTGTTTGCATACATCCGTATAAAGTAAAAGTGGGCGACCAGCGGCTCTCCTGCCTTCTATTAGATCGCCATACAGGATGTCCTGTGGAAGTCGACATTCTGGCATTCTACGAACGTGGCCAAGCCAGCCAAGGCGTCTGCTGCTGATAACAGAGCGGATGTCCTGGCACCCTGCTCTTTGTAGTACTTCCTCATTGGTTATCTTAGGTTATCTTATCTTGCCACCTTATTTTAAAGATCCGCCTTAGGGATCGGAGGTGGAAAACATTCAGCTTTTTTTCCTGCCATGAGTAGGTTGACCATGTTTCACTACCGTACAGCAAGGTGCTCAACACACAGGTCCGGTAGACTAGGGCTTTAGTACTGTTAGTCAGCAATATGTTGTCCCAGACTCTTTTCTGCAGCCGTGACATGGTGGCCATTGCCTTGGCTATCCTGTTGTTTATGTCTTTATCCAGTAGAGTGTTGTTGGATATGAAATGGCTGTGTGAAGCGTCTAGTGTGGTAGCCTGACTTGTTGCCACCGCTGGCTAGCATCTGTGAAAGGGGAGCAGTTTTGTAAGTCTCTCTTGCCAGTACATAGCCTCACCACAGCAAGTCCTATGCAGTACCTCCTCGTGGTGGCAGATGGAAACTGAGGCTGCGAAGCCTCAGGCTAAACTGTAAGGGTCTCGGAGGAGGTTTGGCCCCAAGATGTGAGGCAGGCATGGCCCGTCGGCGTGCGGACACGCCCTGTTGCCCACAAACCAAACCCCTAGCTATAGGTCAATAGCCGCACTGCCTTGTGTGTGTGTCCCTGTAAGGTCTAAGACTAAGGGAGAAAACCCTAACAGAAAATCCGGTCCTGGAGCCCCGTAGGCGGGGGGACAGTAGTAAGACTACTGCTCTCTGGCAAACTCCTGCAGCCACCTGTCCCCAAATTGTGATGGCTCGCCATCCCTTTGGACCCGGTCAGTATGGAAGAGAGGCGTGTGCTGACGTGTGAGCAGCCCAGCACTCGCAAATTTACCGCCCAGGCTTTCCCCCAGCAATGGAGAGGTCACTCCATCTCCGACAGTAATGTCTTTGGAAAAACACGGAGAGTGGTAGTTACCGGTGATAAGTTCCTAGCTGATTGGCGTAAGCTGGAACGCCAGGGACCACTCTTGACGGTAGGAGAGGCTTTTTAGCCTCACTGGATAGCTACTGCCTGCCTTAAGCCGAGCAGCCCTCGGACAGTAAAGTGCTATCACGCCACAGCTTGCCGCACCACTGGGTGCTTGGTGCTAAGACAAAATAAAAAATCAAGCTGCTCACCCGCACCTGCAAATACAATCAAAAGAAAGCCCTCAACATTAATGCTTTTAGAAAGCTGGGTTAGGGTTAGGGTTAGGGTTAACCCTAACCCTAACCCTAAGTCCTGGCTTCAATACTGACCCTGAACTCGTCACCGACATGCGTCAAACAGCAATCATCGACAGAGAACTCAGCAGACTAAACATTGATGTGGCCTGCCTGCAAAAAACCAGACTGGCAGACAGCGGATCTCTTACAGAAAGCAACTATACATTCTGCTGGCAAGGAAAACCAGAACAAAGCCTTAGAATACATGGCGTCGGCTTCGCAATAAGAAACAGTCTCGTCCCCTGCATCGCGATGTTTCCCATTGGCAATGAAAGAGTAGCACACATGAAATTTGCATCACCGCAAGGCATAGTTAATATAATCTGTGCTTACTCACCAACCCTTGCTGCACCGGAAGAGGACAAAGACAGATTCTTTCAAGCTCTAGAGGAGGTAATTAAAAGTATTCCAAAATCCGAGCACCTCTATATAAATGGAGACTTTAATGCCCGTGTTGGTGATGGAAATGATGCATGGCCACAATGCTTGGGACCTCATGGTGTTGGCAAAATCAATGACAATGACCAAAGGCTACTCGAGTTCTGTAGCTCTCATGAACTGTGTGTAACAAATACATTCTTCTCTGGCAAGGAACGCCATAAAGTCTCTTGGCAGCACCCACACTAAAAAAGGTGGCACCAGCTTGACCTCTGCATCACCCGAAGGATGGATCTGAAAAGTGTCATCCACATCCGTTCATACCATAGTGCGGACTGCAACTCAGACCATTCACTAGTGCTAAGCAAAATCAAACTACTTCTCAAGAAGGCTTATACTTCCACTCAACCCAGAACAAGGCGAATTAACGTCAACCATGTAGGTGACCCAGAGAAGTGTGCACTCTTTGGCGAGCTCCTGAACAGTTCAATCCCCTCGTTAAGTGATGAAGAAGACATCTCTATCAGATGGGAGAAATTAAGAGATGTATCTACAGTTCGGCAATCACCGCCTTTGGGCCTCAAAAACACACAAATGTAGACTGGTTTGAGGCGAATCTAGCACATATGGAACCTTGCATCGAGAAAAAGCGATCTGCACACCTCGCTCACAAGACAAAGCCAAGTCCAAGATCTTTGGAGGCCTTCAAAAGTGCTAATAAAGTGACGAAACAAATGGCTAGAAAATGTGCTAACAACTTTTGGAGGGATACCTGCAACAGAATCCAAGACAGTCTCCACTCAGGAAATAGCAAAGCTCTATTTGATGGCATTAAAGCGGCCCTGGGTCCAACAGTGCTAAGCCTGCCCCCCCCCTTCTATCCAAATCAGGAGAAAAAATTACAGATCAAACCAAGCAGCTAGAACGCTGGACAGAACACTACCTCGAAGTCTATGCCACACAAAACACAGTAGACGATGTCGCCCTGGCTTCTCTACCAGATCTTCCAGTACTGGAATGCCTAGATGATCTTCCGAGCCTCAGTATAATATGTATTATGATCGATATACCGGTACATAATCTTATACATGTATACACAATCTGTAATAACATAACAATATCAAAATGGGTCACTAAAGTTGTATCTAAATCAAAATATAACTCTTGATCCTTGTTTCATCTATATGTTGTTGTATTTTTTTAGTTTGAAAATAACATTAATAGATAGCTATATAAAACCTTCTATTTTCATTTAAGGACTTCACTTACACAGTAATTAGTCACTAGTTAGTGTATTAGCTTGAGGAGGCTAGAGCCGTCAATTTCGAATTCAAGTCGTACTATTTTTAAGAATACATTTAAAAAGCTATCGCTGTACCCTTCACTAGAATTCCCCTTTCTTTCTACCCCCTCCACCTTTTCCCAACTAGTCCAGACAATTTTAAAAGATTTGTTTGCTGAAAAAAACATCCTACGGTTTGTATAGTTCAGTGCCGCTTTTTTTGTTGTGTAATTGTCTCCCTTAATTAACATGGCTGCGACTGTAAATAAAAACATTTTCTCCAAGAAATGGACACTGCGGTATTTTTCACAAACAATAGATCTAGTAAGTCTTGAATAATTTATAAAAGATCTAACTTCATTAGGTGATTTCTATTTTGATAGCCCACAGTGTCTGTGGTCCTAAGCCTTAATTCTTAAGATCTTGATTCTAGATTTTATTATTAACTCTCAAAATAAAAATTTCATAAGATCAGTATGAGATAAGTGTATGACTGAGTATGTTAGTATTTACTAGAGTCTAGTCTATGTCAGATGATAAATAATCGATAATAAGATAATCATGATGATTCAAATGATTCATGATTATTAGAGTTAGTGTTGTTCGTAGAGGATGACTTTCGGGATGCGCTTGTCCTCCATCCTGCGAACATGTCCAAGTCAGTGCAAGCGGCGTTGTCTGTGGGCTGTAAAGTAAAGATGCTGGGAATACCTGTACGTGGAAGGATCTCAGTATTGCACACTTTTTCTTTCCATGTGATTTTCAAGATCCTACGGAGATTCACAAATGCAATGAGTTTAGTTTTCTCTCTTGCTATGTGAAGGTGGTCCATGATTCACTGCCATGCAGTAGTATACTCATAATCCATGCCTAGTAGACTTCCATTTTGTAGTGAGCTTCTGGTTTTCCCAAACTCTTGACCTGAGTCTAGCGAAGGTTGAGGCAGCCTTCCCTATGCGTTTTTTTAATCTCCTCTTCTAGATATAGGTCATCTTGAATTGTGGATCCCAGATAGCAGAAGAATTCATTTATGGCATCCAGCTTGTTATCCTGAAAACATTGAGTTTTGCTCCAAACATTAAAACAAATGAATTACAAACAAAAAAAGTGACGCATTCAATGAAGGAGGATTTGATGGGATGTCCCATATATAAGAGCTTAAACTCTAGATTCTAGATCTACTAGTAGACTCTCTAGAGTAAGTCTAGAGTAGATAAAATTTAGAATCTAGACTAGATCTACGACTATACTGTATATATACTATATCTAGGTACAATATTCACTTATTCAGACTACATTAGTAACATTAGTATATTGGTGAATAGTATTGGGTTTCTTAGACTTAAGATCACAACTGCAAGGTTGAGAGACCATGGCTACTCTAGGAATGAGCATATTAATAATGGCAATCCATGATCTGTTTATCTAAGACTTAGAAGTATATATATATATAAATGAGAAGATTGGAAACAAGATCACAATGGCGATTGGGCCCCACAGTAACAACATGAAGATGGAAGACAACATTATAGAATGGACAGGCCTGTCATTGAGAGAGATCTATTCTATTCAAGGAGTGTAGAAAGATGGCCAGCAGATTATGTGTTGTTATGTGGTGTCCAGATGGCTCAACAGACTGAATAATAGGTGAAGGTGAAAACTTGAGACAATTGATATTATAAAAATAAAACATTGATTTTAATTTTTCTTTTATATATTTGATTATTCATTGATTTTTCTATATTTATTTTAATAATATTTAACTACAAAAATTATTCATAATTTCCTTTTTGAATTTGACTATATATCTCAATTCTATTTTTCATCTCTATAGGGCAAGGCTGTAACTTTAGGTGTTGGCCTAAAAGAACGACATTATTCTTCTATATCTAAGGATAAAAAAGAAAGATTAGCTGATGGGCCTGGACTTGAAGACTTTCTCTCTGGTGATGTGCCACAGTATGACGGCAAAGATGGAATCAAGAAAATCAAAGGAGAAAGGTGATACTTTTGTATTCTGTTTTTCTCTACAGTTCAACCCCCAGTATTATTCAAGTTCCAGATTAGATTTTCTTACAATAAATATTTTTAATGAAAGGATAAAACTGCCTTGACAATTGCTGATGATAAATAATAATAATACACCAAGATTATGCTAATGATGTCTGGAAAGGACATTCTGCTTTTGTTATACTGTTGAACCATAAAGGGATAATATGTGTACTTTGGAATTAAAAAAAAAAATCATTTTTGAAATGATTAAAAAAGAAATGAAGTCTTTGTTAGTTTAAAAGAAAGTCAATTAAGACAAAAACTTTTAAGTTCTTATAGTTGCAGTTAAACTTCTTATTCCTTAATGAATAGAATATGATGAATCTATTTTGTTTTACAGACTTAGACTTCCAGAATGGCTGAAAACAGAGATTCCTGTTGGGAAAAACTATTCAACTTTAAAGAAATCTTTAAGGAGTCTTAATTTGCACACAGTAGGTATTGTAATAGCTGACAAAAAACACAACTCCCTACCACACCATTGTTCTTTACTTTCAACCCACTAATGGTAAAAATAATGTTATGTAGGTCCAGCATTTTTTAAGAGGTGGAGAAGAAATTTACAAAAATAATGTTTCAAAATATTTTTACAAAGCTCACATTGTCTGTCTGGTAAAACGATGGTACATGTTATTTCTCCGGCACCTAATCTCAAATCAAGCTGAAAATTTTCACAATTATTTCTTTTACCTAACAACACAAGAATCTAAAAAAAATAATTTACCTATTAGTTAATTAACTATTGGTAATTAATTATTTTGTTTGGTATCTCGAACAAGTAGAAGAAATTGTACTTGACTGAACCTGGTGGTGTAAGCTGAATTAGTACCTTTTATAGGTTTGGAACAAACAATACATACAATATTCATAAGCTCTTCACTAGCATTTGGTTAGAATGTCAGCTTGAGAACGCTAGCTTGAGTCATGAGATCCAATTCAGATCATTCCTGGGTTATTTTTTTTTTTTTTTTTTTTTTAGTAATAAAGGCTTATAAAAAAGCACACAATTAAAGAGAGTGTCTTGTGGCAAGCACAATGACTGGCTTTCTTAACCTTTCTCCACCTAATCTCAGGTACCCATTAGACTGGGTGGACTCAGGGGTGTCCTAAAAAATACACCAAAATTTAGTTTAGGTCACTATTGAAACTAATGGAACAACAACTTTGAGTGAATTATAAAAAGTAAAATTTGCAATTGTACTCCAATGGTTCATCTGGTATTGAAAATGAGAATTCGTAAATTGTGAGAAAAAAAAAGATGTTTTTAATTAATTAAGCATGTCGCTGGCTGGATCAAACATTTCTGGGGTCCGGAGTTGGCCAGCGTGCCATAGTTTACTTAGCACTAGTCAAGTTCTATTACAAATTTAATTGCATGACTGATCCAAACTAATTAATACAATTACACTACTTATAATCTTTTTTTAGTATTTTTTTGTTTTGTTTTTCTTGTTTTAATTACTTAGGTATGTGAAGAAGCCAAGTGTCCAAACATCGGAGAGTGCTGGGGTGGAGGGGAACATAAAACTGCTACAGCGACTATCATGGTAAATTTATAAAGGGAAAAAGATTTTACTTTTTTTTTACTGTGATAGATTCTCTATTAAATTAATTTGACATATTTAAATGCAACTCTTTCTTTCCTTTTGTTGTTTCTGTTGCCGGCTATTATTACAGTATGTTGGTAACCTTATTGCTGTGTATTGAGTAGAGTGTTGACAATGTTCAGGGAAATGTGAAAACTAATTCCAGCTAACCAACTGAACACAGATGAAATGTGAAATGAGACAATCAATAGAGTTGAGGATTCAAACATTTAATCTGATAATGAATCCATCTATGTCATAACCAAATAACTAACCCAAACTTCTTGATTAACAAAACTTGGTTGTCGCCAAAGACGCTAACATATGAACTGTTTTATTCCATTATTAATCCTAGTTTCTTATTTTTTTATTATGATGTTATTGTTATATAAAACCTAACCCAAAATACACAAAACAAAATGAAACTTTACTTTTACTCGCTAAGTCCTTATGGAAAAGTAGCAAAGCGTAACAAATCATTATATAAAAAACATAATTAATGAAAAAGAAAATCAAAACTCTATTATATTGAATTATTTTTTTTTTTTTGCAGCCCCTATGGGTAAAATTGCTATTAATTTTATGCTGTAGGTCTGTCACTAAGTCTATTAAAATGCGATATTACCTTAGTCCTCAGCATGTTTAAAATAGGTGTTATATATAGCTACTTGGATCATGATGCATACATGCTGCACATATATGTTATGGCAGCATTAGGTGCAATGTTTTTAACAACAGAAAATCATGAAATCTGTAGAAATAATGGAAAGTATAGACCAATCTTGAAATATTCTTTGTATATTTTATAAACTAAGTAGTTGAAAAAAAATGCTTCATGTGCTTACAATAGGTGCACATATATTGAAATCATTTTTAAAACATGATAAAAAAGGCCTTATTACATCCTGCCTTGTTAAATCAATATCAGAATTATAATTCTGATTTCACTATGGTTGCAACGGCCACTATGTTTTTTATTAAATTTAAAGTATGCATATTATTTGCATGTGCATGTAAATCATTTTTAAAACAACATATGAAAAATGCAGACTTCCAAGCTATTCAATAGCCATATCTATATATGTTATATTTGTATGATACAACTGACTGACTTGTGTATGTATCAACAGATCTCTTAAACTAGCAAATGGATTCACATAAAATTTTGTACACAGGTTTCTTTTACCTACCAGGTGCTCACTAAGACTCAGTTTTGAACAATTTGCTAACTTTTTTTTTGGGGGGGGGGGGGGGCGCAGGTAATTCAGGTGATATTAGATTTCAAGGGCCCAAAGCATGTGTGTGTGTTACAAAGAGGGTCTGCTCAAATCAAGTTAAATGTGTATTTAATTTAAAACAGACTGGCAGTTCCAGAGACAGAGAGAGGAGGAATGAGAAAAAAAGGGCAGGTCATTAAATACAATTGTAACCTATATAAATAATTCACAGGCTAAAAAGTATGTAAGGGGATCATCAAAATGGTGACCCGTTTATTGTAATTAAAAAAAGCTAAAGAGATGTTCCAGGCATAATAAACAATATAAAGATTTGCAACAAAATGAACATTGGGGCAGCCTGTGCGTAATGCTTGTATGATATACTTAAAACAAAATTACAAAAGACATCAGCATACATACTCATTTTTCTCTAACAAAAGTGTTCATGACAACAATGGTCTCATGAAATATTAATGGCTTATTTGAGACTGCTCTGCAAGATGTCTTGTGTGAGTATAGCCTAATAGTTAATGTCCACCGTATTATTTTTGTAATAGTGTATACTCATTTTGACATTTTGTTTTTTAAAATCCATTAAAATTTAGATTGTTACTTCCCTCCTTTTTGAAATTTCAATGAAAATAATATATTGATTTTGTGGGATGTGTGACTGAGATGCCCAAACCGCTTGGCCACCTAACTAGAGGTCTCAAGTTCGAATTCCAACTCAAGCAAAGTTGTGTTTGCTGAGTGCTTAAAAGCAGCACTGAAACCTTCTCCCAAAAAAAAGATTACACCATTGTGCACTGAGAATCTGACAGGCATGAAAGATGCGCTATGTAAAAAAAATATTATATTAAAAAAATAACAAGATTACGAAGAGAGTTTGTTTTGCCACACAAACTCAGAGGCCGCCGGATCCGCAATTTGCAAGGAATATTCAAGACGTGATTTTGTTTTGATTGTTAAAAGTAATAATGTTTCAAAGATTCATTTGGCGAAACCAAGACTGTAGAGATAATCAGTCCTGCGCGCTAACCCCACGACCAGGCATTGCTCTTAACTTAATGACAAACTGGTTACAAACTAATAGCCTATTATTGATAATATATTATATACCTACACATTACGGAATGACAACTACCGGATATGTACAATATGTCAGAAGAGTGATTTTAGATAATCTTTTGGTATTAAGCATTTTCATTTAAATGGAACTAGAATGAGGATGTAGATCTACCTAAATTAAACTTCTAATTTAGCACTCTCAATATCTATATCTACTAGATCTAGATATAAAATATATATTTGGTATAATGTAGATGTAATTTAGATAAGATTTATGTAAAAAAAAAAACACTAGATAATCAATTAATAGACTAATTGCAATATTAAATTTTAAAATAGTAAATTAGTTTTAGTATTTTATAACATTGCAATATTGACAATCTAGACTTCAGAAATAAAAATCTACACTTTAAGTCTAGAAATTAAAATTATAGATCTTGATCTAGTCTAAATCATGGCAGTCTGGTAGTGAGGTTTGCGCCCTTGACTGTCATTTGGATTCATCGATGGTCCTAAGTTCAAACCCAGCCCGCTCCCATCCCCCTTCGTCCTGCGGGAGGTTTGGACTACAACTCTGAAGGAACATCCGAAACATGTTTAACAACATACATTGTAAACTAGACCAAGATATTCTAGATCTAGATTCTCCAATGATTTTAATTAGAACTTAAATATAAATCTAGTTTAAAAAATCTAGCTCTAGTGTAAAAATAAAATCTAGCTCTAGTGTTAAAAAAATCTAGATCTAGTGTAAAAAATTAGGTTAGATCTAAATCTAGCTATTATGTCTTTTTAAAATGCGAGTCACATTACGAGGTTTAATAAACATAACTATACCAAGTTGTTTTAGCATTTCATTTAAAGAAATTATTCCATATGACGTCAGAGGAAAAAAATCCACTACGTCACACGGTCTAGTTGGAAATATCATCTATACGAGCAGCTTGTTGAGGGTTCATAGACATTGGTGCACCGAGTGATTTCTTTTAGCATTTCATTTAAAGAATTAACTCCATAAGACGTCAAAGAAAAAAATCCACTACGTCACACGGCCTAGTTAGACTTAAAAATGTCATCTATACGAGCAGCTTGTCGAGTGTTCATAGACATTTGTGCACCGAGTGAGATCTTTAGGCATTTCATTTAAAGAATTAACTCCATATGACGTCAAAGGAAAAAAAATTCCATTCACACGCCGTAGTTAGATTAAAAAATGTCTTCTGTTCGAGCAGTTTCTCGAGGGTTCATAGACATTGGTGCACCGAGTGAGTTCATTAAGCATTTCATTTGATGGGCTAGTTAGACTAAATATGTATATAAAAGGATTAAAGACGTTTTTTTTTGTTTTGTCTGTCAGTCTGTCT
Organism: Biomphalaria pfeifferi; assembly: GCA_030265305.1. Classification (NCBI taxonomy): domain Eukaryota; kingdom Metazoa; phylum Mollusca; class Gastropoda; family Planorbidae; genus Biomphalaria; species Biomphalaria pfeifferi. Next base: position 684,971 of record JASAOG010000267.1, read on the forward strand.
GTCCGTCATGTTAATACCAAGAAAAAAAAAGACTAAAAGCTATTGAAAATCTGATTAAAATTTAATTTCCCTTCCGAAACATCGCATTAGTTTTAAGTTTCTATAATAGATTGTTCCGGATGTTTATATATTTATAGTGAGAGAAAATAAGAATTCCAGATTAATCAAATACAGTTAATTAAATTTGTGGGACAGTCTGTTATGAAAATTAGATGTACCATAGCCTTATGGAGAGATTTTCAAACCATACTTTGGTATTAGGAAGTGATTTTCCTTAAAAATCATAACATAATATTAATGATAATTAGATTTTCTAACGTTTTAGCTAGAAAGTTAAATGTAGTGTAAGAGAGAAGTGCAATTTTACATAAATAGAGTTAAAATATTTTTCATAAAAAATCTGGAACAACCAATTTTCGTAAATGAGAAAATTATTTGTTTTATTTATTAGAAGAAGAATTTCAAACATTTATTAGCGTTATTAGAGTTTTCATATAAAATTCTGATCATTTTTGGCGAAGATTTGTAAGAAAATTAATGTAATGTAGGTCGATTTCTTTTTCGAAACAAAATCCAGAACATTCTTTTCTGATCAAACCACTTTTATTATGTTTCGGCAAGAAAATTAACTGTAAAATAAGTCTAACAAGTGATTTTCAACAACCTATTGTCGATATTTTTGAAAAAAATTAAGTCATTTGACATAAATTTGTTTTAAGTTAAAAATTCGGAACAATTTATATTGATAAATAAACTATAGTGACGTAGTGTCAAAGTAAGTGTAGTATTAGTCAATTATGCGATTTCAAACAATCATTTGACATAATTTACTTTTTATAAAACAATATCCGGATCAACTTTATAGTTAATGAAATATAATTCAGTATAGATATTTTTATATAGTATTTATATGCTATTTACATTTAAAAACCGGAACAATGTATTAAAGATCATGTGTTTATTGCAACGTTTAAGCATGGAAATAAAATCTAATTTAAGTTAGAAGAGCAAATAAATATTCATTGGCATTGATTTGTTTTTCACAAAACGTCAGGAACAATCTATTATAGATACTTAAAACTATTGCAATAATCCTCAATGAAAAATTAAAGGTTAAATCAGATTTACCGTAGCCTTTAGTGTTATTTGTTAATCTTATCGTGACGGACAGACCGACCAACAGACAAAACACACAAAAATAAGCTTCTTTTATTCAGATGGGGGCACTAAACAAAAAATAAATAAAATCTGATTTTTTAAAAAAAGTTTAAGGAATTGGTTTAGCACCATAACATGTTGCGACGTTACGCTACTGCACGAAAGTCGCTGCACAAAAAGTCCATTTTAAAAAATGTGCTTGATATTTACATACAAAGTGCATTATTAGCCTTTATAAACAAACATAAATGTTTTTTTTTTATTTTAGCAGCTAGTTGACCAGAAAAAACACCTTTAACTATTATTTATATTTGTTGTAAACATTTCCTGTACATTTTATAAATATATTTGACTAAGAGATACTGAAAATACACAAAAATTGTCCATTTTTGTTAGCATATTGTAACATTGCGTCCCTTACATTTATGTAATTGTTTTAGTGTATTTTTATGAAAAAATCGCTTGCATAATTAATTTTATAAATTAAACGGTTTGCTTTTAGAAAACCAAAAGTAGCTGTTGCACCTAAACTTTTCAAGCCGCATTTAATGGTGAAATAATATTTTTCGTATCTCTTCTAGTTTTCGAGATCTGAGTGTGACAGACGGACATTTTGCAGAAACCTTACGAGGGCCGCTAAAAATTCAAAAATTGACCTGCTGCTAATATAAATTTTTTTTTTAAACAATCTAATTGTTTTGTATGTTACTGACTGTTGCTTATTTATGTGGCAGGTACTTGGTGACCAGTGCACTAGAGGTTGCAGATTTTGTTCGGTGAAGACAGCTCGCAACCCTCCACCTCCTGATCCAATGGAACCAATCAACACAGCAACAGCTATAGCAGATTGGAATCTGGATTATGTTGTTCTCACCTCAGTGGACAGAGATGGTAAGCAACTTTCTCAAGCATTGAAATATGTCAGGTTTTAACATTTCTTTTGTAATGATCCCCCCCAAAATTGCATTGCTATAGATGTATTTAAATCTTCAATAATAAGAGGTTAATGAGCATCAGACAACATATGTTATAAAAATAAAATGTGGTGCCAATCTAAAGATTGTATTTTTTTTAAAATGTAGTTGCTTTTTCATTTAAATAATAAGTTTCAGATGTTCCTTCAGAAGTGAAGACTATTACATCCTAGCTCAAACCTCCTGCAGGATGGCTTGGGTTAGCAACAGGCAGTGCCTTAAGATGATACTCCAGAGTGCCTACCCACACAGCCAAGCTGGCATCCATTTTGGTCCTCAGAGGAATTTCTTTCTTAGCATTTTGGATCCTCCTTTACCATAGTTTGCTTACCTAGTTTTCAATAAGTCATTTCAATTTATTTTTTATTTTAAAGTTAGTTAAGTAGAAAAATGGTTTTGGAATTTATCTGATTAAAAAGTGTTCTTTTTAGATCTATAAGTGCCTTGAGAGGTTGTGGAGTTTGTTGCTTTGATGTGAGTTTCTTACAAGGATGTTGTTGTCATGTCAACATCAAATTGCACAACATTTCACATGTCCTTTAGAACTATGTGAATTCTGGACATGTCCAAAACTCATCCACATACCCACATCTCTATTCTTGAATAATGTCTCACAATTTTGTAGCTGTTAAAAAACCTGTTTCAACAGTGGTCCATAGACATGAAGGTAACCCAAAAATGCATTGTCCAAAACAGTTTTTGTAACTCTTTCGAAGAAGATTTGACAGAAGCATTTGCTCATGCTGCTTTCAGTATTTTTGATTATCTAGTTTTTGTCTCTTTCTCTATATACTTATCCTTTTAAGAACTATATAATCACAATGGCATCTGGTTTATGCATTTGTGTGTCTTTCATAACCTTTGCTAATTTCATATAGTCTTGACTTTCAATAATTTCATTTCTTTCTTCTTTAGATCTGCCAGATGGTGGAGCATCACATTTTGCCCAGACAGTGAAAGAAATTAAATCCAGGTTTGTTTGTAATATCTAAAGCTGTAGATTAAAGTTACAAAACTGACATGAACTAAAGAGCCTCTGACAAGAGAACTATACTTCTCTTTGGTGAAAATTCAGGCTTGTATGGAAGAGAATTATACAAAAATTATAAATGAATAATTTCCTCCTCAAGTTTTATTCAAGGAACCAAAGAAAAGGTCTTCCAATGAGTAAGAAATGTTTAATTCCATTACTTGATGGTACTCAGCATATTTGAATGGTTTGAATGTAGAACAAGATCCAACAGACTTATAGTAACCATCCAGAAAGAATTGATATTGATAATAGATAACTTTGAATAATAGTATCTATGTCAGTATTGGTATAGCCATAAATACTTTGCTTTGGATAGAATCTTTTCCAATGGCAGGCCCATCCATTCTTTTATGGTTTTTTTCTGTCTCCCTCTTCTTCTTTTTTCTAGTACTGTTCCCTGAAGCAGTGAAGACCTTGTAATAAAAAAAAATATGGCCATAGATGCCTATGATTATAATATAATACTAGAACATGTCAAAGGTAACTTTGAATAGATGTCTTCCAACATTTTTTTTTATCTTATTATTATTTGTGGACATGAAAAAAAACATTTGCTATTATGCTATACTATCATGACACTGTCATCTGACATAGATGTTCATTTCAAATTGATTACAGATGCCCTCATATGTTAGTTGAATGTCTGACACCAGACTTTAGGGGAGACCTAACAGCTGTGTCTGTGGTGTCAGATTCTGGTCTAGACGTCTATGCACACAATGTGGAGACAGTGGAGAGTCTACAGTGGTAAGTTAAGTCTGTGTAGCTTAGTCCGATTTGGGGAGGGCTTAAAGTGGTCAGTCCAGCCTTAAAATGTTGGTTGTGTAAGAGTAAGTTTCCCTTTCAGACCTTGCGATCTATGGGGCAGATGATATTAAGGTCATCTGTTTGTATGGCCAACGGTTAACAAGCAGGGTGCTATGTGGCCAGCACAATGACCAACTGCCTTTACTTTCCCCAACTAAAAATGGGTACCCATTAGAGTTAGGTGGACTCAGGGGTGCCCTAAAAATCCCAAAATTCAAAATCCCAATCTTCACCGAGATTCAAAGCCAGGACCCCAGGTTCGGAAGCAGAGTGATTAACCATTCAGCCACCCTGCCCCCTTGGTTGTGTAGGAAAATAATATAATATAGTCTTTAGTTGTTCTTTTTGTTTGATTCATCATAGTCTGTAGCAAGTGGCTGCTATGAAGTCTGCTTTTTTTAAGTATTTTAAATATTTACTTCACAATGGATATAAAAGGCAAGAGGTATGCTGGCAACACCCTACAGTCATCAAGAAAGATGTGTGGGATCTATTTGAATCTCTACCAGTATCAGCACAACCACAGTTGTCATTGTTTTTTAAAAAAGATTTTATATAGTGCAATTTTCATTCTTAGAGCATGCTCAGTGCACAAAGGTCCAATTTCTTTTGTGGAACAGTGTGGGGAGGGGCTATATGGGTGAAGGTTTTCCATTCTGGTTAAGTGGGGTTTCAAGTTTCAGTCCCGTGACAGATAGCCGTACCCAAGCCAAGCGAGTTAAGCCCCTTGGCCACACATCCCACCATAGAATACATCCCACCAGTCTCACCTTAAGAATTTAATGTTTTACTATCCAGTGAAGTCAATCTGATTTTGTGATTGTGTAACTTCTATGATTATCTTTTTGTAATAAATAAAACTGCAAAATGTTTCATCATTTTACAAATCGCTGGAACAATCTGAAAGGGAAGGTATGAACAAAAATATCAACTCACTCTGTCTGGTAAAAAGTGTATACACATTATTTGTCCCACATCCATTAAGTTGAAACTTCGCACAATTATTCATTGACCTAGACAAGACATGAATCAATAAAAAAAACAAAACAAATTAGACAATTAATTACTGGTATTTCATTACCTATATGTATAATTCTCTTCGTTGCTCAAGAGTTTGGATGAGAAGAAGAAGTAAAGGAAAGATCACTCTCTTATTTCTGCGGATAGTCACCCCACGAAAAAAACAAGAGGGGGGGAGAGAACAAAGTATTCACAAAATAGCAGGGCTGGACCGTTGTGACCAAGAAAGATCAATCTTTTTTTATTTCTACCTGACGTAAAATAAAAATGTCGTTTTTATTTATCGCGTGTAGGATTGGCGTTTTCCATCCCCCTTCGCCCTGCGGAAGGTTTGGACTAGGACTATCGTCAACTCTGAAGGAACATCCGAAACATGTAAAACATTTTACAAGCATACATTGTACAAACACTAAATAGCAGTGCCGGACTTAACCATTGTGACCAAGATGTCATGGAAAGAGAACAAGTAATCTACTATGTATTATTACAGGCCACTAAATAGCAGGGCCGGATATAACTATTGTGGGGCCCTATTCAAAACGGATTTCACGGGGCCAATTTTGGGTAGGGAAGCCGATATTAAGTGAAATTTTAGAGTTTGTATTAGAAAATAAATTCATCTATGCATTTTATTCATTCTTTACTATGTACAGAATTATTTTACGAGCCTTGTGTGTAGCAAAGTCATACAGTATATCATAATAATTCTGTTTCCTACATAGATCACGCTCAATAGCAAGAATTACCAAATGTTTCAATCTATCTTTGAGAATTGTTGACCTCAAGTAATTCTTCATTAGTTTGAGGTGCGAAAAGCTTCTTTCACTAGATTACACAATTACGGCTAATGCATAATGCTGTTTTTATCTATCGCACGTAGGATTGGCGTTTTCCATATTGAATGACACCCCAAAATTACAATTTTTGTCTATATATTTCTGTATATTTTAAGGACTTTTTTGTATATTTTGCAATTTCGGGAGATTTCCAGGAGCTCCTGGTAAATTGAAAGGAGGGCACGAGAAATCTGTTTTAAGTTATAAAATGGTTTAATTGAATAATTTTTACACCATGAATTAGCGCAGGTCCTATGAAAGTGCGGGGCCCACTGCGGTCACACAGGTTGCAGTGGCCTAAGGCCGCCCCCTCAAAATAGCGGCGTATGCTATGCTGCGGGTTAACTAGTTTTGTTTAATAGCAACAAGGGAAACTAATACTTGAGTATTGACAAATATGGCTAAATTTATTTGGTTTAGTCCCCTTAAATAATTGTTGACGTTATTTCTCCCTCATGCTATCTCCGATCAAGTTGATACTTTAATTAATATTTATTGTATCTAACAAAAACATAAATACTCCATTATTTATTTAATTATTGGTAATAAATTATTTTGTTTGATATTGAATAAGTTAGATAACTTGTACATTATTGGTAAATGGAGTTTAAGGGTGGAGCTCTTTCCCTTTGTTTAAAAAAAAAAGATTTTTTTATATTTTGCTTGTTTACTCTTAGGGTAATTCTGATTTCTCCAAATTTTAAACCAGTGTTTATTTATATATCAAGATACAACCTTGAATAGAGCTGTTAATTAAAGGCTAGCAAATTAGATATTTCTAGCTTATATTTTGTTTCAAATTATTCTAAAGGTTAATCTTGCCAGGCTTCTGTTCTACCATTAGTTCTTCTATTTTATTAGACACTAAATCAGAAAAGATTTTTTTCTCAGTGTTTTCCTTGTTTTCTGTTTGCAGGCTTGTCAGAGATCCTCGTGCCAACTATCAGCAGAGCTTGTCTGTTCTGAGTCATGTTAAGAAGATACACCCAAACATGGTGACCAAGACCTCTATCATGTTGGGTCTGGGTGAAACTGATGCTGAAGTCATAAAAACTCTTGAAGGTGAATACTTGGCAAATGATTTGATTTTGTATCCTCTTTAATATTGTACACAGCAATTGAAAAGAAAAATTTTAACTATATTTTAAATGCATAATAATCTGTAAAGATGTTTAAAAGTAACTATTTTAATGTAAATACTAACTTTTAATTTGAAAATAGCTAATTGCACATTTTTGCTAATTAAACATAAAGCTGTAAATTAACTTATTATGTAGCAAGCAAGACATAAAATAATCTTTTTTGAAAACAAAGCTTATCTAAGGGAAATAACTTGATTCAAGATTTGGTGTGTGAGAAATAGCATATTCAATTATCTAAGGTGATAAAACCCTACATATTAAGCTCTATCTGTGAATACTGAAGGATTATTTTCCAAATTTGGTATCAAACAAAATAATAAATTACTAGTAATTAATTAATTGGTCAATTTTTTATATATTTATTCATGTCTTGTCTATGTCAATGAATGATTGTGCATAGATTCAACTTGATCCAAGAATGGGTTTGGGAGAATAAGCATGTACAAATTTTTTACCAAGTAGACAGGTCAGACAGAGTGAGTTGGTATAAGCTTTGCAAAAAAAAATAATATTTTTTTTTCCCTTAAGTGCTTCTTTTAGTGCTTCAGCTGAAATAATCAAATCTGAATGCTAGAGTTACCATAGAACTTTATGCTCAATTTTTTCTTAAAGAAAGATATTTCTTTGTATTTTGTTGACAGTCATAAGGAAAAGTTGTTTTTTTACTTCACTCTATGAAAGTGAATTGAATCTGTTAACTTTGATCCTGTTTTTAAATCTGATTGTTAGGAGTACACATTACCCCACATCAAGCAGACTAATTCTATCAAGCTCAGTTTTTGTTTTATGTTGAAATGAAAACCCAGGAATACATGATGCTTATTGCTTCTATTAGTTGACAATTAACATTTCAGATCTGAGAGGTATTGATGTTGATTGCTTGACCTTAGGCCAGTATATGCAGCCTACCAAGAGACATTTAAAGGTAACCCAGCCTAAATGTTTGTATATCTTGTCAGACAATACTATGTTACTATCCTTAGATTGATAGTTAACATTCTATTTTTAAATCAATCTGGTAAGACTAGCGATTGTCATTTAAAATGCTAAGTGTTTTTTAAATCTAACCTATTGCCAGTAATTTTTTAAATTTAATTCTTTTTAAAATTATAGAATTTGCTTAGTTTGTGAACATCAATAAATATGTTTTATCTTAAATAAACAACTAGAATCAACATTCAAAGAAAATTGCAGGAAGCACAATTTAATAACTTGAGCAGTTAGTTTCAGTTTTGTTCATTTTTTTTAAAATGCAATCTTGACCAACCCTTTTATTATTTCAAACACAACCAATTGATGGAAAAATGTCTTTCAATGACTTATGGATATTTTTTAGTTCTATTTCTCTTAAGGGCTTCAGAGCTCTATGGGTCACAATTTTGTTCCCAGCCTCTGTACATTTACAGTTGCAATACATTTAACAAATTTGTTCTCTTTTTAAACCACTTTGAAACTTTCTTAAGGTTTATCTGCCTTCTGCTTTCCCTTGTTGATATCTACCATGGTTGCCTGCCTGGTTGTTGGTATGGTCACTCAGCTGTTGTTACGATAGCCCTAAGTTCAAACCCTGTCCTCTGTTCTCCCCACTTCAAGAAATCTGGGCTAGGACATAATAATCTTTACTTCTGAAGGAATATCTAAAATATATACTACATAATCTATGCCATTAAGTAGTCAATCTGCTCCTAAAACTTAAGCAATAATTATACTTATGATTGCCATAATTATGTACTTAACCCATTTGTTGGCGCTACAGCCAATGGAGAGCTCTGGCCTGCCTCAACACATCCCTCCATTCAAATCTCTCCTGAGCCTTTCGTCTCCATGCCCGAACCCCAAGCCATTACAGATCTGCATCCACGTCATCAATTCATCGTTTGGCATTAGCGGGTATACAATTTTAGCTCCTCTGTTCTCTGACATTCTTTTGAGGTGACCTGCCCTAAGTAGTCTGATCTTTTTATTTATGTAACTATAGTTGGATCTTCATACAATTGATATATTTTATTGTTAGTGCATGTCCTCCACCCAGTTTCATCTTTTATAGCACCATAGATTTTCCTAAGTATTTTCTGTTCCTTTATGTACTTAAACTTTTCATTACTGTCTAATCTCCTCCTTGTCAAAAGTTAATCTACTGAATATTTCTTCCCTCAGGTGAAAGAATACATTCATCCAGATAAGTTTAACTATTTCAAAGAAGTAGGAGACAAGTTAGGTTTTGCATACACCGCCAGTGGCCCACTAGTCAGATCTTCTTACAAAGCAGGTACATTTTATTGCTATTATTTATTTATATTTAAGTCTGGCATACAACATTATGATGCTTTAAACCTAAGCAATTTACTAGCTTCACTTTTCTATGGTATCACTTCTGTCTTTCTGTCCATTCCCATACACAGATCAATCTATTTTCTGAAATTGTTTACAATTAAGTAATGATGACATTAGAGATATTTAAGATATTTATTCATATTTCAACATAACTTTCTATGCAAACCATTTGGAAACACATAAAATGATTGTTCTCAGCTCATTATCCCATATCACTACCATCCAGAACATCAATCTAAAGAAAATAGAGAATTTTTAAGACCCTGCTCTTTGCAAACATCTTTGTCTGTAAAAACGCATTGAAAGAAGGAATTTCGAATGTTTAGTAAAGGGAAACTATTCAAGACTATGTTTTAACTCTCAGCTGAACCTTGGTGATATAAAATATTTTTTATGTTCTACATGTTACTTGTCACACTAGTGTCATCTTGATTGTTTCTTACAGGTGAATTCTTCCTGAAAAATTTACTAGACAAAAGAAAAGCAGCTCACACTACCTCTCCACTCAAATCTGTTTGATTTAAAGAATGAACTAGTTATGTTGATTGTAGAATTACTTAGATATTTATTAAACTGTGAAGTGACCTCATTGATATTGATATGGTTGGATTAAAAAAGAAATGTATTTGATTTTGTTACCATCACTTGAATGAAATTGATTTAAGGCCTTAATATGTGTTTACTTTTTTTTTCTACTATTCAGCAACTAATATTCAGGAAAGATTTATTGTTGTTTTTTCATGATCAATATACTTTTAGGTAAGTCCATGATGGCAACTGTTATCTGGCCACTGAAACATCAAACAGGCTGATTTAGTCTGGACTTTAAAACTAAAACCAGATACATCTCTGATATCTGATAGTCCAGACTTTACATCCATAAAACTATAAGAATTTATAAGAGCACCTAAGCCACGTTTTTTTTTAATGTCAAGGTTTTGCTTTGTTTAGTTCTAAGGACATTTGTTAATGAAATGTGACAGTGAATTGATACAAACACAGATTTAATAAGCTCTGCTTTCTGATTATTTTACTATCATTATCTCTTACTTGGAAATGTATTTAGACATTCTTATCAAGATTTCTAAATTTAATACTAGTTTTGTGATTGACAAACTTTAGATGGCTTTGTGATATCAAACATGCAAAAACTTTTTTTGCAAACATATGATTGATTTTGCTGATTGTTTGTTTGTTGGTTAGTAATCCAACAAATTAATAATTTTTTTGGGCCGAAAAAAATATGGTTGTGTCTGAGGTAAAAAAAAAAAAACAACAATGTTTACCTTAATATGTATATCCTAATTTGTATAAAGTTTTTAAAAGGGCTTTCTAATCAATAAGCATTTTGGACTTTAATATGGAACTATAACATGAGTCATTGGTGACACCAGAATAATATCCTTCATGTGTTATATTTGCTAAAATAAAGAGATCATGCATATAGTATTTGTCTCTCTATTAGGTTTATGGTTAAGTGAAAATTTCAAATTCTATTTATATAAATTTTCTACTTATTTCTTTTATAAGATTAAGATATCTGACTCCATTTTGTGTAAAAATGTGTTACTAAATTCTGACTTGTTTATAGTTTCAAGCACAATAATATTTTTAAAAAATTAAATATTAATTTTAATCCATTGAATAGGATCACATGGATATATCAACTATTAAAAGATATTCAAATCATATACAAGTTACAAAAGACAATTTCACTATATTTTAGAAAAGAAAAAAAAAGAATTAGTAAGATACACAGTAACTTACTAACTCTTTTTGTTACATGTGTACACTAATATATTTTTAAATTCATTTTATTTTGTACCTTTATTTAAATGTTTTTTTTTTGTAATGTTAAAATCTTGTGAATATTTTTTTATATTTTCAAGACACTATGAAGGTGACTATCAGTCTGATCTTTATGGAAATTCAAAATGACAGCTCAAACTAAAAAGAATATATCCAATCATTGTTTTATTGAGTGAACATAACATAAAACTAATTAAATGCAGTTCATATAATAGCTAATGAGACATTTTTATCAAATTGAGTTGTATGATGATTTGCAAGGCGGAACCAAAATAAGTTTACTACAAGATTTACATTCTCCAATGCCTTTTTAAAAAAGTTAATCATTCTTCAATTAGATAAATCACAAACATATAGATCATGTATTTGGGATTACATATGCACTTTTGTATCTGTCAGCAGAGACGTAAAATTATATTTATCTGACAACTGAAAATTGGTTTACAAAATATGAATACAAAATTAATATGGCAAGCAAATCTGAGTATCAGCTTTTCGTTAAGCTGGTCCTTGTAATGCAGTGATAGCCAACGGATTTTCTTGCACAAATAGAAATGTTAACACAATTAAATTTAAAGGATCTACCATTTTAATTCAGATAATGTTTATATAATTGTAAGTAATAAAAGTAGGTAAAAAGAGTTTTTAGCAGCCCCCAAAAGGGGAAAAGACGCTACTAGTTTAGTGTAGAATTTCTGTCCGTCCCATTTAGATCTTGTAAACTAGGAAAGATAGTGAAAATCCAACATCATGATATTTTAGACCTTTCAAAGTTCTGATGCATGGCTACTTTTTTCTTTTCTGAAAGCGAAAAATCTAATTTTTAAATCACTTATGCAAGCAGTTTTTCATAAAAATATACCACTTTTACAACTATTCACTATAAATAGTAACAAACATGGGAGGCTCTTTAGTATGGGAGATTACTGTTTACCATATTGTTAACATATTTATGCAAATGGTTTTACATTTTTTGTCACAAATTTTTAAAATTTTTTTTTTACATCTAAGTTAAGTAAGTTCTGTCATACTAACTACTACATTTACACACAAAAAAATGTTACATTTTTTTTTGAAGAGAAAAAATCTTTTTAGTGTACATTATAAGTTGGACATAATTTAAAACAATTAATAATTTGTTCATATTATGGTTGAACTGCAGAGTGCACAATAAATATTGTACATATAACTAAAGGAAAACCTTTTTTTTTTTTTACAGAAATGTATTTTTTTTGTTGAGGATTTGAATAAGAGATTGACCCTTTACAAAACATTTAGATCAATTAGATATTCATTTTAAAACATCAGTTAGGCCAGATTAACATCTAATTTCACATTCACTTTCACCTATTCTTTATTCACCATCATGAAACTCTGATTGATTGAGGGCTTGAGAGGATAAAAACATCCATTTCATTAGAAAAGGATCTAAAACTATGGTTTCCTTATATGTTGAACATGTTTTTTTCCTGGCATGTCAAAGCACGATTCAAGGTGAAGTCAGGGTTAAAGAACAAGAGCCACTCTTTCTTCTTCCAAGCAGCAGGGGCCTGAGTACCATTTTAGAAATTCATACAACAAAATATTGAACACAATCTTAGTATTATAATTCAGACTAAACTAGCTAGAACTTATTCAACACTCTATTGATTCATATAAAAAAATAAATTATCTTTTACATCCCTCCCCCTCCCTCATTCAATTTTTTCTACTGTTTCTCATGACAGTATCATTTTGGTTAACTAACATCAAACTGGGTCACAATGGGTTAAATTATATTTGTTGCTTCATTACTATGTGAGAAAAAAGTACAAAGTAAAGATAATAAGATGAAAAGGATGGAATCTAAAACAGACCAAGCTCTATTTTGTAACACACTCTTTACATTTTTTTTTGTCTGTGATGTGAGCACAGCTATAGAAGAATTACTATTGGGCATGGTAAGAACAACAAAGCTTCATGGATCTTTCCACTTTCTGAGGTAAAAGTGTAACAAGAAAATGACATTCAGCGTTGATGGAAACTGGCGGAAATGCTTACACCAAGTCACAATCATCTAATCTTCATTTGAGCCTAGAGACGAGCTCAGATGCCAGCATGGGATACACATTTGAGACTAATTAAGCAGGACCTAATCTGGAGCTATGAAGGAGCAGAGTCCCCTAATTAATTTCAGAAGAAAAGAAACAATTTTTTAATTTTTGCCAAAAAAACAAATTAATCAACGAAGAATGTAGCAGGCTAATTTGTTAAAGATAAACACAATTTATTTTAAAAAAACATAAAAAAATTAAAAAAAAACAACAACAAAGCTGTATGTTTTGAAACATTTACAAAAAAAAAAGGGAACGACCTGAATTTTTTAAAATTTATCGCTCATTCCTCCTCAGACCGTGACCACCGTGTCGAAGGTGCCGCTCAGACCAACATATTTATCACTCTGTTAGTGAGCTTCTTATGACTGTAGATGAAGATGATATAGTTGTGTAGGCCTAATGTTTGTTTCATATTTACTTTAGAGCGGCAATCTATAGAGGGGACAAATTCAGCTTATAGCCTTATACCACCACATCAGTCAAGTACAATTTCTTTTTCCTTGTTCAAGATACCAAATAAAATAATTAATTACCAATAGTAAATTAACTTTTTTTTAAATTGATTTTTTTTGTTGCCAGATAAAAGAAATTATTGTGCAAAATCTCAGATTGGGTGTGGAAGAAATAACGTGTACAAACTTTCTACCAGACAGACTGAGTTGATATAAACTTTGTAAAAACCAAACTACCACATCCAAAAATTGAACTTTGCAAGCTTTTTTTTCTATGAAAAATCGCTAATATTTCATGGAAATCTTTTGGTGGAGTCCCTGGAGCAGTAGACCAGTCTGGCCTCCCTCTAATTTGGCTCTGCTAAAGTAAGAGAAAGGAAATGTATATGGTACTTTGTAGAATAAATCAAGAGATGACATACAACTCTACTCAATGTTCCTAATTGCTTGTGAATACTAGAAGCTACTAGGGAAATATTTGAAACAGAGCATTGGCTCACATATTTTAAAACAATAATTTTATCCATAGAAAACAAGATGCAATGAAGCAAATGAAAAGAAGTGTTGTAATGAAAACAGTTGAATATAACAGCATGACATTTAATGAAATCATCTGGTAATAAAATATCAAAATAGATATTCAAAACAAAAAACATGAACAGTTTGTCGCAGTATTAATTATACAAGTAACAATGAGACATCGTATTGCTCTTGAACACTAACATAAAAACTGCTCGTATTTCAAAGAACTATTCATCACACCTCTATTTTTGTCCCAGCATTTGCTTTTACCATTCCATGTTCTCACATATACAATGTGCACTTTTTCTAAAATAAATACATGCATCAAAAAACAAATACATGTAGATCTAGTTTTTAAGCTGTGTTGTTAAGACTGCTTCCTCTTTCCACTATCAAAGCCTCTGATTTTGATAAAACGCATTTTGCAATTACACTGAGGCTGAGGCTTTGATTTATATGAAAATGTTTATTGCTGGAGCCACATTCACTATCTATAACCTACTTTAAATCGTTGATAAAAGCATACATCTGTATAGAACTATATAGCTTTGATTTTTTTTTACTTATTTAAATCAAAATTAAGCTCCTTGGCTTTAATGTTTTAATAGACATCACATAAGTCAGTAGGCCAGCCTACCAACCAAATCAGGTAATTTGCAGTGTTTATTAATAAGACTAATTACTAACAGTGTGTGTGTGTCATATGTCTTACGGTGAGCGATGTGTGTGTCATGTGTTTTTAATTACTGAATTGTTTGAATTATTTTTGTTTTTGTTTAAAATCACAAAGCCTGTATAGACATTCCATACTGCCAAGGTTTTGAGCATTACATGTCCATAAGGGTCTTTTTTTTGTGTAGACAGAACTATAATGTTGACACAAATGAAGTACTAGGTCTATGCAGGCCAATAGTATATGGAAATGATCAGCAAGAGCATCACTTATCTACTATTCAAAGCCAATGTAGAAATATAGACAAACCTTCATAAATGTATTTTGTCCCTGTCTCTTTTAAAAAAATATACACAAAACACGTTGATATTTGAATGTTGTAATGTCCTCACAGTGATGAAATGTTGTTAAATGTTTTAACTTCATTTTTATTTTTTAACATTTCCACCAAATTTTCTCTGGCACTTCCAAGGAGTGCTCTCCCTTGAGTCTCGCAGACAATTTTTCCATCACTACTTGCTTTGACCTGAATGATATCTAAATTCTGGAATGATGCTAGGTATTTACACAACGGAGGCAGGCGATCACCTCATACACCAGACGCCAGCGGTTTGCGAAACACAGAGCCAATACGCCGGCACAAATATACACATAAAGAACGCAAAAAGTGTATCACTAATGCGGCGATCTAAGGCGCCGTCCTCGAGACCCCAGTAGGGGATGTCAGTGCTGTGGTAGACTGTGGCTGACGGGGGCTGGGCCGTGAGGACAGTCTTTGTGGAACTGGTGTGCAGAGCCACTTGGGTGTCGTCTGCAGGCTCATCCCCCGGTTTGCTGGGGACATAGTATGAAAGATTTGAACTGTTGCTGTCTGGGCGACTATTGTGACGGTATTCATCTACAGGCTTACAGGGCTTAGTTTTGGCAGCTGGAAAAAAATGTTGATTAAGAAACATTAAGCTAACATTACAAAGTAAAACAACAGAAAAAACATCTCGAGTCAACAGTACAGGTTAAATACAAGCAGTAAGAAACGTTGAAATAGAGCTCATATACAAACACAAGATTTCAGGCCGAAATAAAAAAAAAAAAAGATGTTTATCTATTTTGAATAATAGTTATAAATAGGCCTACTAGACTCTATTTTGCTATTTATGGTTCACAGGCTATAGCAAGCAGAGCCGGCCCTACATATTGCGAGCCTAAATTAATGGATGCTTGCGAGGCCTCTCTTCAATTTTTTTTTACAATAACAACTATTCCTATTAATGAGCTCATAATATCAACACATTATAAAACATGCATAGAAAGCAATCGACGCGAGTGGTTTTATTAAAGTTACGTCAATCGTACGAGATACTAAATAAGTCCTACATCTTTAAAAGCATGTGATTAAGAGCCATGACTTATAGTGATATGTAAATTGCGGCGCCCCTGCCATGCGCAGGGTCCAATTATGAGCAACTTGTCAAATCGGCCTAAGACTGGCCCTGATAGCAAGTGTGATTTATAATTTATGTATTTTAAAACGTATACAACTATTTTTGTGTGCACCATCTAGCACTGTAAAATTCAAAATTCTTTGCTTGCTTTACAAACTTATTTTGAATTTCCTAATTTGCGATAGCGATCTACGGCGTCGTTGACGTTATTTAGCCTAGTTTATTTATTTTACCGGTTTATTTTAAAAAATTGCTGTTTTATTTGATTACTCTTTATTTAGGTTCCCTTATACTAGCACCTCAAAGTTTCTCCATAACTTGTACTATTTATGTTACTGTATTTTATTGATTAGGTAATTGTAACGCGGATTTTTGTAGTAAAAAAAACTTAGCGTGGAGATAGGCTGTGTTTTACATTTATGGCTAAAATCTAAAATAAAAAAACAATTAAGCAAATATTACTAATCAAACAATAATATAAGTCATTAACTAACTTGTTTAGAAAATACAAATATAGTACTATATATAATAATGTAGTTTTAGGTATTCATATTGTTGTAACCCTGCCTTGCACCAGTGCTTGAGGTGCGCACTAGCGCACTAGTGAACGTAAACAGGAAGACACTAGGATAGAGAGAATAACAGTGAATCAGGGATTGTGAAGAGTCTGAATGTTAGGGAAACTAAGAGGCCAACTTTTGTGCTGCCTGAAGGTTGTAGTAGGGACCTGGAGCGAAGCGGGGAAGGCTGTCGTTGGTCCACATTCGGGTTAAGTAGCAAAGGACTGGTATACTTAGTAGTACGACTCTGAGGAAGCTGAAGGATGTTATGTGTTTACCCTAGTGTATAAACACATCTATTTATTTCCTGTTAAACTGTGTTGAGTTGCATGCCTTTTCTTTGAGTGCCTACTCTAAAGTTACAACAATATTTTCAATGACGGATTTTTTTACAAATAGCTTATGCTACATAACTGTCACATCGGTAATAAGACTACGTCGCATATCTCATAAGAGTATATATGGGGTAATAACTCTATATTATATTTTTCTAAACTTTACATTTAGCTGTAGTTAATATCAAAGTAAAGTGTAAAGGGGATACATGTTGCAATAGTACACCACAGTCCTTGTGGAAGTTTAATAATCTTTACACTGAGACCAAATGAAAGTGTATAATGGTCTTTTTCATACTTCACACCCAGTCTAATAAAAAAATATTTCATATCATTTAAAAAAAAAACAACAACTTGTAAATCTTTTTCATCCTTTAAATTATATTGCAACTCTCATACCATCGTCCAAATATAGTCTGGTGGAATGGCTGCCTTTGAAGTCGATCTGTACGTCCATAATGAGTGAACATTGAATGGTTGGCATTTGTAGTAGCAGTGGCCGTTGCCAGTGGACGCCACTAACATATTTAGTCAGAATCTGTTGCATCAGATAAGAGAAAAAAGTAATAGTGTAATTACTAAGTCGGCTGTCTAGACACTGGTCTAGTGGTCAAAATTTTTAAAGAAAAATAAATGTATTAGGATAGGATATAGATCGACATTTTCGTAGATATAGATTCTATAAACATTGCAATTTGACAAAAATTCACCATCCTATTTTTCCTAAACAAGGTTAAAATGTTTACTGCTTTGAGACTAAATAGATAAAAAGGACTAAAAGGTCAATATAAGTGACTAAAAGGTCAATTTGTGAGACTAAAAGGTCAATATGAGAAACTAAGAAATCAATGTGAGGGACTAAAAGGTCAATATGAGAGACTAAAAGGTCAATATGAGAGACTTATAAGGTCAATATGAGAGACTAAAAGGTCAATATGAGAGACTTATAAGGTCAATATGAGAGACTAAAAGGTCATTATGAGAGACTAAAGGTCAATATGAGAGACTAAAATGTCAGTATGAGAGACTTATAAGGTCAATATGAAAGACTAAAAGGTCAATATGAGAGACTTATAAGGTAAATATGAGAGACTAAAAGGTCAATATGAGAGACTTATAAGGTCAATATGAGAGACTAAGAAATCAATATAAGAGACTAAAAGGTCATTACAAGAGACTTAGAAAACAATTCGAGATACTAAAAGATCAATATAAGACTACGAGGTCGATATGAGAGACTGAAAGGTCAATATGATAGACTACGAGGCCAATATGTAAGAATAAGAGGTCAGTATAAAAGAGTAAGAAACCTCTACTTACCCAACAGTTATACGTGTTCCTGCCGTCTAGACTTCTGGTCAGTAAGATCTGTTGTAGTGGTATTGCGCTATCGTAGATGAAAGCCAAACACTGGAAACCTAAAAGATGACAATAGACAGAACATTGTTGAAGGAAAGCACCTCTATTTAGAAAGCTCCATATCTGGTACTAATTGGACATAGTGTTAGGCATTAGTTCAACTGTATTTATTGTAAATGTAATAGTTTCACGTTTTTGTTTTCTTTTATCCGTTGGCCACACATTAACCCAATGAAGAAACTCAACACCTTGGTATGCAACTAATAGCAAATAACTTTATTACTAGCTAAAAGCCTTTTATAGATCGAAGTTCTAGCGTCTATATGCTCCTACTCATCCACATATAAACAACAAAACGCTTTAACATGTTTTTTTTGAACGCTATAAGTCCAGAACGTCAGTCTGTCTTAAATGTCCCACATAAGGTCAGACAGTATACATACACTTGTATGTCTGTCATCAATACTGTTACACTTGGTTTTCGCCCAACTTACCTGCAGGCAGGATGAGCTCTTTGCAGGTGTTTGACTTGAGAGTGAGAACTCCCCTCGTGGAGCAGGTCTCATCGTCCCAGTCCGACACGTTACCAGAGCAAGGCCTGCCGTTGACCGTGCCATTGAAAGGGATGACGCTGTTCAGACCGCAGTACTGGGGCCAGAGGTCCTTGGCCACTAGATTTAAGGTAATATTATAACTTGTTAGTGAGAGGAAGGAGACAGTAAACAACCAAGAGATTTTAATTAATACACTAAAATACTCGTATTATTGTTATAGCAACACTAAGGCCGATATTGCTATACGCTGATTTAACCTTTGAACCGGACGTGAATGTTTATGTATATTTTGATCAAGATCTATGACTTTATTGCTGATTTGATTAAAGATCTATGATTCATCTCTGCCTGTCATGAATGAGGCATAGGCAACGAAACAGCTTCCACCAGTCGTCTTCGTTCTGGGCGAGTCTCTCCGAGCCAACTGTCCTTACGTCTTTCCCGCATGGCATCTTCCTCCCAAACTTGGCGCCATATATTTCTGTGTCATTACCTCTTTCTCTTTCCTTACGAGTTTCAGGTGAGGACTCGTCTAATTGGGATGTTGTCTGCAGGCTTCCCTTACCTGGTAATTAAACAAATTTGATTTCTTGCAAGCATATATTGTAATTCTTCCAAATTCACACCCTTATTTGTTTCTATCAGAAGTCTATATTTAGCATTTGTAATGACTGCTTTTGAAAAAACAAGACGCCGAGACACATATATTTACATGTCTTACATTACAACTGTAATCAGCATTTAAAAGTCAAATGTTCTCTACAATTCAGTTAATTTAGGATATATTTTGTACATACCGAAGTCTACCATTTTCTCACTTATTAATATACTTACGGATTAAATTTTTAAAGTAAAAACTTCTGAAGATGTCCGAAAGAGGAATAGGGTCATCTCTAAAGTTACACAAATCTTCCATTTTTAACTCTGCCCTGTCACTGGGACCTGAGAAACAATGTCACATCAAAGTTGTTGTTTTTTTACTGATACAAACAAGTTGATACAATTACACTTTGTTTTTTTAAACTATGTTTTTGTTGTTGATACTTTTAAAGATGAGAAACATTGTGAATTTCAGAAAATTGGCGTCAGCTTGAACACAAGTGTTTAAATAGTGCATACATTATTTCTCCCATTTGAAACTTTTCATAAATATTCATTTTCGATGACAATACAAGAATCAATGAAAACTAGTTAATTAATTAATTTTGGTTTATTTGGAAAAGAAGAGATAAATATTGCAATATCAAAAGATATTGCAGTAATTGTGCGGTTCTTTCCTATGTATAGCCTTTGTTTTTCTTAAAGTATTTTATATTTTGCTTGTTAGTTGTTTTTTTTTTTTGCCTATGCCCATGTGGATTTTCACCATTGAAACCGTTTCGACTACGTGAAGATACATTGTACCTTAATTAATCAATCAAAGTTGTATGATTATTACAAAATAGCTAAAAACGGTCAGTTCTATTTAAAGATGAAAGTAACGTTTCATTTATTTTTCACACCAACAGCAAGCGTCACGTTATATGTAATAAAAAATGTTATTTGTTAAAACTGTTTGAGTATGGACAAAACGACTTACTGGTTCTATACTGTAAGACATTGTTATTACGGCGCATGAATTCCATGCAGGTGTAGCGATGAGAACTGAAATGGACAAGAAAACAAAAACATCAGTGACTTGAAGTCTCGGGCGTTCCTTCTGAAACCTCCAACTGGACTCCAGAAAATGACACCTGGCAAGATTCAAACTCTAGATAACAGGGACGACAGTCTAAAAACGCATATCACATTGCCAGCAGCCAGGAAAGGAATGTCATCATTTTCATCTATCCCTTGACTTTCGTTGTAGAGGTGCTGAGACAGTTCGTGTAACCAAATCCCTCCACTTTTCTCGGTCAGCAGCTGTTCTTAGCAGGATATCAAGAGAGAAGTCGGTACTAAAATTACTAAAATAAAATACACAACTCTTAACTAGAGGTTTAGATGTGCTTGAAGAGACTGGAGGGTGTACACTAAGGGTAAGTGCAGAAATAAAATAATATACTAAAAAAATTTTATGTGAAAGAAAAATACTTACACACATCAACCTTCTCGATGCAAAATGTACCTGGCGTTCGCATCAAACTCCCAAGAGAAGTGTAAACAGGAAGTTATTTGACACAATGTTTCCAATAGGAGCAAAGTTTAAATTTTGGTTTGAAAACCTACATATAAAGGAGACGAGCTTGTTCCAGGGTCCAAAAAATCAGTGTGTTCATTCTATAAGTTTTAAGCTTCATGTTTACAATGTCCTTTGAGAATTTAATATTGAATTACAGATTTTGTTTTATTGATATGTTCAATCCTTTCATGATTTCTACTTGGAGGATTAAAATATTGTATTTTTTAAAGAGGAATTTCTTCACCTATGTCCTAAACAATGATCCGCAGCAGACATTGAACATTGATTTCACGTCTGGAAATACTACAAAGTCCTATTCACCACTCGATTCCATTGTAACACAAACACTCACACCAAACAAAGTTAAGCTACTGCCTACCATCCATTGTCAAATAGCGAGACCATCTTGTATCTCTGATGCTTGCTCTCGACCTCCAGACACACGAATGTCCCCATGTGAGTAAAGATGGCTTTCTCTCTGTCCACGATCACGTCATAGGTCCTGGTCTTTTCGTGTAGCTTCCATTCGCCATGAATCTGGGGGTCCAGCCAACAGCGCCGCCCCATAATGGCGGAGATAGTAGCCGAAGCTGAAGAAGAAAATTGAAAAAAAAAAGTGAGTGAGCGCTAATAATCAAGGCACTGCTTGACATAGATACTTTCTAGATGGACAGACGAAAAAAAACCCACAATTTCTTTTGTTTGTATACATTCAGGTAGTCCCGTAAGGTTGTTATAGCCGGAAGTGGTAATGGATAAAAATACTCTACTTATATAATACTTCCAACGGCAAGCGTCCCTAATAGCCTCTGACAACCAGTTCAACTCCTAGCCTTCACATGTAGCTCAGATATTGGTTCCGGCGAAACTTTTATCAATGACACGAGAAGAAGCTAAACCAATATGATTCGAGCAGGAGGAGCTCGTTAGCATTGACTGGCTACCCACCTAGGACAAGGGAAACTCTGAATCCAAACTTCTGCTGCCTTGCGTTTATACTCAAACACAAGAAAGTCTTTTGGAGTAAATTCTGAGAAGAATCAGAAGCCGGTGACCCTTAGGAATCTTGCAGCACACAGTGCTATACCCAAGCAGAGTCTGCGGCACCTCTGATCCCAAACTGTATCGGCAGATGCCATTCCTATAAACAGATCAGTTGTGTGGAGAGGGGTAACTCCCGAACTTTGTTCCGACCATAACTAATACCTGGGCTTTTTTTTCTTCTTTTCTATGAGATGAACAATAGTCACTTCAAGACTGAAAGAGGCAATAGAAACATTCATAAAAATGGGCAACTACTTTGGTTGTATTGGCTGAATGAATTCTGATGTAAACCAAAGGAAGTCTGTTGACTTTGAGTCTATAGTGTGAGTGACAGTTGAAAAAGGGGAGAGACGGAAACAAGTGAGAAACGGCTGCTGGACTTTGTAGAGTCGTTTGGAATAAAACAAATTGTTCAATATATTTCACTTGTATTTATAAATACATCTACGTATAAAGTTGAAAGCTGTGTATATACTATTAATAACAGTTACATGCAGCTTTGTTTTTAAAAGAAGTTTCTTCATGTCTTAACCAAGTTCTGCACTTACAGGTTAATACGAACACAACGGTTTAGTTGTACTAGCTGTCTGGAGCTACAACCCAACGACCAATTTATCAACACTAAATTACACGATGTCATGCCAGCCATGAAAAACTAAACCTCTGGCCTCTCCCGTTGAACTTATTCTAAGGACTGCACGGATATTTCTCACAGCTACTCCCTGCACACTGAGAACATTATGGAAGACCAGAGCACAATGAGAACATTATGGAAGACCAGAGCACAATGAGCATGCTTTAGCTTTAAAAGACACTCTACAAAGAAACAATTGTTAAATACAAAATGAAAATGGCTAACATTATCAAGTTCTAGTGTGCAGCTGTGCTGGGTCTAAGCACTGAAAACAAAAAGTGTCTATAGACAAAAGCAAAATGTCTTACGGCATCGTCCACATGTTGCCTGACAGTGAGGGGCGAAAACTGTGTCTTTAGCACACATTTCAGGGGAAGTAATTACCTCCCTGCATTTTCGTTCCTCCTCGTCCCTACATTGACTGGGCTCTGTGGACAAGTTTAAAAAACAAAACGTATCAACACCTAAAGAATCACCACAAACTTTTCGAGAAGTTTAATTTTATTTAATTTTTGTTGCTGATGTTGTTAAAAACTAACGCTTGTTAAATGTTTGGTGAGTAGCTTCCCGGAACCGGTAGCTAGAGGAGACAATTTGGCAAACTGAGAAGCAAAACAAGACCCCCCTTCCCCTCGGGTGCCTAAAAATTTTGTTCCTGGCTCTAGAGGAGATGCAGGAAACCCCAACAGTAATGGCCCTACCACACACCTTTCTTCAAGGGTCAGTATTATGGCTGAATATATTGTTAACAGTAAAAAAAAATAAAAATAATTGAAGCATTAAACATTGATGTTAATTAAGATTTGGAGCTAATTAAACGGCATCTTTAAATCAAAGAAATTATTATTAATTAGAATGGGGAAAAAAGAATTGCAGATTTTCTTATAAACGTTTCTCAAACAGTGTTGGTCTTAATGATGACATAATCTCTTTATCAGATATTATCAAAGTGGACAAACGCTCCTGAATTGAACTTTTGATGATCTTAAAACGATAACATGTAAAACCTTCGTTTTAATAAGCTAGTACCAGCTACACCCGAGTTTCCACTATACACGAGTACCTGCTAGACCTGACTACCTGCTAGGCCTGAGTACTCGCTTTTAGCTTGAGTCCCAAGAATCAGTTTTACAACTTAAAATGTCACAAACATGTCATCATTATAGCACCATAGTTTTTCATAACATAAAACGCCTACCAAAGTTATAATATGGGGGGGGGGGGGGCAGAAATAATCACAGACAGCAACGAGAGATGCCTTTAGGACGATGGTTTGCGTAATATTTTTTTTAAATGTAAAAAAAATAATTTGGGGATCCCCCTCAAGTGGGGGCTCTTGGGGATATTCCGATTCTCCCCCTCCTCCCCGCACCCTAGATACGCCCCGGTTTACAACACTTATATAGCTTTAAAAAAAATAATAAGATTTGTCTTCGAGTCCGAGGAATGCAGCATTTTCCGTGGCTACTCAGCCCTAGATTTTAATAATGACCATGTCAATTTTCAGCAGAACGATGTATTCAATGACACTCTGTCCTACCTCGTCTGAACATCTTGAGTTCATAGTACTCTATCCCATGTGGAGGCTTGCCGTCGGGATCTGTAGGACAAATAACGCTAAAGTAGACCATCACAGAGAACTCTCCAGTCTGAACTCGGGGGAAACGCTACAAGGGATCATACACAATAATGTAAAGTTGAGAAGAGACAATCAGCTCACATCAAACAAAGAGAAGAAATAGTTAGGCTTTTGGTTTAAGAAACATTATTACAATTTAGTCAGCATGGGAAATAACAGAAAATAGGATTTATTATTCATACAAGTTTCGATCACTACAGTGTTACCAGATGCTCTCCCTGTTTTTGTAGTTCTTATCCTCCATCCGGCAGATATTTTAGAATCTGAAAATCTCCAGCTTTTACCTTCTATTTGGTTTCCTGCAAATTGCATAGTGTTCAATAATCGAAGGAAATCCTTCATATGTTGTGGTTAAAACACACAAGCTAATTTTAAAAAGTTTGTATAATCAAATACACTGTATCTAAGGGAAAAGAGAGTATTGATGTCAACAATGTTCAGCAGCTGTATCATCAGTTCTGCGTCTTGAGATCAATCGCAGGACAAAAAGATGACACTTTGTTTACAGTCTCCACTATCAACACTTCTCGTAGACGTTCAACTGTTTCTCGGAGCGAATCAAGATCTGTTCATTTTTCTTTAGATGAATATTTTTTGCTGATCACAGAAGCGGCACAAAGGACAAACAAGAGAGAGAAAAAGATTCAATAGACTTCTTCAGAGGCCTTTTCTCACAAATATAAAACCAATCTCAAGAAAATGGCTCTTCGTCAGAGAAAATTATGTTCAATTTACCAATGGTTAAATCCTAGGCCCTGCTGAAATGTTTGTTTGAACAATCAAATTGTAAGCCTAGTTTTCAAAGTTTTCTTCTATTTGTAGTCCTCACTTGTAAGGATCATTTCTGTCCCAATTTGAGCGTCCAATTGTCTGGTATCATTATTCATTACCTATTCAAACTAGTAAAACAAAAGATTATACATACTAAGTTCTAGGATCTATTTTTTTTTGCTGCAGAATTAAATATTACAGACGTTACTGCAAAAAAGAAGGTGATTACGTCCTACGCAATTCATGTGTCCATCTAGTCATGTATGTTAATTAATGACTTAAACTCTATCGTTTGTTTTCCTGACTGATTCAGGCAACTCATTCCATTCTCTAATGGCACCAGTGAAGAAGGAGCACATAACAAATGTGCCTCTATCTTTATGGCTTTCTGAATATCTCATTAGTAAGTGATGGTTTAGTGTTAAATGTATTATACTTTTTATTCTTCTGTCCTGAAGTATTTCTAAGTTCTTATCTTATCTTATCTTATATAATACAGACGTTACTTCAAAAAAGATGATTACGTCCTACGCGTCATGCATTTAGTCATGCATATTAACCAATGACTCAAATTCTGCCAAGTCACTGGTTTTTCTGGCTAGCTCAGGCAACCCATTCCATGCTCTAATAGCACTAGTGATTTTACTAATGTTGTTACTCTAATCAAATAGGAATATTCATTTGTTATAAATCTCACTGCTCTATTTTGTATTTTTTCTAGTTTCTTTATGTTTTCTTGAGTTGAGATATCCCAAACAGAGGATGAATATTCTAATATTGGCCTAACTAAAGTTAAATAGCATTTTAATTATATATTTTTATGTATAAATTAGGGTTCATTGTTTTTTGAAGTATTGCATCTTTACTTTTTAGTCTTTTGTCCTGAAGTGTCTCTAAATTTAGTGATTTTACTAATGGTGCTATTCACATGGATATAACGTCTTTCTTACATAAAACAAACAAAACAAAAAGTTAATCTAATTATTTTTATCTCACTTTTCGGTCATTAAAAATAAAGCCCATCAAAAGAGTCATTGCAAATCTTTCTTGTAAAATTTAAAATCACATTCTTTGTAAATATTAAGTATCATTCCAACACAAGCACAAACAACAACCGATGAAGCATCTTCACAACAAACACCATCCGTAGCTTTAACTATCGTATCAGCCCAACCTACCAGACAATAACGAGGCTCGCTGCCCAGATCAGAAGCAATAATAAAGATGAAATCTCCATGAGTCCAACCTGCCCAACAGGACAGACGTTTCCCTGGAAGAAGAACATCAAGTAAACTATAAAAAATAAAAAAATAATTTTTAAAACATTTGATATAAAGTGTAATTGTATCAATTATTTTGACTCAATCATTGAATTAATTTGTAATAGAGCTAGAATAAAAATAATAAATGTGTGCAATTGGAAATATTTGTGTATCAATTGTTTTGTTTTAATCACAATCTCACGTGTTTATTTCAATATGTAATGGGAGAAGGTTTCCGTGTTGGCGTTTCAAAAAAAAATTTTTTAAAAGAAAGTTGCTCGGCTTGAACTTGAACTCCTCCTAGATGGAAGGCCGACACGCTAGTCACTGAACTAAACCAGTGCTTATGAAAGTAGAGGGTTTTATAGTTAACTCTTCTTAGTTTCAAATTTTTAAGTGACGACATAATTCTCTAGTTCTGTAAACAAAGGCAAATCTCCTCTTAGCTAGTGACTGTCTCTCTATATAAACAACATTGAATTAATTACGACTAACTGATAAAATAATTGATCGATTTTTTAAAATCAATATGCTTTTAGGCATAATGACTAATTGCGCAAAGTTTCAACTTAATCCGAGAATGGGAAGTGGGAAAAATAACGTGTACGAAATGTGTACCAGACAGACAGAGTTAATCTAAGCGTTGTTTATAACAAATGTGTCCTTATCTTTACCGCCCAATATTTGTTCAATTCCTAACATAAACTCACACTTTCTTCGTGAATGTCGGTCAAAAGACACAAGTGATAAAAAAAATGAAATAAACAATTGATTCATTTATTTCAACGCTATAGTTTCGCATCTAGTGGCTAGGTTCAATTGATTGATAGAACGTCGCGCAAATAGACCAAATATTGTGAGTTCTATGATAGTTCTATTCCAATTTCTTTTCTGATTCATTTTCCAAGACAAATAAAATTTGCCTGTTTAGTTAATAGCTTGAAGTTAAACTAGAAAATTATAAAAAAAATTAAACAAGAAATATAAAAAAAAAAAAGAATACTTTTTAAAAACTAAAATTATTTCAGGGAAAGAATCACTAATTGCTGTCATTTATCTGAAAATTGCAAGCAGTTCCCATTCTGCTATTCAAAACAAAATTAATTAATAAGTAAGAAATGATTAACTAACTGGTTAAGGTTTTGGATTGATTTTGTATTGTCATCGACTATAAATAATGTTGCAAGATTTGAACTTAATCTAAGAATGGGAAGTAGGAGGAAAAACATGTGAAAAGGTAAGGGGGTTAAATCCATATATACACCACATCTCTCATTAAGTAGCATTTATTCCCCTTATTTTGATATCAAACAAAATAATTAATCACTAATAATGAATGAATTAATTAGTTAATGTTTTTTTTTATTGATTCACATCTTGTCAGGTTAAATGAATAATTGTGCAAAGTTTTAATTTTATCAGAGAATGTGAAATGGGAAAAAAAACATGTTCAAACTTTTTACCAGACAGACATACATACAGACAGAGTGAGTGAGTGAGATAAAATAAGCTCAGGTGACAGGTGATGTAGTTGTAGTTTTGAGGCTAGCGCTAACATATTCACACCAACACTAGACACATGTCTATCTAAATCACATGACCATGTTATCTTACAGTCGCCACTCTTCAGGAAGGGGTTACAGTTGCTGTTGGCTGGAGCAATGAAATCCATCCCGTCTCCTTTCATGCACTCAATCTCCAGCGTGGACCGCCTCCACTCGTCCTCACACAAGTCCTGAAAGTGGAAAGACATGCATGAGGCTCTGTTAGGGATGTTTACTGGAGATTTTAGAATTTAGAAGGAATTTTCCATTCCTGAAAACTTACTAATTGCGATACTCTGAACAATATCGATTACTTGTAACCTTTAACCTTTATGTATTCATACTTTCCTTGACAAATTAAGATTAGAACACTTATGTCAAAATTTCTTGCACAACGTCAGGGTTGACATCGCGCTGACTTGGAATTTGAAACAATTGTGACAACAGTTCGATCTCACGAATCTACTCATTTCCCGGTATAACATCTATTTCCCTGTATAACAAATATTTCGCGGTATAACATCTATTTCCCGGTAATTGAATCCGATACCTTGCTAGATGGGTAACCACTACCAGCACTATGATCAATCGCCTTTATTCCAGCTACCAATGTCGGCTGGGTGGATTCAATGGAGTCCTAAAAATCCCGACTTCAAATTTCAAGTCCTCAGCGGGATTCAAACTCGCTCGACCAGCACGTACTACTAAAATGTATGTTAAAACTATAAAAAAAAAAAACTGAATTATTTTGACAACCCTTCAGCTATACTTCCTCATGGTCAGATATAATTTGTTTTCTTCTATTCCTATTTATGAATATCTGGGATGATGAAATAGTAAACAAAGACGGAGATTGTCTTGTCATCCCGGGGGGAGGGAAGAGATTTGGTGAAAGAACCTCACTTAATTCTCAGCTAGAGAAAATAAGTATACATTGAAGAGATTAATATGCGCGAATTTTGGTGGGAGTTAATTAAGATATGTAGAATAGATAGATAGATAGACAGAGATAGATAGATAGATAGATAGATAGATAGATAGATAGATAGATAGATAGACAGAGATAGATAGATAGATAGATAGATAGATAGATAGATAGATAGATAGATAGATAGACAGAGATAGATAGATAGATAGATAGATAGACAGAGATAGATAGACAGAGATAGATAGATAGATAGATAGATAGATAGATAGATAGATAGACAGAGATAGATAGATAGATAGATAGATAGATAGATAGATAGACAGAGATAGATAGATGAGACAAAAAAAGAGCAACGACAAAACTAACAACTAGAGAGCTGGAGAGACAAAAAGGCGATAAAGAAGTCGACTGTGTAAGATGATAAAGTAAATGAAACAAGTAACACACGAGATACAATCATGAGGAGGTAATACTTCAAGTAACACACGAGATACAATCATGAGGAGGTAATACTTCAAGTAACACACGAGATACAATCATGAGGAGGTAATACTTCAAGTAACACACGAGATACAATCATGAGGAGGTAATACTTCAAGTAACACACGAGATACAATCATGAGGAGGTAATACTTCAAGTAACACACGAGATACAATCATGAGGAGGTAATACTTCAAGTAACACACGAGATACAATCATGAGGAGGTAATACTTCAAGTAACACACGAGATACAATCATGAGGAGGTAATACTTCAAGTAACACACGAGATACAATCATGAGGAGGTAATGCTTCAAGTAACACACGAGATACAATCATGAGGAGGTAATACTTCAAGTAACACACGAGATACAATCATGAGGAGGTAATACTTCAAGTAACACACGAGATACAATCATGAGGAGGTAATACTTCAAGTAACACACGAGATACAATCATGAGGAGGTAATACTTCAAGTAACACACGAGATACAATCATGAGGAGGTAATACTTCAAGTAACACACGAGATACAATCATGAGGAGGTAATACTTCAAGTAACACACGAGATACAATCATGAGGAGGTAATACTTCAAGTAACACACGAGATACAATCATGAGGAGGTAATACTTCAAGTAACACACGAGATACAATCATGAGGAGGTAATACTTCAAGTAACACACGAGATACAATCATGAGGAGGTAATACTTCAAGTAACACACGAGATACAATCATGAGGAGGTAATACTTCAAGTAACACACGAGATACAATCATGAGGAGGTAATACTTCAAGTAACACACGAGATACAATCATGAGGAGGTAATACTTCAAGTAACACACGAGATACAATCATGAGGAGGTAATACTTCAAGTAACACACGAGATACAATCATGAGGAGGTAATACTTCAAGTAACACACGAGATACAATCATGAGGAGGTAATACTTCAAGTAACACACGAGATACAATCATGAGGAGGTAATACTTCAAGTAACACACGAGATACAATCATGAGGAGGTAATACTTCAAGTAACACACGAGATACAATCATGAGGAGGTAATACTTCAAGTAACACACGAGATACAATCATGAGGAGGTAATACTTCAAGTAACACACGAGATACAATCATGAGGAGGTAATACTTCAAGTAACACACGAGATACAATCATGAGGAGGTAATACTTCAAGTAACACACGAGATACAATCATGAGGAGGTAATACTTCAAGTAACACACGAGATACAATCATGAGGAGGTAATACTTCAAGTAACACACGAGATACAATCATGAGGAGGTAATACTTCAAGTAACACACGAGATACAATCATGAGGAGGTAATACTTCAAGTAACACACGAGATACAATCATGAGGAGGTAATACTTCAAGTAACACACGAGATACAATCATGAGGAGGTAATACTTCAAGTAACACACGAGATACAATCATGAGGAGGTAATACTTCAAGTAACACACGAGATACAATCATGAGGAGGTAATACTTCAAGTAACACACGAGATACAATCATGAGGAGGTAATGCTTCAAGTAACACACGAGATACAATCATGAGGAGGTAATACTTCAAGTAACACACGAGATACAATCATGAGGAGGTAATACTTCAAGTAACACACGAGATACAATCATGAGGAGGTAATACTTCAAGTAACACACGAGATACAATCATGAGGAGGTAATACTTCAAGTAACACACGAGATACAATCATGAGGAGGTAATACTTCAAGTAACACACGAGATACAATCATGAGGAGGTAATACTTCAAGTAACACACGAGATACAATCATGAGGAGGTAATACTTCAAGTAACACACGAGATACAATCATGAGGAGGTAATACTTCAAGTAACACACGAGATACAATCATGAGGAGGTAATACTTCAAGTAACACACGAGATACAATCATGAGGAGGTAATACTTCAAGTAACACACGAGATACAATCATGAGGAGGTAATACTTCAAGTAACACACGAGATACAATCATGAGGAGGTAATACTTCAAGTAACACACGAGATACAATCATGAGGAGGTAATACTTCAAGTAACACACGAGATACAATCATGAGGAGGTAATACTTCAAGTAACACACGAGATACAATCATGAGGAGGTAATACTTCAAGTAACACACGAGATACAATCATGAGGAGGTAATACTTCAAGTAACACACGAGATACAATCATGAGGAGGTAATACTTCAAGTAACACACGAGATACAATCATGAGGAGGTAATGCTTCAAGTAACACACGAGATACAATCATGAGGAGGTAATACTTCAAGTAACACACGAGATACAATCATGAGGAGGTAATACTTCAAGTAACACACGAGATACAATCATGAGGAGGTAATACTTCAAGTAACACACGAGATACAATCATGAGGAGGTAATGCTTCAAGTAACACACGAGATACAATCATGAGGAGGTAATACTTCAAGTAACACACGAGATACAATCATGAGGAGGTAATACTTCAAGTAACACACGAGATACAATCATGAGGAGGTAATACTTCAAGTAACACACGAGATACAATCATGAGGAGGTAATACTTCAAGTAACACACGAGATACAATCATGAGGAGGTAATGCTTCAAGTAACACACGAGATACAATCATGAGGAGGTAATACTTCAAGTAACACACGAGATACAATCATGAGGAGGTAATACTTCAAGTAACACACGAGATACAATCATGAGGAGGTAATACTTCAAGTAACACACGAGATACAATCATGAGGAGGTAATGCTTCAAGTAACACACGAGATACAATCATGAGGAGGTAATACTTCAAGTAACACACGAGATACAATCATGAGGAGGTAATACTTCAAGTAACACACGAGATACAATCATGAGGAGGTAATACTTCAAGTAACACACGAGATACAATCATGAGGAGGTAATACTTCAAGTAACACACGAGATACAATCATGAGGAGGTAATACTTCAAGTAACACACGAGATACAATCATGAGGAGGTAATACTTCAAGTAACACACGAGATACAATCATGAGGAGGTAATACTTCAAGTAACACACGAGATACAATCATGAGGAGGTAATACTTCAAGTAACACACGAGATACAATCATGAGGAGGTAATACTTCAAGTAACACACGAGATACAATCATGAGGAGGTAATACTTCAAGTAACACACGAGATACAATCATGAGGAGGTAATACTTCAAGTAACACACGAGATACAATCATGAGGAGGTAATACTTCAAGTAACACACGAGATACAATCATGAGGAGGTAATGCTTCAAGTAACACACGAGATACAATCATGAGGAGGTAATACTTCAAGTAACACACGAGATACAATCATGAGGAGGTAATACTTCAAGTAACACACGAGATACAATCATGAGGAGGTAATACTTCAAGTAACACACGAGATACAATCATGAGGAGGTAATGCTTCAAGTAACACACGAGATACAATCATGAGGAGGTAATACTTCAAGTAACACACGAGATACAATCATGAGGAGGTAATACTTCAAGTAACACACGAGATACAATCATGAGGAGGTAATACTTCAAGTAACACACGAGATACAATCATGAGGAGGTAATACTTCAAGTAACACACGAGATACAATCATGAGGAGGTAATGCTTCAAGTAACACACGAGATACAATCATGAGGAGGTAATACTTCAAGTAACACACGAGATACAATCATGAGGAGGTAATACTTCAAGTAACACACGAGATACAATCATGAGGAGGTAATACTTCAAGTAACACACGAGATACAATCATGAGGAGGTAATACTTCAAGTAACACACGAGATACAATCATGAGGAGGTAATGCTTCAAGTAACACACGAGATACAATCATGAGGAGGTAATACTTCAAGTAACACACGAGATACAATCATGAGGAGGTAATACTTCAAGTAACACACGAGATACAATCATGAGGAGGTAATACTTCAAGTAACACACGAGATACAATCATGAGGAGGTAATGCTTCAAGTAACACACGAGATACAATCATGAGGAGGTAATACTTCAAGTAACACACGAGATACAATCATGAGGAGGTAATACTTCAAGTATGAAAGAAACGAAAAAATATAATTTCACTGTTTTTAAGTGTCGAATAAAAGAGTAGACATGTTGGGTGGTTAATTGGTGTGAGGGAGAGAGAGAGAGAGAGAGAGAGAGAGAGAGACAGATGAAGATAAAGAATGAGAATGAGGAAAGAAAGAGGAGAGAGGAAAAAAAAGAAAGATTTTCTATTTCTATACATTTTGCTATGATGATATCTTTGACTATTACATTGCTTTAGTTATTTTGGTTGGGAAATTTTTATTTAAAAAAAATAAAGGTAGTGGAAATTTGAATATAATCTAAACAGTTGATCTCGTAGAAAGCTAAATGAATCTAGCCGTCATGTGTATCCATTCTCTCCTCACTTCTCTCTTCTCACTGCACATTAGATGCAACTTTGGAGAACGTTCTTTCTAAACAACTTCTTGAAATGAATTCGAGGCCCAACCGTTATTTCTTCTAACAGCGCAATCTTCTCGCCGCACTGCGGGCCGCGACATTCTATCAATACATTCCCGCAGTTTTCCACATCTCAATGTAGCATTTTCTTGGCTGTAAATACCTCCAACACTTAGCACCTTATTTCGTGACATTTCCGTAGGGGGGGGGGGAATCACCTAGGTGGAAGGGAGAAACAATTGATCAGGGAAATGTCAGCAAACATAATGTCGAGAAGTCGAAAGTCATTTACAGCTGTCATTTAATACTTATGTCTATATATTTACTACTTATCGTGATGGCTGCTCACAGAGGAAGCGGGAAACGTCTGGCAATCGACATTTTTAGTAAAGTCTGATTTATATGACACTACAATAAAATGTATGCATAGTTCCATTCCTCCTTTGGCACTCTTTTTCTCCTATGTATCTATAAATTGTGTTCATCACGCTGTCAGGGTCCTAAAATCTTGTGGGTTTTTTTTTTTTTTGCAACTGTTAGATTTTTATATCAGGCGGAAAGTCTATAAATAGCCAGCTTAAGAATGTATCAGGTCTAGGATGTGTTCATAAATAATGTTTTGAAAAACAAAGCTCAATGAAATGTCATGTACACTTTTTAGCACTGAAGAATCCAAACTTTGAAGTTCTTCTGTTTGTAGGTTTTGTTTTTTTTATTTAGTCGGCAATTTGTTAAGCTCAATATTACATCCTTGACATTGTTGAGGTTATCGTCTGCAATATCCGGAGATACCTCAAACGAGTAAAACACAAAATAAACCTAACATTGTTTAAAAACTCCAAACAAACTGAATCTCTCTCCAACAGGTGGGAAAGGACTGATGAAGTGAAAGCAACACATAGAGTAGATCTCACACTTCCAAAAGATTCGCGCCTAGCAAAACATTGTCTGCTCTATCGCTGTCTGCCACGTAATCTAATGTTATTAAACTATAAAGCTTCCAGTTTGTAATGATTTCCGTTGTTCGCGCTTTTGTGCTGACCAGTCGGAAGTTTAAAAAAAAGATTCAATAAAAGCACCACTGTGTATGAATGAGATTTGGTTGACAATAGAACAACTTTTCATCTGGCTGGACGCGTCGTCGCAAAAAAAAAAAAAAAAAAGGTTAGAACAAAAGTCAAGGGGATGACTGTAGACAGTGACAAGATTGCGTTGGCATTTATTGAAAATTCCATGAAAGTACCAAAAGTGTTCCATAATTTAGCAGACCTTAGAGACACAGTTATAGCAGTAGACATTTAGTTTTTACTACAAGATGGTACATTGGCATTTAAAACATCAATGGATTAACTTCTTAATTGCAGAGATTACAAATAACCTACTCTTTTCTTTGAGGTAAACGTGGGAGAGAGAGAGAGAGGGGGGGGGGGGCGAGAACGATCGAGGAGGAAAAAGAAAGAGTTGGGAAGAGATAAACATTTTCTTCTTTTTAAAATGATTTGCATTTTTTAAAATGACAAATAAATTTGACACGTATCTGTATAAGCTGTGAAATATTTCTAGTTACTTACATTGGAAATCTGTTACAAAAGTTTTTTGCCAAAGCTTAATTTAGACTATTCAAAATATCCGCTAGTGAAATATATGAAATCACATTTATAAACTTGACTAAATTTCAAATGATTTTTTTTTACAAAGCTTATATCAAGTCACTCTGTCTGTCTGGTAAAAAGTTTGTACACGTTATTTCTTTGACACCCAATTTCGGACCAAGTTGAAATTTTGCACAATTATTTCTTTTATCTGACAACACAAGAATCAATTTTAAAATAAAAAACAAACAAACAAGGTTACAAAGACAGTTTTTGTAGAAACACAATCTCAAAATCGTCCCCCGAAGTGGTCCACTCAGACAGATAAAAAGGCAGGTATCAATATTTTCGGAAAGAACATCAGAATTAAATTAAATCAAAGACAAATGACAGAGAAGAATGGAGAAATAAGGTTGACATATCCTGTGTGGCGCCCCAGGGTTTCAGCAAACCAAAGGATAGGTGAAAGTGAATGTGAAGTTACATGTAAACCTGGCCTAACTGATGTCTTATAATGAATATCTAATGATCTAATGGCTTTGTCAATCTCTCATGTCTCAAAAAAGAAAAAAAAAAAAAGAAAAACAAACAGAATTTCTTCCTTTAGTTTGGCGTTTACTTTCTTTGAGCTGTTGCAGTAAACGCGATAAGAAACATTTCTTATTGATTGCTGTTTTAGATTATTATTTAAAAAAAGGATAAACATTTTTTTTCGTGTAATTGTAGTAGTTCGTATGACAGAACTTATTTAACTTAGCAATACAAATGTAAACAAATTTTATTTTTGACTAAAAGGCAAAAACCGTTAGCATAAGTGTATCAATAATATGTCAAATAGTTATCCCCCATACTAAAGAGCCTCCAGAGTTTGTTACTATTAATAGTGAATAGTTGTAAAAGTGGTTATTTTTATGATAAAACTGCTTACATAAATTATTTAAAAAAAATAGATTTTTCGCTATTTGAAAATATAATGTCTGGTTTTCACTATCAGCGGACAGATAATTCACACTAAACTAATAACGTTTTTTCCCCTTTCGGGGGCCCAAAAAACAAACAAACAATTAGTTAATTAACTATTGATAGTTAAT
Source organism: Biomphalaria pfeifferi (assembly GCA_030265305.1). Classification (NCBI taxonomy): domain Eukaryota; kingdom Metazoa; phylum Mollusca; class Gastropoda; family Planorbidae; genus Biomphalaria; species Biomphalaria pfeifferi. The sequence goes on from JASAOG010000267.1 coordinate 721,738, forward strand.
TATTTTATTGGTATCTAGAGCAAGGAAAAGAAATTGTACTTGACTGGTATAAGCTGAATTAATCCCCTTTTTAGGTCGCCGCTTTAACGTAATTTTGAAACAAACAATAGATAACTAAACAATCTTCTGCTTTCATAAGCACCACACTTGCAGAGTGGTTAGTATGTCGGCTTTGCCACGTCGTACAGACCTGTGATGTGACAACGAGCTATTGCCTAACCGGCCTAAACTGCCCATATGTTGTGACATTTTAAGTCAGTGTTAAGGCCTTCTATAACGTATGGTCTCGGTTTATTCCACCCCATGAAGTATGGATTCGGGATAGGAGGCGGCTGAATATAAGAGGAAGTTACAATATAACTATTTAATTAAACATCTAATGAACTTATCCATCTTTTCCTTGAAATAATTATTTATTAGATCTACATCATACGCTATAAGTTCAGGCAGTATTTTCTAAAAAAAAATCATAAACATTTCAGATTCCACAGTATTTGTCTGAAATCTAATTATTTACAAGTGACAAAATCAATACTTTGTGAGTAATTAAACACGGAGAAGAATACTTTATAAACCGTCTGTACTCCCTACTCCAGGGAGTTAGGCTGACTCTCAGAGACACTCACAGACTGGACCAGCTCTCGATGACCAGCAGGAGGATCGTCGAAACACATTTATTAGATTTACACATAAAACCTTAAGTTCTAACTAAATCTTTTACTGCAGTAATAAAGAATGGCTTATGGAAAACGATTTAAAAAAAAAAACAATGTCAAAATGTATACACATTTTTAAAGCAAAATTAAAAAGGCAGTTTTTGTGTTGTTTAATAGAAGTACATTTATTTACACCAAAGTGTTCCAATTAATTCATCTCTACATTTAGAAACAAGCGTAAAGCTCATGCTGGACATATCCGTGTAAGTCGTATCGCACTGAGGTACCGTGTTGAGAAATTTACTCTGACAACTCGGACAAGGAAGGCTGAGGTTCACCGTACAGAGCCAACTCGCCATGCATACCAGTTTCTTTTCCACTCCAAGGGCCAATTTTGGGGGTGTAGTATCGCTCACTGGTGTAGCAGATGGTTAACCGTTTCGTCGTCTTGCTGGCAGTGTCGACAACGTGAATTTAAGTTCGCCTTGAACTTGACAAAGTTTGCTCCGATTGGGAAGTGCCCGATTCTGTGCCTAACAGACGTAACCTGTTCTTCCCTGTTTAACTGCCACCATTCGTCCGATTTTGTGGGTCTCTTCAAATTTGTTCACACTTCCCTGCCTGTTTTCCATTTTCCCAATTTTGTTGCCACTTTTCTCCATTCGCAAACAATCGCCCGAGCGATAAGTCTGCCCTCACGTTTCCTTGGATCGCGACATGCCTCAAACAAGCGGCTAGCAGGACATTGAACAGTTGATGTGAATTATAATAGACAAACATTTTTTGATTGGAGGGAGATAGCATTGTGGTTACTGATAGTTTCTAGCTTATAATTTCTTATATCCGCACATCACTATTGATATTTTCATCTAACAGCATACAATCACGTAAAAACTAATTTTACCCTTCTGCTGCTCGTGCATTAAGTATGGAAACGACTTTTAAGCTGAATTCCACACCAAAAAAAACCAACAAAAAACAAACCCGCCTCATAGGCGTAGCCAGAGGGGGGTTTTGGGGTTCAACCCCCCCAAGCCCGAAATGTAATCCCCCCCCGCGCGGCGGGGGGGGGGGGGTGTCGGAGTTTACTGACTGATCTTTTGCTTTAATTTTGTTTATTTAGGTGAAATTTTAATACTAAACTATCACTTGACTTGCACAGCCAAGGGGGTTTTGAGTTTGAAAAACCCATACCAGGGGTTTTGAGTTTAAAATTCCTACCAGGGGGTTTTAAGGTTGAAAACCCCTATCAGGAGGTTTTGAGTTTAAAACCCCCTACCAGGGGGTTTTGCATTTAAAACCCCCTCTTCTATAAAACATTAAAAAATGCAAAGGACAATCCCCAAATTCTAAGAGCACATCTAAGGAAGATTTTGATTTTAAACCCCTCTCCAAAATTTACGATAAACCCCTCTTCAATATAAAAAAGCAAATTACACACTCAAAATTGTATGAGCGTAGCTAAAGGGGTTTTGAGTTTAAATCCCTCTTCAGCTGGGTTTAAAACTAAAAATACCTCTTCAATATGAAAAAAATAAATTACGCACTATGAGCATAGCCTAATGGGTTTTTAATTTAAACCCCCCGCCATCGGGGTTTGAAACTAAAAAATAAATCTTCAAAATAAAAAAAAATAAATTTCGCGATCAAAATGCTATGGGCGTAGCCAAGCCTATTGGCTGTTTTGAGTTTAAATTTCCCTTCAGAGGGGTTTGATGTAAAAAAAAATACCTCTTCAATATAAAAAAAAGCAAATTACGCACTAAAATTCTTTGAGCGTAGCCAAGCCAATGGGGGATTTTGAGTTTAAACCCCTCTCCTCCAGATGGCTTTTTAAAAAAGTTTAAAACCCCTCAATATAGTTTTGAGTTTAAAATCCCCCTACAGAGCGTTTTAAGGTTATAAGCCTCTCTCTTCAATATTATTTCTGAAGCAAACTACAATCACCAAATTCTATGACCGTAGCAAAATGTGGTTTTGAATAAAAACAACTCTAGATATATCTTAGTTTAAACCCCCCAACAGATGATTTTGACGATAAAACTAGTCACTCAACTCCAATATCGTAGTCAAGATTCTTCCCCCCCACAGCCCCGCCCCCGAAAAAAAATCCTGGCTACGCCCATGCTCCGCCTACATAAACTTTCTTTGTCCTTTTGTTTTCTGTGTACACATTATGATTGTGTACCTAAATTTTTGCATTTAAAGTCGATTAAATTTGGAACATTTTAAAACTAAAAGGTTGTTGTATTATCTCTGCATTTCTTTGGCTGTATTTTTTTGCTTTTTTTAATCACCAGAAATCAATCAAGGGCAAAGCTTCTCTACCTCAATTTGGCGCTTAGGTGGACACGGTCGTTGAGGAGACGGTTAGGCCGATTAGAAAGCAAAAAAAACCACCCTCGTTGCGGTGCCAAAAGAACCGAGTCCATTGTACTGGCGGGAATGGAAGAAATCCTCAACAAAAATGCCAATATCCACACACCATTTCTAAAGGGGCAGTTTTTTATGACGACACCTGCACGGCTGATAAGGTACATTCATGCTCCCTGTCCAAAATTTCTCCGTTGTGCTCGGCCATCAGCCTCAATTCTAACCCGAGAGTTTGGGATATGAGACACCAGTAATAGGTATGTAATAATTTATTTCTGCTTGGATCTATCCCAGACCAGACGTTTGCTCAGACAGACATATGGAGGCAAGTTTCCACAGGCCTAGACCTCGAAGAGTCTTAGACTCAACCCTTAGGGGCAATTAGAAGAAGAAGAAGAAAGTGTAGACTCCAAATTCCCCCCCCCCCCCCCCCAAGTAGCTTGAGGTTATAAAAACTGACATAATCATAAGACCTTTCCTTGCACAGCCAGTAAAAAAGGAACCATTCCTTGCACAGCCAGTAAAAAAGGAACCATTCCTTGCACAGCCAGTAAAAAAGGAACCATTCCTTGCACAGCCAGTAAAAAAGGAACCATTCCTTGCACAGCCAGTAAAAAAGGAACCATTCCTTGCACAGCCAGTAAAAAAGGAACCATTCCTTGCACAGCCAGTAAAAAAAGGAACCATTCCTTGCACAGACAGTAAAAAAACAACCATTCCTTGCACAGCCCAGTAAAAAAACAACCATTCCTTGCACAGCCAGTAAAAAAGGAACCATTCCTTGCACAGCCAGTAAAAAAAGGAACCCATTCCCTTGCACAGACAGTAAAAAAGGAACCATTCCTTGCACAGCCAGTAAAAAAGGAACCATTCCTTGCACAGCCAGTTAAAAAAAGGAACCATTCCTTGCACAGCCAGTTAAAAAGGAACCATTCCTCTGCACAGCCAGTAAAAAAGGAATCATTCCTTGCACAGCCAGTAAAAAAATGAACCATTCCCTTGCACAGCCAGTAAAAAATGAACCATTCCTTGCACAGCCAGTAAAAAAAGGAACCATTCCTTGCACAGCCAGTAAAAAAGGAACCATTCCTTGCACAGCCAGTAAAAAAGGAACCATTCCTTGCACAGTCACAAAAAAAAACAACTCAACATTCCTTGCACATCTCCCATAGCAACAGGGGAATGTCTGTGTGTGTGTGTGTGTGCAAGGTTTCAGTCATAGGTTGACTTAGCGAAACGTCGGCCTAAGTAGCAACATCCATCCACCACAACAAAAGTCAGGGTTTAGCGTTAGCTACGCCATTCTTTACCACAACGCTATAGTGCTTGTTAATCTACAAACTGCGTTTTACTTGGTAATTTCTTTTAATTCGGCGTCTGTCCTCTAAGATTATTTTCTTAAAATTTTAAAAAAGATTCCACATATTAGTTTAATCAATTAATTTCCTTTCTTCGTATCAATATGCAGATCTCACTCTTGGATAAAAAAAAATGCTCCTGACAAATAATCAATGAAGACAGACTGACAAGATTATAGGGAAACTCAACAAGGGTAGTTGCCCTTGTCGGCCTGCAGAAGGCTTTGACTTGACGCTTAGGGGGCAGGGAGGTCATCTTCTCTTCATTTCAGGCAATAATTAAAAAAGAAAACTTCTCACAATTCATTAATTTATTTTTCATTTAAGCATTCCTTCATTCATTCAAATCCTTCATTCATTCAATCCTTCATTCATTCAATCCTTCATTCATTTCTGACAATATTATTATTATTTTTTTGGTCTTGTTTTTTTTGTGTCTGTGTATGAAGCTGAGGTATGATAGGAATTCGTTGGAAATTTTCCAATCAGAAGAAATAAAGCAACAATTAAATTGTGTTGGATAGAGCTCTGAGTTCTTCAATTTTAACTCAATTTACAAAAAGTTCGCCCGGATCTTTAAGATGATGAATTTTATTATTATCAAGATAACCACTAAATTGAATAAATACTAGTTGCTAGCGCGTAGGCGAGCACAAGTATTTATTGTAAATCTGACTTCATTTCAAGACATTTGTAGCTTTAAGTATCGAAATATTGAAATCATAAACATGTGGGAAGAGAGAGAGGAAGAAAAAGAAAAAAGGAGGCGAGAGAGAGAAAGAGAGAGAGAGAAAGAGAGAAAGAGGAGAAAGAGAGAAAGAGAGATGAGAGAGAAAGAGAGAAAGAGAGAGAGAGAAAGAGA